>JAWWEW010000112.1:101332089-101382822 GCA_035583185.1 Anabacerthia variegaticeps | reverse complement strand
TCTTCTCTTCTCTTCTCTTCTCTTCTCTTCTCTTCTCTTCTCTTCTCTTCTCTTCTCTTCTCTTCTCTTCTCCTCTCTTCTGTTATGTTATATGATATTGTATTGCATTGCATTGCATTGCATTATATTATATTATATTAAAATTCTTAATGTCCCTATTTTTCTTCCTTGCTACTCCACCTGAGCCTGAGCCCTGCACACTAAGAAATGGCTCATAACCCTTCACTATTCAGTAAGTCAGCCACCTCTCAGTATGGACCTAGAAAGTGTCTTGCCTGTGTCTATTTTAGTAGATTAAACCTGGTCTAGATTCGAACTGAGCACTCACATCAGATCCATGCTGCTACACGACCGGCACACTCCAAGATGCATTCTGCACCTAAGGCTAACTTGCCCTCCCCCACACAACACCCAGATTGGGATCAGGGTTCAGCATGAGCCAGGGATTATCCCCAGGTAATTCTGATTTTGGTTAGAAAGACAATTTAAACTAAGGAAAGTCTTTCCATGCCACTTGTCTTCCACCCCAGACAGTGATCCCTAAGTCACTATTGAATTATTAACACAGCCTAGCAGAATCATGGTTCCAGTTGTCCTGCTCTACCCTAGACAGAAGTCCCTTGATAGCCAGTAGCTCTCTTGAATCCCCAATAGCTATGTCTACTTTCAGATCCAATCCCAAAAATTATGTTGTTTAGAATAAATTGTTTCAATAAGCAGAAAATATTCAGAGTTCTCTTTTCTTGTGCTGTAGATCTGACTCTGAAATACAGTTGAGATTCTGCAAGACTCATTCAGTTGCTTTGGAAAATGAGTTTATCTTAGAAGAAAAAGGTCATATTGGGAAATCAAGATGGATCTCCTATTGTATCTTATCTAAGCAAACAAAGGTTTTGAAAGAAGAAATTCACATGAGTGGGGAACAGTAGCTCAAAATATGGGAACAACTTTCTGATACATTTGTGACACATGCCTCTAGAAGCAAAGAATGGGCACATAGACCCTGGGCTGCCTCACAGATCTGTAGCCATGTGTGACAATTCTTTACTTGACCTTCATACCACACACAAATTGACTGATCTCAGAATTATAGGATTTGACTTCCTCAGTTGTATATAAAAATCCAAATATCAAATAAGACAGATAAACATGTCCTAATGCAAGATTTATGAAAACAATGATCAAAAGATTAACACTGGGACTTCATCTAGAGTGGGACCCACTCATCATAGGTTGTCATTTTGGCTGCTTCAATAGTCATTGGAAAGGGACAGATGACTGCAAATGATGGTTAATTCCATTCATCTTAGAGCCCTACTTGGAGAACATAAAATGCATTCTGGAAATGGTTATCTATTTCTTTTCCTTAAATATACAGAACAGATCTTGCCAATTTTCCAAAGTTGACCCTTAGTTATTACCTACAGGGCTGGTTTTCACAGAATAGCTCTTGAAATATTTATAGTCAATCTTCTATATGCCTATTCCTATTCAAGGATAAATACTACCTTTTTTTTGCAAATGAGTTTTATCCGCTCTAGATAAAGTTAATTCAAATCACAAAATTTGCATTCTGGAGTAGGCATGTCCAATCAGCTATCCTCCCCATCACCAACAATTGGTGCTTAATTTCCTTCCCTTTGACACAGACTACCAAATTCAATTTTATAGTAATATATCAATCTTCTTTTCAGGGGAAATATCAGATCTTGAAAGACCATCTAGACTTTTTGATGTGTTAAAGTGAGACTTGACTCATTTTTTTTCCCTAGCATACATGGGCAACAAGCCTTAATATTTTCAGCATCTCAGTTCTGGGAATGCAAAAGTTATTCTTGGTTCTGTGTGTTCCACATTCCCTTTTGTGACTATTTATTTGCAAAATACTTAGAAAAATTCACTGACAAAGATTTAAAGTCTGTTCAACACTTCTAACATTGAACAGGATAAAGAAAAATCTTAATAGCTTGTTTTCTGCTAAAAATAAATTGCTTTCCTGCAGCAATTAGAATTCTACACAGAGTCTGATTCCAGTAAATAGGTATTGGTTAGAGGAAAGACTTGGAAATCAAGACTGTCCAGTTTATTGGGATTTCTCATGTCTCTTTGTAATCCTTAACATGGTTTGTCCTCAATTGCTAAACTGAAGACTGCAACAAAACATTTTTTCATAAGACATGAAAATTGTTCAGTTTGCTGTTCTTTTTATTAAACATCCCAAATTTCTTAAATAAGAGCACTACATAAAGTACATCATATTTTTGCTGTAAGACCCCAGGATTTCAAGACATATCTGCTAAAAATAAGCCAACTCAGAAGAAGAATAGGTCTGTAAATGCAGGAGTATTTAGGATTGCTGGTGTTGAAGCAGACCAGTGAAGAACTAGCCTTCTTTCAGATGCTGATGATTCACTCTTTGGGCTGATAGTAATATCGTTCAACTAAAGACACGTAACTCATAGTTTGAAGACGTATGTTGCCAACATGTGAAAGGTCAGTTTTGGTGTAGTGGGAAGTACTTTACTCCTGCAGGTCACCACCTGCACATGAAGAATTCTTAGATATAAACATTCCCACAGAACATGGGAACAACTTGTTTATGAGAAGAAACAGTGCACCCATTTTTCTCAGTCCAGAAAAACGGAAGTTCAGAGGTTGATATAAGTGTTTCACTGCGGAAATAAACTGTGAACTGCCTTTTACAACTTTTTTAAAGTGGTTTAAAGGAAGGATAGCTCAAAGAGCCAGTCATGAACTGTGAAGTATTTCTACTGTGGGATAACAGTTTAAATATGACCCCATCATATGATCTGATATTCTTTACCATTTGGGGCAATACAGTGGTCTATATAAAATGGTCCTCTGAAGTTAGGGAGTTTCACATCACAAAAAAAAAAAAAAAACAAAAAAAACAAACCAAAAAAAAAAAAAATATTCCCACCCTCTAAACTTTCCTGCAAATGTGATCTGTGGTGCATTTTAAAAGCACAGAAGAATCCAGTCATTGCTGCTGTTGAGCACCCAGGACAGAGATTACATCAAACAGAAATCAGGAGTGAGGTTAAGTGATGGACAAGCAATACTGTTTAAAACCCCTCTCCATTCCTCACGTAGTATTTCTTCCAAGATGTGATTGACTACATATTCCTCTGAGCAGAACTTGCATGCCTATCTTTAACAGCACCATCTGGTGATTTCCAGCACTGCAACAGATTCTTCTTGAATGAATTGGGCAAGTAAAAAATTATAACTATAGCACCTGAAGGTTGTGTGAAGGTCTCATCTCTTGAGAAAGAATCAGTTATGTAGCTTTCAGTACATAAGAGTAAGGTGTCCAAACTATGAGCAAACGCCATATTTTTTGCAAACACTATACGCTGTTCTGTAAAAATCCACCTCTGGATGATGTTGGGGAAACACAAATTGGGTGAATGTAGCTGCTGCTGTTTTGAAACACTTCTGTTACATTTTGAGACACGAGTTTAGTATCTGTTTCTACATTTGAAACCTTGTGTAATATGCATAGTTTCTTTATGACATGTGATATCCTGTTTGTATATTTTTTTTTTAACTCATGCCAGAAAGAATCCATTTCAAACTTACAGTACCAGACCAAAAGTGAAAAAATCATAGTGCATTACAGACTTAGAAGAAATGTTAATTTTCAAAGGTGTTCATTTAGATATAATTAAGAAATGTCAATATTAAGCTGGAATAATGGAGAAAGAAAGAGGGGAAGGGAACAGTCTACATAGGAAGTTCTGATGAATATTTCAGTGATTGGAATCAATATTTACTTTACTTGGGTAAGCACCGTACAATATATCTACTAAGCAAATAAAAATAAGCCTAAGGAAGCCCAGAAAAGCTTTGGGATATTCATTGCATTCAAAACAGTCAATCAGTTGTTTTATTGACAACTTCTTGTGCTACTTCTCTGACCTTCATGGCTTAGAGCACACAGATCTCCCTGGGACTCTGACCCCACAGCCAGGGAGAAGGCTGTGCTGGAGGGGGTTCCACACAACAAGTGTTGCCATTATTGTTGCTGCTCTCTGGAATGCCTTGGCCTCTGATCTGAGACATTCTGCTTTTTCTTCCCTGCTCTTAAGCCCAGACTTAAAGAAAAATTCCCTCAACATAAATATCTGGTGCTGCAATGTTTTTACATGTTATGTTGTTAGCATTTAAGACACAGCTTAAATCAGGGGTTAGCATGTCCTGTTGGAAAGGTGTCTTGCAAAAAAATGCACTTTTGGGTAACACATAGACCTGATATAACCACCCTGAACTTGATGTTATCTGTGTATATCAGATGTATTCAGAAACTCCAGCCTAGGGCATTTTTAAGCATTAATATCCAACGTAACATGTGGAATGTATAAAAAGACTGATTCAAACTATTTTACTTGGAATTTTTTGAAGCCAGAGGTTGAGATCAGCCTCTTCAGATGCATTGCTGCTAAGAGTACTGATTGAAAAATAACACTGGACTTGCAAAAGCCTGGCTTTACATTTTATACTAACTTCTAGTTCCAATTTAAAACGTGATTCAAGATCTATCTCAAAAAATAATCCGCAAATGTAGGAAGGCCTGCATGCACTGTCTATAATTACAGCAATAAAGTAGAAGGAACTGCTTATTTTGTTGGTTTCTTTTTACAGAACCATTTCCACATCCTGTCTTGTGTAGTGGTTTTTCCAGAAAGAAAAAAAAAATTTGTACACATGGTGAAGAGCAGAAAATCCCCCATAGGGGTACGTTGATCTTTCCATGATGCAGATGGGAAGTGAAAATGGATTCAAGTTCTTTGAAGTATTAATGGCTGAATGTAAACTGTACCAGCAACATAAGTCTCAGTGAATGAAACCCAAGTTAAATAGGAAAATGGAAAAAATGTCTGAGCCAATCCAATAGTAAATATACTATTAGAATCAATAGTTGCCCCTCTTCCAGGACAGTTTTTTCCTGGAAAACAAAAAGTAGAGAAGTGCGCAAGATTAAATGTAACTGTGCTAAAGGTGTGTCTTTTTAATGTTACATCTAACAGGGAACCAATGCAAATCTGAGGAGCTAAATGCTGGTGGAGGACAGCTGTTCTAGGAGGATGAGGGCTGCCTGCAGTGACCTTGTACCACCAGCTCTTTCCTCCTGCCCTCAAGGAAATGGCCCAGCAGAGCTGTGCTGCAATGGCCTGGCTGTCACAACTGGACACTATCAGTAGTATTTGCAGTGGTAGTTACATTATGGCAAGATGCTGAGATCCAGGACACCATCCGCTGCCCACCACTCTGCATCAGTTCACAAAGGCACTAGGTCTTGTCTTAGGTGCCTACCTGATGAAGATATTTTAGCTCACTGGTAGCTGCCTCACCTCAGCTGAAGCTGAAGCTGTGTGTCTAAAACTGTGAATGTTGGAAATCATTCCCATAAAGTACAAGATAAAGTCAAAAGTGATCATCAGGAGATGTAGCCAGTGGCAGGATATGACTGCATACCTGATCTAGTGCTCAAAGCAGGGCTAAAATATTCAACAGTTTCAGTTGGAAAAATGCAAACAGAGAGGCCTTGACAAGTCGAGGTACCAACAACAACCTGCCCAAGAATCAAACTCAGTAATTTTGCCTGTTTTCCTTTTGAGGACTCAGTCATCTCTATCCCACTGCCTTTACTGCCTAAGCTACTTAAACATGTAAGAGCATAATGAAAAGTGGAATTAACTGTTAAAGGGAAAGAATGTGTTTCTATTTCTCAGCTGATAAAGTTTCATCATCTTACTTCATCTACTTGTTTTACTCAAATTCACTGTGGTAGCTAAAATTTCAGTTTTAAAATAATTATATTTCACATAGGAAAAAAAATAGATAAACTACATAAAGTACAGCCTAGCCACAATATAAAACATACAGTCTATAAAAAAAGCCTAGTATGTTCAAAAAAACCTACAAAGATGTTTATGATCAAGTCAAACACAATGCAATTTGAACTAAAGATGCTGATTTTGCAAACAATACAATGCAGTGGAGTGTTGTTAACTTCAGCAGGATTTTACAAGCAGGTACAAAAATTAATCAGTGTAGACAGGGCAAAAAAAGGAATGCACACAGAGTGGTATGTGAAATTCACATAAATGAAATACAAATAAAAAGGTAAAAAAAAAGAGGTGGATAGAAGTTTTTTAAAATAACAGGAAGGCATTGTCTGCTGAAATTATTTTACTTTGTGATGTTAAATTAATAATTGTTTTGTACATAAACACATAGCTGCTAAAACATTTCAGCTGTATCTGGGCACTGTATTTATCTTTGAGAAACAGCCCCTTCACCATAAATATAGATCTGGTTAACTCACAACGGTGTTAGGTTTGGATTGAATAAGCATTAGCAGTTGTAACTGCAAATCAGTTCCCCCACAGGACTGTAGTGACTTAATTACCAACATCCAAGTCAGTGTCCTCACTACCACATAGCCAAAGGCTACTGGAGGTTGATAGGAATATGGCTTTCCCTGCTGTTGCATTCACAAATCACCCACGTGTCCCTGATCCCAGAAGGTGAGCAAAGTGCCAGTGTTCCAGATATTATTGGTTGAGGTTGCTTTATATTATATCATAGCTAAACTTTTCTGGATATGGGGACAGGTTTCCAGATTATCCACATGCCTGATTAGTGTTCTCATTATTAGGTTAGAGATATTTATGTCTTTCTCAGAGCTGGGATATGTCACATTCAAGTAGAAGATGCTGTTACCTAATCATTAGGCCACTCAGTTGAGTTCAGTTCCCTACCCAAAGTTAGACTGGCAATTTATTAATGAACATACTTCTCAAATGATTTATACAGCCAGCTTTGAGAAACAACTTCCTCCATCCTGCTCAGCAGGACTTTATTTTTATTGAGCAAATGAGCAGCAACCAGAAAATTCAGCTCAGCCCTTCTCTTCACACTTACGACTTGGTGTTACCTACTTACTTGCCACTGGATCTCTCCCATTCCAGCTGCCTAACCACCAAATATATGGGAAGAGGGTAAAGCAGCAGCAGCTTCTAGTAGCTTTGCAAGTGGGTCCTTTATTTCTTCCGCATTTCTTGCAAGCAAGCAAAACATTTAGTTTCCACTTGAATGTAGTATTTTATGGCAAGGCAAATGTAATTTGTTGAGGGGGCTTAGTGAGAATCCCCAACAGATTTACATTTGGATCCTGCAGCCTGAATTGCCTGTCCTCACCTCCATTTTGGCAGCCAGAGAAACAAACAACAAAAAAAATCAGTGAATTGTGATGTTTTAATTTGACAGAGTAATAGCTAAAATGGCTTTTTAGTTGAGCTCTGCACATACAGTAGTACAGTGCTCTTACTCTAACTTTCCTTGAGCAATTATTGTGACTTTCAATATTAATCCTAATAATAGGACTAAAATGCTTTCATAAATAATTTTAAACACTGCTCTAATGACTAATAAATATAATGAAGAGCAAGTATAAAGCAGGAAGGATCCAGTTAAATTACTCTTCAGTGTCCAATATCCATGGCATGTTTAATGATTACACTTCTGTCCATCTATAAATAATTATAATTATTTGCATTTATTACTACCAAACCCAATAATTTGACTAATTACTACAAACTGTAGTTAACATATTTTCAGTTTTCAGCAATAAGTCTTTTCTAAATTTCTAATTATCACCATGTCCTTTATTTCTCTCATTCCTGATGCCATTTAGCTTTGATAAAGTGTCAGAAATAAGTCTTTCAATACTTCATAGCAGTATATTCTCTCCATTTAAACAACAGATTTTCATCAGTACATAAGTACATCACTATATATTACCTGGAAAGAGGTTACTGCCTCTTGCTTTCAGTGGGGATTGAACCATTCCATGGCACTCTCATATCCTGATAGCCCTCTTTTTCTTCTATGTAGTGACACTCTGTCCCAGTGAAAGTCACTCTGAGGGCTGCAGCAGTTTTGAAATCACAGAGTTTGAGTCTTACCCTAACAGATTCCCATTAGTGCAATTCTACTGACTTCATGGGAATTACCCCTCATTTACAGAAGCATTATAATGAGAATTTTACTTTCAGAACTAGACTTGAAAAATGAGAGACGTATAAATTACATCATCTCAAAAGAATTTGAACTGGTCAGAAATTCTCAGGCAGAATATTTTTCTGCCAGGGAATATTGCTTCACAGAAATCAAAATGTTCTGTGGACACTTTTCCATGGAACATAAAGCAAAGATTCCCTCAGGACAGAGCCTGCTAGGTTTGTTTCCAGCCTATGCAGCCACTTCACCTACTCCTTCAACAATGTACTTGAGGGACTGGTAGACAAGTGAGACAGAGGGAACTCTGGATTTCACCTCCTCAAGGTCTCAAGTGCTCCACAGCCCATCTTTTAGGCCATTTTGTAGGTTCCCACAGTTTCTAGGTTACTAAATAATAGGGGGCAAGGGTCTGGATTTCAAATTCATTGCTCTTCAGCAGCCTGAGCCCCCAGGCTACCAGCATTTATGGCTCCAGCTCATTGTACAAGAAGTCACCAACCCTATTGCTGGTGACTCTGGGTCAGTCCATTACAAGGATCACCCATAGAAAACCTAGGCTTACTTTAGTTAAAAATTTCATAATTTCTGTCACTAATTCCTTCAAAAAACAGAATTGCTTTTTCTCACATAACTAATTGGGACTGCCACTGTGCATCAGGCTTTTATGAGCAGTGAATTGCAAGATTTGTTTTTTCCTTTTGTGCTGATTGCTTTCACACATCTCAGTTCACAGTCTGAACAGCTCAGAAGTCTTTCACATTTTGTGTGAATAAATAGTTCAGGTCACCATGTATCCACAGGGAAGTTCAGAATATGGGGATGCACGCTTCAGAACCTTGAACCTTTTGATGTTTTTTATCACCTCATAGAGAGCATGCAAGGCAATTTCCCATTCCAACTTGATTGTGGTTTATACCTAGAAGTGGATACAGCAGCAGAAGAGAGTATTTCCACAAACTATTTTCAAAGTATTTTCACAGACTGCAAGTACCAGTCCCAGAAAAATATGGGGCATTGCTCAACTTCCAATTCTATTCATTATACAAATAAAGTCCAAAGATTAGCACCATTCATTCCTTACCCCTGAAAATGTTCTGAGCTGGAAAAACTCTTGGTTTTGTTGCTCACCATTTGCCTTTTTGGGGAGATGAAAGAGCCCTTGAAACAGAGAAAAGGCATGGAAATTTCCCTGTACTGATCAGAATAAAAATGTTTATTTTAAAAAGAGGAGCTAGTTGTGACTGCTGTTAGAAAGAAGCATGCATGTGCATGCTAAATTAGAGGAACCATTCATGAATCATACATTCTTACCCAAATGTTATCCCTGCAGTGCTACCAAAGTCAGTGTCGGCTCGTGTTACCAATTGCACAAGTGCTGGCCTTGAAACATAGACCTGCCCAAGGGCTAGTTTAATTGACACAGCCAGCTTTTCTAAAAACATGTGTTTGCAGATTTGCAAGCTTGATATGTTCCAACAACGGGTCCCCTTGTAGACTTTCTCCATGGCTTGTCTTCTTGCAAGACCTTCACTGCTCAGCCAGTTTACCCTGTTATCCTCTGAGAAACCTGGGCTGGGTGCCACAGACTCCCTGTGTGATCTTGGCAAGTGATTTAGGGTCAGAATTTTATTCACACTTAATTTGAAAGTTGTTCTCTTGGTTTTAGTGGGATGACTCTAGGGATGAATTACTGAGCAGGAAGAGTGGAGTTATGAAACTTCAGAAATTTGGATATTTTTCTGAGTGCCAGCTCAAGAACCCTATGCTTGCATCTGGGTACAGGAATGAATAGTTCTTTTGATTCTAAACCAATTTGAGAAAGGCCACTTCTGAAGAAAAGCTGCTGCAAGAGACATCCACAAAGTGAATCTTCTTGCATTAGGCAATCCAAGGAGCTTTGGGATTAGTATACATTAAGATGTATCTTATTTTACAAAAGAATTCAGGTTTTCAAATGCTTCAAGTAACACCGAGTTCTGCCTTACAAGGTAATTTTATCCTTACAAGGATATTTTTTCTGAAAGACCTCTTTCCTTTTGTAGGCATTGTGATGATGCCTGTCCTTGATACCCAAGAATGGGACAGTGGACAGTCTCCCAAGGCACAGTGATGCACACATTCCATGTTCCGTCCTGCTGAACAAGTTGCGTATATACAATTAAAAGCTTATGCTTGAAAGCTGGACACTGAGCTCTGCTGCTTAGAGAAAGGACACCCATTCCAAATGCTTTGTTCCTTGATCTCTCCTGAGCACATTTCTGCTTGGCTCGAAGAGGACCCAGAGATGTGGGAAAAGATTTCTACTTCCTTCTTCCTATTTCTCCATTTATTTCTCACCTTCCTAGCAGTCTGATTAACATAACAAGTTTATGAATAGCTTCCTTTTCTGAAGTTAGGAAACTCCAGACAAATGAGCACCAGAGTAAATGTATTTCTTTCTCTAGGTGGTAGCTCAAAAATAAGAGATTTGATGAAAAGGTCAGAGATGTTTGCACAAAGGTTGCAGATAATGTGGTAGGTAATGGAAACCGGAGGGCAAATGTGCTTTTTATCATCTTTCAGAGAACCGAGCTCTTTCTATGTAGCCAGATTTAGTGTCTAGTCTTTTGCAAACTTTTATATGAATCCCAGTTTGGGCAATTAACTTTGGACTCTCAAAATTAGGAATTTGAACCCTAGACCTATACAAGAGATCTAAAAGGCTCTGTAAGCACATCTTGGAAGTTTGTGCATTTATTTATTTCCCACTTTCCAGCCCTGAACTCATTTGACCATTCTTGTGTTGGAAAATTGCTCAACACAAGACATTTTAAAAGATTTGCTCTCATGATTTAAAAACTAGAAAGAGTTTGGTCAGCAAATGTTCCCTAGAGATGGTCCTGAGGCTGTCTGCCTAATCCAAGGTTGGGGATATTTAATACAAGGCAAGACTCAGCAGTAAGATCAAAAGCCTGACATAGAAGAAAATCATTATACTCTCTTTGTGCCTTGTGCTATTAAACAGGACAGGTATTTTATGAAACTTTATGAAACTTGTTCATTACTTTGTTGTGTTTGGGGTTTTTTAATGCAGAAAGGAAATGGAAAATCAATATAAAATTAGCTATGCAATTCATGGTCACTGATACAGGTTTTTTACTTGTCCAGACCTACTTCTTGTATCACTGAAAAGTGGATTTTGGCAACTGAATGGCTATTTCAGACACATTCTTTGAAGACAGATCTTTGGTTACTAACATCTCTGACTCCCAAATAATAAACATCTGTGTAAAGTGCCTTTAAGGCATAAGGACTGGATAAACTACAGAAGATCAAGCTTTGATTTCTCAGCTTGCGCCATCTACAGAAGACAAATATTACCATTAGGTTTTGGTTTCATATTTTTTCTCTTTTTAAACCATCAGCCTAAAATATTTGCAGCTGTTGGTCGTCTGTTACCTCTGGAACAATCCGATCCTATACTTCATTCAATTCCAATTAATTCTGCTCTAATTAAGGTGTCCAACTCTACTTCAGCTAGAGATCTAACAAGTCTAACAGGTTGCCAGTAGGTGAGTGACTCTGTAGGGCCCAATCTCACGGTCCTACCTCCCTCCACTCCACCTTCATCTCATGCACCAGCAGTCCAAGTATCGCTGACTCTCTCCAGATGTGCATGAGTGTCCCATGCCTGGAGTGCAGGAAATTGAGAGGTACACATCTGGAGCATGGCGTCTTGAATACAGTACAATATATTTCCCATGGGAGCTTACAAACTGATCAGCCACAAACATCCCTAGACCTAGGCAGTTCCACTCTCCACTACAAAACTAAAACAGAGAATCTCTGTAGCTGGTAAGAATTCAGCCATGTTTCTCAGTCTTGCCTTAAGATTAAAAAAAAAAGTAGTTCACAAAGTATATTATTAGAAATGAGGAATTTTTCAAGATCGCTATGGAAAAAGTAGGACTGGCTCATGAAAGGGTTTTAGGAAAAATATTATCAAGTGCTTAGCAAAATCAGGATGGGTGAAGTTCCTACAAGCACCAAGCTGCTTTCAATGGCCTTGATGTTTTGTCTTTGGGGTTTTTTCTGAATCCTCAGCCTTACACACCAGAAAACACGCTGCTTTTCTCTTAAAGAAAACAGTATTACCTATTCAGACTCTTGTAAATAAGCTCAAAACAATGAGTTAAATCACAGATTATTTTAATGTTATAAATTGAAATCAACTGCAAATTTTATTCTATTTTCTTAACAGTGCTCTGTCAAAATAACTCTCTTTTTGAGGGGTTTTTACTTATCTCTGTATATTGTTCTAAGGCTACAGTTGAGGCTAAATAAAAGGTGTTGAACAGAGGAGACTTATAGATTTTGATGAATAATACCGGGAAATCTACACTCCCACAGGCAAGTCAAACACTCCAAACTGAACTAAGGCTGATTTTAAGTAAACAGAAGATTTTTTTTTTTTTTTTGAATGCAGACCTTTTGGATACAAATGCATATAGGATCAGTCCTAAGTTCAGATCCAAACTTAAACCTTCTATGGTTCACCCAACCCTGTGTTTTCATAAATAAGCAGACTGTAAGTATGGATATTAAAAAGGCAGATGAAAATGGGAGAAACAAAGTAAATTCATTATATAGTAATACATCACTAAAAATGTGCTGACACCATTAAAAACACAGAAAGGAAAAGGCAAAATGGATACTGAAATTATAAAGAAATGTTTTTAGTAGTTTCCTGAAGATTTATATAACCATATTTGCTAACACTTCAGATTACTGATTTTTCTTGTTATCTTTAGGTGGTTTTCTGAGAAGTTTCCTTCTGAATGCAAGAGAAATATTTTCTTTTGAGACTTTGAACAGAAGAATGCAAGTCTTGGTCCATGGAAAAAAAATCCAAACCACCTTGTTTACTAGGTCTGCTTAGATAGATTAACAAAATTTAAAAGACTTCAGCCCATAAGATTTTCAAAGGCACATAAGGATTTGAGACCTGTCATCTCCTTTGCCACTAAGAGGAAATGAATAGTGCCGTGAATAAACCAGTAAGTCAGCTCCTTAAAAGAGTACTGAAAGCCTTCTTATGTGTATGCCAATATATCCCCTGGAATTATATCAACACTGATCCCCTTATATTATTAAAGAAAACGCAATTTAGGTAATAATAGAAAAATAAAACTTCCCATTTGGGGGTGGGAGGGGAGGGGGAAGTAAAAAAGAAATTCTTTTTATTTATTCCAGCCCGTTCCATGCAATCATTCATTGTCATGGCTTGTATTTACCACATACTTGCATATTTTTTCTCAGAATAGGGAACAGAACTCATACCATAAGTGCTGGCTGTAAATGGTAACTGTAGGAAACAAATAGAGATATAAGCATATGGGGATTATACAGAAGCAGCCCTTTGACGGTGGAATAAGTTACCATCTTCAGCCTGCCACCACCTGCTTATCATGCCCTCATCTCAAAGGTTATCCGACCTTACAGCAGAGCTGCTTAAGGAGAAACTACGGTACCTGCTGCAATTGAGGTAAGACAAGTCATCAAAATCCTAGCCAGTGTAATCTCATTTTGGCTGAGAGAGATTAGGAAGCTTGCATTGGGCAGGTGTCTCTGCAGGGATGCAAAAGCAAGAGCCTTAGTGAAAAAAGACCACCAAGATCAAGGACCCAAAAGCTGTATCAGCTAGCATGAAAGGATCCAGAACACAGCACTTATCTGAGCTTAAAACACATTCTTCAGACCTTATCTTCCTACTGGATCCAGTTGATATTCAGGGGGCTGGGGACAGAGTAGGAATTGTCTCAGGCAAGTAGCCCTGATAGGCAGTGTTAATATTTCACACAATGTATTTAAAACCACAGTTGTGATGGTAGATTTCACTGAGTAGGAGTATGTGAAACCCTGGCAATGTTTGTAACTCTTTCAGTATACTGACTACAAACAGATATTATTGTCCATTTCCTTGGTTCTTCGTTGCTGGTCATTTATTTGACAATCACTTGTTGCACAATTCAGCACCAAATCCTTGGCACAAATGGTTTTGATAAAATTCCAGGTGCTCCTCTATTTTTTTTTACTGCCTAATGGCACCCTAAATTCATATGATTTGGAAGTCTGGTTTTAGTCACATATGGATCAATAGCTTTGTCCTTTTGCTTTTCTTTTCAAAAAAATACTGCCTTTCTTATATAATTCTTTCTTCTCATGCTCCAGACTCAGCCAGGATCCTTTTCAGTTCTTTTTCTGCCTTTCTATAAAGCACAAAGAAATCAAAAGGTCTGATTTTTGAGACATAGAACTTGTAAACTATTTTTGTGTTCATAATACTGGGAAAAGAGATCAGATAAAATTTTTCAAAAGCCTCAGCAAAGAAAATCAGAAAGAGTATCAGAGATTAAACACAACATAGTCTAATCTAAGGGTCTGTCTACCCAGGGGAGGTATACCCTTTTAATGATAATGCTATAGGTAAAGAAGCTCAGCTCCTTCATTCCCTAATGTGTGGATTTGATGCCAGCTGTGCTGCTACACTGCTATTACTGTATAGGGAGGGGGATAATTATGCCATTGAAATGATGCTTCCACTTTTTGACTGAGGTAGCCTTTGAATAGACGAAGAGATTAAAGCTTCTCTGTATTAGATTAACAATTGTTGACTGTTTCAGGATCACAAATTGCATTGCATTAAGGATGGAAAAAAGTAGTAGCATATAGAAAGAAAAAATACCAGCTCTTCCCAGACTCAGGGAAGTGTTGCTAAGACTTAGAGGAGAGGACTGTTTCAGACAATCCATATTAAGGATTTTCAGCATTATAAAGAGAAATTAGTTATGTCCTCCTAAGGAAGAAGGAAAAGGCCTGGCTGGAACAGGACTGATGCTACCTTAGGGTGGAGTAACTGAGTAGGAAGGGAGAAGAGTGGTTCAAAGAGCAAGTGACCTTGAGAGCAAGGTAGTCTGTTCCCAGCTGCTATGAAGGAGACAGTTTGGGAAAAGGAAGGCGAGCAAAGATACCACTGCTTCTTGTAAAGCCAGTCAGGAAAGGGTTTCTTGTCCTGGCATTCTCACTACTGTTATTTCCCTTAACCTTTACACTGCTATGAGGTTGGACGAGACCTGCTGGGAGTCTAAATGAGGTCAGGGGCAAATTCTCTCAGCCGAGGATAGCATGCCAACTTTGATGTTCTACAGGAGATAGTTTAGCTTGAAGCTTTGTCTCTTCAGCCTCACATTTGCAAAGATTTGATATGCAGCCATTTCAAAAGATCTCACATAATTCAAGGGCACTTTTATTCAGAATTTAGTTATGGACCAAATTGTAGTAAGAGAAGAAATTTAGCTGGCCCCCAGAGTACAGACATCATCAGTTTTATGTCCCAGAAACCCTTCAGGACTGTATTTTTAGTCTGTCTGAGCTTCTGTACCATCCCTGAAAGGCATCCTGTTATGAAGTAGATAGCAAGGGAAAAATCACATGCTGCTGACATGCAAGGGCCCAGAGCTGTTATTAAAAGAAGTAAATCCCCCTCAATCTTCTTCAGCCATTCCTTCCTCTCTCCTTTACATAAGGATGTGAACTCAAGACAGATTATTTCAAAAATATACCATATGATTGTCATGACTAAGACACAGAAGACTAAGGCTATACCAAAAAAATTTAAGTGGTATTAGAGTGAGTTATCTTACCCAGACAACAACCAGAAGAGTCTGGCCATGTCTGTATCCTCAAAATTCAAAGTAAGTTTCATATCCAAACTGCACATTGGGAATTGGGTTTGGCTATGCTACCTCCCAGTCTGTGACTGGAAATTGTTTGGCGGACTGTTCTTCCTTGCTGAAGGTACACCAAATATCCCATTATAAATTTGATTGTGCTTGTACCCTGACACAGTTTAGTTAAAATAGCTGTAATCTCAGTGATGTTTACAGATAAAATTTAAAATCCATCTGGGATAGAAAGCACAGTCAGTCTGATCACAAATGCCACATGGGCAACTGCATCATTACTGTTACTAAATCAGGCTTCCCAGCAGGACTTATCTCCCATATTGTACTGTAGCAAAGGAGTGAGAGGAAAGGCCGTGGTGATCCAAGGGAACATTCACCCAGCATGGCAAGCACAAAGACTTCATCCACACAGATATGTGAGGTACCTAAAGTACACCACATGGCTAAAAGGAAGCTCAGTAATTACCACTATACATCATTTTAATCAATAAACCCAGTGCTATTCTATAGAGATATTCAGCCTGCAAAAAATATTTGCCATTAAAAATATTTTGACAGAAGATTCCCTGTTTGTCTCAATGTGTCATACTAACTGACTGCCACAGGGCAGAATAACATTGCCTAAAGCCTTTCTCCCTGTGGCATCCATTCTGCATGCAAGGCAGATGAACATTTGCTTTTCATTCTCTTACATTTTCTGCCACATTTCCTTCAAAGCTCTATTTTCCTGAAGTTTCGAACTGGTTATATTTTAATCCTTATCTGCCACTATGCAAGAGATTTTGCTAGTTCACCTATCAGAAGGAAGAACGATTACACGAGATATAATTTGGGCTGGTTTCAAATGAAGCACCTCTCAAAATATTCTTCTTGCCTCATAATATGCACATCAGCTTTGCATGCTTCCATGGCACTAAAGCAGTTAGACCCACATCTTCAGCCAACCTTAAGCACTTGTTTAGAATGGAGCCAGGCCCAGTTTTGCTGAATAGAGATAAGCTTCAGTGACACCAAAAGGACTGTGCTTAGTGAGTCACAGAGGAATCTCTTTTTAATAAAATTATGTTTAAAAGGTAATAGAACAATCTGAGTTCAGCATGTGTTCCATTGTTTTGGCTAAGCAAGGCTCTGGGGTACTGTTCAGCTGTTCCTGTTCCCAGTGAAATGTTCCAGTCAAGATACAATGAATCAGTGGAGCTACGAACACGAGAAATATCTCTCTTTTCTTGAAGAAAATAGAATGAAACTAACAGGAATCAGAAAAAAAAAAAAAAAAAAAGTACGCAGTCTGCCCCGCTGAAGTCAAGAAGAATGTTTGTCCTGATTTCAAGAAGTCTATAGCAAAAGTCCCAGAAAATTAAGAGAAAACTGAAAGCTGAATGGTCATGAACAGTAAAATGTCCAGAATTAAATAGAAATAAAAGAGAAAACATGAGGTAGAGAGAAAATCCCGTCACGATTAAAGAACTAATCTAATCTGGCGACAGTTTCAACAGACTTCATAAAAAGAGAGATGTTTGTTGGAATATAATTAAGTCAAAATGTAGTCCAGTGGTTTGTAAGGTTTTAAGAAGACCATAACAAAAAAACATTGAAAGATAAATAGCAATTTATTTCTGAAATCTTTGTATTTTGCCCAGAGCAAGGATGCATAGTACTTGCCTTATTTCAATTACTTTCTAAAATATATTTGGAGAGACAACAGATAAGCAATACAAAACAGGTACGTTTCTGTTAACTTAATATCATAGAAAAATTTAACTTGCATAGATTAAATTCTGAAACTGCTTGGAATAAAATATGTAATAGTGAAGTGATTCTAGGGTTTGACAATTTAGATGTTTCCTTTGAAAGCCAACAGACAGAAATGATTGGAGCACCCTGTGTGGCTCCACTCTCTCTGACCCTATATAAACCACCCTGCTGGTATTGGAAAAGGAGCAGAGGAACTCCAGTCCTATACTGCAGGTGGGATGAAGACAGAAGAGGTTACTGTGAGAGGTACATGCTGTTCTAGGGGCAGTGGGTGAGGCTGTGGTCTCAGCAACAAAGTCACAAAGAAGTCAGAAATGTGATGACATTCAAGTGTGACAACATCAGAGGTTCCATACTCCTGTTTCACCTGAAAAAGTATGTGATTTTTTTCACCTGAAGTTACTGATCCTTTCCAGGTTTTGGGTAAGTGCAGGCTTGTTTACAACACTAGAGTGAAATCCCTGAGGAAGAGGTGCTCCAAATCACAGACGTCATATATTTCTTTAAATCTCACTAACCTTCCTAGGACCTTCTTTACCTTTTTCCTTCACAAAGCATTCTTTGCTATAAAACTACATTTTGACACTGCCAATACCAAAAGATACTGAATTATATGTACATGGCTAGACTTGGAGGGGGGACTGAAGAATGGAATGTGACCTGTACAGTGCACATGACCTCTGTGGGAAGAGGTGGGGTCTGCCCAAAACCAAGACCATTGGGAAAGTTTGTGGTGCCTCTGTAAGAACATGTATATGAAAGGTCAGAAAACACTGGAGAAAGAGAGACATAGAGGGAGAGAGATGAGAGAACTAAACAAGCACAAAAGAGCAAGAAACAGCAGAGGGAACACCAAGGCCAAAGGAGGATCAGGCACTCCACAGCAGAGCAGATAATCCCCAAAGGACTGCAGCTAATGGAGAACCCATATCAGAGCACAGGGAAAGAAAGAAAAAAAGAAAGAAAGAGCAGCAGGGATAAACAGCTGTACTGTGACCTCCATAACCCTCCATAACCCTCCTTGTCAGAATGAAAGGACTGAGTGTTAACTGTAGTAATAACAAGCAAGGAGGAAAGGAGCCGGGAGTGAAAGAATAAACCGATCCTGGGAATATGGGAGGAAGGGTGTTGCCTAAAGTGTGTAACTGTTTGCTTCTTTTTTTCTTTCCCAATCAGTTCTCAAATCTGTATATTAATTGGCAATAAATCAAGATAAATTTCCCAAATTTGAGCCTGTTTTGCCTGTATTAGTAGTTGGTAAGTGACTTCCCTTTCTTCTTTTAGATACACAATTCTTGTTGCTGCCTCATCTCCCCCCCCATAACTGGGTGGGGGGAATGAACGAGTAGCTGTGTGGATGCTTGAATGTGAGCCAAGGCCAACCCACTACAGATGCATTATCCATCAAGATGACAAAATTCAATTTTGTCTATGCTCTGTAGAAACCTAAAATTGGTTCAATATAATGTTCAATTACTGTATATCCCATGTGGTACCAAGATATTTGGTGATTCAAGTCTTTCTTATAGAGGGAATGCTTTTAAATTAATATATTTCAGAAGGAGAAATTGAAAACTGTTCTTATGTTGATGTTTTTGTGGTGAGGAAGAGATGAAGATCATACTTCAGTGTGATTACTCTGGGAGCAATGGGGTTATTCAAGACCTGACCACAATATTACTCAGTTTGGAATATGAGACAAACTACTCTGTGCTAACAAAGGCACAGCATGAAAAAATAGTATATTCATGTAAAACACAGGAGAAAGCCAACTTGTCCACCAAGGAAGTTAGAGAAAGCAAACCTAACAAGTTAATATCTCCTTACTATATCTAAAATATTCTTCAGCATACCTCCCAGGTATTGGAACATACTCAGAATCATGAAAGTACCATTTCAAATTCAACTACAGTATGTGAAAAAGGCCAAGATTTTAATGGTGCGTGCTCACAGAAAGTCTAACTTTGGCTTATTTATAATTAAAGTTTATCAGTAAGGAAAGTGTGAAAATTACAAGATCATGAGCAAGAAGCTGAAGTATATACTTATTTTTCTTGCCAAGTAAAATGCCAATATTAGATTAACTCCCATCATTGATGTTATAGAGATGTTTTATATTTAAATCTTACACAGAATCTGAGCCCAAGAACATGAGCATATCAAACTGTCTGTCTTGAAGAACTTGCTCCCTAGATCAGTCAAATATTTACGGTTAGATGGAAAACAGCATTGAAATCACTTTTTCTGCATCACATAGTAAATCAGAGATGGAAACACAATTAAAATTTGGATCTCCTAAGTCTATATCTCCCAGTCTCAAGAAGCTGTGCTTCCATCTTGCATAGTGTTAATCTAACGAGTTTTTATCTGAGAAACACACAATTGCCTCCAGCCCTATTCAGTTCTTTCTTCCTTCTAAAACGAGAAGCTAATCTGCTGACTTGTACTATTGGATTTTTTGATGTGGGCACCTTTTCCCAATAAACTTCACTGTGTCTACCAGTGCGTTTTACACAGGCTACTAAACATCCATCAGATGGAAATGATTCACAGTCTTTACTGATTAGGTCATATTTGAGCCAGTGACCTAGAGCTGAAATGTAATGACAGCTTAAATTGCTTTCTACTCTACTGCAAACAGCCATATGCTGAAATACAGTCAAAAGATGCAGTTTAGCATACTTCAGTTTTACAACAAACAGTTATCTGTTGCAGCTTTAATTCCAGTCAAAGTAAAACTTTTGACAGTTCACTAACCAACCAAATATAGTTATAGGGAACTGGGAATGTGGGCATTTACATGCAAAGATCAACAGTGATTTTGTGGGTTTTTTCAACAGCTGCAGAGTTTCGTCGGCATACCAAATGCTTAATTTCATCTTCACTAAGTTTGTTGATGCTAAGATCCAGATACAGAAGAAAAATCTGTGAAAGAATTACAAGAAATGTTGTTGCAGTTGCAGCATTCTTGGTATAATCAAGTCTGCTTTGTGTGTTTTGAAGTATTCTCAAATCAGGATTTTATGGGTTTTGTTTTTCTTTGGCTGATTCTTTCATGTCCTGAAATATTTGATAAGTGGCAGCAAATGCTATTAACCAAATGATCATAATTGTTGTTAATAGTGGCTTTCTAGATGGTATCTATTTTAAATTAAAGTGGAAGATGGCGTGAATAAACTCTATCTTAAAAATAACTAAAATAACTCTATGTTGTAGCACCTTCCATAGTCCAGAAGGAGAATTCCTGGGCTTCACGTATTATATTCTCTAGTTAAAAAGGCAATAGGTCTACAATGAAGGAACTAGTTTTCTGTCCTTCGTTTAAAGAATGCACTCAAATCTGATTTGCATTCAAGATAACGTATGAATTTTCCCTTATATTCACTTCCAAGGGTATTGAGAGAAAGTAAATTTGGTTCAGTTTTATGCAGACCTGAATATAAAGCACAGCTGTGCTTGACACTTCATTGTTCTCCTACTGAAAATATTCTTGTGGTGTTTGTTCAAGAGATTTTTTATGCCAGCTGCAGTTTTCACACTATTTCCAGTAAGAATTAAGAGAAAAAAAAAAAAAAAAAAAGAAAAGAAATCACAGAGAACAGCAGAAACCAAGTTTTAGCTCTGCAGAAGTGTATTCTGTGAATATAAAATGAAAGTCTTGTTGCTGTCTCTCTTCCATTTTAGCACTGGTAACACCATTTGCTCTAACAAGCTAGACCACAAACAATACTCCTTATTTAAGAATGTTGGTTATATTCCTCAGTACACTGTCAATATGGGTGTAGAAATACTTTCTTTTATGCATTGAATGTAATGCATAGATAATATTGGTGGATATATTTTCCCCAGGAATCTAAAGCGAAATTTGTCATTTCAGTGAAATTGTTCATGTTACTAAATGATGTGGACTAGGTCAACAAGGCCTATAGTAATTAGAAAAGTTAATGTAGGGATTAAGGCATTAATTTGGTGATACTTTCCTGAATGATTAAGTGCAAACAAAATGCCCTGGTATGACCCAGTCATTCTGCTGATCTGGTAGCAGACAGGGTCTGCTAAGTCCTTGCACAAGCTGTAGAAAGTTCAACAGTATGCAAGGTGTGGCCATTCCTCTGACCCTGTCCATCTGCATTTTAACTGCAAGGACACACTTGAGTTGTCCATGCAAATATTAAGCACCTTTTATCGGTCCTCTGTGCCCTCCACCCAGAGGGGATACAGGGGAGGCTTTTGTGAAAAGCTGCCAGAATCTTCCCCATGTCCAGCAGAGCCAATGACAGTCAGGTCCAGGACAGACCCACCGCTGCTCAAGGCCAAGCCAATCAGGAATGACTGTAATGCCTTCGTGATAACATTTAGGAATGAAAAAAGTTATTGTCCAGATGCAATTGTATCCAGAGAAGAGAGGAATGATAACATGTGAACAACTATGCAGACACCAAGGTCAGTGAAGAAGGTACTCCAAGCACTAGAGATTTCCCTTCAGCCCATGATGAAAACCATGGCCAGGCAGCTGTCTCCCTGCAACCCATGGAGGTCCATGGGGGAGCAGAGTTCCACCTGCAGCCCAGGGAGGAGCACACACCGGAGCAGCTGGCTGTCCAAAGGAGGCCGTGACCCCATGGGAAACCCATGCTGGAGCAGGCTCCTGGCAGGGACCTACAGACCCACGGAGAGAGGAATCCATGCTGGTGCAGGTATCCTGGTAGGACTTTTGACCCTCTGGGTGACCCACACTGGAGCAAGCTGTGCCTGAAGGACTGCACCATGTGGAAGAGTGACCCACATTGGAGCAGATCATGGAGAGCTGTTGCCTGTGGGATGGAGTCAAATTGGAGACATTCATGGAGGACTGTCTCTCATGGGAGAAAACCCGTTGGGAGCAGAAGGAAGACTCCTCTCTCTGAGCAGTGGCAGAAACAACCTGTTACGAGCTGACCATAACCCCATTCCTCATTTCCCTGTGCTGCCGGAGGGGGGGAGGTGCAGCTTGGGAAGGAGGGAGAGGCAGTTGGAAGATGTTTTTGAGATTTATTTTACTTCTAGTTATCCTGCTCCAATTTTATTAGTAATAAACTCAAGCCGAGTTTGTTTTGCCCATGGCAGTATTTTGGAAAGTGATCTCTCCTGGTCCTTGGCTCAACTCATGAACCCTTTGTCATATTTTTTTCTCCCCTGTCTACTTGTGGAGGGGAGTGATTTAGTGACTTTGGTGGGTACCTGGCATCCAAGAAGGGTCAACCCACTTCATGCCTCAGTGAAGTTGCCATAGACAGGTCACTGACTACATAAACCGGGTGATTCAGGGAGAAAAGGGCAAAGAGAGGAGCTTGGAATGCAGAGAGACACCCTGACACCCTAATAACAACAACAATAACAACCACAACAACAGCATTTTGTCCTCTGAGGAACAAGAGAATTGACCTGACTGTAAAAGATGATGATGCACTTTGGAGATAAGAGTTTCATATATTTAGCATGTGAACACTATAATTACATTTCTACAGTGTCCCCTGTGATCACCAAAGGCCTGGAAGATCAGGAATTCATATCCTTTCTAAGTGCAATAGCTGTAAACACTGACATTGGGCATGACATAGCCTGAGCTCTCTTCCATCAGATTTCCTTAAAAAAAAAAAAAAAAAAAGAAAAAGAAAAAAAAAGCACAACCCTCACTTTCTCATCTCTTACTTAACTAGAAAGGTGTGAATCCTATCTTAGGTTTGAAAGTCCCCAGGTATACAAAATTCCTCTTCAGCAGAGGCCTGAACTGTCTTGGCAGACTGCTGCCTGTCATGTGTTCTCACACTCAAATGTATTCTGAAAATGAGACACCTTCTGCCTAATCTGTAAGTGTTTCATGGGTATTCTCTGAATCATAGAATCACAGAATGGTTTGGGTTGGAAAGGACTTTCAAGATCATGAAATTCTAAATCCCCTGCCAAAGGTTGGTTGAATGCAATCAGAGTTGGTCATGCACAAAACAGACCTCTGTCTTCAAAGGTCTGCTTGCTCAAGACAGCTTCTCCTTCCCATGGCACAAAGCAGTGTGAGATAAAGGCAAAACTGAGAAGCAGAAGCAATGACAGTTAACACATTAGTGACATCTTGTGTAGCCATACTGAAAGAGA
Source organism: Anabacerthia variegaticeps (assembly GCA_035583185.1). Taxonomy (NCBI): domain Eukaryota; kingdom Metazoa; phylum Chordata; class Aves; order Passeriformes; family Furnariidae; genus Anabacerthia; species Anabacerthia variegaticeps. The sequence continues at coordinate 101,359,162 of JAWWEW010000112.1, read as the reverse complement.
TTAGCACACCAAAAGATTTAGAAGAGACTTGGCAGTCTTATGAGTAAGAACATAGGACCAATATCATTAGTTTTGGACAAATACAGCAGAAACATTATCAATAAAAGCAGTATCTTCAAGAAAAACACACTTGTTTAATAAAAGCCTTCTCCTGTTCTTCCTGTCCTACTTCCACTGCCATCAGTGGAAAATTTTACTCTTTCCTCTGTATTTCTCTGAATGGTAGCTAATCAGAGAATATCCCTAAAACTGAGCATTCACTTTGACAGTCTTATTTATGAATATGTTTCTCAGATGCTGAAACCCCACAGAGACTTGTATTTCAGTATGAGTCATATTTCATCACAGTATGTTAATTTAGTTGTTCGTTTCCATTGAGGGATTGTCTTATAGAACATGTCAATGGAAGCCTTATTGTTTCCAAAAGAATATTATGTCATCTTAATGCAGTTTAGATCCAGTGCCTGCAGCTGCCTTCTGTTTAAGACTTGTTTCATTTAAGTTTATAACATTCTGAGAGACTTAATTCCCATTCATAGCTGCTTGGATCTAGGTCTTTAGTTTTATTATTGATGTGATGCAGCATGAGTTATCCCTCTAAAAGCTGTTCTCAGCTGAATGGTTAAGCAAAACATCAATCCGGCCCCAGGGCTCAAAGCTAATCTTTCAGCTCATTACATTTTAAAGATTGCAAACAGTCAGAAGGCCTGGAATTTATGTAACTTGGGTTATATACAGTAAAAGCATGTAAAAGTTATATAACTTAATGTTCATATCAGATGTTGAAAAATAATGGGTATATCAGACACAGGAACGTAACAAAAATGTCTCAGAGGAGTACTTAAGGTTATTCTTTGACTAAACAACACATACAAAGAGCAATGTATTTTCACATATAATTAATTCTCTCACCATTTCAAAATGAAATGCATATTTTTCCACTATTTAACTTTTATAATAACATTCTCATCAGTACTTTAATAATGCTCTCAAATCTTTGCAAGTTTAAATTGAGTTGATGAAAAGGCTAATTAATTTTAGTGTCTTCATTATGGGAACATCAAAGTTCCTATTTACCTGGGCTGTTAAGAGCTTAGCTCACAAAAAGTATTCCAACACCAAGATTTTATCATAGAAATATATAAGGAAGTACACAGTGGTATTTCTAAGTAAAAAGGGAAAATTTATGTCAATTCAAAAACAAGATCAAGAAGCCCATTCCCATGCCTTTGTTACATCTTAGAATACATTGTAAGGTAGGCACTCAGTGAATAGAATTGCCAAATAAAAATAATCCAGACTCTTCATATTCAATTAAGAATAGACACCTCTTTTTTAAGATGTGAGAAGGATGAAGAAATTCCTGTGTGGTCCTCCAGGCTGTTATGGAGGCCAAGTGAGAAGTTCCTAGGCATTCTTTCTGACCTTTAATTCTACAAATCACAATCTGACAATCTCCATGCTTAAAAGTATGGAATTTAAAATAAAAAAAATTTAAAAAATTAAAAAAAGGAATTTCATTTTCTTCTTCATCTTCTAGTTCAGCTGCGCCATTTTATAAGTTATCTCCTATCTCCTGTCAGGTGTGGTATAACACTGTGGCCCATGAAAACAGCCTACCTGATGCCTCAGATGCTGCCAGTGGTGGACCACACAAGGCACTCACTACTTTTAAAAGAGCCACATGAGCTGGCATACACCTCAGATGCAGCATTCACTTGGCCTGGGATAGCTCATATCCCAGCAAACAGGCTATCAGACTCATACCTCAACTGCTTCATGCCACCTGAATCTCAAGCACAGGGGGAAAAGTAGCAGGAGGCAGGGAAACAGAGGAGTAGGAAGGGCAGTGCTTGAGGTGGTTAAAGGAATCATTTTATATTTGCTCAAGTAAATATAATTCCTCATTTTTTGGGTTTTTTCTGTTCTTCAGGTATCACTAATACAGTCATTCCACTGAGCTCTGAGCTCTTAACAAGGGCTAAATTAAGACTATCAACCCTTCAGGATCCCTACCTCCTCAACAGAAAATAAAAGACTTCTACTGAGGGCAATTCAATCCAGACAGAATCCAAATCAGTTCCCAAGGTTCTGCCACTATATTAAGATCTATTACCACAGAGCCCCTTCTTCTGGAATAGGAAGTTTTCTGCTTCAGTGAGACCACTCCTAACAATAAACAGTGAAGGATTTAGTAACGGATGTTATGGCTGTCAAGAATTCCAGACCTTCCTTGTCTGTTTGTCATTATGTTCACCTACTCACAACCAGAAAGCACAGAATTTAAAAAGGTTTCATTCAAACCATGGTTATTTTCAAATACTTTATTCCCTGGGTAGCCACGGACAAAACGCATCTCAGTTTTTAAAAGTTTATCAACAGATCTCCCCACTGAAGTCAGCCTCATGGAAAAGAGATATCCACCTCCTACTTACACTAAAGTCTGTTTTAGAGGAATTGAAAACAGTTCTTTAATCATTTAGCTCTTTTTAGATACCTGGGGAGGAGAAGAGTTTTGGGCTTACAACCTGATTCTATTCCCATTGAAGTTAATGGGGGATTTGCCACTAATTTCCAGAGGAAGAGGATGAGGCCCCAATCTTTTGAGAAAATGATGCAGTAGTGCTTAATGGATCATGCAGACCTCCTCAGCTAAAAATACCTTTGTGGTTCCAAGTTTCCATCTACCTTTCCTGGATAAACATGGACATTTAGTTCTCTCTTTCAAATTGTTTCCAACTAACATTTGCAACACAGTCATATTCCCTTTTTGTCTTCTGTTAAAAAAAGAAATACTTAGCATGTTCCATGATATTAGGAAATGCCAAGGAATCATTCCAGCAAGTAAAATTTCATACATCTATCTGGCTAGGAAGAATAAATAATGACCTTTTCCACATGCCAGCAAATATAAAATGTTCATATTTCCACAGGCACAAGCTTAATGGCCATCTGAGATGTCTGATTCATTTATGATTTAAGCACTGTTTATAGGAGTTGACCAAAGAATTTACTTGATATCATTGAGGAATGCAAAACACATGAGTAAATTATACAATGCAGATATCCACATGCAACTCACCAGGAGTGAAATAAAACACATTTACACTAAAAAAAAGTAAACCTTTGCATGCACACCCACTTCTATGCAATCCATCACTTCCCACCAATTCTGCAGTTTTTCATTTAGTATACTACAATATCACAGTGGAAGTCTGAATGTAACTTATGTCTCCTGTTGATATTTCTCCCTTTTCACAACTCTCTGTCTCTGTATGTTGTGCCTATGTTTACCATACCACTGCTACCAAATGCAGATGTCATCTCATGCCACAACTGCTGCTTTCATGAGGAGCACTGGTTCTTTTCCCAAAATAGGCATCTAAAGCCATTGGAGATTGGTTGTTTTTCTGGCAGGCACTGCTGCAGAAGGGTGTGGAGCTGGTATATGCCATATTTGTCAAGCTTTAGCAGACATAACTAAATGCTGCATCTATACATGGGAAACAGTGGACAGAAAATCATGTTTCTGTGCTAATGAGGGCATTTAAGCTCCTTCAGTGTGTCCACAGGACCTCATTCCAGTCAGCACAGGTACCTGCAATGACAGCTTAATCCAGTCTCTCGTAGACAATTATCAATAGGTGCAACAAATGAACTTTGGAAGTGCCCATCTCACTCCAATGTCTTCAGTTAAATTTAAGCTAATAAAATCATTAAAGCCAGTGTATGTGGCCAATCTCTGGCATGTAATTGTCCATACTGTCTAACTGTTAGCATGGTCCCTGGTGTAGTTTTGACCTGAGTCAACTAGCACTCTCCAAAACAAAGTCTGGGTGTATTTCAGGAGCTAGCCAGGGACACTTCCCAATACTGACAAAAAAAATGGGACTGTCTCAATTTATTTACTGGAATAGATGTGGCTTACATAACCAGCATAGACGATGAACTTATAATTACACATGGCTCTAGACTAGGTGAGATGAATCCCATCCAGTATGACTGAAATTCTCATAGCTGGCCAGTGACTGCAGACATTCTAATAAGGAAAAGCATTTTGCTCCTGCATTTCCAGATAGAGTCAAGGGCTACTACTTCAAAATCTTGTCTGAACCTAAAATTACTCTTAATAGCATTTTTCAGTCTTACTTGGAATTGGCCTCATTGCACCAACTGCTATACAAACGAGACCTGGCAGAAAACTTCTCAAATACTCTAAATGAAATAAAGAATATGAAAAGGTAAGGGGAAGGATGGGATGTAAACTGATACAATATGAGCAGCAGCAGTATGGTCATTTCTGTTAGTCAGTGCACCTCTTACGGAATAACAGAATGGTTTGGGTTTGAAGCGACCTTTAAGATCACATAGTCCATTAGATAGGCTAGTGGGGGGCAGGGACATTTTCCACTAGACCAGGTTGCTCAACCCACCACACAACTTGACCTTGAACACTTACAGGGTTGGGGAATCCACAACGACTCTGGACAACCTGTTCCAGTGTCTTACCACCCTCACAGTAAAAAATTTCTTCCTTATTTTCAATCTAAATATATCCTCTTTCAATTTAAAACTATTGCCTCTTGTCCTGTCACTAAATGTCTCAATAAAAAGTTGAGGCCTCTTCATCTTTCTTTTAAACTCTCTTTAATTTTAAGAGGTCACAATAATGTCTTCCCAGAACCTTTTCTTCAGGCTGAACAATCTCAGCTCTCTCAGGCTTTCCTCATAGGAAAGGTTCTCCAGCCCTCTGACCATTGTCATTGCTCCCCTCTGGACCCACTGTAAGAGGATGATGTCTTTCTTGTACCAAGGATTACATTTTGAAACCTTTGCCTATTCATTCTTTCATGATTGTCCACTACTGATATGCAATTTCACCCTAAAACAGATATGCCTTGATACATAACAGACATAATACCATGATGCATTAACAGGCATGCCATGACTAGGACATTTTCTTGAGGACTTCAGGCAGCCACTGGCACTTAGGCAGGATGAATGAAGGCTGCTGTGACTAAAGGATAATTTTCATATACATTCTTATATTAAAGATTGTCATGCAATATGACAGACCGCACATAAAAACAACATGAGCAATGCGTTCTCCTTTACAGTCTCTCACACGAGCCTTAAACACATGATTTCCTCCATAGTGACTTCTCAAAGTCATTAGGTAATCTGGATGTAATTCATTTAACTTGTATTTTGCAGGGTCGTATTGTACCATGTTACTGTTCTGCCATAAAGGGACTGCACAAAGAGCATCCCAGAACACAGGCAGACTTCAGGGGGAATTTTTTTCAAAGCAGCAAGCTGGCTGCTTAATATGGCCTATTACATGGAACTTAGTCAAAAGGTACAAACAATCCGAGTGTCTAGCCTCAGTTAAGTGGAGAGTGGGACTTGTTTCATGGTCAAATACTTAGACTCCCTGGAACAATTTGTTTGATTCCTGGAAGAGCTGACTTGGACGCTGAGATTTCCAAGGTTCCACTGGATGCCATGGAACTCACTGTGGGAGCGGCTGCAGCCTGCTAGCCAAAAAAATGAAAAACCCAAAGTCCTCTTACTTGTGCTAAATTTTACACACTGTGGCAGGTTTCACATGACTCCAATGAGTCATGACCTATGGCCAAAGCAGTACTTGTTGTCAGTGGTACAAAGTATGTCATTGTGGTTTTTTGGCTGCTTCTGTCATTCCAGCTGTAGCTGTAGGTAAGAGCCCTTGATGATTAGTTATAAAATATGCCTTAAGAAGGCCTGGGATAAAAAAAAAAGTTTTGAAATGATGCAACATTCAAAGACATCAGTACAAAGTGTCCCATAAACTTCTCATGGGTTTTAGCTCAGGCCCTGCAGGAACATACTTTACTAAGCAGGCAGGAAAAGTCGGCAGTCAGGAGGTGATTATCATCTTTATATAAGCCTCATGTCTGACTGCTGGGAGCAGGAATTCCAGCTGGGAATGTTCAAGCCACTGTCTGTGTTGAAGTTATGTCATCAATAATGTAACTCTTGGCCGGAGTAATTTCAAATAATAAAAGTCTCTGTAGTTTGTAAAACTGGGTTTTGGATACATAGAAGGCAGTCCAATGTCTCAGCATTGCTCTCTAAACATCATCTTTCACTCTAAAACAGTGTTAAGGGCCAAATTCTGTGTGGCTTCAACCCAGACTCTAACATTGCAGTTTTAAGTTCTGCGCAGGGTTGAGTAGCCATCTAAATACACTGGTCTTGAGTAGTGAACAGTTTAATTCACACAAAACCCTGCAAGGAATGGCAATTGACCAGCACAGAGTGAATGACCATAAATAAGCCAGAACATTTCATTTGTTTCTTTTTTTATAAATGTCAGGAGGGTTATTGGGGAATTTTATTAGAAAGGCAGCTGGAGGAAGAAATGCATCGGGTGAAATTAAAAAGAGCAGAATGAGGCTTCATAATGCCTTATAACTCTTAGTAAAGTTTAAACCAAGAAGAGAAGCAACGTGTGATAAGTCTCAGAGTCACTTGTGGGAAAAATCAAGAGCCAAAGAAAGGTTAAAAGTGGGCTCTTTCTGCCCTGTAGGAGCAGCAGCATCCTAAAACTGTCACTTCCTTGGGGTTATTGTGCTCAGCTACCAGCACGGCTGCAGTATACACAATTTTCTGTTCTATATACTTCTGTTAAAGTTCTAACTTTCTGAAGTTACAAGTAAATGTGGCACACTGTGACTCATAATCTATTGCACAGTGACTTTGGAGAGGTGGGATTTATTGTATTATTCTCAGGTGGGATATAGCCTTCCTAATTCAAGTTGGGGTGTAAAGGAAGCAGTGCTAGGGCATGGGCACGAATGATGGAATCCAGAAATCAATCCTTCTGGTTTGTCAGCATGACTCTGGCACATTTTCAGACAGCTAGTGATCTTTCAGTCTTGTTTCAAGCACTGGCATGCATCAGGAACCCTTCCAGTAGGTGAATTGTTATTTCAGTGGGGAGAGGAAAAAGCATGAGAGACTTTAATGGAATGGTCCTGTTATAAGGCTTGTGCTACCTTGCTTTGGAGTGGAGACAGGCTCTTGCTCTGCTCAGTTTATTAGCCTAAGTCTTTTCTTAGATGTACAAGCACAGAGATTCTAACTCTCCCTAGAATTGTTCAAAGTATTCAGATCTCTAGATGTGGGAAATTTGCAGTATTATGTTTGTACTTCTGCATTTCACTGACTACCCATTTGAATAAGCCAAAAAGGTCCACACCTTGAATTGTTAGAGCTGAGAAGCAACCTCTGAAGGTGTCTGCAATCTCTCTACAAGCATGTAGTGTTTTCAGCGGAAACCTTCTTACACTGATCTGATAACATTAATGTGCTCTTGATAGCAGTGATATTATTTAATGACTTATTAAGTATTCCCAGCATAGAAGAACATGTTCAACAAAATAATAAGTCTTTTCTTTGAATTAATTGTTACAATGAAGCTGAAGATTTTGTTAACTCAGAGCAAATTCCTTTAACAAACTGTATCATGCAGACTAACATTTTAATTGAATAAGTAATTAAAGGCAGAGAAAAACAGCAGTGTTTACACTTAGGGAGCCATGGTGCTACCATTTCTGAAACCTTCAAACTCACTTCTAACATATTCTATACTGTGCTTTTGACTTTTCCAAAGGTTCTCATAAAATTTCTGATTTTAATGTAGGAGGCACAAATGCAGATAAATGTTCTTTCTTTTAAAATAATCTGTGTGTTCTACCACCCCCCATAAACTTGTCTTTGCACCAAACACACCTCTGACCAACCCATGAGCATTACTTTTGATGGGTTTGCAGCCTTCATTTACTAGCAGTAACCCATTTATATCCCATTTATTAGTAACAACAACGGAAATCATCTGGCTTAGACACCTCTTCTAGCAGCAGCAGTCCTCTTGGTCAAACCAATGGATTGTGAAGTGTTCCTCCCTGTATGGAAACCGTATACCATCCATATATACAGAAGGCTTTTGCTGATTTTACAGGGATTTGAAGAATGGTGTTGTTCCTTATTTGTAAGGCAGTAAATTAGATATTTCAATTCTTGCAGCAAAATATTTCCACATAGCCATTCTGTGATCCATTTCTTCCTGTGATGTGTTTGAATTCATCTATGGGAACGACTCACACCTAGTGAACACACCACCAAAGTCAAAGAAAAGTCTTATGCCATCTTTTTTGTATAAAGCAGCTATGGGAGCTTGAAAGAGGCAGAGGCAGTGTTGAAGATCTCTGTTAGCAAGTTGATGCTTCATAACTCATTGTCCCACCCCTTAAGACTCAAAGTGCTGTCCATATACCTGCTGGAAAACAGCATTATTTATCATTCCAAGATTTGACAATAGCAGCAGTGGCAGACAGGCATGCAGTATCCAGTATGTCTATAGCTCTTTGAGAAAAGAAAGTAGAATAGGAAATCTTTTGAGGCTGTTTAGTTAATACAGTTTAGGCACTGATGAGTGCAAAACAAATCAAACAGAGAGGAAATTAAGCCTGTGTGACAGATATTTGTCACACTATTTAATACAGCACTAGATATTTCAGTAATAAAGAAAGATTGATTTTAACTCACGTATCCAAAGAAGTGTTGTGCATCCATGTTGTTTGTGGTGTATTGAACTGCCAACCTTTCCCAGCCTCCCAGGCTAACCTTGAGACAGCCCTGGGACAGGAAGAGGTAGGCATGAAGTAATTTAAGCTGCTCTTTCTTGAGCACACAGAAAAATCCCTTGATTCCCTTCTGTAGTATCATTAGATCCTGAGACCAAAATCAGGAGTGGACACTTTCTATATTCAGGCAAAAAAAAACCCCAAAAACGGAAGGTAGTTGTAACAGAACAGTAACAAGAAATCTCTAACCTATTCCACATCTGGGTGAGATTAAAAGAGAATGTGCTGAGATGTGGCTTTATTTCCTCCTTAGGAAAAATACTCCATCACAAACAAAAAACCTATTCATTGTCTGTAGATTTGCTAAAAGTCCTGTCAATTAAAGTAATAATAGCTTTGATGTTCAAGCAGTTATAACCAGGTTCCAAAGTTAACTGTTGTGACAAAGAGAGAAGCTCTCACGTCTCTAGGTCTTTGCATTTTAATCTATCTACAGAGAAGTTAAATCCATGAAATAACAGTCTGAGTTATGAAAAATGTCTTTATGAGACATTTTAGGAGAAAATCCCAAAATTTCAGCTCTGCCTTGCGGCCCTCTGCTCTGAGACATAATCACTCTGGTGGTCCAGCTGCTCAAGATGTCTCACAAAGAAGGGTAAGAAGAAACCTTGTCAGCTATTATTGATTATTAATTTATTATCATATTTTATTGTAGACTTCCTGTTCAGTGACAGATAAGCTGTGTCAAGCAATTTATAGGTCTTTTGAACTTCCAGGCTAAAGTGACAGTGGCTATTAAATAGTGAGCTGTTATAAAAGAAGCTGAGGCCCCATAAAAAGAGCAAAATGGGATGAAAGGTGTCTCCAGAGATCTTCATCTCATCTCCTAGACTTACACTAGTGCACCAATTTCTGATTAATAGCTCATTAGGGGTGGGGTAAATCTCGAGGAGGAAAGTAAAATATGTTAAAGCAGCGTGATATGCCAAAACCAGCAGATATAATCTTCTTTTCTAAGGACAGTAAACAAATATTTGGTGATGAATGAGTATGATTATCAAGCATTGACCTTAACTACCTTTATACTGACAATCCACAGTTATGTGAGGTGAAATCTGAGAGATCTCAAGCTTTCTGTTAAAAGTTATCTGTCTTCCAAGAAACGTTTTGAGCCAGATTAAATAAATCACTTTTTTTTTTTCCTTTGCATATGCATGTCTGGAGGAAAAATATTGAAGTTGTAGGTACCTTTCATTTAGATATTTAAGTTAACACAATTTGAGGATATTGAGCACATTATATTCCATCAGCTCTATTGGTGCAAAGGAGATATTGGCAGAATGAGTTTTTGGGGGAAAAATGTACTTTATTTCATTTTTTAAAGGAAAAGGCAGAAACATTTTTTTTTGTTGTTTTGCTTTTGGTTTTTTTTGGGGGGGGGTTCTTTATGTTAAAATAAAAAGTTGAATATTTGTAGTATTTCTCTTCTGAAAATATAGTATTTTGTGTGTGTGTTCAAAAAATAAAAATAAAAAATAATAATAAAAAATATATTTGGAACAAATCTTTTTTACTTCGCTTAAATGTATGAACAGTTTCAGCTCAGATGAACCTGCATCTTTGAAAAATCAACCACTTTTTCTGAAATTTTTCTTCTTATAATTAAATATATCAGCTCAAAAATACAGAGTCCAGCTGTCTTATTCAGTTCTTAAAATCAGTGGATGTGCAAATAAGTTTATAGAATTATAGCCTAAGAAAGGAAGGGAGAGTCCCACTCTAAACCAGGCATAAAACTTACCTATTACATGAATTCTACAGTAGACATGTAATCTAGTTCTTCTTTATATGGTCCACTGATAAATTTAGCAGAAATCTTAAAGAAGCGTTGGTCAAAGCCATACATGTCAAGAAGTATGTGGGAGATGTGGAGGATGACTGTATGTACTGGCCAAATCCTGAGGCCTGTTCTAGCCCTCTTTGCAACCAGCTATTTCCACGAACTGTGGAAGTGTCTGTGGGGACCATTGCACTCACCCAAACAGAGGTCTTTGCATTCCCAGGCCTTCCCAAGGCCACAATGTTCCTCTTTGTACCATTTGTTCCTGTCTCCTGCTTCTCAGACACACCTGGTATTGTCTTTCTGTTGCTCAGGGGAGGGAAAAAGCCAGTCTCATTTCTCACTTTCAACAAAAATCTTCATGATGGGTATTTATAAGTGTTTTGAAGCAATTTCTCTTCTGTTAGTTTGTTCAGTCCTCCCTTACACCTATGCATATTTTAAGGATCCAGGACTTTCTCAAATACCATAATGAACCACCTTTTTATGTCCCTTCTGAACCTTTCTTTGTGTGGTCTCATTTGATGGCCCTGTTCTTGCACAGATCTAGAGAGTAGAAGTAGATGAAATTCCATCCTACATGACTTCCTTAAGCTTGTTCAACTGATTATCAGCAGTTCTGAAGAATAGGTGCTTTCTTTCTGTGAAGTACTTTTCAGTTTCTGCTCAAAGGTCTGTTTTTCTCTTTTCTGACTCTTTTTTCTTCATGCTAGAGGAATTTCCTTTCTTATTTCCCATTCAGAAATGATCATCCACCAAGATGGTCTCCCATCAATTAAAGGCCATCAAGCTGTCTTACTTGCAGATGTTACTTCAGGAGAACAAATTGTCCACATCATTTTTGCTGGAATTGCAGGCCTGAATTCAGCAGCTTATTAAAGCAGTAATTGCAGCAATACTTTTCAGCAAGGTCTTGTTTTGTATCCTCTTTTGTGTTCTTTCTCCAGTCACTATGGAATAGGACCTTTCCTGGTCAGCACCAACACAAGGCCATCACTGCTCTTGCTCCTCATCTTGTATTTAATGGAGGGAGGGCTAGCAAAGACACTGCCTTGCCACAGTAGTTTCTATCCAAACATCTGATATTTCAGCCCTGCTGTTCACATCTCCGTGTGTTCATGTTTAAATGAAACCACTCTTCATCCTCCTTGATGGTGTCCTAGCTCTGTGTTGCTCACATCATTGTGCCATATGTGCAGTATGGATGTGTTATTCCTAGTGTAGCAGTTAAACCCCATATGCTTCAGCCTGTGGGAAAGAAAATATTATATACGCAGTCAACAGGCTATCTCTCATGTAAGTTTTTCTTCAATGCATTAAAACAGATTTTCAAGTAAGATTCCATATTCATCATTCTTGGCTTATCCAAGCAAATTCTGCAACCATCTTTGACATTTATTTATTTATTCCCTAAAAGTCAGGAGCAGTATGTGCCACTATGATATGATGTCCACATAAATAGCAACCAGTATCTGAAAGGAAGTCAGGAGTACACATGACAACATGATCTCCACAGTCAGTGTATCTCACCTGGTATTTTAAAGTGTTACTTATGCATGCCGACCTTCTGAAGGTCATTCTGCTATTGTATGTTGTGGCATTTAGTAGAACCAAGCAGTAGTTGATGTAAGTAAATCCTGCAGTTTTTTACCTCTGACATAAAGTTTAAGGCTAATTCCTTATTATTCCAGAGTGTAATGCACTCTGCAATGCAGAGATAACCTAGCACCCCTCATATGGAAAGAATATAACTAATGAGACAATATTGCATTAGGAAACTGCTTGACATACACAATAAGTAGAGTGCTCTGTTCAGGTCCATTCACGATGAATTACCCTTTAAAGTAGTTATCTTCTTAAACAAAATTTAGGACTTAGTTATCTTCCCGAGTGAGACCTTAACTGCAGAGAGATTTTACAATGAAGTTGCAGTTTCAGTGTGTCTAGAATAACTAGTATTTCCTGTATGCCTTGAGAGTACCCAGGCTAATATAAATCATTTAAATAATATGCAAAAGAACATTGAGGATTTAAACTGTGACATCCATGTTCTCAGTAGAACCACATGGTGTTTGCTTTGCAAGACTGTTCTTGATTTCAGATTTTAGAAAGTACAGTAAAATATTATTATTAAAATTACCACAGTTAGGTGCTTTTTTAAAGTGCCTGCTAGCTACTCAAAAATACCACTTTCTATTGTGATCCTTGGAACAACCAAGTTTCTCTCTTCTCCCTTGATGTGGTCCTCTTTACTTTTTTTCAAGCATTCCTCAAATATCTAAAAACAGTTAAAGTCATCAAAACCATTCAAACAAAGCCAAAAAGAGAGACAATTGTCTCAAGTTTGTGTCTCGTAAACACTAGTATAACACAATCTTAATGGAAACCATCAGTCTTCTAGTACATCACTTTTGATCACTAATAACTCATGGATGATGGAATAATAAAATCCATTCCAAGTCAAATGCTATTTAACAGCTAGCAATGAGGAACACATATTCAAGCTCCAAGCTGGTCAAATTCACAGGACAAACCTGTCAGTCTTCCAGCTACAAAACAGGTCCTGGCATAGCTTAGTTTGCATCTCTGAAATACAGTTTGATTTACCTCTGAGCCAACTGGAAAATCTGATACACAGCGATAAGCAGAGAACACAGTGCAAGACAAGATGTATAAGTGTCTGCTTAAATTCCTCCATCATCCCCAGGAAGGGGAAGAAAGGGAAGGGAATAAGACAGCAGTACTGTCCTGGGGAGAGTATCACTGAAGGGACAGCATCAGGAGAATTTGCACAGAATGACATGAGAAACACCTCTGTCACTCAGTCAGCTTTTTACAGCTGAAAAGGCCTGTGCAGCTCTCACAGCCTCTCTTCAGGCACATCAGGCAGTGTGTTCCGAGCACTCTGTGGCAAAGAAAGGAAGAATGGCTATTGAAAATAGCTAAATAGCGAGTAAGGTAAAGTTGCTGATCTCCTTCCCCTCCATGACACCCAGGTTTTTCACCAGACAATATAGCAAAAGAAAGGCTGAAATTCAAAATGTAGTTTTGTTTGGCTTAATCTGATGAACTGATGCATAGGTGTAGGGTTGGAGAGGTTGTTGCTTTTTGGTTTTCCAATCACTGAAAACACAGTGCAGATATATTTGGAGTTTTTTTATTATTAGTGATCAAAAAAATCAGCTAGTGATGCAGCACATTCTTGAGTTCTTTGGTACTTAGCAAGCTGTAGAACTAGTGAATCATCACAGCAAAAAAATACATTGTCAAAGCAGGTCCACTCAGGCTGGTCAGCTCTGAGATCACAGTTCTCTAATTAATGAAGGGCCTGATCTTTTTGAAGGATGAGGCCAGATGGAGGCCCCGTGAGCCTGCCTTGGCGGGGACTCTGGCCCAGATTCTGAAATCTGCTTGCATATTAGATAATTATCCAGTGCCAAAGAAGAGATTTAAACATTCAGTTTGAAATATACATATCTATCTGTTACTTCTACCAACTCCTCAATTCCCAAATTCACCTCTTTTTCATCTGGTCCCTCAGGTAGAAGACGTCCTTACACTAACAGGAGCAGTGAAGGAATGAGCAAGTGAGAACACACACATGCATGCTCACAGCCTTCAAAAGGCACATTAACAGAAGACAGCATTTCAAGCTGTATGATAATACAGTGCATTAAAATGCGGTCCTAATACATTATTTGTTGTGTGACTGAGTAGAAACAGCATATGCAAATTGATTCTAAGCGTGCGATGTAATTCCCATGTATATGAGCTGTGCAAATGGGAATTCAAGTTTGTTATGAGCACTGACTGAGACACGATCTTTGGTTGTTTGATTTTTTTTCTAACTCTGAGTCATCAGTCTCACTGCCTGGTAATGAATTTGAATGCAAGTCTGTGTAATACCTTCTGATTCTCAATCACATACCCTCCTGTCATCATATCGTTTCTAGGGAAATACAGTTGGAATCACATCTTGCAGTGATGGGGTGAGAGATTTCTTTTTCTGGAGGAGGAGGAACTATTTGTCACCTTAATAACTTAAAAATTGATGCTTTTGAGAACTGTTTGCATTACAGTTTCATAGAGCTTGGGAGCATTGTGTCATTTGCCTGGTGAGTTTTTGTCTTCATGGCAACTGAGAATATGCCCATCAGGCATGACATGAGTGAGTGAAGTGACAACGAATGGTATGCAGCCATGAAAAACAAATGGAAGATGAATCATCCATTTGCAGCACCATGTTGTTCATTGATGCAATTTTCAGCATGCTCTTAAAAAAATATGGTGGCTTAGAGGAGCCTTTTTCCCCACCCTTCTCATTATTCTATTTTTTTCCCTCACACATTCTTTCAAGTGGCTTTATGAAGTTATGAGCATAGAGACAATGTCTAGCCTGGAGTCACCTGTGGGGGAAGTATGGCATATTTGCTACTAGGAAAAGAATATTGCAAGTGGGATAACAGATCTACAGACAGACTGCTTCCACCATGGAATAATCCTGAGTCTTCTGTAAAGAGAAAAAGGTTCTCAAGTAACAAATCCGGGATGCATTTCCAAGTCATTGAAGTCCCAGGTCTGAGAAGGAGAAAAGCTGGCAGCCTCAAAGGGAGAAACCTGTGAGCAGCAGAGCATGCCATGCAGAGCCAGGGCCACAGCTTCCCATCTCCAGGCACAGCTTCCCACCACCAGACACAGGCAGGAAACACTCCTGCCTGCACACACTCCTCTGCCTTTGACACACAAAAGTGAACACTGATATCTGTGTGAACATGGAGCAGCCTTGAGCTGACAGATGGGGAAAGTCCATGCAGGGTATCCTGATGTCTTTGCTGGAGCTCAGGATCCTCAGTTCACTGCCAGCTCAGGAGCTGACTGGCTTATCCATGGTCTCTTGTGACCCCATCCAATTTCATACAGTAACCTTAGCAGTTAGGCAGCAAACAGTCCAGGCTTCAGCCTCCCTCAGCCAGAAGTCAAGCTGCTTTTATCTGCTCCTCAGATCATCACTGAACCAGTCAAGGATGCTCCACTCCTCCTGAAGAACCTATCCTACATGACACTAGGATTTAGTGATTGCAACACTTACCAAGGTTACAGAAAAGCCTATTTATGGTACCTACTTATGAATTATTTGTGCACTGTGCCATGGATGAACACTTCAGGCACAAAAGACCTGGATCCAGCCTCTTCTTTTCACGGTCTTAATCACTAGCACTGAAGATGACATACCTTCTACATCTCATTTTCACATCCTCATGGCTTTTGCTTTTTTTCAGTGCAGGATGGGGGTAGAATGTATGATGGGAGTGACTCCTTGGGGAAGGGGCAGGATGGACAAACAGAAAGATGGATGGAGAATGGGTAAGATCAGGGAAAGGCCAGAGCCTAAAGCAAAGGCTGGAAAAGAGAAGAAAGACTCCCGAGGAGAATATCATTGATCAAGAGTTGAAAACAGGTTTCAGATCACATGCTAAAGGACAGAGCATCAATTCTGAAGGGCAGAAAGTGATAATAATGGGAAGGAAGGAATGTGGAGAACTACTACAGGATTTAGGGGATGACAATTTAATGCGCAGAATCCAGACAGAAGGTATGAGAGCAGAAGGTAGTGAGGATAGAAGAGCAGTAGCACACCCTTCTTTCAAGAACTTGATAATTAATATCCTGTTCCTCTGGTTTTGCTTTCTAACAAATTGAGATGCTCTGGGAAAAGTGTATGTCTCCATCGCCCTCTAGTGCCAGGTCCCCTTTGGAGGTGTGTGGCAGCTGGGAGCCCTTGGCCACACTAGAAGGCAGGTCTGAAGAGCCCAAGCCTCTTGAAAACGTGCATAAAGGGATCAACAGGAAACTGAGAGACCTTTTTTCCTCTATTATTAAAAATAAATATAGTAAATTTCATCCAAAAGTCTAAAGTAAAAGATAATTGAGCTCAAAGAACCATGCATACGACAACTTAACTAAAAAATGTCAACAAGTAATTGTCCTTCAGTGCTCCTGACCTTGCTCGACTTTGTGCTTGGTAATATTCATATTCATCTAACATTAGTTGCTTAGAAATTGAACAAGATGTACGTGAGAGCTGGGCTCAAATAACAAGAACAAAGAGACTTTCCAACTTTGTTTATTCATTTATTTATATTGGATGTGCAAGTTTATCCTTCCGGGCTTAAAGGTCAAATGGAGAAACAAGAGCATGGAAACTGGGCAGTGGAGGGGCAAGATTTATAGACTGTTTTAAACCCTTTTGATCTTCATTTGTCCATTCTTTATTGATTTATTTTTTTATTATTTAGTTTTACTTGTAAAAACTCAGTGCTGACTGGCAGAATACTGTGGGTTCACGTAAATGCAGAAATATGTCCTTTCAAAACTATGTTTATGCATTTCAGATAGTGATGTGGAAACTCTAAGGACAGTCCTCTCTACAGGGGATCTATTTCAATAGGTGCAAATTCCTGCTATTAAACCTACTGCTGAGGTTTTGTTTAGTCTAATTATGTCAAACCACTGCTAAAACACAGCAATTCTCAAAATACCTTTAAAACTTGTAGCACAACCTGCTTCTTAAAGCCATTTAGTCTCATTCAGCTATCTTACTGTGATTGCTTAACCCACTGCAGAGTTTCTACGCTTCTTCCCTGAACCATCTTGAATTCAGACCTGAAAGTCCTTGGCCTCTAAAGGAAGTAGTAGAATAATTCCTCCACTTTGGAACCAAGAAATGATTCAAAAAACATCTTGCAGTTTTGACCTACTACATCAGAGGGGCTCATCTGGAACCAAAAAGTCTATGTGGCCAATCTGCAGGACCAGAGCTGATACCCACCAGAGGCAGAGACACAATTCCAGAGCAGAGACACTGGTGGAAATGGACCCCTTGACTCCTCATTCAAAACAGGAATGAAAACACGTTAGCTGCTCACCCCGCAAAAGACCTTTCAATCCCAAGTGCCTGGCCACACACCTTAGTGTTTGTTAATCTTCATTACTGACAAGCAAAGCATGGGATTGACAGCTGAAAGAATAACAGCTGTGGATCATTTCTAGAGCTCAGGATTCTCAGTTCCTGCTGATATGTTGAAGATTAAGTAGATATTATTAATTTCTGACCTCTCCCAACTTCCGAGGGATACTGATATTCTTGGTAGTTCTGAAGCCATAAGCCAAGCTGAAATAAAACCATTCCTAAGCCACTAACCTTTTCTTCTTTTAACAACAAAATGGAATAGTTGAGGTGGAAAACCATCATCATCATCATAATAATAATAACTTAGTGCTCCTTTTGCATAAGAATAGCCATGGGTTTTATAAATATTAGAGAGTCATCCAAGCCTGTTACACTATGAAAAAACAGGAAAAATATTTTCAGAGATCCGTATCTGAAATCAAAAGACAGACAGGACTTAACAGTCAGAATGTCTGATGCACTCTCTCAAAAATGTGCATGGCCCCAGTATGTGTTTTACAAAACTATGTTTTACACTTTATAGAGCTTGAACTGGCCATGCACACTTTATTAAGTATGTGGAAACAGCTGTTCACAATTAAGTTCTTTATTCTTCAAATACCTACTACTGGGCACAGAATAGACTGCCATATGTTAATCCAAGTCTCTGATCTATATCTCCATATAGACATACTCCACAGTATTCTTACACTGCTTCTTTTTATAATAATGTTAGTTTTCCTGCATAGTTAAAAATCCCAGAAACTCAGAGCCCAATTCTCTTTTCATTCACACCAACATGAATCAGTGCCAAGGAGTGGGGCTGATGAAAGCTGATGTAAAACAGAATGATGGTCATATCCCTAGAGCCCATTTTAATTTTTGCAAGTTGCATATCTAAAAATTAAAACAAACACCTGCCAAGCTGCTACCAGTAAAAGAGGTCAATTTTTCAGGGAGCAACAGAGCTTCCCTTCATGACAGATATCCTTTCCATCAGAAGGAGGAATTGTGTGTCACCGCTGTTACACATAAACATGGGAACAGACAGAAACAGCGTAGTCAGAAAGTTGCTTTCCTTGACTCTACATACGCCTTTTCCCTTGGCATTATTAAGATACGCAGGACTGGAATATTCTGTTACTTCTGCAGAACAAGATATGCAAAGGAAATGGTTTGGCAAGTTTGTTTCCAAGTGTAAAGGACTTTCTTAGTTCCCAGTAGCCCTGCCAACAAAATTAAAGCTCTTTAAACAACACTCAAGTTGGTCTTTCCTTAGGATGCATTTAAATGTTCTTAAGTCCACTAAGGTACTTCCTTTCTTTAGAATTCTTTGTGTCCAAATGACAAGTAACTACCAAGGATGAACGTGTTCCAACAGATGCTTAAACAAAACTCAGGGAAGTAACTCCTTATGTGTTGGGAGCCTCAGATATTTGAGGCTGTCTGGTAGAGCAAGATGTTTGAACAGGTGTTCAGATTGAGCAAACACCCAATTCTGTTGGATGCAAAAGCAGAGTGAAAACCTGAACCCACTGTTTAGAGAGGACACATTTCCTAATGCTTGTATTAGTAAGCAAAATTTCAGTCCCTTGTCTGCTTGTTAATTGTGTCCAGTCCCAACACAGCAGTGACATGGAGCACCAGAAAAGCAGGTTTTGTGGCATGCCTTCCTTTCTGGGACGTGCAATCAGCCCTGCATGCAGCTCCTTTGGAACTTAATCTCAACAACAGCAAACACTGTTCCAAGGAAAGTCAGTTCCCAAGCAGTATTCACTGTGAGCCATGTGTGTTGTAATGGCATGTGACACATCACAAAAAGTTATCAGCCAAAATCATTTGGGATTTTCCTTTGCAGCCTACATCTTTCACTGTAAGAATGAAGGTACTTGAAATAATACTGAGCCTAGTTATGTAGAAATCTAGCTTAGGCAAGATGTGCAGTGGCCATATGGTTACTATATCACAATCACATAGACTTGAATATGTGATAATAGTTTCATAGGTAATGGTTTAATACTAGCCATGTGTTAGCAGTATACATACAGCTGCTAGGAGAAAGGTCTGGGCACAATCAAAGGGATTGAGTCAGTCAGTGCTTGCCAAAGTCACAGGATTTAGCCACAGTAATAACTAGATTTTACCTTATGTTTTTCATATTAATTTCCCTGATGAAACTATGTTTTATAATGGTCGGACTCATACTTCATTTGCTCCAAGAGGCTGAAGTCATGTGAAAACTGGTGTTTCTTTGAAAGCTAGAAGGAAATTGAAGATTAACTTCAAGGTTCTTGGAAAAGAAACACAAATCTTCATTAGGGCAGTAATGAGCATTAATGCACTGTAACTAAAATGGTCTGTTACCTCTTCTTGTTAGAAACAAGATGATAGATGGAGACCATTTCCTCTTTCTGATTACCATTGCAGTTCTAATGACTTTGGTGCATAAATACATGATTGAATTGATCACAGAAAAAAAACAAGAGCATAAGGCAGTGATTTGATCATATAACCAACCTTTCCCCTCTAGAGACAAATCAATTTAATATTAGTGTTAAGGACATGGATGGTACACAATGACAAAAATGTTCATGTCTTCCTATGAATTTTGGAAGGAAGCTTTTTGTTGTTTTCTCTCTAACACTACAGGACCTGTTCTAAATGATGAACCTAAAAGGAATAACCCTCATTTTCATGGTTTCCTTCTTCCTCTCACATTTTCTCATTTACTACCATCCTTATGGTTCTACTTCAAAAGAGATTTAGAGTTGTATCTTATAAGGATATCAGTTAGTGTACCAGAGCTAGTACCATGCTCCACAAGTGTGCAGTGCTTTGAAGTGCTTGAGAAGATGACGGTGTTTTGTCACAGGACAGTGGTCTTCAAATTATTGTTCCTTCACCATAACTTTTCACTAACAACCAGAAGAAATGTGAATTATAAATTTACATATAAACACATAGACATATTACCAAACAAAAAAATCTATCTTGAGACTGCATAAATATTATTCACTTAAGATTAAAGTTCTCCTCATAACTTGCAATTATGCCACTATTGAGTGGTTAAAAAATAAGTCAGAAATTTCCCTGGAAAACAATCCAGGGTTTAATATATTAAATTGTATTGTTAAGACATTAACGATACCCCCAATATCCAGCTACACCCTGTTTTAGGAAAACAAAGAATATTATAAACAAACTAACAAAATATCATTATTATATAGGATTTTTAATATTTATGGTGCTTCTTTAAACCATTTCAAAAATAGATTCAATTTTTTAAAATTATTGTTATTCTTCATTATAATTGTAATATATTAATACCATGTGTGGTATATAATCTAGATTAACTTTTAAAGGCAGAAGACAAAGATGGAAACATATCTTGCCTCCTTTGTGAGTTTTTTTCCTGAATGTTTTCTAAATTATCTTCCAAAAATATGTGATCAAAATAATGTACCTAATGGTTTCATCAAAACCTTATACTGAGATTCTTGTGTGACCAGCAGGAAAGCCCACACATCCTAGTACATATGTAGAAGTACATAACCCAAATATGCAACAGTTCTTTCCAGCACAATGTCCTCAGTCACTTCCAACCAAAGCACATCACAGGTGGCCACAAATTCTGGCTCAGAGGCAAAATGGAGAAAAAAAGCACAAATTAAATTGTAATATACAAATCAGGAAACTCTTAACTTCCACCTTCTGTTGTATCCTATCATCTTTACTAAACATGAGCCAGAAGTGTGTCCAGGTGGCCAAGAAGGCTAATGGCATCCTGGCTTGTACCAGAACTAATGTTCAGCAGGACTAGGGACTTCACTGTACTTGCCTCTGGTGAGGCCACACCTCCAATCCTGTGATTGAGGGGCTGGAGCAAGTCCAGAGAAGGGCAGTGGAGCTAGTGAAGAGTCAGGAGCAGAAGTCTGATGAGCAGCATCTGAGGGAGCTGAGGATGTTCAGCCTGGAGAAAAAGAGGTTCAAGGGGGGACCTTATCTACAACTGTCTGAAAGGAGTTTGTAGCCAGGTGGGGGTTGATCTCTTCTCCCAAGTAACGAACGACAGGATGTGAGGAAATGGTCCCAAGTTGTACCAGGGAAGGTTTATATTAGATATGAGCAAAAATTTCTTCACCAAAAGGGTCGTCAAGCATTGGAACAGGCTGCCCAGGGAAGTGGTGGAATCACCATCCCTGAAGACATTTTGAAGACATGTAGAAGTGGCACTTAGGCTTATGGTTTAGTGGTGGGCTTGGTAATGTTAGGTTAACTGTAGGACTTGACAATCTGAGAGGTCTTTAGCAACCTAGATCATTCTATTACGATCTTTTTTCTGTTTTGCTAATATATAGTAATATTCCCATGACCTTGTAGACTTACCTAATGGCCCAATGTGCTCTCCTACTTTCTAATTCTCAGTCACTGCAGAGTTGCCAAGAGTAGAAATGCCGAGAGAAGAAAAAATCCCTTACCCAGGAAGACATCAGGGTTTGCCACATCCCCAGCAATCCCTGTGTGCCTAACTGCATCTGTCCTGGCACTAGCCCTTTAGGTCGGGTAACTCACCTGTGGTTTTGTTCTTCCATGATGAAGACACAATGAAGAAAGCTGGCAACTTCCCATATCTGTATGCAGACACAGTTTAGAGTGTTTCTTTCAGCCCCAACCAAAGAAGGAAAATAGCAGCAGCCTTTACACCTTGATTTCTTTGTCTCAGAAGAGGAATTAAATCTTGATAGATTTTTACTAATAAATATATCTTGGTGTGTTTTATGTCCCAACATCTCACATAGAATGTTTAATGGAAAAATCCCTCTATAAGTAAATACCAGTTCAGTCATGGAAAATTGCATCTCTACAAACACCCACTGTTGTGGAGTTAGTTCCTGAAGTGATAGAGGAAAGTGTGACCCAAGTGGGACTAATTTGGCCCTTCACATATGGCATATAAAGCTATGCATAAGAGACTACTCATATGGGGAAGAGGCCAGCCTAGCATTAATTGTGTCTCTAGGCTACACATTCTTCAGCTGATGCAAGTGAAAAAGTACAGATGTCATTTTGGCCAGTGGACAGATACCGTATTTTTTTACTGATGCCGCAGAACAGTCAATCATGAACAAAGTGACTAACAAAAGAGCATATAACATAAAAGTTCTCAAGTTTAAACAATTCACTGTTTCACACCAAAAACATCCATGCAAATAAAAAAAAAAAAATTTGCAATCATCAAATTTAACTTCCTTAAAGCAAAGCAATTGCCATATTTTTGCTATAAATTTCTTCATAAAAATGACACCTATTAATATGGATTTTATATCATATTAAACTACAAAAAGCTCATAAAGAATTATACCATGCAATACAATTTTTCTTTGTGTTCTGTCTTTCCTGTAAGCTGTGTCTCCAAATCATTTACAGAATGAAATCATACTATTTAATTTTATGATTTATATTATTAGTTCATATAACCATCAGGCCATGTACCTGGAGTTTGTAGGCCTAGTTGGAATGGACCATGCAGTCACTTTGGCTAGTCTCAACAGGATAAGCAGACAGAGGCTGGGCCAGCATAAGTGCTCAAGAAAACCCTTTTTGCCCTTTATGCCTCCCCTCTCTCTTCCTCCCAGCTGCAGCCAAGAATTAGTCACAGCTGCATTTCTTCAAGTTTTATAAGCTTGTCTTAAGCCCTGCTTCCAAAAGGGAGGAGAAGCCAGCCTGGGCACTGCAACCCATTTAAATTCTCCCAGCACTTATTATTAAGTGCAGAGCTTAATCATTTATTAAAGGCAGAGTTGTGGAAGGAGGCAGAACCTTGAAATCTTTCTGCTGCTGTTACTGCTAGGTAGGGCACTAACAGGGATACATGCTTGGTCTTCAGGACATTTTGCAAAGTGCTCTGTTGCTCTGCTGTGACTGATTAAAGTCCTGCTGTGACTCCTTTGCTGCACTGGCAGAGCCTCCTGGCGGCACCTGTACATGGAGCTCTGGCAATACATTCCATTGCCATGACCCCTGCAAGCATCACAGGAGACAGGAAAAGAGATGCCACTACAAATTCATTTTCTCTTGTTTATCTGAAAAAACCATTGTTTCATCTGCAGCACATAGAAAATGTGTTGGTATATGGGCACTCCAGGACGTGTCATACATAAAACATCCTTTACCATAAAACAGAGCCAAGTAAACAGCAAACTGAGAATCCTGTGTCTGTCCTGTCTCTCAGCTTTCTGACACAAAAGACAAAAGTAAAATTCCCACTGTTTTCAATGCCAGAAGGCATCATGAACAACCCTGAAGGGCGTTCACCTGGCTAGCTGAGCCAATGCTATTTCAGAAAAGAAGGCATTTTATTTCCTAGCTCCCTGCTGCAGAGACAGCCAGATGAATTATTTACTTCCTATCCTCAGCCACCCTACAGCTCTGCTGTGCATCACCATGCAGATGCAGCTTTGGCTCCAAAGGCCAGGGGCAGACGAGAGCTGGACCCTTGGCCAGCGGCCAGGAGGCAGCGGGGGATCAGGCCGGGGTCAGGGGCAGTGCAGCCGCAGCAGCAGCACACACGGGCACACAGCCCTCGCCATCTGCCACGGGGCCCAGGCTGGCTCACACCACGGGAGATCAAGGACTTTGCAGGGGAAGAATGAGAAAGTGGAGCTGGGGGAGATGTTCCATGGCAAGGGCTGAAATTTTGGGTCACCCTAGAATCCATGGGGTCATGATGATTCCTTCCTTTTTAAAAGCATCTCTACTTCAGTGGGGTGGTGTCTGAAAACTGTCTCTGCCAAGCAGAGTACAAACATGAGATGATAATGCCAGTAGTGAAAAGTAGCTGCCTTATATAAAAGAGAATTATTTTTTTAAATCCTCTACAATCCTGAGCTACTACAATCCCATGTTATATAAATGTATGTTAATATTGTGATTTACCCAACTATGTCTCTTTCTCTTTTGTTCCTCATTTGCTTGTCACATGGAAGATCTCGGTATAAAATTTTGCAGACATGTTTGTGATTCACAAGCTATAATTTAACTGGTTTTCCTTTTTCTCTTTTACTCACACTTCTGGCTCGCACAATGATCCGAGTAAGGCTTAGCCTCCCTGGTGATGTGCAGATCTGCCTGAAGCCCCTGCCACTGTTAACAAATATTCCAGTGGTGGTACAAAGATCATATCTCAGAAACTGCAGCTTGATTTAAATTCACTCACTGCAGCTCCTCATCTCAGCTGGTGCCCTGCTGTGTTTAATTGGCCTCTGAAAGTACATCTTTCTTACATCTTGATTATTTTGAATAGGAGGTGAGAGAGGATGAGGGAAGTGAGGGGAAGATCTGCAAGGAGTGAAAGAGGAGGAGAGGGGAGGGACAATAGGCAAGTGTAGCAGCAGTGAAGAGAGTTATCACAGCATGGACATCAGAAATGTTATAGGCCAAATCCTCAGACAGGGTGAAGAAATGTAGCTAGGAATCTGGGTAATCACACTTCATCCTATGAGAAATGGCTTTAAAATTTTGAAATAGTTTATTTAGTAAAGTTCATCAACACTAGTAAATGAAACAGCATCATGGTGCATCCTGAGAATATGAATGTCATTGTCTATGCTGATACATTTTTTAAAATGGCCCTTGGAACAATTTTGTCCTGAGCCAGGCAGAATTCATCCAAACATTTCCCATTTAGGAACTGACACAGTTATGGAGTTAGCAAAGGCCAAGGTCCATCCCTGACAGGCAGTCTGGATGCAGCCACCTGTTTTAGCCTGTAACTGAGATCAGTGGGATGAACTCAGCTAAACCAGACCAGGACCTCACGCTCAGAAAAGAGGCATTCCCTTTATAGATATGTGTGTAAACAGTAAATCACATTTTGAATGGATTAAAAAAAAAAAGTGGGGAGGGAATGGATACTGTGCTATTTAGGACTAAAGATGCCTTTATATCTCATGATGTTCACAGACAGTTCTCAAAAAGACCAAATTTACAGTCATAATCTGTTTAAATCTCCTCCAGATTGGCAAACATCACAAATCAAAATGCACCATTCCTTGGGTGAGTGCTACAGCCAGGAGGCTACTTTGAAGATGATGGGCAGAAATTCCTGACCCATTTGAGGGAAGGTGAGCCCCCTGCAAGCCAGTGCCTGGAGTCACAATCCTTGGCGTGCTGTGCAGTTTGCCACCTCTCTGCACAGCGTCACCTGTCTGCTCAGCTTGGACTCTTCATCGAAGCTATTCAGTCTCTGTGTGTCCCTAAAAATCAAGGTCTGGATCCACATTGTACAAACAATACATCTTCCATAAGCTTCAGTCTACTCACATGCTTCTACATAGGTATTTAGGTAGTCTGCGGAGACTTCCTAGTCTATTCATCCAAATAAAGTTCCAAGCCTTAGCAAAAACCCCACATTTCTAGCTATGAAGCTGTGTACTCGCACCGTAGCCTCATGCTGCAGGGGAAATCACTACTGTAATTAATTTAAGAATGTGTCCTTTCTAAACCACACTTCAATCGGGTTGTATTTTTGAATCATTAAGCTTTAAAAAGGAAGTCTAATGAGACTAATGGCTATCAAATTACTAGATTTTGAAAATCATTGATTTTCTCATTTACACTCATACATGGCTGCTAAAATTAATTGATTTCATTTGCATATAGAGATTGCATTTGCTTTGACTTCCAGAATGTTTCTCTCCCGAGTTTCTCATCAAACTTTCAATATTCATTTTCATAAAGAGGCAAGTGATCCTTTAACTGTGCTCATTTGCATAGGAACTGAGACATTATCCCTCATCTAAATAAGCACTATTTTAATTATCTTTTTTGTTTGAATATATTCTATCCCAGAGTGCTTAGATATTTCAGCTCTGCTGATCACCATGGCATCTGAATACCTTCCCAAAATTAAAATAGAAAACTCTAACAATAAATTATTTCAAACCTTTTGTTTTCTCTCTTCTTAGGGAAACACTTTTCTTTCTCTTTTCTACCACATCAGTTAAACTAAGTAATTTTTTTCCATCCCTTACCAACTGTCCACTTTCTTCCTCATAATCATAACTTCCCTTCTGCTGTCCCTTCTCTCACTCTCTGGTTGAATGGGGAGGTTGAGTGGTTCACATATTTGGAAAAGGTTAAGGTGCCAAATGACTCGTCTTTCCCCCACTTTAAAAAATTGTATTAAGAAAAATGGAGATTCTTTCCAAGAGGACATATCCCTAACAGCAAAGACAGGAATAAAAAACTAAATCTAGATAATGATGTGTCAATTTAATACTAGTGAAATATGTTGTTGCTAACCATTTATCTAGACGTATGTCTGCTTAGTATCACAAGCCAGCTTCTAGCAACAAGAAAGATGCATAATGATCAGTACATTTCTCCCTATCATCTTTGCCTCATACCATTATTCTACTCTGCTAAACTGCCCACATGGTTTATTCCCTATTTTTAAAGTATGAAATGATGCCCATTGCTTCACAAGTATATTGGCACTTTAGGAAATAACTAAAAAGCAAAAATCTGTTTTTACAGGTTCATTGCTGTTGCGGTCTTTTTCTTTTTTTTCTTTTTTTTTTTTTTTTTTTTTTAAAATTAAGGACAGGAAGTTAGATCAAATAAGGAGAGTTAAAATTCCATCCAGAATTTGGT
>JAWWEW010000112.1:101281591-101331989 GCA_035583185.1 Anabacerthia variegaticeps | reverse complement strand
ATCTTACCATCTGAGGAAATGATGCTTCCCAGATAGCTGAACTGCTGGACTGACTTAAGCTCTGATTCACCTGTGGTAATGTGGGGATGATGGAAGACTTCCTGAGGTGCAGGTTGGTAGAGAACTTTTGTCTTCTTCAAGCTGACTTCCAGCCCAAAGATTTCAGCAGCCTCTGCAAAGCAGGATGTTAAGTGCTGCAGAGTTCCTTCTGTGTGAGCAACGAGGGTGGCATTGTCAGCAAAAAGCAGCTCAAGGACAAGGTGCTTCATGGTCTTAGTGTGGGTCTTCAGTTGCCTTAGGTTGAATAGGCTTCCATCGATATGATAGCAGACGTAGATGCCGTTTTCTTCATCGAGGTCTGCCTTGGCCCTTTGGAGCATCATGCTGAAGAAGATCGTGAATAGGGTTGGTGCGAGAACACAACCTTGTTTCACACCATTGGTTATTGGTATATACATAAGCTTCTTCAATTTACTGCCCTTAGGAACCCCAGGCATGCCCCTTAGGCAAGCTGGGTCACGCCAAACAGCTGAAGCCTTTCCCTAGACGCCTGGAAAATGTAACCAGTGAAATCATAGTTGGTACTGAGTATGGGTCCTGTGATTTTCATTCTTGGCCTTTAAACACTGATAAGCCGTCTGACTCCTTCTTTAGCACCTGTGGCTTTTTGTGGACTTCAGCCCTTTCTTCACTATTAACACAACATGGTCCAGCTGCTGCTGGAGCTGCAGAGGGATATCACTCCTGACTTTTTCTCCTTCTTAGCATCCCTTTCAAAGAAAAGAAAATTTTCAACAAAATATTTCTTTGCCTGAGGATTGTGCAAAGGTCAACTTTTAATCCAATAGAGAATTAAAGTAAGATGAATGCTAATGATGAGGCAAATTAACTGAGTTACTAAGGATCAAAGGAACTTTTAACATGCCACTGTCTACTTTATCTGTGGGCAGGTAGTGCTGAATTCACCCACTACTGGAATTCTTGGATTCTAATGGCACATTTGAACTTTCCATTTCCATTCAAAAGAAGCTAAATTAGTTGGTGTCTTGAGACGGGTGGGCACAACATCCTTTTACAAGGATAATTTTCAGTTAAAACTGCAGCCTACTTTCAAGCTCCGTTTTCTTTGAATTCTCTATTTCTTTTAACTGAGAGTGTTAATAAGCCAATATGGCATGAACAACAGGTCGTGAGACATTGCCGTTAACGAATCAAAAGAAAAATTGCCTTTCCAAAAGATTATATTTAGCTCCGTTTTTTGGGGACAGGAAGCTCAGCATCAACTGAACTGTTTCAGGTCAGGCCAGTCACCATGGCAACAAATTTTTCTGATATTAGAAAGTATCACTCGGGAAGTGTGGTTGGGATAATAGCATCATGGATCATTTTCATACATTCACTTTAGAGTCAGGACTTAAAGGAACTACACTCTTTTCTTTGGAAAAAAACTGTAATATAATGTGCAAGGTACAGATATGCAAATAACTGTGAGTATCAAAGAAACCTGGTGATCTCAGCCAAATATGGGCCTTGAAAATTTTGGCTGGCAGAAACTCAGATTTATCTACCTAGTAACCTGATTGACACACATAGCTGTCCTCACCCCTCTTTTCCCAGCTGACTACAATGTAACAGTATTTGTCTGCTATTTATCTATAATGAGATGCACGAATGCAGAATGTTTCTGAGCAGCAGAATATTACTTTGAATAGTGACTGTACTTGAATTGTTTCATTTCTTGTCACATTAAATTGAGCTGTATTTAAAATATATTGATTTTGTTTTTAACAGGAAGGATAAATATGTCATTTGACTATACTCAAGGATTTTCAGTCTGTAATGTCAGTCTTTTTCCGTTTTTTCCTCTCTGGAGGTAGGCACATAGCTTCTGAAAGTTCTTGTAAAGAGCTGCTTAATGTTATGGTGGATTCTTAAATTAAGTCTTTCAGAGGTTTTGCTCTGATTACATGAGAAGTGCTGGATTCAGTGCTGATATTAGGGATGAAATCTGATGTGTACAAGGCAGAAGATCAGACAAATCTGTAAACTGCAATAAAAGTAATGAAGGTTCTCCCTTATCTTCTAAACAAGGTCAAATTCTACGACTGGACCAAGGGGCCAGTTACCTCAACTTCATTGATTCAATCAAAACATTACACTTCAGGATAATGCAATGTACCACAAGTACATAAATATGTATCTTACACTTTTTATACAGGAGAGTAAAGAGAATTTTCACTGGGTACCATGTTGTGAGGAAGGGTGAGCCAAATTCCGATTTCTCTTTGATTCATGTAAGACCTGTGTTGCCAAGAGAAACTTCTCAGGATTTACAAGATGGTAAAATGAGCTCAGGATACAGCCCAATATATTGCATGAGGTAATGCTCACCCATATAGCTTGCTGGAGAGTTTCCTTATGGCCCAGGGAAGAAGGGTTCAGTCTGCGCAGGAATCACCTGGTGACGCTCTGCAGCCTCTGTTCTGCATGAGATCAGACTAGATAATCAGAGTGCTCCCTTTTGGCCTTGGGATCCATGAAGCTATTAAATGAAAACAAATGTTACAATTAGCCAAGCTGCTTTTCCTCTGCTCTCACTCAGCAGGTTAGTCATGACAAACTGGCCTCTCCAGATGTGGCTGTTCTGACAATCGTTTGGTGCAACACTGGCACAAACTAAAGGCACAATGGTGTCAGTTTTTCAGTTTCATTTTTGTGTCAGTTATCTGCTGCAACTCAAATACAGAAATTCCTACTCAGTTCTTGCTTAGCTAAAGCTCAAATCGAGTTAAATCTCTGGAAGACTCAATTAAGTAATTCCAAGGACTGGATGCAGTAGGTGTTGTTAGACTGAGTAATATGCAGCTGTCGTGGAGACACATAAATGTCAGCTGCAGCCTACAACAGAGCATTCACCACCCATGTGGACAAAGTTTAACATGCTAAAATGGAAACTTGTTGCATCAGTTTTGTGTAAAGGATTGGATTATTATAATTGTGTAAGTGCAAATAGGATACATCACATGTTTTAACCTGGATTCTGCCCTCCTAACATATTTGGCATGGTCATAAGCGATGTACAATATGTGCTGCAAAACCTGAGAACTCTCTATGGGATCACAAAGACCATAAAAACCAAGATGTTTTGCACAGTAAAAATATGATGTCTTAATTATACTACCTAATTATTAAGCTATCCAAAATAATAATACTGAAATAACAATACTGAAAATAATTGGTCTCCATCATATTAGTTGTTCAGTGTAATATTTCAACTTCCTTGTATGAATAAAAGATTAGAAATTGTTAAATCTGAAATGTTGAGTAGTTTGCCAACAGTTGACACCAAGCAGAAAGTACACAGTACAATATATATATACTTTGGTTACAAATTTTGGTCTTTGCTATCACATAAAGCCTTCGTAAACGGGATTTATGAAGCTGAAGTTTTTCTGAATATAATGTGTGTTGTTTATTGTGCTTGGTACAATGATGGGAGTAAAGATCTTTGTACTGAGGATAATCTTTTCAAAGAAATTTTAAAAGCTTATTTTCCAGACAAGCAATAAAGTGAAAATACATTCTTCCTCCTTTTTCCCCTCATATATCTACCAGCCTGTACTATTTTGAATCGCCATAATGGAGTAAGAGAAATGGATTAAGAGCAAGAAATTTTCATTTATTCTGAGAAAAAATAGAAAACAGTAGTCATAAGACTGCTTAAACATGAAACAAATATCCACTATTTCTTGTTTAAATGTATTACAGTTAACCTTTGCTGTCATTCTTTAGGCTTAGACATGAGAATTACCAAACATGCTGGTAGAATACGACCTGACAATTTGATGGAGAGAGTTTGAAATGGCAACATCTTTTGTGGTTATTAAAACTGGGAATGCCTGATACAGGCTTTCCTACCAGATGAAATGAAACCTTCTAATATGACTATCTTTTAAATGAACATATCATCATACAAATGGTTCAGAGGGTTTTAGCATTTATATCAAAATGACTTTGTGTGGTGCTTACTGCAATCTGTGGCAAAAAACATTTTGGTGCCCACACATAGCCATCTTACAATTTCTTTAGGTGCCATAAAATGTCTGAGATATCCACATAGGACTGGCAGAGATGATCTGCTGCTTCTGAAGATAGAGCTGGAGACCAGCCATAATACTCTAGAGTATCTACCATGGCACTAAGCATCAACGTTCAGTCAGCTGAACTGAGCCTGAGGCATTCTAGTTCACACTGAGATCCGCTGGAAACAGTCACCAGAGTCTGGAGGGTGACTCAGCTCATCTTAGTGTAGACAGATAGTGTCTAAGCAGCAAAATGACACTCTAGTTTTCAGTGAGTGTATTAACTAGATCTCCACTGAGTGTAACAGGAGTCTAGATACCTATGTTATGTATAAACAGGTATACATGGACACATGGAGTCCTAATATCGAACGATTTCCACCCAGAAGGCTCAATACAACTTCCCAAAACATTTAGTGTTGTTTCAGATCACTCATGGCATCTAACTGCTTTTCAAGGAAAGAAAAGGTCTGCCATATGTCCTACATTACATCTGCTATCATTATAAGGATATTTCAGGCACATTTGGCCATATTAGCTGGCACTAAAAACAAAAATCCAGGAAGACTCTTTATCTTCCTTCCGTAATACCTTCAGCAACTGCCGGTGTGTTCCAGATTGCAAAGACTGCAGCCTCTAATACAGACTAAGCACGCTTAAGTTAACATTGGGTAGAATCAGACAATTAATTAGCCAGTTGCTCATCCAGTCTGGGTGTTGGGAAAAACTCAACTCACTAGAACCTTTAGGTGATGGCCATCAGCACCCTTGCTGTCTCATCATCCATCACCACACTCATTAGTGGTATTTTAAATCTTTCTTGTCCGTTACTACCTTGACAAAATAGATTATCAGGGGCAACCGACCTCAGACTGCCCAGAAGAGGGTCAAATTAATAACTGGGAGGAGGTGCTCCAAAATTGTCAAGGACAATCAGAATTAATGCTTGAGAGGAAATAAAACCAAGCAGATGAAATCCAAGAAATTGGGACTTCCCTGAGGGATGACGAAAACACTTTAGAATAATGGCCCAATCATTTAATTCTGAATTTCAGTGAAAATCCTATAAAAGTACTTAAAACACCCCCATTAGCACTAAATGAGCTCATCTTGATTAATGTTATTAAAACAATTGCCAAAGGGTTTAGTAATGATTAAGTGTTTTATCTCAGGTGATAAATTCTTAACATTCTAGCTACATTAGGAAAAAGCATGAAAATAAAAGTTTATTTTAATTTTAATTTTTCTAATCAATTATATTCCTTCTTCATCTCTGTCAGACTCAGCATCATGTGCACATTTCCACCCTAATCTTAGTAAGTGTGGCAAGAGAAAATAATTTTCCCACTGTTTCAGTTGTGTACTGAGCTGCTTCAACCTGTTCTTCCCACTAAGTTTGGGCACTATTCAAGGCACCAAATTAGAAGACTGAGCTCTTTAATGACTCTTCACAGTTAACAGTATGGGATGGGTTCAGTCATAGAGTCTGACCCGCTGCCTGACTGCATCTGTCTCTTTGTACTTCTCTACCTTAGACAGCTTCATCAAATACCTACGTTTATGTGGATGACTCCCAGTCTTCAAACCCTGCATAGGCACACGATTAGAGTAAGACTCCAAGCCCAGCTGAACCCATTAAAAAGACCCCTGTTGATTTCAATGGTGCATTTGCCTAGATTTACTGTACTGGTAATTGAAAATCACGTTTGATAACTTTCACATCCATCTCACAGTGTCCTGGCCTTTCTCTCTCAGGGGCCTCAGAAGAGCAAAACTGAAACTAAGCATGGGTTTTGTCTGTGAAAAAAACACATGAAGGAGCCAGGACACGGGAATCCTGTACCACCCAGGAGCAAGACATGTCACGTGTGGAGAAGGTTTGTCCTCGCCCACTTTCATCCTCACCAGGACAGCAGGGAGAGAAGCCAAGGAAACAACTAGGGTACTGGCGTCCTCTGCCAGTGCTAGTCATGGATTGTAGCAGAGGAAGTCATGTTGTCTTTCCAAGGTAGCTCTGCTGCCATTGTGGACCAAGACAACCAGGAAAACTCCAGCTGTACTGCCTGCAGTAGAGGAGGTCCCACTCTCAGATAACTCTAAGTGATCAGAACCTTGGCATGTAAGTGCCATTTGCAGAAGCCAAAATATGCAAGAAGTTTTTATTTGCATGTGTCAAAAATCAGTGCACAGCAAACCACTTTCTTTGAAGAACTTTTTCCTCATATGTGTGTATGCATGTACTATCTCCTTCCTTCCCTCCATCCCAATGATGAGTGAATATTGGTGTCACTCTAGAGATGCTGGTAACAGTTTTGTTGTTATTCAAGTTCAAATGGTGTCCTGTGCATATCAGAATACCTTGAGAAGACCCTTAGAGTCCTTACTTTTCTCAAGTTCCTGACACAACCACAGGCATTTTCCTTCAGTCAGGGGTGAGAACAAACTCTGACTCATGAGTACTCAAGCTGTGTTGCTCTGAGAATGATAAGAGGCTGCTTTTCCTTATCGTCTCTGTTACAGGCTTTTCTGGCTGCATGAGAGCACACTGAGGTTTGCTCTTGGACAGATGGAAAAGGCAGATTTAGCAGGCTTTCTTCTCATGTGCAGTCAGATGAGCTGTAGTCCTTATCACTGAGTAATTATACAAATATCTCTGTGACAGCCCTGGAAGACAGGTGCAGGCAGCATCATTGTCCTTCTTACTGCTTTTTGTATACATGGCATCATATACATAAACATATACATTTGCACAGGAAGTTCCACTTGAATATGAGGAAGAACTTCTTTACTGTGTGGGTGACTGGAACAGATTACCCAGAGAGATTGTGGGGTCTCCCTCACTGGAGACAATCCAGAACCATCTGGACACAACCCTGTGCAGTGTGTGCTCTAGGACGACCCTGCTTGAGCAGGGAGGTTGGACCATCTGACCCACTGTGACCCCTTTCAATCTGACTCATTCTGTGACTCTGTGATCTCCTCTGCAGAGGTACTGGATGTATAGTTCCTATGTGGCAAGGAGATCTGAGGAGCTCCAGTCCTCGGGTAGACAAAATGGAGAGAGCTATAGGCAACCCATGAAAAGCCAACACATGGACTTACAGCCACCAGCTGCAAAGCCTGCATCCTGCATGAGCATGTGCAGCCTCTGATGAAGCCTGAATGGCCACAGCTGGACTGTTCTAGCTGGTTATATCTTGTCTGCATGGACCTCTGTCACAACTCTGGAATATGCTGCAGACCTGGCTTCCCACCACACAGTGCCTCCAGCTCTTCAACCAAAGCCCTGCAGACATTACTACTTCCCTCTGTTTTTCACCATGGCTTGATACAGCAATACAGGGATAAGGGTCCTGCTAGCATATCCCTTTAGTGACATCAAGAAATACTGAAGAGGAATGAAAAAGGTGCCTTCAACCCTGTTATGTCTCTTGGCCAACCTGCTTCTACGTATTGTTATCAGGTTGTTAGAGAGGCTGACAAAGACCTCAGTTGATCTGAAGTGACCTTAGCCAAAGAAGGTTTCTGATGTTATTTGTGTGCTTGTATATGGAACAGCTCTTGCTCTTTACAAAGGGAAGTGACAAAGAAACCTGAGCCCGTAAATGCAGACCCAGAAAATAATAGTACTGAGAGATTTCATGAAACAAAAATAAACTCAAACAAGTTTTAGCTTCTTCTGACTGGAATACTTTTTTTTTTTTTTTTTAAGTTACTCATAGGTTGTGCAAAACCTCTGTTTTTCCACTTCCTGACATTTCTTCAACAACTTGAAAGTTCTGATGAATTCTCTGGAAATGTATAAAGTATGAAACACCCTCAAGCTTCTTTTCCTTTCATCCCACATTTTGCAGCATGCAGCCATTATTGGATAGCACTTTGCAATTTGCTTGTTTTCACCAAAACTTTTGCAAAATGCCTTTTTTTTTTTGCTGCTGAAAAAAACCCTTGATGTTTAGATTAGTTTCTTCTTACATACCAGTGAACTGGCAGCAACATATGTTTTCTTGCAGCTTTCTGGAAAATATAATATCTTACTTTATTTCACAAACTTTGACTCCCGAGGACTCATTTGGCCTGTGATTATTTCTCTCTGGCTTTATTTAGTCTCTTACTGCTGTCCAGACACTTCAGACCTAGAACTGGCTTTCTATCTCGACTCTCTCCCCCCTATCTAGTTTCTTCTGCTCAAGGACACTTTTCTTATTTCCAAAATGAGGATTCCCAGTCCTACAGGTGAGCCCTGTACAGCCCACAGGAATCTGTCCAACCACATCCATACCTGACAGTTAAGTAGAACCAGGACACAAGAACAGATTACGATCATCTGAACTGGAGAATGGTTACAGCAGTGCCAGGATCACTTCTGAACTGGGCCTGCCAGCATTCTCCAACTGGTTCCTGGGCACAGCTAAGGTACTAGACCAGACACTGTTTACTAGCCAAGTTAGATGAAGCCACCCTGTTTTGAAGACAAAAGGAGCTTCACAGTACAGACATTGCCAGGTGGCTTCAGAGACAGGGAATGAGTCTTCAACAGAGGTACTCTTGGGGTCCCAGTGGTCCCTTCTCAGAATGTGCTCCATTTGTTCAAACAAAAGCAGGTGTATTGGAGTCTGTTAACTGTCCTGACCATTTAATGTGTCTCCATCTTTTGGAAAAACATGTGCCCACATGAGCTGTGAACACTGTTTGCATGTGTTCCTCTTCCAGTTTCACTCTGGCATGGCTTCTTCTGACCACTCCTCCCCATCCAGACACTCCTCACACCAAAAAAATACCCCTCACTGTGGTTGGCTGTACTGCGCCAAGTGACTACTGCTAATCAGGTGCTGGTCAATTCCCATTGAGAAGTAATGCTGAATTTAGCTGTAGGTGTTTTTCCCCAATTAAAACTAGCAGGTCTGTGTGCTTTCTGTAAGGGGGAAGGGAGTGTGAAAAAATAGAAGAGCCCCATTCAATTGCACAAGCTTCACAAGCAATTAGTAACTCAGAGTGGAAAGAAATCATGAAGCAAATCATAGGAAATGGCAACGGAGCTACAAAGATGACATCATAGTTTATTGGAATTAGTTAAACGTCTTAGACATGTGTGCAAAGCTCAATGGAGAACTCCAATGCTACATGCCAGTTAAAATTAGCTTTTCATTTAGGATCAAGTCAAATATCCTTCTGACTTCATACTGGAGTGCTTTACTCATCTTTTTATACATGGCATCTAAATAAAGCCTCTGTCACAATTAGCTGTGCTGAAACAACCTTGGGTATCACATGATGATGCATATGCTTTAGCTGATGTGCATCCGGAGAGAAAGCTAACCAGAACCACAGGATATTTCAGCCCTCGGGGGGAGGGAAGTGAGCAACTCTGCTGTGGAAAGTAGCTGGAAGTTATCCAGCTTCTCCAGGGCAGTCAGTCATGAATATCCTGCTTTGGCCACAGAGGGGTTGTGGAGGAAGCAGGCTCACAACAATTGGGAAAGGTTTGTAACCACAGGAGTCAAATGAATGAAGCCAAGAGGCTGCCAAGTGATGCAATTCATGGGGAAAAGGGAAAGGAAAAAAAAAAATACCCAAACCCTCCTCAGCTCCTACACAGGAGCATTCATCATTCACTGTGACCTTCCAGGAATGTGCTGACAGACACAAAGCATTTTGTGTGACATTGTGCCAGTGAACTGGAATGACTGCGCTCGCAGCATTGTTCCTAACAGCAGGGCACCATCTTCTGGAGGCTGCACAGGCTGTCCTGCCACTCCCGGGGAAGTATGGGCCCAGTGGCAGGGGAATGATGCACCATCCCTTTGAAAGCAATTTAGGATCTAAAAAAAAAACCAAAACAGTGTTCAGAAGTCATATTAAAACCAGCCGCTGCCTCAATTAGGCACAGGCGCCTGAGTGCCTGAGAGGGGTGCTGGAAGGGTTGGGGGTGCTGTGCTGGGACAGGATGGAGCTGGGAGAGACCTCCCCAAAATGTCGTGTTGTGTGAGCTGGCCATTGGATACTGTTGTGCTGTTCATTGGCACAGCAGAGCTGCCAATGGATAGACAAAGAAGGGGAGAGGGGGGAAGGTGTTATTGTGGAATCATAGAATGGTTTAGGTTGGAAGGGACTTTAAAGATCATCTGGTTAGCTACCAAAATCACTTTGACAGCAGAAGTGGAATAAGATGGGATGTGATTGGCGTGGCAGATGTTTTTCCTGTAGCTGTGACTCTGAGGGGACATCGCTGCCCTGGGTGCCATCAGTGGGGCTGCAGCACCATGGTGCTTATAGGCACTGTGCTGCCAGCATAGCTCTGCTTCCTTACCTGCAGAAGATGTGGCCTTGGAGGTTTAGAGGTCATAGTGAGCCATTCTTAGTGCAGATGACAGCGTCTCATTCTTCAGAAATACCTCCAGGGCCCTGTTCATTTCCTTGTAAGTGGGGCAAACCTTATTCCCTGGTGATGAGCCAGGCAACAGATTGCTGGTTTGGTTATGCCTCCAGTGTTATCTCCCAGACCCTCTTTTTAGAGTCCATTGCCCTTCCTTTTCTGCCTAGTCCAGACAGTAACTCAGTAAAATGTACCTTTGCTTGAGTACAAGTAGAGTGAATTGTATTCTCCCCTCTGCAATGCTGTTGTCCAAACTCTTAGACTCATTAAAAAAACAAAAAAAAAAACAAAACAAAAAAAAAAACAAAACAACAAAAAAAAACCCTGTTTGATTTTAAACCTGCAGAACCCTTAAGTCCCAAGACTTTTGATGTCTGACATATATATCTTGCCATTCTGCTCTCATTAAAATAGACATCACATATTTTAGCTGAAGGACAATGCCATGGGTGCCACGAACAGAAGTGTCTGGGCATCTGGGTATGTCTAGGAGCACAAGCTGTTCACCCTCAGCTGAAGGGTGTCTGAGCAGCAAGAATGTTTCACAAACCCTCCTTTTCTATTATGTGTCCTGCAACCATTCCAGCACATCACATCTTGAGAAGGGAGAAGGAGAAGTAATGAAGGGGTATGTGGCATTAGGCTGCTCTCAGCATCATGGTGTCTACCTTGCTGAGGACTTTGACTGGCAGGCTGGTAATTCAGAGGATGCAGGACAGCGGGAAAGTGGCATGAGTCTTGGGACTGAAGGGAAAAAAACCCCAAACCATACATACTCTTGGGGCTGTCCTGTGCAGGGCCAGTTGTCAGATTTTGCTGTGGGTCCCTTCCAACTAAGGATACTCTATGATTCTATGATTCTGTGCTACCACTACAGCTCTTGACCAGACTTTGTGCCTGAGATTATCTGTCACAGCTGGGAGGAGAGGAGTGGAGCCTCCCCAACAGGAGGAACTGATGTGGGGTAGCAAGGTCCTGAAGATCCTGGCTATAGCTGGGGTTGTACACTGGGAGATTCCCATGTGTCTTGTTGGATTTCAATAAAGCAGACTGGAGCAGGCTCATTTGGACAGGAAATCAAATAAATAGTTACAGAAAGGTACAAAAAACTGCTGTCTCCACTGTGTGCTCCATAAAGGCAGGGAGTCACCTAACTGAAGAAAGAGAGAGAACACGCTCAGATGATGATAAGACAGAGACTGGAAAGGTAAGGAGCCAGTCCAGGAATGATTGCAGTATTGCATTCCAGGCTCAGAGATATAGGATGTGAGAAAACATTTGGAGGAAATAATAGTTGTTTAACCCTTTAATAAAAAGAGAGTAGAAGATACCAAGATAAACTTACTCTCCTGTCCTTGTTTAGAGTTGAATTTTCAGGATCATCCAGGTGATGAAATGATCAGTCAGGCAGAGAAAAAGAATGCACAACACCTCTGTGTAGCACTGCCACTGTAAAGCTGGGTGCCCAGTGATGTCCAGTATGCTTTAGACAAGCATTTGGGCTTCTCACTTCAAAGCCAAACACAGTGCTTGATTTCTCACAGTCCATCTGTAGCCCTCTGTCTCCCACTGTTGCCATGGGCTGCGGTCACAAAGCTGTTCCCATGCCCCTCACTAACTTGCTTCTTGACATCCCCTTCTGGGAACAGCCATCCGTGTGCCCTGTGTATCTGGGAGCATGTGACCCTGGGCAAGTCCCTTATATCCTGCATGCCATGGATAAACTTGCAGGAAAAGTTCCCAGGGACTT
Organism: Anabacerthia variegaticeps; assembly: GCA_035583185.1. Classification (NCBI taxonomy): domain Eukaryota; kingdom Metazoa; phylum Chordata; class Aves; order Passeriformes; family Furnariidae; genus Anabacerthia; species Anabacerthia variegaticeps. The sequence goes on along the minus strand of JAWWEW010000112.1, from coordinate 101,319,781 downwards.
CCTTAGTAATTGCCCAGTGGTGTCTTAGAGTGTTTATTGGAAAATGGGGAGACAATCAAAGCAAACCTGTAGGGAAGCATAAAAAGATCAGATCTGATCTAAGCTGTGGGTAACTGACTTGCTAGACAGAGTAAAAGCTTACAGATATAACTCCTTTATAAGACTCACTTCCTCCTATTCTGCACCTGATGCAATAGCTGATTTTTTTGAGATAATCAGCCAGAGTTCTCCAGTTATCTGAGGGAAAGCTTCACCTCCCAGTGAGCAAAGAAATGCTAAGCACACCTGGTGCCCGACAGCAAAATTCAACTGCTGGTAGTTTGCACCAGTGGATATCAAAGGCAGCTCTGACTCAGTATCTGCAAAGGCAATGTTAATGAAAAGTAGTATGTGTCCACTACATAAGGGTGGGTTATGTGGGTTTCTGTCAGCACAGCACCAGAAAGTCTGTGAAGCAAAGAGTATTGTCATCTTGTGTGGGACACCCATTCCCAACTATCTTGTGTTTGTAAAGTCCTGTGAATTATTCCTGTCTATATAAAGACAACAGATTTGCATCCACCTTTGCAAAACAAAGGCTGAATTCCTTCAACTACTTCACTGATTTATGCTGAAGATCTGGAAAACTGACACAACATTCTTTAAAAACAAGGTTATGGCTATCACAATTTATCAGAAAAGCAGGACTACCACACTGTGGTAAGGAAATGAACACAATGTTTTCTTTATCATAAACGCAAAGCATATTGCATTCAATAATTGCCAGTTTCTGTCTTCTAATTCTGCACATATTGGGATATGGAAAATTTGGCAAGGGGAAGTCTTTAAGGAGGAAATTGCATCTTAAATTTTTTAATATATTTCCATAACTTCTAAGCTTTTCAAGAGTTCCTGATGAATTAGAGGATCTCAATCCTGAGAGCTGAATTTAAATGACCATAAAAGGACTTAAATTTCAGATGATGGGTGCTCAGCCATTCTGAAATTCAGGCGTTATTACAATGTTTCCAGTTAAGCACCCAAAGTCATTAGTCACTTCTGAAAACCTTGGCATAGAGTAAAAGAGAAAATCTCCAACTGAGCTAACATCCTTCATGTACAGTCTCGTAAAACAAAAACTAGAAAAAATGTCCTAAAGCCCATGAGTGAGTGAATCTCATTCATTGTGACTGTGGTAAGCTGTAAATTATTTTTATTTAATAATAGCTAATACCTGGCTTTTATACAGCTGCCCTTTTTTTTTTTCTATCAGTGGGCTATAAATGCATTATAAGCTTTAAATGCAGCATCGTGGAGCCATTAGCATAAGAATTTAGTCAGTGTAGACAGACCATCATAGCAAAAGAATCCAGCTAAACAAAATATACACCAAAGTATTTGCTCCTTAGAAGACAATGGGAAATTTTAAGCAGACAAAATTTCTGATGCCTTTCTCACATATTATTATTAAAAATACATTTCTCAGTCAGATCAAAGACAGTTGTGTTAATGTTTCCTTCTCTGGTTTCTTTTGGTTCCTCCTACCAAGCCAAAGGGAAGGGGGCTGTATTGCAGATCCCAGAGTCAGGTTTTCTCTCCTGGCCTCCAGTACAGAAAGGCAGGAGGTTGCACCACAGCTGCACAAAGCCTCCCAGGACTGCTTGCAGAGCTGCTGTTTAGGCATTACCCCAAGACTGTACCCAAAACAGTCTCTTGGCCCATAAGCCCAAGAATTAACAGTCAAGGACCCAAAATCATCCTCAGCACCATCCTCAGACTGGGGTATTTAAATATCCCACAATACTTACTGGAGTACCAGTAGTTTGGCTGCAAGAGCAGATCCATTCAGGATGTGACAGCACTGTGTTCCTGCCAGCCAGACTTGTTTTGCCATGGAGCAATGTAGCAATGTACTGCCGGCTGAGCTATCACCTGCCTGCATGGACCTGACCAAGCAGAGATGCTGCTTGGCAGATGAGTCTTGCTCTTTCCAGCTCAAAAGTTTCAGCCTTGCACAGTCAGTGACCAGAGAAGCTGAAGTGGTGGTGGTTGCCCAAACACCCACATTTCATCCAGCACAAGGCTTGTGCCAGACCCATCACCCTACATTTTAGATAAGACCCAAACAGTCTAGGCTGGACTACGCTCTACTCTCACCACAACAATTTTACTGTCTGGGGCCAAGTTTCCTGAATGTTCTTACACGTATGTGCAAAGCCAGGATGGAGCTGCAAATGGAATCAGTCACCTGGCTCCTGTATGAAGACCCTATAAAGGTCACTTTATAAGTATTTTTGTAAAGGGAAGCTATGCCGTGTTTCTGTACAAATCCAGTGCATCATTAATTGTAGCAAAAACTGGTTGCTGGAATGAGTAGGCTAAGGGTTGATTTAGGTGGGGCAGCTCCGGCAGTTTTCAAGAGGATAGTAAATAAAATAGGTCCTTGTGAAATCTTTGCAGTCAGCCTTGGAGCAGCTGTTATTTGGTTCCTGCCACAACCCTACAGCACAGCCTCCCGACAACAGAGAAGCATATGAGCTGTTGGGCAGGATCAAGCCCAACACAGCCATGCCTCAGGTCCCTCCGAAATAGAAACAGGTCCTGGTACTTGCACACAAAACAGGCAGCTCGTAAGGAAGGTAAGGACTAAACACCTAACAAGGATGCAGTTTGAAATACAAAAGATCTGGATACAGAAAAAGAGAGAAACACATAATAGGCACTTAGCCACGCAAAACACAAAAGCCTAAATAGTCAATACATTTTTCTGGATATTTGTCTTTCTAGACCAATCTTAGAAATCTGTGGATGTGTTAATTTTATACATTCATTTAACAGTCAGACCATCCCTGTCTCATTTTCACCTAGTTTTAGAAGTTGGAATTTCATTTAGTTTGTAAATTAGGTTTTCTTTTTAAATAAAATGATTCCAGGTAAAAAACCCAAGTCAGAATCTGTCAAATTCTCGCTTAAAAACTTCAAAAAGCATTTTAAAGAGTTAAAGACTACAATATACTTGTAGTGCCCATCCTTAAAATAAATATTACTTTTTCATCCCTAAGTGCAAAATATGAAATAGTCACATACAATAAAATGTTTCACAAAAAAAAAGGAACATAAAAATTATTATTCTACTCGTGAAAATAGGCAGTGGTTTTATTTGACTTATGTGGTTACATCTCCTGAATTTAAAAAGTGTTTGCTTACCACTATGGAAGGTTGTACATGTGGTTATTACTCATACATCCCAATCAGTTTCACAAGGAAATCAGTAGGAAGGTAATTTGACCAGACATTTGAAATGTTCCATAATATTTTTAAGTATAAATTGCAACTAAAGCATTATTTTCAGGAACGGTTATTGCTGTTAACTGCAACATTCCCCACCAAGCACTTCCCAAAGACAATGTTTAAAAATTCTCATTAGCCAAAATTCTACCTCTGTGTTTGTCACAGGAACATTTTGGAAATGTTATCCCTGGGTCAACAGTCATCTTGTTGCTTTTTAATGGACAGTGTGAGCCCTCCTGATTTGCATAATAGCCGATGGTTTCAAATCCTGCTGGAGCTAACACCATATTATCCCCTTTCACAAGAGCACCTGGGTAGCAGTGACCTGGACACCTCACCACGGCCCTTATTCACTTGATGCCATAAGTGCTCAGAGCTTCTGAAAACCAGCCTGCATTTAATAGGCAGCTAAAAATACATAGGCATCAGCTTGCTTATAAGCCAGAGCCCTTTAGCCTCCCAGCCTGACCACACACCAGTGTCATCAGCAATTTCATTTTCTCCTCGGCAATAGGGGTTTGGAAGTGCTCTGATACAGAACTGCATTGCTGTCACTTAGCAACCTTTGCCATGGTCCTTAAATAAAATGTTTTATCAAGGAATTCATGTAAGTTTGGCATTTATAGCCAAATCAAAGGTTTTTCCCTCTGTCACCAAATAATTACACTATAGTATTTAAAGTTAAAAATAACATTGTGAGGGCTTTTTCTCTCTGATAGAAATAGAAACAAGGAAAAACTGATCTAAGGTTCTGCTGCCAGTTCCAGAAATTGCATTTACCTGGTTTTTGACCTTTTCAGTGCTTGTGAAAGGACACTGCTGAGTTGGAGGGCTTACCAGAAACAACCACCTCAGACACTGCCCCTTGCCAGACCCTCCATCAAGTTTTTGCTTCACTTAAAGCTTAGTACAGTAAGAAAAACTTTAGTGGGAGATGTGATTGTTTCCTAATTTACTTATATAAGTGTAACTTTTAGGTTGGAGAAAATTTGAAGCAGCATAACCACATGAGAAAGTCCTTCAGATTTAACAATACACATATTGACAATGCAGCAATGTTTTTTGCACATATCAAGCGACTGTTTAAAAATACAGCCCAGTAGCCTCAAATGGCTGAAAATGGCTGTAAGTACATGCTCATCTGTTGAGTAAATTGTGGGTGACAGTCATCTCTCTGCCCCTCTTGGCACTCTCCACCAGCAACTAGCCCACCCTTGGCTGCCTCACCCTTGGCTGACGGAGATAGTACAGGGTGAGGAGGGAAACTGAGACAGGGATGTGTGTGGCTGGAGATACCTTGCACTGTGGGTTTGGCAGCAAGGAGGGCCTCAAAAGGACCATGGATGCTGAGTATACAAACCAGGACACTGGTACTCAGATCCATCAGCAAGGGTCAGGATGGGGCTGAAAGCCAGGAGCTGGCAAAGCCAGCTGTGAGGGTACCAGTCCTGCTCAGCCCTCCTCAGAGGAGGGAGTTCCCATGCCTGGCTAAGAACTGCCCCCTGAGTGGCCCTGGGAGACACCGAGCAGGAGACACAGGTGTGTCAGGCTCTTGGAGTGATTTTTTTTCCCACAAGACAGCACTAAAAAAGGAAATGAGAAGCGGCCTCTTTCATGGCTGAGATTCGCTCTGGAGGGCTGTTTCTTGCCTGCTGCTCTCCTCCTATGTTGCAACACAGGAAATTTGCTTCTGCTAACACCTGGTGTTGTTTCAAACAGCCAGATGGTCCTAACCTCAGTCTCCGGTAATTGATGGCCTACTTGTCTAACCCTGTAACTATCTCTCACTTTAGACACAGATGCTGCATCTCTCTAAATACCGTTCCACAGTAAAACATCCTACCTTCCTGTTTCATGTATCAATCAATGCAGCAATACTTACAGAAACCAGCAATGGCCTGTGTAAACCAGGAGACAGTGGGTGTAAGCAAGCAGAGATAAAATTATGCAGGCTTAAATTATAAACTGGATGTGCGGTTGAAGGATTTAGACTCACATTGCAAAATTAGCTGGGACATAACCAGCAAGCAAACAGACATCATGCAGTGACCCCAAGAGCAGATGTTAGCCCACAAAAGCCAGGATGCCCCAGTATAAACTGTTCTCTGTTACAATGACTAATGCTAATTTGGTGCCTCTCTGCACCAGCCTAACTCACGGCCCATTTCCAGCAAATGCAAGTAGCCTTATACTTGCAATATCAATTTTTCTTGGTTCTTCTGGTAGACGGTTCTCTTCTTCTAGGCGGGCTCTGTTTGTGGGTGATCTCTTACCACAGGGATCATGATGAGGCTTCCTAAAGACTACCACAGCACCAGAAGGCACTATTAGTCTTCATGAGTTTGAAGGCCAGAAACTTTTACTTGACAAATTGGGGTCTGCTCCAAGCTCCTCACTTCCTCTCAATTCTTGTTCTGAACAGACTGAAGGCTGACACGGCACCTGGGACCCTGACTTGGGAAATGGAAGCTGATGTTACTGAGGCTACCAAGATGTTTCCTCATGCTAAATGGAGGCAGCATTCTTCCCTCCCTCATGGGCCAGTAAGGATAAAACTTGACTGTCAGGTGTTCAGAAGCTGAACCACTGGTGTTTGTTCAAATATTTTTCTTGCACAACCCCTCAGTTTCATATCACAGCATCTCCTACGCATTAATGCCTTGTTTGCAGGTCATGCCTGGGACAGAGGAACTGCTGTCATTCCCACCTTCTGCATGGAGACCTGAGGGACAAAGCACAGTGAAGAATTCACCTCAGTCAAAACAAGATTTCTGTGCCAGGGCATGAACTGGATCCAGTTCCTCACTTGGAACCAGGTTTTTGCTTCCTCATCAGTCCCCTTATTTTGGACAGATGGTTTTGATCCTACAGTTTCTTTACACATGGTATGTTACCATTCATGGTCTCATCTGAATGTGGTTATGACCATGCTCTCAAGTTCATTGATGGACACTAGGCATGTTGCTTTATAAGGTCTGCCCACAATTATAGCACAATTACTGTAAGAATAAAGAGATCAGGTATAAAATTGGCATGGACACAGTAAAATTGAGATTACAGTTTCATGGGACATAGGCAAAAGCATAAGATTCTGCTTCCCTCTGATCCCATTTAATTCACTAATACAGAACAAACTATTCCAGTACAGTGGGATGGAGAATCAGGAGGAACAAAGGAGGAAAAAGGGAGAGTGACTTTTTCCTTTAGGCAGTAACAAAACCAGTAGATCAGATCAGTCACCCATGAAACCATAGCCTTGGTTTACAAGTATTTACTAGGTCAAAAGAATTGGAAGTGATTCCATACAGTGATGTGCAGAAGAGCAATCTAGAGCAAGAGAAGAAATGGGCTTTGCAGAGAGGTGCAATACTTGTGTAGGCTCTCAGGTTGTGCAGAGACTGCATTAGACAGCAATGTAGGTGTGAACAGCTGAATTGTTCCCTAAGTCACTGTAATTCCATACAATCTGTTACTGACACAAAATAAACAACCTCCCCAAAAACCACACCACACCATCATACTTTGAGAGATACAGATATTTCTCATTTTCATTCACACAACACATGGGTCACAAACAAAGACCACAATACAGAACACTGTATTTTCACATGGTACCTGAATCCCTACAGGAAAGGAGTATGATAACACTGCATCTCCCTCTCTCTTTCCTCTCAGTACATTCCAGTGAAGCTGTTTCAGTTTCTGAGCCTCACAATTTTTCCTTCCAGTTGTTGTCTCTGCCAGTTTGAACTTGACAGCTGAGAGGGGTAGCTGGAAGGTCACATTTTAAGCATGATGTCTTGGATTTCTGCTTTCCCAAAGTGCTTATTTGCTTTCAGGTATGATTTTCTGTTTATCCCCGTCCACACTTCAACTCTAAGAAGCCTGTGCTAGCAGAGTTTTTAGATTTTTCTAGCCTTTTGCAGAACTGGACCTTCCCTAACATAGGATAGTATTGCCCAGGCTTGCACCAGACAGAGGTGAAAGCAGTTCAGGACCAGAGAGTAGTCCCCTTGAAATCGAACTGAACTACAGAAGAAATGAAGCACCTCCTCAAGGCATAGAAAGAGCACAGCTCATATCAAAGGCTCTGGAAGGAGAGGTCCCAAATTTCATTACGCAGCCAGCTGGGACACACATGGGGAAAGGAGCTACAGCCCAGACCCAAGCCCTAAACCCATCTCTTCCCAGGTACAGCATAGACACATCTGCAAAGTGTCAGGGCACAAGTCCCAGCTCTGGCACACAGCTGCCTATCGGGTATACTGACAGCAAGGTCCCTGGCATCACCTCAGCCAGGGCAGTCAGCGCTCATCCAGCTAAGGGTGGGTACAGCCCGAGGGTCAGCAGAGGCCAGCAGTCACCCTGTGTGGCAGGCAGGCAGCTGGACACTCGCCAAGTGAGCCTGTTGGTGAGGGCACCTAAAAACCATCACTGTCCTTTGCTGGGCAGCAATTTATCTGCACAGACATGGCCGATGAACCCAAAATAAAAATAGTTGTATCTAGCAATGGGGAATGGAAACTGTCCTGCTCGTTGGTTTTGATGTATTTATGGCTGTTTTTAACGTAAATCTAAGTTTTCACTGCTAACCGTCCAACCCTGCTGAAGATTCTCTCCTTCCGCCACCATATTTTTGGCAAAAGCCAGAAAAAATACATCCACATCTCCTACCTCTTTGGCTACATTATTCTAAAGGGATGAGAGGGATCACGAATTAGATGGAAATCTGTAGCATTCACTATTCACACTTTAGATTGCAATCATATCTGTGCATATCTGAGCAGCCATTCAGATGTTAATGTAGCTGTTTCTGTGTCACTAAGATCACAGAAAGGCCTCCAATGTTTAATTTTTCTGATATTTATAAATGAAAGGGCCAACACATATCGAGATATCAGGGAAAATGTCTTTTTTTGCCTGTGTTAACAGCAATGTTCTAAGATAAATCTGTTATTCTAAAACATGACTTATTTTCACTTTGCACTAGTGTTTTTAACTGTCCCGAAAAGAAGGATGTTTATACAATTTTGCAAAGAAACATGAACTGTTCTACTCCATTTACATTTCTTTGTTCCAAAATGTATTCCTCTTGTTGAGATTCCAGCAGACAAGGAAAGCAGACACAGCGGTTACTTTCCAACGTGAAACTTTAAACCACAATCTCCCGCTCAGAAAACACAGAATGAGTCACAGGAAGGGGCCACTTGCTTGCAAAACTCATTAAAAGCAAGGCAAGGCAAAATGGATTTCCTGTATCAATAAATAGATTGTTGGCAGTAGGCAGAACACCTGACAGTGCTGGAGGCTAAAAACCACTCCAAGGCTAACTATTAGTAAAGCCAGATCAATTCTTCAGCTTGGAAACCGTATCTCCCCAACACACAGTTTTCTTGGAATTAGTTGGCTTAATTCAGCAAAGTGCTTAAGAATATGCCTAAATTTCAGCTCAGGGAGGGATGAGCTAAACCCTTGCTTAAATTGGGCGAAAAATGATGATGTCTGTATTTATTCACTGAAGCAAGCCATATTAAAAGGATGCACGCATGGTACCACAGAGGTGTATATACTGCAGGTGAAAGCTTTGCTTCCCAAGCTCATGAAATAATAAAGACGCTCTAGTCCTTACATAAGCTTAAAATTTAGCTATAACTGCAACTTTGTTTTGCTGTTAGCAGCGCCTCTTGGACACTTGAGCATAGATTTCCTTTTGTTCAATGTTATTCTCTTCTGTTTGGGAAATGCGGCCAAAATGGCCTTCTCACCTCTTCTGTGCAGAGCAGACACATGGGATTTCAGGCAGTACTGCTCAAGGGGTAAAAGGCAGAGCTCAGCACCTGACCCAGCAACACCCAGGGTCACCACAGGCATAGGAACCAGAAGGTGCTTTTTAGCCACTTGTTCTGTTTTTCTTCCCTTTCTCAAGTTCCTCCTTGAAGAAAACTTCTCATTTTACCTTTATTTTTCTCCCTCACATCCTGGAAATGTCTTAATGAAGATCTCTTCCCAAAGCATCCAGCAGCTGTAATTCCTCAGCACCACTGCTGGGTGTTCCTCAGAGCCAGTCTCTGCTCTCATTTACAACCAGCCCTTTCATTGCAGATCTCCAACATGCTACAGAACAGAATGAGGGGCTGTATTTTACTGCAAGCAAAAGAGCAAGGACTAGCTAAGTTTGTGGCACCGTGAGTATATTCCATTCACCACCATTCTCTGCTGGACTTTTATGAAAAAAGAAGAAAAAAAAAGAAAAAAAACCCACTAAGAACAACCTTCAGACTTCACCTTTTTACGCATTCATGGAAGAGCTGAAAGTTACAATAATAATAGGCACTAGCTCTTAGCACCAATCATCATCTGCCAGCCTCTTGCCATGAACTCTCTTGAGGTAGTTGATGGCATATGCAATGCATATTGAATTAATACTATTTATTTATAAGGACAAAAAAGTAGTGTTCCAGAAATATCCCCTACCTTCCTCATGGCATCAAAAAAACTCCTAACAACTTTATGGTCTTTGCTCCTCAGGAGGTTTCCTCCCTCAGACTGTTGTATCTCTAGTGTTAATGGGATGTTTCAGGAGCAATGAGTACGTCCTTATAAAGTTTGGTTTGCTGATGCAAAAGCACCATTTCTCTGACTTCTAATTAAAAGGGCACCTTCATTTCCAAGCCTGTCTCCAGAGCTCCAGGGTAAATGTTTATACAAGCAAGAGACATACAGAAAATAGAGAAGACTGAAGAAGCAGTGACTGCAGGCTGCCCAAATACGGCTGCTCTTGTATTTTTAACAGAGAACTTGAGATGCCGCAGAGCCTTATCAACCCCAAACATCTTTGCTTTCATACCAGCACACACAAGCCCGGCAGTATCACTGCACTGCAGTTAGTTTGCTCAGCAAACCTGGCAGTGGGAGCAAAAGGCAGGGCTCTGTTCTCAGGGACAGGAGGGAAAAAAAGGGTATTGGCTTCTCCATAGCAGAATGGCCAATGTCAAAGAAGAGGAAAAAGAAAAAAAGACCCAAAAAATAGGCTATCTGGTGCCATGAATGACAACATCTCCATTCAAAACAGATGGCTATTTTTTGTTTAGGTCACACTAGGAATTACACAAAATGAAGATTTAAAAAAATCCTGAGGTGAGGTTGGATTCCCAGCAGCTCCAATTTGCTCCAGTTTCCGTCTGGTTGCTTTTGGCTCCAAGGTGCTGTTCCCATATCTCAAAACAGCCAGACCAGACCCTGGCCCCATCTCCCTCAGTAAACTCTGCATTTGAAAAGGCTCTGGGTAAAACACTGTAGCCAAACTGCAAAAACAGTGCAAGTTACACTGGATATCCCCAGTAAGAAACTGGAAGTGGAGACTGGATCTAAAAAAGCCAGATTTTGCAGCTTTCAGCAGTTCTGCAAAAGCACTCTGCCATTATCAAAGGATACAGAAAAAAAGAAAAGTCAGGAAAAAAATTATATTTGCCTTTATTACAATATGTATTTCTATCCTTGTTGCATTCAGGAGATCAAAATGAAGTGTTAAAATGATTTTCATCATTGCAGTAGCACATACATATACAGAGTAAATACTGTATATAAATAAGCTTTGAAATAATAACAATCCATATCTACAAATAAAAATACCCAATACCCTCTTTGTCCTCCCTCCCCAAATTACAGCAGTAACATTTTATCTCCAACATAACTAATGCCACACGTATGGTATTCTTTCCCTCTCCCGACACAGCTGGACTGGCGTGGTCATCAGCTTGAAGAAAATAAACATTAGTCACTCCTCAACTGCTGCATATTCTAGTTTCTGTGTATTGCATGAATTGAATATACTGTGATTTAATGTGTCTGCATACTTATGTTAGTGTATTCTTTCTGTAACAAAAGCCAGCATTACACTGCAAAAAAGGTTGAATTTTTTCTTTCACAGAAAGAGTAGGAATTCGTTAAACGATCCCTTTTTCTTCTACATGAATTAACAAAGCAGTTCAAATATTATGCTAAAATTAATCAGCTCCCAAATCAAAATGTCTTATACTTTCTGGAAAAGTATGGAGATGTTTCTAGCAGGTCAAAACCTTGATTTTCGTGTCTTTTTTTGTGAGCAAATTTGATAAACGTTACAGAAACACACATTCCTGACACTGCCCAGCTATATTTCATTTTTCAGATACAAAGGGGTATACAGCATGTCAGAAGTAAGGCATTTAATGTCACAGAATCACAGAAATGTTGGTCAGAAGGGACCCCTGGAGGTCATGCAGTCCAACTTCAGCCTTGAAGCAGATGATTGCCAACACTACATCAAGTCAGCCATAACCCTGTTTAACCAAGTCTTGCAAAACTCTGGGACAGATACCACAGCATCTCAGGGTTATCTGTACCAGCACTGCCCCACAGATACAATCTGACAGAATTGAAACAGACCCGCATTCACACTATCATTTGGTTTGAAATACTAATGGCAACAAACAACCCTGGATTACCTATTTATTAAGTTATAAATAAATATATCACAGCCTTTAATTGTGGAGAATTTTCAGGGACCGTCCTTTCTGTTTGGGAGTTGCTGTGTGGAGTATCTGAGGAAAATAGATCTTAACTACTGTTAAATACCACAAAACAGACTGCCTCTTACTGAAAAGAAGGGTTGGTTGAGGTTATTTTACAAATAAATTAATTGAAATAGGCTTTTACCAAAACTGAATTTAAATAGGATGCAGTTAGGACATTTATTCAATCATTCATGACAAGTATTAATAGATCCTTAAAGGAAAGTGTGGCTATATTTAGAGATGCAACCATCTCAGTTTGGCAACCTGCAATCCCCACTGCCTGTCTTTCAGAAAACCCACCCCACATTTCTTCTAAGTAAAAAGATATCTCCATTTTCTTTAAACTTTCGAGTGAGAGCAATCTGTCTATGTTGTTAAACATGCATTACTTCCTCTTTGTGTCTAATCCTGGTATCTCCAAAGTGGACAGGAACCTTTCCTGAAGCAGCAATGTTCATGTGAAAGGAAGACTTAGGGAGTGCTCCCCACTGCACACTGCAGCTGGGTAAAGGATTGCACTTAATACTCACTACTATTGAAGGCACAGAGAAAATAATAAATTGGCCCACTGACATCCCAGATAAGGTCTGCAGTACTAAAAGTTAGAAAGCTCCTAACGCACAGTTACCATCCTACCTACGTTGCTATCACTCTTGACATACAAAACCAGAATTTGTTGTAACAGAAGAAATGTGCTACAGAGCAGCCATTCCCTTAAAGCTTCTGCTGGATCACTCTGCCTTCCTGTTTTTAACTCTTAGGTGAAAACACTACAAAGCAGCTGCAAAATGTACTATAGCCTCAGGGATTGCAAGCTGCCAGAGACCACAGCTTGTGAAACACTGGGTTAGCCATACTGAAATACAATATACATAGAATCCCATTATGCCATTTTCAGTGTTTCAGAGAACAATTAGACTTTTCACAACATTTTAAAAGGGGGAAAAAAAAGTTTCTTTCCTAACTACAAGCACATTTGAGAATCACTTGGCATGTGGACACTTGAAGTCCACATTTTAAGTTCCTCATTGCGTAAAGGCAGACCATTTGGAAAATGTTATCAAGTGATCTATAGTATTGCTTTTAGCACGCATAGGTAAGTCTTAAGGCTGTCAAAAGCACGTAGCAAAAACAGTATCTACAGCTTGTGTCTGGACAAATAAGGGGAAAAAAAGATGAAAGAAGAGAGTTCATTACCTTAAAGGAGAGTAAATTGCACTAAAAATATCCATTCTTTGCAATACAAAACAAAGCAAAAAAATCCATACAGTAAAAACCTGAGATGCATCATTCACCAGCATCAAAATTCACATTTTAGCCAAAATAATATTTCAAACAAAACTATTCCATTTTGGCAAAATCCTCAATGTTCTTGGCTCAGTTACAATCTTGAACCTCAGCACATCATGTGGGTAAGATGTCTTTACTGAAAATCACCTGCTTCAGTAAGGTGGGCACTATGCACAGTATAGCCTGTATCTTCTATTTGCACACTGACCTTGATCCAAATAGCTACTCTTGAATGAGACTTCTCAAATTGAAAAAGACTGGCAGATTCTGGCCATCCTGTTTTGTTTACTTTCTATTTAGATTATACATAATTTATTTCCTTGTAAATGTCCCATGTCAAAACAGGCTGGAATAAACCAACACAACTCAAATGGCTTTGATAGCTACACGGATGTATATCAGCTGAGGATCTAGACCAGTAATTAACTCTTAAACAGTTGTTGGTCAAGCAAGGGGAAAGGGGAAAAATCATTTGCTCCTTCAGAGAGAAGAATTTTGATATATGGACTGCTATCCCTGTCCGTTTCACCAGACAATGCCAGGAACAGTGAGCACCTTCAGCTCCCTTACTGGCAAGGGGTTCTGATGAGATTAAAGATGGCTTCAGTGATACAGAACAGACATGGAACCACTTTATAACCTTATGGCATGTTTAACTGCAACTCCAACATCACTTCACTTTTATTTGACCCTACATAATTAAAGTGCATGGCACAATTTGAGGAGCTGGGTGAAGACCTAGAAATGCAACTCCTATTCCTAGCAAGACTCCTCTTGTCTGGAAACGTGACTAAGTATGAAAAAGCATTTCTAAGTTTGTTCACAGCAAAAGAACACAATGCTCACAACATCACAGATTCCAGCTGAACTGTCAACTGCAAAAGCCACCTAGTGTCCTTTCAATACAAGCCAATTCATTCTTTGAGCAGAGGCCAATGGTTTGGAGATGTGATTAAGACAAGGCTGGATGCACATCCTGAGTTTCAAATGGTGGCAGAGGTTCTCTCCAGTAGGTGAACTGACTGTAGGTGTCAGAACAAGGGAAGTCAGAAGAATGGCTTCTTTTCAGCAAAGGGAAAATGTGATCTACCACTTCACAGAGTCTGACATAGCTGGAAAATAAACAAACAAAAAGAATGCTGAACCATATCAGATCATTTTAACTTTTGTTAAGTCCCCAACCACTAAGGCATGACTACCACAAACAGGCAAGGTGGACAAGTCCCTCCCCTCAAAAGAATAAAATTAAACTCTAGCTTGGTGCCCAGCTTCCAGAAGCAATTCACAGTTCAGATAAGAAATTCATTCTAATCCATTCTCATGATAACACATTATACTTACCATTTTACACCCACATCATCTGCTAAAACACTCAGGCACCATATTCTGCTTCTCCATTTCTGTTCAGCTTGGCTCAAGCAGCTCCCTGCTCAACTCATTATTCCTGTTTTATACACATATGGCTCCCCTTCAATTAAGGACACAACATTACCAAAGGCCATTTCCAGTGGTAGATGCTACCAGTGCCTAAGCATCTTGCTGGAAGCACTTGACCCTCTCTTCAGATTTTGTTTGCTGGCTCTTCTAGACAGAAGCTCCAGGAAAAGGAAATTTTGAAAAGGCCATGAAAAGACAAAAGGCTTCAGCAAACTAGTGAGTCTCATTTTTATGCGACTAAATCATACACTTATAACTCTTCTACACTATTCAAGTAGATGGGACATTTTATACTAAATACAAAAAAATAAATTCTTTTTGTCAGCTTAACTGAAAGAAGGTGGAAAGTCTGTATTTAATTCTAATTTTTTTATGTTTTTCTTTGAAGCACTCAGGAATCTTTCATTACTAAAATTGAATGGATCTTTGGGCAACTTGAGTCTCAAATTAGCAGAGTGAATTAATTTAGTCCAGAAGATGTTAGGGATAAGAGATTACTTACGATGAGATGTTTGTCTTTGCATGCTCCTGTATGAGTTCTCCTTTGGGATTAACTGTAAATATCCTGTTTAAAGAAACTCCCACCTGTTTGTATGAATAAACATCCTAAAAAAGAAAAAAGAAAAAAAATCATGATTATACCTTTGCACAATAATGTTTTTTCTTGCTGGAATATATTACACCGAAGAACACATTCACACAATATTGGTACTAAATTTACTTAGTTATTGTGCACTTGAAATTCTCCATTATGTTACAAATGAGGTAAATCTAACAAAATGTTAATGAAACAGACAATTTGTTGCTAGGTAAGGAGTTTGCCACTTCAGTTTAAACTATTGATCAGTTTAAACTATTAATCAAAGTCACGTTCATTTTTTCAGTAAATCCCCTTGACACAACATTCAATAACAAACTAGTGATATTTGGTTTAAAAGCATTAGCACCATTTCTTTTTTTTAAAGAATATTTAATTTCCTGAGTGCATTGTATGAAGTATCTTATGACACTGTACAGAGGTTAAAACATAACTAACACATAAAACAGGAATTACTTTTTAAGGACAAGGTCACAAAAGGAAGTCATAACAAATGTGTCTATATTAAAACCCCTGGAAACATCTCTTAGCTCCCTAGTTCAAATTTGTGCTATACTCTATGTCAGATCAAGGGGAAAAGAAGGGAAAGCAAGATATATATGCCAGAATAGCAGCAGTGAGCCCCAGCAGGTAATGCAGATGGAACTATAGGAAGTACAATTAGAAGAATTAAGAATGTCTTCTAAAAATTCAGATTGCTATGGAAAGTAATAAATAGGTTTCGATCTGTTCTGAAAAAAAGCTTGAGAAAAGCAAAGATGAAAATATCTCTCAGAAGATCAGAGTAAAAACAATCTTCCATTTTGCTAATATAAATCATGGTTTTAAAAGCCAAGGTGGTGAAAAATTGGAATATTAATGAAGATACAAAAATTATTTTTATATCTCCATTGTAAAGATTGTTACGAAATAATTAACTGAACAAAAGTGAACAGCAGTCCCTTGAAGGATTCGGGATCCTTGCAGTCCAGGCACTGCCTACACCTGTAACATTCAGAAGTACAGAAATCTCCCTGAGTTTGTTCTTGTGAAAACAAAACAAAAACAAGCAGAGCAGAACACTGAGAAAGCTATGATCCTGCCTTCACAAAGCCAGTGGCACATCACACACCTGAAGCCTGCACTCTGGCAGCATTCAGAGAAGTGAGTTACCAGTAATTACTTCAGAAACATTAACTTAGTGCTTTACTTGAAATTTTAAATATGCGTGAAACTAATAACTCTATTTTATTTCCCTGAGGTTCAAAAAGTGGAACTAGAGGTAGATTCATCCATAATACAACATCACAGAAGTTTTAAAAAACCTATTTCAGAATTGTATGTTTAAAGGTTCCTTAACAACAGAAATTAAGCGGTGTATATTACAATTTAATATAGCAACTGGACGGTGAGGACCTCCTGTCACCTCTGACATAAAGCTTTTAAAGAAGCACATGCCAGGGTCCTCACCTCTGCCACAGCCCCTGAGACTGTTTCCTCTTTTAGATGCATAAAACTATTCTTTGTTTGAGGGCAGGAGTAAGAGCTGTCTGTAGCCCAAATATACAGCCTCCACATGGGTGACAGAGACCTGTCTTCCGCTCTCCATGTCAAACATATCACTTTCCATACAACATAGAGCCTTTTGACCTCAATGGGACATCCAAGGT
Organism: Anabacerthia variegaticeps; assembly: GCA_035583185.1. Lineage (NCBI taxonomy): Eukaryota > Metazoa > Chordata > Aves > Passeriformes > Furnariidae > Anabacerthia > Anabacerthia variegaticeps. Next base: position 101,302,982 of record JAWWEW010000112.1, on the reverse strand, counting down.
CTTTTGAGTGTACTTAGAGGTTGAAGTGTAAACCCCACCAATATTAATCTGAAATATTTTCTGTCTGCCCACGGGTATCTCACTGACAGGGTATCTGTGTGGATTAAAATGAGATCAGTGTTTCCATACAAGTTTAACTGGCAACTTATGCAGATATAACACAGTTACTTTGCTGTTCTTCCATCTCTGCATTCTACATTGACGTATTTTTGAGAAAGAATGTTTATATTTTCTTTGTACAGGGCCTAATAAGATATTCTTAATTCTCATTTAGAGCTTCTAGGTTCTAATGCAACAGAACCATGAAATAACAGCAACCTTTCTCTTCTCTGCATTAGAAATAAATTCAGGCTATTACTTACAGCAGGTCTGTTTCCAAAAGCAGCATAAAAGGGTTCTGTGTTAGGATAAAACAAATTTTTTATGTCTGTCAAACACTGAACTTTAAATTTTTCTGGCTTCTTTTCTATGACCTCCCTGAAATGAGAAAAAGGGGAAGGTGAATAAGTACACATGAAATAGAGAACCAACCATCTTATTTTCTTTATTCAACATTTTCACCTAGCTGTATACTGCTGCAGAGCACCCACCCTTCTCCAATAAATTTTCTTTTGGAAGTCAGAGTGCCCATGAAGACAAAACAGCATTCCCAAGCTTACATAATGGACACACTAAATAAATCCTCTGAAACAAGGGAACTTCTATTGAAACGCACATTGCAAAGACGGCTACCGAGCAGGGATGGTGGATTACATGGAGTAGCTGCTAAATCAAGCCCTCTGAGGCATAAACTGTCATCACGTAAACTGCCTCCTGAGAACTGCAGAATGACTCATAGATTATATTAGCCCTCACTGTGTATAGCGCCTTTTTATAATTTTATTTTTAAAAGGACTGCAATCACCATATGTGCTAGAAGCATCTCAGCCTGTTCAGATATTTCTACAGTCAGGATCCTCCATCACTGCTAATTAGCAAAAGTTAAGGAATAAAGGAATCTTCTATTTCTCTTCAGTTGCTCCTTACAGAATATAGAATTCATTAATGAAAGAGGAGTTCTCATCCCTGGGCAAAAGCCATTTCACAACAGCTTCTCTTGGCAGGAAGACTGAACAGGTGGCAGAGTCTGGAGTTCCCATAACATAGGAAGACGCCAGCATGACACAAAAGTGCTTAAGAAGCTCAGAATCCCAGATCCTAGTACCAACACATATGTCAAGGAAGATGTGACTAGTACAGAAGGTTCATAGGAGTAAAACAGCCCTTTGGAACAGCAGAACCATGTATAAATCAAAGTTTGAGAATGCGTAACAGACAAATAAATCCATATTTCCCAGTCTCGCATACACATGATCTCACACCTACAATAATTACACCTATGGATAACAATGAAGTTATTTATTGCCCACACACCACAGCAGTTATAACGGTGTACACTGAAAGATTGGCATTCTTTAGTCTAAACAAGATACCAGAGTATCACTTTAAATGTATTTCTAGATATGAGGGGCATAAGATAACAGTAACTACCTTTCACTGCATTTATTATTTAATCAGTCTGAGAAGTGCACTGTAATATCTCCACGGTTTCTTATATTTAGAACATGACTGGTAAGAGCCTGTAGCATGTCACCCAATCAGGAGAACATCTGAACAACCTTTCATTAAAAATTCTAATGAAATATATCCTGTCACAGCAGCTTTTAACGGCTTAAAATATTTTCAGTAATCACTTGACATGCTTCACTGAATTAGGAAGAAGTTACGATATTCATAATCTGTGCTATTCTTATTCCCTTACTGCAGTTCAACACCTAGAAAAGATAACACTGTCCACACAGAATCCCACAGTGCAGTCAGGCATATAAAAAGTTCATTTCATTTTCACATGAATTTCTTCAAAACCCACTAAGAAACCATCTCCCACAAAAATAAATTTATGACAATAAATGGAACATCTTACAGGTCAAGACAAGAGTGACTGCTGCTAAAATGTCCACATTTCTCCTATGGCTAAATATTAGCACACCATGTTAAACACATGAACTGCCCAAGCAGTACCTACTGGTAAACAGCGAACATGCCTCAATATATATCCAAGACATAAACTAAGCAGTCTATTGACTATTTATTGAATTTTAGTCTTTCTCTACCAGAATTTCTTCTTAGTTAAATTTTGCACCAACATGTAAGGAAAAGAAAACTAATTATTTCAAGCACTCCCATTTAAAAAAGCTGAGAATTCAGCCTCCACCAACCTCAAGAGTTTCTTTCTGCACAGAAGTGAAATTGTATTACCTGTGAAGAGCTGAGAATAGGCTGCTTGGACTCAGCAACACTGGCCCCTGAGGCAGCACAGTTCCTCGTTCATTGACCCAGTGCAAGTATCCTCTGGTCATGCCTGCCATTCCAATAGCACGAGCTGAGCAGTACAAAAATTTATATCCATTTCTGTGAGCAGATATAAAAGAAGAAACTACTGTAAAAATAAAGCAGGTATTTAAGTATTAATAATTTTGTAGGGTACTTTTATATGAATCAAGTCATGACTGTTAAACAGACTTATGTTCAGCTTAATTTAAAAGGAATACAAACATTTATGCCAGAAACCTAGATAATTCAAACCCATCTAGCTCCACTGCATTTTGTGATTGCACCTAAAGAGGGCTCATTTATCTCTGCTCTTCTCAGGACCTCAGGTTTCCTATCCACCCCTGCATGGTGGAACCACTGTCCTCACAAGTAACTGAAATTATATCTGTGAAGAAGAAAACACTTGGAATAAAACAGATACTGGTGTACTGGCCTTTGCTGTACTAACAGTGTTGCATTCCTGCCTCTTGGGCCTCTGCAACAACAGACTAGTCTATGTGCAGCAGTAACATATTCCTTCAAGTTGGAACAAATTTGAACTTAAAAATACAGTATGACAAGTAGTCTTTAACTTGATACTGAAATAAGTTTTGGCAGAAGCCACAGGTTGCCTTTGGTTCTATTCTTGATAAAATGGAGTTCTATCTGATATTAGTTCAGCTTAATAGCAGTTTACTTTCCAATTCCTATAAAGAAATACTGTATTCAGTGCACGCATAGCCATTAGATCTAAGTATTGAACATTTATATGGTGTTCAGCTGTAATATCCAGTCACTAGATAATTAACTCAGTAATTTGAAAACCAACATGACTCAAATCTATTTTTTCCCCTATGTTTATGAACCCCAAAGCCCTAACAACTGACAATACTGGCAGGCACAGAAATAACAACTGCAATTAAAAAAAATTAATTAACATTTTCACCAAATGTAATGCAGAGGTTATACACAGAACTCAGCATGTCAACTCCCAGGCTGTGCTGTCTTTTCTGTGAACACGTATGTCTAAGCCTGGACAAGTGTCTCCAGCACAATTCAGATTCCATCATCCATAATTTATAATTCATCATCCATGTAAAACAAAAAGCAATAAACGAACCTTAGCATAACCCTAGCAGACAGAACAAATCAGATTAACTAAGAGGATGTTTGTGATGTGTACCAGAGGCTCTTCAAACATTTATGGTAATTTGAATATATAAGAAAAGCTGACATTAATGTAATAAAACAGCAATCAGTAATCTTCCTTGTAAAAATTGAAATCAGATACTTCATCTCATCCCTTTCAGACATCAATTAATTTTTACTCATTTCCTTTTTTTCTCACAGTGGGTAATTACAACACTCACCATACTCTGTCTTTGATCTTGCAGTGTACACAATGGCTTGACTACATTGAAAAATGTATCCAAGGAACCAACAGTACACCTGTACTTTTGCATTAGCCTTGCTCACCTAGAAGCAGTCCCACACATCACCCCGTGTGAGCTGGTACAGTCTGACTGTTTTTCTCCCGTTCATATTCATCAGAGGAAACATCCACATTTTTCTGGAATATACTGCTCTAGGTCCTACCCAGATACTCTCCCTGTCAATGACATTCACTGACCTAAAGCACAGCTGATACTGCTGCACTTCCCAGTTAGCAAAAAAGTTATACTTGCTGCAACTGCACAACTTGTTCAAATTACCAGTCTTTGGAACTAACTGTAGATATCTGTTTGGGATGGTTGGAAGCGCAGTCACTGCTCACAGACAGGGGGCTTTTGGTGTCACAAACCAGGTTTTGTTCTGGATATGCAGCAGATGTTTACACTGTGTAAGCATCACTGAAGTCATGAGATATTGATGAAATTTTCACCCTTAGAGGTTAAGAGAAGCCTAGAGAAATTTTATTTTTATGTGCAAATAAACAAACACAAACAAGCCACAGATGCATGAACAGATTTACTGAATACTCACTGGCTCACTTTATGGTACAACTTCGCAATCCCTTGGTGTGTCCAGTCTTTGCCAAGAGTTGGTAAAATATGACCTAAAGTATCTGACCTGAATGAAGGAAAAACAATATAAATGAACTGAAAAAACCCAACACTTATATTAACACCTGAGGCTAATACAAACCCCACTAGCCTATTTGGCCAGCAGAAAATGAAAATAAGGTTTTCTGTAAGGTACTGATTGTTATCAGAGGAGGATTATTTTGTACCTTTCTTTTCAGTCAGACTGATGTGCTCATCCTTTGCCATGTTTTTTTAACTACTCTTGTGCCCCAAGACAGATAAGTTTGTGACCCATAAAGTAATATGGAAGTTACAGCACACAGGCCATCAATCAGATATGTAGGAGGCCATCAGTACTAAGCATACTTTTTGAGATTTACATTAACTGTTTTCTAAATAAACCAAATCTACTCATAAGGGAAATTTACAGGAAACTGAAAGTGTGAGATAGGCCACATTCTAGCTTACTTCAAACTCACTTCTCCATATAAATATTTCAGGAGTTCATCACATATGAAGTGTTTTGAAATATTTATTCTGGTTTCAATATATTTCCCATTTTATATGAGACCAGATTATTTACAGTACAACAACAAATGGTGCAAATAAGCACCTTGCTTGACCAAGCATTGTACAGATACACAGCAAGAAGTCCACACTGAGTATCTTGCATCCCAGAGGGGAAAACGTTGGACAGTGGCTTAGGATTGATTGGTACTGGTATTGTAAGGTGAAGCGATTAAGTCATTCTGGGCAGCTCAACAATAGAGGGAAGAATAGATCCCACTCACTTTACTGAAGCTTAAGAAAACAAAGTAGGGGGACATGTTAACTTACATTTGCACCAAAAAACAAGTTTGTGATACAATCGATAAATCACAAGAAAGAGGAGAGTTTCAGTTTAAATCATGTATTTTGATTTCTCCCAGATTGCTCTTGGAAATTTTTTTCCTCTTTTTTTTCCTAATTAGACATAGCTTAGTTTGATTTTGAAAGAAATTGATTTCAAAACAAATCGAAGCATTTCACTTTAAAAGACAATGTTTGGGGGTTTTATTATGTGTTTCCCCTGTTCCACACACAAATGTTTTTCCCAATGTTAAATAAATAATAGCAAGTTAGTGAATCATTTTGGTCACTCCAAAATTCTGGGTTTTACCCAAAGTACTAATGTGAAACTTTCCATCAGATTCTAATTCTGACATTGACTTTTGAGTCTTGTCTTCTAAATAATAATAATGCCTCCTACTGGAATGCCCCAGTAATGCCATTTAAAACAAAATTCACGTTTCTTTTTTTTAATGTAGCAAGTGTACTTCATAAGTGGGATACAGCAAAAAGGTTAGGATTTTGCAGAAGGTCCTCCAATACTGTTGTAAATACTATCATGAAACACCAATAGGTGACAAATAATGGGCAGATATGGCATGTGTCTTTATTAAATTAAGAATTCAGCTAAGGATTCCTGAATTGTTTTAAAGTCAAATTTAAAAAAAAATAAACACCCTCATAAAACACTGGAACATAGGGATTCTCTGACTCAAAATCCCCTATTAATTACTTTTTCCTTTAGTCTAAAAGGCAACTTGTCCTTGCAGACAGTCTCTCCCCGTTCATGAACTCACCGTGTGATTGTTCCATCAATGTCAGAAATAACAACTTTATCATCCCAATTCCATAGGTAAATGGTGCCTTCGCAGCGGCAAGTGCCTTGATACTGTGTTGTCACACTAAAGGTCACATCATTGGGGCCATTCTTGAGCTTTAAGCTTTTCTGCAAGACATTATCAGCAAGATGATCAACAAACTGAGCATGAGAAATGGGCACAGTGCAAACACAAAGCCCCAGACCATCATTGCCTCAGTCACACTGAATCTTACTGCTTTCAGCAGCTATGGTCTAGATAACAACAGCAGAGGTTTGCCCTGTGTGGTCTATATTAGGTATTGGTATATGGAACAGAACAAAGCAAAAAAAGAAAAAAAATCTGTTTCACAATCAGGTATATTAAAAAAAATGATCCCTAAATGTTCACTTAAACAGCAACAAATTGTGGAATTGGGAATATCTATGGGCGTTTTCCATTCTGAGATATAGATATACATGCAGAGAAATGTGAGTAACGAGAAGTGCCATAAACTCTAAGACTGTTTAGATGGGCACTTTTGTTCTATGGTATTACATCTCTTTTCTGCAATAACCCACCACTCACACCATACGACCTATTAGCCTTCAGTCTCCACTAAATATCCTTCACTTTCCCACTTTGCTGAACTTTACTGTTTCCTGAGTTGCTTACTGACATGCTGGACAAGAGATTTCTGATTTGATTCTAGTTGTGGATCTAACTGTTCATTTTCCCCAAACCTGTGGGAATTTAATACTCTAAGCATATATTTTTCTTAGTTATCTTTCACTGCAATTTTTCAATTAGTTAAAAAGTGAAAAGGAGATGGGAATGAAAACAACTGATGGGTAAGTGATCAGTCACACCCACCGTTTCATCAAGAAACCAATTTAAGAGCAGTTTTAGCTTCAGCTAATTTCTGAAGGCTTCTGAAACTGAAAGGTACCAATATATTTATGCCACCCTTGCTTTCTCTTTGCTATAGAAAATTACCAACACATCCCATCTGTCTCTTGAGAAAAATTCTATATTTCTTACCAACTACTGAGGCAGTGAGCAATGGGATGTTTAATGCTGTACATCTTGTGTGCGTTTTCTTCAGAATATTAATTGGCTGTAGATAAGATGACGAAAAGTATTTCCCTAGAGTAGGCCATTTTTCCAGATCAAATTGGAATGTAGAGGACACAAAACTGAAACAGTTTTGTCACCTTTAGTCAAAACACCTCTGCCACAGAGAAAGAGAATTGGCTTCAAAGAAATTAATAGCCTGGCCTCATAGTAAATTCACAAGCAGCTCTTTCAGAAATTACTAACAGAAAACTGTATTTATGCAAAATGTGACTGTCTGCCTATAAATGAGAGGGAAGGAGAGAAGGAAAAGAGCAAAAAGAGAGGCCTGTGGGTTAACATACACACATTACACATACTATAAAAAAGGATGTGGTTCCAGTACACTTACTCAGGTGAAAAACACACACTTTGGAATTTAATTTTGATATTTTTCTAAATGGAATCCCGTCTCTGAATGCCAGCATTTGCTGCAAGGAACAACATTCATGCTTAATACATAAAAGAGAAGGGAAAAGGGTTTTTTTGAAAAATGTAACGAGAGAGAATTAAATGCAAGACATGAAAGCTAATTAAGCTTTGCAAGCCTGAATAACAGTGTGGTTCATGTTCTATTAGAAATGACACTTCAGGACAAGGATGTAAAATTAACTCACAAGCTGGTCAGAAGTGAGTCGCAGTGATTTTTTGTAACTGATTCCAGACAATAATGAGAGGTGACTCGAGTTGGTTTGTAATGACCCAAGGTTTTGTTTGGCAGCTCTAGGGTCTTCATCACTTGAAGAAGATTCATCTTTTATCCTGGAACATTGCACACACAGAAAATGATGTTATCTTGTCAGTAAATGCATCTCAGTATCCATTAAAAATGCATTAACAGTGAGTCACCAAATAAGTCCGTGATTCTCTGCTTCCAAGTACTGTCTCACAGAAGGTCATTCATATTATGACTTTGAATACATCAATGAAGCACCAAATTTTCATTCAGGCATGTTCCCCATTATTCATACTTGGATTTGTCCAGCCATTCACTTGTCTATAAACTAGTTTTCATTACTTAAATTTAACCAGTATAAATTAATGTGCTGTATTGACTCAAAAATCTCATAATGGTTAAAAAAAAAAATAATACCCACCAGATACCATAACTATAAAAAATCCTCTGTTCTCAAAAGAGAGATGCATTTTTTTTTTATTCTAGCTTTCTCTTCTCCCTTCTCTCTTTCTCCAAAAAACTTAAAAATTAATAAAAAAGAAATGCTGCTGATGATTTTTTTAAAGAAAGTAACTCATCCCTCTCTTTTAATAAGCAAGTTCAGTTCATTGGATGAGTCTTTTCCAGTATTTTCAGGATTAACCCATTCAGGATACAATGATGAAAAGTCATAAAACCTGAGGTCACTCACACTATTCTGTATAAATACACATAGGTAGTTTTGGGGTTTTTTCCTGCTACAATCATGTTTTAGAAATTTGTTAAGGGTATTTTTCTTCAGTAAAAAAATCTACCACTGTAGGCATAAGGTAAAATACTCTTTCAGATCCCACAAATCTCATCTTTAAAACAATCAGCATTTGGCCCCTTATTTCAGTCATACCTGGATATTGTTTGATGCTAGGAAGTCTTGACCCAATATCAAGGTACTGTATGTCATGACTAACAACATTTGAAAGCCTATTTTATCCCTTGTGAGATCTGATCTCAAAATCTTTACTCAGCATCCCACTTGTCACATTTTGCTTGCAATCAATAAATTTTTAATGACAGAATTCCAAGGTCAGGTAAAATTTAAATGAAGACCAATTTCAGAATCTAGTCTGCTTGGAGTCTTAATCCTGCTTTAAAGCTTATCTTTAAAAAACCACATAAGAAACAGATGTAAATGTTACTTGTCATTCTTAAACACCAAATCAGCTTTCTGATTTATTTGGTGGCTCTCAGACTCAGAGAGGCAATGGAGACAACAGCTAGTCTCTTAAAGAATGAGGAAACTTTCCAGCACATTCACCTGGACTGCAGCTGCTGGCCACCAGAAAGAACAGCTAATGCCTTTTTGCTTCAGAAAGGTGATCCCTGAACTTAACATAATGAGAATATCTGAATCTGGCCATTTTTAGCTCTAAGTGCAGACAGCACATAGATGAGCTGTCTTTACATTAAGCTCTGCATGCACAGAAAAGGGGCAAGGAGAGCTGTCCCTGGATAAGTCATCCCTCCAATGCAAGTAAAGCTCATCTTATGGAACCCTCCTAAAGATGAGATTCTGGCTATACAGCGTGATTCATCTGGAGTGCAAGGAGGAAGAGACTCCTGCAATACTTGAAAAAAGTAACAGAAAATCATTGCTATTACTTGTGAAAAACACTCTGGGAAGTCTTAGGTCCCTGAACTTCCCAAAATATGCAGGAAAAACTTGAGTTGTCAGGCCATAAATCTAAGTAAATCAAAAAATAGCAACACGGATCTGACAAAAACACGGGTTCATCTATGATGTTCCCTCGAAAACTGTAGAGAAATACATACAGCTCTGGAGACCTGCTTGTTTTCAAAGGGCCAGGATGTTTGTCACAGAGCTGCCAGCCAAACCACAGAAATGCCATGGTGCGCTCGCAAGGGCTGCAGCCCTGCCATGGGAGAGCCCTCCTATCTTATGTGGTGCAATGAGTAACAGACTAAACGTATTTCACTGGTGCAGTATTTCTTTGATCAAATATATGAGGCAACTTCCTTTCATCTTCAAATGGTAACTCTTGCTTATTTGAGGTGCAGATAATTTTTGGGGGTACCTGTTTGCCCTGCTCATCTGTGAAGAGTCCTCTGTAAGCCCACTCTCACTCATTCCTTGCTCTGGCTTTGTTTCCTGTAAAAACACAAGTATGAGTAGCTGTGCATCTCCTGTTGAGCTGAAAGCAAATATTTTTAGAAAAATATTTGAAAATCAAATTCTGTCTTGTACCGTCTTGGTAAAAATCAACAGCATGTTTGTTTCCTTTGCTTGTAGGCAAAGTAAAATCTCATGGTTTTCTTAAACAGTAAAGGCTGTACAAAGAACTAAAAATTTCAAATATAAAACCCAGAGGATAATTAAGATTTAGTTTTGCATGGAAGAAGTAGAGAAATATCAGATTTCACATTTACTACTGTTGAAGCTCTGGGATCAACTCCATAACTACTCAGTTCATACACCTCAAATAGCTAGATTTCACCTGAAAAAGCAAAATATGACTCTGGAGAAGGAAAAATAATACAATTACCTTTCATAGAATCATTAAAATTTTTAATTTAATTTTTAATCTAATAAAACTTTCCAAACTGCTCTTACCTTCAGCAGATACTGTACACTATGATTATCATTCCACATGATTTTTAAATAATGAATAGTTCTACTTTTAAAAATTCCATTTAAAGTTGCCACAACTCGAGAGACAACCAAATACTTCCAGAGGTAAATTTTAAAAATTTCAAACAACTATAAAATCTCATGCTCTGAAGCCCATACCCACAGATCAATACAATGCTTATTTCATGCAAGGCTAAAGAAGTTTCTAACTAAGGCATAACCATAAAATTGTATTAGAAGTCATTTTCTCCCCTCAAGTACTAACTCTGCAGTAGGATAAATTAATATGAAGAGGTTTTATTAGCCAACTTTAAAGATTAAATATGTCTAGACAGGAGATCAATATTTCATATAAAGCTGTGGTTTTTCACTGTTTTTTAATGTTCATCCATGGCTTTAAGACTGTTACCACAAACTTTTAATGCTCTGAAAAGAAACTCCAAAAGACTTTCAAACTAATATATATAGTCAGTTTTCCATCTTAGGTTTTGCTGAATTTTACAGCTCACATAACTCATAAATACGTCTGCTCTTCAACTATCAAAAGAAAGCTGCAGAAAGGTAGGTAGTCTGCCTGAAAACATTCAGTTAGTGGCACAATTCTTTGATTCTAGGTTCCCCAAGAAGGGATTTCATACATTAGAAAATACTGCCTCAGATTTGTGTAACAAAAATAAAGGCAGAACCAAAACTCTTCAGCCAAATCTTTCAGGTAGGGTCTGATCCAAAGGTTTCTCAAGCCAAAAGAAATCAGCCTTCAGACCATGTTTAAACATCTCTTAATGTGTATATCCTCAGCCACACAGAATCCCGAGTAAAGTTCTGAGGGATGAATAGGGAGATCCCCAGCCTTCCCATTGCAACCAGAAGGAAACTCTTGCTTGCTTCTTGAACTTACCTCTTTAATAGTGCTGTTCCTCCCTCGCCATGAAAACCACCACCTTCCACCTTTTTTGGGCATCTTGTCCCTCATTATAGATTCCACAGTTGCCTGTGATAAATGGATGGTAACATAAAAAAGGCCCAAAACAAAGGACAACCTGATACATGTAAATGAAAAAGTGCCAAACACACAATTTTAACTGATAATAAATAGAATAAAAGTAAACATACTGTCTGTGGACCATAAATTCTACTAAAGCAAAATCTAATGGCATCCAGAGCTGCACTGAAGTAACTTAAGCATGAATACTTATGGTATTTTTAAAAGGAAAATGAAAATGAAATCAAATCAAAGAAGAAAAAAAAAAGCATAAAGAGATATTAGTATAATGTCTAGAATGGAGAACCTACTGTTTTTAAGTTATTTAGTACAAATTATATGAAAAAAGAAAAAAAAAATCACTTCATGAAGGAGTCATCATGCAAAACAGTAAAAAACCAATATGCAAGATGGTTATTCTCATTTAAAAATAACTGCAAAGTTCGTCTTTAATCACCAGTTTAGGAAAAAAAACAAAGAAGTTACTAGCTTTTATGACTTTCATATGATGCTATGAATTTGACTCATAATGTCAGAATTGGTTTTTTTATAAACCCTGGCTACTTTTCATTGGTTCTAGGTACTAGACACAAATAGAGAAGTTTCTTTCAATATCCATAATGACTGGAGCCTTATCCTTTGCAATAGGGACAGCTGAATTCATTCACTCAGATAGAAACAAAAGATGAAAGGGGAAAATATTAGAGTAAAGGTGGCCACAGGTTTTGGTATGCCCTGCAACAGGTTGTCCACTGCCTTTCTGAGGTGATAGCTTCCACAGTAAGGTCACCAAAAGAAAGGTGTGATGTTGATTAGTGATTTAAAAAAAAAAAATTGAAAAAAAGAGTTCTAAGCACTCTTAGCAATTAAGAGAGGGGGCTGCACTCAGCTAATGAGTGGGACAATGCATCCCTTTTCTCAGTTTTTCCATGGGTTCTCTTCACTGTATTATTTAAAGTATATGAGAAAAAAAGAAATGACAAAGGAATAAAGTTGAGCAAATGATAGCTTTTTAAACAAAATACAAAAACCAGGGAGCAGATGAAGCTACTGGGAATGGAATGCCACCATTGAAAACAAAACCTACAATTTAAAGAGGTTCACAAACATATTGACAACTTCAAGAAGATGTCCTATTGACTTTTAGTGGGAGAATTCACATGCTTACAATTAGACATCCATTTAAGCGCATTTTGCAGAACATGAGTGATTTTTTTTTTTTGCAAAAACTTCAGTTTTCAATCACTGCACAGTGTATGTTTTAATAAAGTATCTTAGTATTTCAATGTCTTAGTTTTATTACTACAGCAAATCAAAACCCTAAATAACAAGTCATGAAGAAAACCAGTAAGATGACTGGTAGTACAAATGAGTCATTTTAGTTTCAGAGGTATAGTTCAACCTACTAAACCTTCCCAATCACACAGATTGTTCCAACTATAAATACTGGTTTCTCCACTAAATTAAAATTGTACTGTCTAGAAAGTTATCAGCATTCAGAATATAAATTAACCATTAAAAAAAAAAACACATTGAATTTCACACTCACAGAAGATTTTTCTCAACTGATAACCTATGAATAATGGCATAAGTATGATGCTGTTGAAAGAACTGCCATTTCCCTTAACTTTATGAAAATATATTTGATAGCATTTCCATTTACCCATTCCAGGCAAAACCCAAAGCATCTGGCTCAGGCATCAAAGTGTTTAATTAAAAATGCAGTTACCTTGCATTATTTTTGCCACTGAAGACCCAATAAACACCTATCACGGACTGTGGGAGTGAGCACCCAAGAAATACAGAGTAGGATTACTGTGCACCTTCTTCTATGCATTTGAGTTCCATGGGATGAACCTCACCTTTGGTGATTACTAGAACATTTGCAGTAATGCACAAAACATTTGGCTCTGTGACATCCTTGAAATTCAAGCCACATTTATCAAATATTTGGGACTTTTAGGATCAATTTATTTTATATTGGGATGCTATTGTGCCATTACACCTGACTGTGGCACAAAGAAAGAACACAGTGCCAGAACGTATTCTGGGCTTTTAAGAAATTTTCAGTCCACACTGATGGCAACAGAAAGAGCATTTGAATTTACACGGAACAAACTGAAAGATACATGAAGTGTTGCAAGTGGCAGAAAGAAAGTTTAGGTTCCAAAATTTATTAAATCCATGGCTAGCCAGGATACAAAATAGTGCCAACGGCAATACTACTTCTTTATATACATTTACAGTAGTGTGTATTTCTCTTACAAGCACCTATGTGGCACCAAGTCACGTGGAACTGAACTAACTGCTTCAGCATACTTAATACAAGCCAACATACATAGCTGTCACACAGTTGTAGCAATCTGTCACTACCTACCTGGATTAGGAACAACCAACTGAGAAACGGAAAACTAGCAAGCTGGAGGCCTCCGTTATCTAGTAGTTAAAGCTTATCCACTGGGGTTACAATACCTGGACCCTACATTTATTTAATAATACAAGCTGTATGCATATAAAATGGAAAGCAATCACCAAGCATTCAGCTAAAGCAAACACTAACATGGGTTAATATAATTTATGTTTACAATCTATATTAATGAAGTATAAAAGGAAGTTTTCCTTCTTCAAAATGGTTGTAATAACCTAGCAAACAAACACCATTCACAGACCAATCTCAGTTCTCCTTATTTAGCCCTTAGCACAAGCGAGATGAATGGTTATGTGTAGATAGATATTATTGTGTTCTCTTGTGCAACAACCCTCTTCCCTCCCTTAAGCATTCATAATTTCACAACGCCTCCTCTTACCAGTCTTCATCTTCAATCTCACCTTTGGCAAAGGTTTCTGGAATGCCTGCATTGCCAGCAGAAGGGGACCAGCTGTTGTCCAGTTATAGTACCTGGGCATGCAAGAGAGGCAATTACTGCATTTTGTAATCCCAGTTCACAATCTACCTCACATCTATCACCTGGCAGGTTAAAGCCATGAAGCACAAGCCAGACTCTGGCCTACACGAGTAATAACAGACCCATCTTATTCCACAGCATGTTCACAGGTATTTATGGCATATATTTTTAAGGGCATGCAAGAGAAGCTAGGCCCTTGAGTAGAAAGGGTATTTGTCATAGATTCCTCAACTCATCATAGAATCACAGAATGGTCTGGGTTGGAAGGGACCTTGAGGATCACCTAATTGCAACTCACCTGCTAAGGACAAGGACACCTTCCACTAAAACAATTGCTCAGGACCCCATCCAACCTGGCCTTGAACATTTCCAGACATGGCACATCCACCACTTCTCTGGGCAACCTGTTCCAGCGACTCATCATCTTCACAGCAAAGAATTCCTCCTAACACTGAATATAAATCTCTCCTCTTTTAGTTTAAAACTGCTCCCCCTTATCCCATCACTATCAGCTCATGTAAAAAGTTGCTCTCGCTCTTTTTTATAATCCCCCCTTAAGCACAAAAAAGCCACAATGAAGTCTCCCCAGAGCCTTCTCTTCTCCAGGCAAAGCAATCCCAAGTCTGTCAGCCTGTCTACATAGGATTGGTGCTCCAACCCTCTGGTCACACCTTTGTGCCCCTCCTCTGAACCTGTTCAAACAGCTCCATGGCCTTCCTGGGCTGGGCACCCCAGACCTGGACACTGCATGAGCCACATTTTTTACAAGTTTTTCACTGTTTTTCCAGCAAGGAATTACATAAAAGTCAGGGGCTGTAGTCTGTAGAACATCAAGCTTCTTCTATTACATGTTTAACACGGATCAACTTAGTTACAGCCAGTAGGACAATTACAGTATCCATCATCTGGGGAAGCTGAAGCTTGCACAACAGTCAAAGAATATGCCTGTAAGAACCCCACTAAGTACTCTTTTCTTCCCAACACATTCAGTGGGCAGGTGAATAGTACCATCAAATTCAGAGAACTCTGTCAGGGAAGCAGAAAGTGACTCATCTCAGACCACAGTGACGGTCAGGTATGAGGCCGTAACATAAACAATATAAACTATCACCTGGTGCATCAGATTTGCATAGGTGATGTCTATGACTAAGGATAGCCAAACCTCTAAGTGCAGCACAATGCCATGATCTCTCCCCTATCCCCTGTTTGCCAGGTGCAAGAAGCTCTCAAGTTAAAGAATCCTCCAAAAAGCTGCATCTGGCATAGACCACAGTGCTGCTCCACTGCTGACAACATAAACTTGGGAAATAATGTCTTAGGCTTGCAGAAATGGAAGTCTCATACTCAGGTGAATGGGTGAAGTTTGACAAGCCTTGAAAAGCAATGCCTCCATAGAGGCATATTAACAAAATATTCAGTATATATAAAAAAAGTGCTGGGTACTGAGTGACTGCAAGCAGACTGACATACCCCTGTAAATATTAATTATTCAAACTGGCTCAGGGCAAGCCTTAGCAAGTTCATATCATATTTAATTTTTACTCTGTCAATTGAGTGTGAATACTATTAGCATTTAATAGCAGCTTCTTGAAATTCAAATTGTGTCAGTTAGCTGTAATAGGTCATCTGAAACTGCTCTTTACTTTCAATTTAAAGGAGAAAAGGTAACTACCAGGGCCTGAATTCACTAGGGAATGGAATCTTTCTGAATAAATCCAAACATTCAAAAATCTGTTTTTCAGCTATGGCTAATCTGATTTCATGCACTGAAGTGCCACAGAAGTGTCTTTGTTACAAGTTTTTTGGGTTTTTTTCTGAAATATACTTACTTATTTCCAATCTTAACCACAAGGTTAGGGTCATCAATGATAGCAGGATTGTCCACAAACTGCTGATATGTCACTGCATGTTCTATGAATTCTTCTGTGGAGGGGAAAAGTTACATTTTTAAAGCATGCATTTACAGATGCCTGTGATGGGCCAACCTAAACCTCTTAGCATCTGTCAGAGTCATAGGTTTCACACTCATGAAGATGCTGAGATTTAACTGCAATATGGAAGCAGCTGTTCAGAGACTCTCAGTCTCAGAAGATGCTGAAGGTTTCTTTGTTTGCTACTGGGTCTTTCCTGTTCAACATACAATCTAAGTGAAAGCTCAGGGATGTAACTGTGAGGGAGAAAAATCTCCTTTTAGAAAAGTTATGTAATTTACAAATGATTCAGATAACAATATGACTCCACTAAACCACGGCGTATTTGAAATGTTTTAATAAGCAGCTTCTGAGCAGCAATCAGTGTAGCATTAGGCTCATGTGATTTTATAATGCCACATTACTGCAGAAAGTGCAAGTCTTGACACATTTATCATCTCATTATGCCACTGAAAGTTTAAGGAAGGGTATTGTAAGTGATTTATCTAAAAGTTACACAAGAAATTGGAGTCAGGGCAAGAACTCAGATTAAGTTGTCCAACCCTATCTCCTTGTGTCCCCATTTACTGGCCACCTTTTTCATTCCTGACCCTGACAGCTGTGAATTTCCTAAACTATACTATACTATACCAAGCGGCAAAAGCACCAGTAATAGTATCGTGTTACAAAACACAGCACTATCAGGAATTAAAAATACCAATAAAATACTTTAAAAAATTTCTTTATATTGTTGATTATTCAAATGTGTTAAAAACCATAAGTCCTATATAAGTCTACTGTTCTAAGCATAAAAAATTCTAGAAAACTGATTATTACATGTCCAGTATTTATCTTCTCAACACATTGTCGAGCACAGCCACAGGAGGGCTCTGCAGCCCCGGGCTGGGATTCTCAAAGCTGTCTGCCAGCACATGCTTGCAATTCAGAAAGTCATTCTGTACCTTTGGTTATCTCTTTGTTCTCGGTAAGACCTCCACAGAGAGAAATGGCAATGGAGGGCAAATCCCGGGTTCCATCTGAGGTGCTTTCAGCTCCGCTGTCAACACCTGAGCTCCCGACAGACTGTGGAGAGTGGCTGGCTGAATGTGGCCCCATGTCATTCAGGTTCTTGCTTTGGACATTATCCCCACTGGAAAAGAAAAATCAGTTCAGTCTTCATGTACTCGTTCCCAAATTCACTCCCTTCAACAAGCACTGTTTACATCTGATGCACACTAAGGGGAAAAGAAACGGAAAAAAAAATTAAAAACGGGGAAAAAAAGGGGAGAGAGGAGAAAAAAATGGGAAAAAAAAGTAAAATACAGAAAATAAAAAAGGAAAAAAGGGAAAGAAATTTGTTTAAATTTTACAGTAAAACAAAGTACTATAGGTATCATGTACCCTCAAATATCAGATTGCTTCTATTTACTTGCTTAAACAAGGCGTTTATAACTATAGGTTCACCACTTATTTACAAAAGACAGGAAAACTAAGACAATAAGCTGTACAATCTTAGTAGACAAAATAATGCTACTATAAGCAGTTTTTACCAGTAGAACTATTCCCACATGGAAACAAGAATAAAGGTATTAGTTTATTGTTTAATTTATATTAATTGTATAAACTGATAGCTAAACCCAAACAAAGGATGTGTACGTTTGTGTATTTGTGTGTCATATATCTACAAATAAAATATTCTACATATAAACTACAAGGATTAGAATTTTAAGAAACAGTAAATCAGTATACCCACTAAAAATGTGTGTATAGATAATTCTTACAAAATGCAAGCTCATTGAATTCTGCTTTTCACTTCAGGTTTATATGAATGCATTTAAGAAATTTTCAATCCAATATTTTCTCCATATAACTAATCTTTCTCAGTTTTATTGAATTCCAACTATTATAACAGCTGAGTTTAAGCAAGAAAAAAAGAAAAATAAAATACACAAGCTACTTTAGCGATTGCTCAGTGACTTTAGTGAATTGACTAGAGTATGATGTGGGATCGGACTATAAATGTACAAAAGAATCCAATAAAGATCAGAAAGAGTTGGATATTGTATGCTCAGGGTGTAAGATTTTCACATATAACTCTGTCATGCATCTTCCAAATATTATTCTCTCACTTTCTGTTTATAGGTCATCACTCGCAGTAAAGCAACATTAGAGCAATAATTTTCTGCTCATACTGTTAATAGTAAGATATGTTCTTCATGGTAATAAGCCAGGACATTGGGATAAATATAACCCAAAGCAAACTGCTCTCCCAGGACATGTGAGTAACACCCACAAACATCAGCATACATTACATAACAATCTACAATCAATATATGATGCTTAATTGACCAAAACACAAAACCAGCTGCAAGCATACTTCTCAGGCCCAAATGCAGCACCTTTCAAAAGCCATAATATTCCTCTCTATGGAGTTTAATTTTCCTTCTACCTTCATCTCCACTAGGACTTTAAAAAAGAGATCTTATCTGTTTGGCAATGCAGAGTTTTATCTAAATATGGAAAGTGACAAGAGCTCTTAAAAAAGTAAAAATATAAGAAAAGAACTTATACTTCTTAGGGAAATAAAGTGCAGCAACTTCTGGATCCATGTCAGTGAGGTCATCTAAATAGACACCATCGTCACCAAGATGCCGGCTTCGTTTGTCTGTAAGAGACGGCACAAATAAACCTGTTAATTAATATTTTTGAGTAACACTCCAGAGCTGTTACTACTGTTTAACTATTCATTTTAAGATAGAGAAACCAGTCAAGTTAGAAGAGTTTGTCAACTGTATTTGTACAAAATGGTTCTGCCAAAAATTTCAAAATGCTGAAGACTCCATATGACAGACAAAACCACTAGGAATCAGAAGTCAGTGGTCACAGCAGGAAAACAGCAAAAGGAAAACCTACTAAGTATTTGCATAGGCCTACTGTCATAGCATGGCAGTCAGAGCATTTAATCTCCTAGACCTAATCTTCAATCCCTCCTTGCAAAAGGGATGTAACAGACTAGACTAGTGACTAACTCACTATAACTGGCTTGTTATAGAGCACATACAACTGATGTGTTGTCTGTGCACATGCACCATTGCAGGGGACAAGACATCCATTCTAGGTCTGGCCCTGGGACCAACACACAGAGCCATCGCTGTCCTGTTGTTGCTAATACATCTAGGCAAGTAACCACTGTAAGGCCAAAAACTGATTTGGAATTGATTCTAAAACTCACAGCTTCTCACTACTCCAATTTTCAACCTCAAACATCAGAAAAGCAATCAGAAAAAAGTTATACATAGACTGAAGAGTAAGCAGAGTAACACATCATTTTTTTCTTTTCAAAGACAGTGAAATGCATGGGGGAAAGTAAGAAACGTGTATGTTTACTGATTAAAAAGCAGCTGCACAATCTAGGCTTATACAGAGCTTATGTAATTATAGAATGAGTGCTCTAAAACAGATCATTTGTAAGCAAATAAATTTCATATGAAGACTGTAACACTTATTATAAAATATCATTAATATGGAGCCCAGAAATTAGGAAGTAGAAAAGCAGATGGAGTTATATTTCACATATTCAGGACAGGACATATACCACAGAGAACTGGAAAGGCTCATGTGAAACAAAAGCACCTCATTTTATCACAAATCTGTTGTCTGTGCAAAAGACATACTACAACTGTGTACTAGAGCAGAGTTTCCATAATTACCAGAAACATATAATTCAGGGGAACAAGCAGATCTACAGAGTGAAACCCCTGAATCTATCAAATATGAATGAAATTGGTGCAAGTTTTGTTATATGCACAGAGCTGTCAAAAATTCCAGACCAAGGAGAATCTTCTCTCTAATACATATCTCCTGTGAACAGTCTTCTGCACAACTCAGGTTTTGAAGGCTCCTTCCAAAGCTTACTCCTTTCCAGATCTGAAAGTGCCTTCAGGACGAAGGTTAATTTATTTATACGGCAATGAGGTGTTTTATCATTATGAAATTTGAAGACACAATCAGATATATACAAAACTGCAGAATCAACAACTTTACCTTTCTTTCTGGAAGGGGAATCTGTCTTGCCAGTTGGTTGGGTTGAGCAAGCTGCAGCTTGTTTTATTTCTTCATTGGCAGGCAATGATGGTACAGCTGCTCCTGGCAACTCTGTCTCTGGCTTAATTGTTTCAACTGGTGAAGACGCACTTTCCTCAGCAGTTGCTGCATCTGCTTGTCCAAGGGCCGGCAAAGGAGACACTGTACTAAACTCCTCAACAGGAGAGCTTTGGATGACCCGAAAGTGAGTGCTTTCAGAAGGATTTACATCCACCACGCTGGGCTCCTTTGCTTTGAGCAGAGAACTGGCCTGTAAGGAAAATCAAACAGATTACTATAAAGAAAAGGTCTTAAAAAATGCAACAGCTGGAGCTTAACCTGCTCAATTCACTCCAATACATCAGAAAGCCACCACTAACGGAGATGGAGACCACAATGTACAAAAGACTTTTCTGCTGTGTATTTGCTTTCACAAAATTCATTTGCATCTTGGGGCCAGGAAAGATTTGTTCTGTAATCTGCTCTACAGTCTTCACTTTCCACCCATCCACCCTGCCCTCCTCTCTTCCTGTGAAAATCCTGGCTTTGCTTCAGAAAGTAACCCTCACAAACTGGAGAAGGTAGTGCGGACTGGAGTCCTTAAACAACCAGGATGCCCTCAGGCACCAGGACACTGTCATTCATCTATACCCCAGATTCAAATTTTAAATCAATTTATAGGAACAATTTTAGATCTCTGGGTGTGGGACAGGAAGTTCTTACGGAGGGGAGCTGAACTACAGCAGCAGCGTATAGATGCTATAATCTTCACATCACAGCAAACAAACAACTCTTACACAAAGATCAACAGCATCCAAAGTATAACTCCCAGTTCAGGTATGGCCAGATCAACTCGGAACACCTTGTCTAGGGACACAGACAGGGACTGCAGAGAGAAAAGCCTCCAGGAATAAGATCTGCAATACACACCAGACTGTGTGACTGGATAGAAAAATATGCCTAAATCTGTTAGCAGGAAACCCTAAATTCTAGACTGCAAATACCAACTTGAAACTCTTGATGCCTAAGAATTTTATGTATTTTTGGTGTGTATTTTATGGATCTTTATAGCTTTAGAAGTAAGGGATTTCTAA
>JAWWEW010000112.1:101261579-101280766 GCA_035583185.1 Anabacerthia variegaticeps | reverse complement strand
ATCCGGACCTAAGCTGGAATAAAGGTATTATTCTATCTCATCTCCAGGTTGTCTGTTTTGCAGGGTTCCAGGCATCACTCTAAACCAGTTCTCTATGAACAAAAAATGGCTCCCAATTTTCTTGTAATATACATGAGGAGAATAATGCAGAGGTGATGGGATGGCTTATTCTTGGCCTGTTCAAGAAGAGCTCTTCTGAAGAAATTAAGAATTCCAGATTCCCATCCCTGCTTTTGCCACTAGTTACCAACATTGAATTAAAGATAAATTATAATAGTGCCATTATAATTCTGGTGCCATCACCAGAATATAGCAGCTTTCTTTCTGAGAAGGACACCCACTTCCTTTAAAAACAGGATTTTCTTTTCTTTATGCTGTGCGTGAGAGCCCATCTCTCCTGCAGTCCTATCTGCAGAGAAGCCAGACTTCAGGAGAAGGGGCCAAACTCTGCACCATCCCAGCCCCCACAGCTGCAGCATTCCACTGAAACCTGACCTTTATTTCTCACACCCCGGGGCAGCTGTGATAAGTCTCCCCTTTCCTGTATGGATGCTCCGACTCCACAGCCATCACAAGGAGCTGACAGTGCCTGAGGGACCTGCAGCATACGCAGCTGCCACAGTTGCTGGGCAGCATGGGCGACAATGCTGCTGGGACACTGCAGATCCCACCACCTAACTGGGCCAAATGGCACCAAGCCAGTCATCTCAGCCAAGAGAACAGCACGTCTGGGCATGCAGAAATACAGGTGTTCCTGCATGCTTATGTATTCAAACAAGCCATTTTAATATTTGTGAATCATACTGCTATTTTTCATCTAAGAACATTTATGAATTTCAATGATTTACCACAGGACATTGGGTTTGATTTTATCTGTTTTTAAGCTTGTAACTTTTACAAGACTAGATCTCAGGAACTTCTTCATTTTCTACTGTATATCAGCAGTATTGAGAACATCCATGGCATAAGGTCCTATAAATCCTAAGGAGAATGATTCAATTCTCTTACATAAAACACCATAACTTTATGTAAAACCAGGATCCATTCCCTCTTCAGCAGTCTGCAGTTAAATAAGCACATGTGCCCCATTAAAGCCCAATAGAAGTTGGCAGGAATTGAACAACTTACACTGGATACCTTTGCAGCCTGGGGCAGCTCTCCCCATGCCCAGTGCATGTGAGCATTATTCTTCAGTCCACTTCTATCCATAGGTTTACTGACTAGTTCCGAGTCACTCTGAGGAGTAGGAGGGCGTGAATCTGATTGGCTAAAGAAAAAACAAACAAAAATGTTACAAAACCAAAAGTAACCACAATGCACTGAGCACTTTCCAAACTGATGTCCATTAACTCAGAGCACTGAAGATCAAAATAATCATGAGCCAACTGAAAGTATAAAAGCATGGCAAAATGGTTTAAACAGTTCAGGATCCTCTGACACTGGGATTCAGAGGTCTCATCCATTTTACAGTAAGTGCTGTCAAGGAAGTAGGATATGAGAAGCTGAAAGAGATAGAATAACAACATGGGACCTGAACATTTCAGAAGGATTTTTGGGTTTCTGCGTGGCAAAAAACATGGATGGTACCAGCTGGAGTAGATGAGTAGTTGTTAGTATTGTTATAATGGATGTGAAGTGTAGAAATTCCTTGCATCAACAAGACACCTTATCCTGACTAAGTAATAAATGAGTCTAACCAATCCAGTTGACTCTTTCTCTCTACTAACTTTTTCAGTTCTACTCTTAAATGGACGTTTTTATGGAGAACAGCAGAAGAGCTACATAAAGAATTTGAGCCTTTTCAGTTCAAAAGTATTTAACTGTTTGTTGTGAGGACGACTCAATATAAAATATTTAATAACTAATGAGTAAATTATCAGATTGTAGTGTATTTTTAATGTGGTGAAGTCATCAATGTGATGTCAAGTCAGTCATTAATAAACAATGATTCACTGATTTTAAGGGCAAAAGGAAAAATTCTGATTATCTACTCTGCCTTTCTGCCTAACATAAAAGTCATAGAATTTCACCCAGGGCTCCCTAACAAAGCACATTACTTTTTTTTCTGAGCCATAACATGTGTTGATATACTCATCCAATTCTAATTTAAAAACTACAAGCAACAAAAGAATCCACATCATTCCTAAATCAAAGGTCCAAACTGAGTCACTTTCGCTCTCAAAGACAAAAGGCTTGCTGTCTCATGAAGTTCCTAACCTAATGAAGTTCAACAAGGCCAAGTGCAAGGTGCTGTACCTGAGTTGAGGCAATCTCAAACACAAATCAAGCTGGGCAGAAAATGCATTGAGGAAGCCCCAGGAAGAAGGACTTGGGGATGTTTGTGGATGAAAAGCTCCACATGACTGAGCAGTGTGGACTCACAGCCCAGAGGAGAACCACTAAGCTGATCGCAGAGCTGGAACCCTTTTATGAAGACAGGCTGAGAGAGTAAGGGTTGTTCACTTTGAATATGGACAAATGCTATAACTTTTTACCTACAGATATTTATGTTACCAAGTTAAATTATAAAATGTATAAACCATACCATTATGGAAAATCTTTTTAGGTCCTAAGAATTTCAAATTTTTATCAGTCCTTAGGGTATAAGCTACAATTCAACAGCAGCACTCAGCACCATGACTTCTATTCCTGGACACATGCAAGTACCAGAAATACAGCACTTGCATATGTGTTTATGATGAAGTAGGCAGAGTTTTGTTCTGTGAAGGCTCTTGCTGCAAAAGGCTGCCCAATGATCCATGCACACGTCTGGGTTTTCCTAGGCTGAACTGGATCCTGCAATTCCTGTGTCCTTAAGTTAGAGACTGACTCAGCCCAGCTGACATTCCCTAGCCCTGCAAAGATTGCCGAGACATTTCAGATCAAACTAGAGCCGCCCATCCTGACAGCACTGCACCAGGAGGAAAGGAAACTTCAGTTCAGCCATTTAGATCAGCATCTCTGATTCACATCCCATAAATGCTGAATACTTGTGTCACAATCCTGTGTGTTCCTTAACAAGCTTTGATTGCATTTAATCTAATCCAATGTCAAAGAACAAGGAATTTAGCCTGTAGTTGGCAGTTCTGCAACAGCAAACCATGATGATCTTTGCTGTTTTCCACTGGAAGCAAAAAGATCCCCGAGAGAGCAGCAGTGTGACCTGAGAAAAAGTCTTGTCTTGACTGGCAACAAACAAATTGCGAAAACACCGTCAGAAGGAAAGAGGCCAGGGTCATGTACATGTCACAGCAATAACTGAGAGCCTCTGAACTTCCTCTTAGGTGGCCATAATAGAGTTTCTTATTTCACACAGAGGGAAAAAATTGCTGAAAGACTCACCAGGCATTTATTTCAACAGTTGCGGACAGAGAGAAGTCCTCACTCAGAGCAGTTACTACAGCACTTTAGCTGTCTATCTAGACTGTAAGACAGGTGAACTCCAGAGCAAAGTTCACACTCACAGCACACCACTGCTCCATCCCAAACTGTGCACCTGTCCTTCCCTGCAATGAAAACCACCAAGGTGAATAACTTTGGATATCCCAGAATCTCACTTTGACTTGGTGCTGCAACACAGTCGGGTTAAAGAGGGCAGACCCAGAATGTGGGAAAACCTCAAGATTATCAGTTCCAATGCAGCCTTAGACACCTATTATGGCAACTATGTTGAGGTGAGCAATGAGCAATTTAGCCTGATTTATTACTCAAAGCTTTCCCAGTGTGAATGGAGATTTGTAGAGGTCATATTCAGACATCTACTTTAAATTTTTTAACTGAGTTGCTGTGACCTCTCTCTACTGACTTAATGGAGAGGAAAGGCTTGACAGCAGAATCTTGAGACTTCTCAAATTTAAGAAAACAGAAACGTGTCTGCATTCAATTTTAGCTCTATAGAAAAGAGTCTACCCTCCTATATATTCCTATATATAGGAATATATTCACTATACTTCAGAAAAGATTTAAGTCTTAGTCTCCTAAACCTTTGACAGGATGCCTTATCTATTGTGTCATCTTTACTCTGCAACATTATCCCACAATGCAATCCAACATGCTTCCCCTCTTCCAAACGAGGGAACAAAGGAAGAAGTTTTATTGGCACTGTGCTCCCCCCATTACAAGTTTTGCATTTCTTATTCTTCATTTAAATTCTGAGGTTTTTGTTTTGCTTTTACTTTTGCAACCTATGCAGAACCAAACAATTCAGGAAAACCGTGGAATAAAAATGTCATTAAAACATATGCTGACTGTAAAAAGCTATGTGCAAATGTCAATCTTCAGAGAAATATAAGTTTTTACTAGCTAAGTTCATCCCTTTTGCATTTTTTATCATCTTAATCAACATGAGTTTTAACCCAAGTTCTCATTTACCTGGTTTTATATCAGCCATCCTCATTCAATGGATAATTCATCAAGGTAATTTACCTCCAGACAATGTCCACAAAGAAGCAAACAGGAAGTGATTTTCAATGTCACTATGAAAAGTGTCTGGGTTAGTAGTAAATGCAGTTATAAATTCAATGAAGTTCACAGAGTATTAATGTGTTAAAAGTGTATTAATGCGTTAAAAGGAGCAAAACAGTACAGAAAAGAGGACAACTGTTCTACCTGTCTGGAAGAGAAAAGTGAGAAGATTGTTGAGGACAAGAGTTAGATAGGCCTCCATCTGCTGGAACAGTGAGGAGAGAGGTTTGCCCTGTACAATCTATAGGCTTACTGGGCAGCAAAGCGTGTTGGAAGACAAGAAAAACAGGATGTCATTATTCACAAGTGCTGATTAACTTAAACTCTCTCTGCATTAGCTACATGAATGCTGAATTTACACCTAGAGCTTTCAAAATCCAGAACACTGCAATCAAGAAACAAACAGAACACACAGTTCCCAAAGCCATCAAAAGGACAGGGTCCTGACATATCCTATAACCAGACTGGTGAAGCTAATCACATTAAGCTTTACAAGCAGTGGAGAAAGTTTCTTTCAGAACACAATTCAAAACATGTAAATTGAGCCCTTGCTCTGAAATAATCTCCTCATGGTCCCTTCCTCTGCCCCTCAACTACAAAGGCAGGATATGGAGATTAGACTTCTTAAGGTCTTGTGAATATTGCTGTACTCCAGCAGTCTGCAGGGAGGACGTGGAGCACTTGTACATGGGGGCACATACACACAGACCTAATTGGAATTATAAGGCAAGGCACATTAGGCAAAAAATTGTCCTTTTTTGACAGAGTTCCACAGACAAGAAAGATGATCCAAGCTGCTCTGATTTGACATGAAAGGTATACACACACACACACAAATACACATACAGGAAAAAGTAAGCAAATTACTGTATGTATTCTTTACACACAATAAACATTTCATGTCTATATTAAAAGGAACATGAAAAGATCATATTTTTATTTGTAAAAAAGAAAAAAAAATCTTATTTTTATACATCAATTCCAATCTTCCAATTTCTTAAAAGGTTTACACTCAAAGTACTAAAGACTTGTAGACCTGCATCCGCTAAAGTCCTTACAAGGAGTGTGCCTCAGGAAAATGTTGACATTTCACTAAACATTCATCCTCTCTACAGTATTTATAAGCAAACAGTAACATTAACAGATCGAAATACTTTTCAGAATTTGTGGAATCAAGGACAAAGCTTACCTGAAGATTTTGTACACTATCTAATTGCAAATAAGGAAAGCATTCATCTAACAATTGTCAGTGACCAGGTTTAAAATCAAAATTTTCATTATGACTTCTTATAGCACTGGCATAGGAGACATCAATGGAAAAAAGAAGATTAAGGTACCACCTAGGACTGTAGTATCAGAAAAAGTACCTTTGAAGAGGTGACCATTCTCCATCCGAATGAGGGTACGGTGCAGACTGAGAAAGCACAGAAACTGCAGGAGCCTTTATGTCAGATACATCATCAACAAACACATCTGGAACAGGGATCCTAAGTATGGGGAAAGATGTGACATTTAAAAAACATACTTGAATATTGAATTGTCATATACATCAGATAACAAAAAACCCTCCTGCAGAGAAGTAGAAGGAGACAGATAAATGTTATCTGTTTCAAACCTTCTAGTTCACAGCACCACAGAGGATTCTTCTTATGTTTTCAATGTCATTTTCATTACTTTTGTTAGTAGCATTCCCAATAGCTTTCTAGCCTAAAGATTTTTTTCTCAAAGTAACATGTTCATCACCCTTGTGTTGTAACTTAGAAATTACTGTTGGAAGGCACGGAATGGAACATTAACCCTCGTTTCCATTACATATCTCAATTCCAATGTGATACCTTGAATTGTCCACTGGTTCTTTTTCTTCCTCTGAGCTAATCTCTATAGGAAACATGTCTTCATCTTCCGATGTGTCTCCATGTGTGTCTTCTCTTTTTAAGCTGTCTATTTTATGTGTAGACTTCCTCCTCTTCTTCCTCCTTTTTTTCACAGAGCTAGAGACTGGACATGTTTCAGTAGAAGGCTGGGATCCATGGGTTTGGGGCGGTAATTGTGAGGATGCACTCGTGTCCAGGTTTCTTATCCTGTCTATGGAATTCTTCTTCAGCTGAGACTCCATTAAAGCAGTTCCCTCAGACATAATGGGAGATGTGGAGAGATGGTAAGGAATCACCTCCTGGAAAAGAAAAAATTCAAACCATGAAACATGTTAGTTCTTTCACCAGTCAAACAACTGGCTCTAAAACATATGCATAATTACCAAAATCTAAGTCATCTATTCCTCAGAAAAGTAGCAAATATTAATATCTGACTGTTCAGCCTTCTCCTATAGCATATGGAAATTGTTCTATAGCTGCATCTCCTTAGACAAGCCAGGAACAATACTCTATTAATACAGAGCATCTTCTGGGCATCTAATATTGGCCAGGTAGTGGCATGAGTCTATAAGCACCTCATGCCAGATACAAAGAAGAAACAAAATCTTAGTTTACAACCTGAACATTTTGTAAAATCCAATTCCCCTTCACAACTCAGATGACACACAGTAGTCAGATATTTCGGTGGTTTATAATCTGGTCACACAAACATCCTGGTATTCACCCACAAATATACACATCTCTAAACATTAATGGAAGTTACATGACAAAAATTATTGGGGATATCTAAAGAGGAATGCCTGCAAAAATTTTCTTACGTTACATTAGATGTGGACTACTCAAAAGTAGTGTGACCATAACTTACATAGACAAGTGTTTAACCACACAGCTCAAAAGCAGACATTTAAATATAATTCCACATGAATAATAGTTGTGACATCATGTTTATGGTGAGTACCAGAATTAATGTGTGAACAGATGTTTACAAAGCAAGTGTACTTTTACTGGCAGTCTGCTGAGTGCATACATTCAAACTAAAGATTTCCACTAAAAACAGGTCCTTGGACATTAACCTCTGTTGAACACAACTTT
The DNA here is from genome assembly GCA_035583185.1 of Anabacerthia variegaticeps. NCBI lineage: Eukaryota > Metazoa > Chordata > Aves > Passeriformes > Furnariidae > Anabacerthia > Anabacerthia variegaticeps. The sequence continues at coordinate 101,273,336 of JAWWEW010000112.1, read as the reverse complement.
GGAGCACATGAACTCTGTACATGCCATTTCTGTTCACACACTAGCAAACACATGATTTATTTTCCAGTTGTGTGATTAACTTCAGATACTTTCAAATCTCAGCAACTAAAAAAACCCCCAAAGTAACAGCACAGCATTAAATCTCCATAGCAGAAAATTGTCCAGAAACTTTCAAAGCTATGAAATGAGTAACAGTATATTTTACAGCATTCCTAAACTCAAAACAGATTCTGAAGTGCAGGCATTGAATTCTTAATGAATTACTAGTACTTTTCACTCTTACCTGATCATTATCCATCTCCTGCACAAAAAAGGCCTCCCCATTGTCTCCTAGTTTCATGTGCAAATCTACAGCCTCTCCATTAATTTCTATGTCAACCTGGAAGAAAATAAGTATATTCTCATATGAAAAGTTATTTTAGGTACACAGCTCCTGTTCAGCTGTCCTTCTGGTGTCACTGAGCAAATACTTCTCAGGGAAGTGTAGGAAACGTTACAATAAACACAAAATAGTGAACCTCTGTTTTTCTTCCCTTACCCCTTCACAAGGCAATCAATTATAAAAATGTTTTTCTAGCTCGTTCAGTTCATTGCCATTTTGCTTCTCTACTCAGGAAAGTTTACAGTCATCACATAAAAGTTATGAATATTTTTAAATATAATTCTGAATGCTTCACTTGTCACACAAATCTACTTGCTCTTTTAATTCACAACCTAATTTTGAACTGTGCAAGAAGTACTTCCAAATGCAAATGCTTAATATGCTGCCTTTCAAATTCATTAAACAGACTTCTCTTCACACTATGATAAGGAAAAATAATAAAAATCACTTTACATTCAATTCATGTGTCTATTTCTTACACACATCTATCACATCCCTGTACAGCCCTAATTATCTCCTTTTCTTCTCAGAAGGATCTCTCTCTTTGCCTATAACTGTTCTTGCCCCCAACTTCATTTGCACTATAAATTTTTTGGAAACTTGGACAAGTCTACATTTATGTTATATTTCAGTACACAGTATTGGCACAGTTACATTTTCAGCTTTTACCCATCCTAAATATTGGAACTTCTTTCTGATCTACATAAGAATTGAACAATGTCCAAGCTGACTTTAGGATCTTTCTGCTGAACAGTTATAGCTACAATAGAACCTAGACTGTATGTAGTTACAAATTGTTTCCTAAAATAATCTGCCACGCATTACTCAATGGTAACTTCACTTCTGCTATCATATTGTCAGGTCATTCAGGCCTAGTTACATTTATTTTAAGGTCCTCAGTGCTTTTTCTAGCTTCAATTAACCTCGACGTTCTATTACCTGAAAATATTACTTCACTAATATCTCCTTTTTTGTAATCATTGATTGTGTCAAAGCAGTGTGTTTTAATACACAATCCCTAATAAAATCTAGTATAGGCCCAAATTAGCATATTCAAAAATTATTTTATTAAAAATAAAAATTACAAACTTCATGGCTTGGGGTTTTTTTTGTTATAGTCAATGTCTTACAAATTATGCTCTGAAACGCAAGAATTAGTAACAATCATTTTAATTGAACCTGCCTTAATTCAGACCCTTTATAAAGGGTGTCTAAAGAAACCCTTGATTAGCAGACCACTGCACATTCAGTAAATTTCATGCTATTAGAGTAAACTCACAAACAAAGCATATAAAAATTCTCAATTTTCTTACCACTTTCTCCCTAGAACGCAGAACTCCCATTTTCCCAAAGCGAACGTGGAAAGGGGAACACTGAAGGTTTCCATCTGGCTGACGTACAACAATTATATCTATACATCCCGACAGCGTGGCTGGGTTCAGTCCCTTATAGAGCTCCTTCACAGTTACAAATACTTGCCCTGCTAACTGTCCAACGTAATTCATGGTTTGAACCTGGAAGGAAAAAAGATGGAACAAATTAGATTTTGATCCCTGATTTGTATTTTAGAGACACTTGACAGACAGAATCCAGCAGTGGCATATTCTCCTCTTTCACAAATTAACAACTTTACATAGAATCAGGATTTCCCACCTAATTTATTTACAGCTGATGCATGTTTGTAGAGCCCTTTTAACAGAAAAAAAAAAAAAAAGAGACCTTGTAAGTCAGAAAATTGTGACAACTTTCTAAAGTTCATTAAAAACAGTTGCCTTCAAAACCACTGTCAGACTTTTAGACTTTGAAGCTCATAAATGTTTCTAATTATCTCTGAAGAGAAAAGCATTACTTCCAGAATAACATCTCCTCCTACCATTTATGGTGCCCTCAACACCAAATATACTTTTCCCATTATTTCCACAGGCTTTTAAGGGCAGGACAAGTGAATGGTTTTAAGCACGTCTAATTTTCCACTGCACTGAAGTCAAAGACTATTTTCCCACTTTGCAAGGATTTCTCCCATTAAAAGACTATTATAAGGCATACAGACAATAGATATGCATTAAGATTGGACAAGCAACCTTCAATTCAGAGTGTCTGAACATTGGAGTGCTTCCTAATGCAACTTTACTGTTCTTGTTTCAAACAGCCTCTTAGTATCAGCAGTTTTATTACAAATTAGATGTGTGGATGGTTGAAGATATTGGCTTTATTTCCTCTGCTCCAAGATTTGTTCAGTATTTAGCATTTAGTTTGCTGCTTCTACTCTTTTAATGCACATCCTGTTTAATACATTTAGTCCCCCAGACATGATAGCATGCATATTGAGACACACTTGTAGGATAAAAGTCTTTTAACAGCTTTCAAAACAGAAGTGAATTTAAGCAGATACCATTCTAAACAGTACAGATTTTAGGGACTTTCAGTGCCTATTGTTTTCATTATTTTTCCAACACCTTCTGCAGGTTCCAGGACACCGGTTTCTGCAAAGTCCTTGTGCACTCCGTACAAGGCATAAGACTCACATACAAGTTCCTTGCTAGACTGTACTGCATCACCTGGACATCAATAAAAGAGACACTTGCAGGATGGGCAGTTCTAAAACTCCCATTGATGGTGATGAGAACAGAACTGAGCTCAGAGTCTGAGACAGTCACTGTGCAGCAGCAGCATCTGCTACAACAGAGAGTCTTTCAGCTGTGTTCTTTCATAAACAACAAAAAGATGTATGAGATGTAAAAAGGGCTCCAAATTTTAACTGTGATTTACAGCTACTAACAAAGAACTATTTAAAGAATTCAGTGAAAGCATTACAGTAAAAAATCAGAAAGTTACGAAATGCTATAAAATGAAGGCAGGTTATGCATTGCTGTTCTAATTAATTAATGTTCATCGGTGTTTTTTTCCAAAAGTCCTTCCACATAGGACTTTTTCTTTCATCTCTGTTTGTATTGCAATACATGGGTATCAGGACAAACCATGCATGCTCATGAAAGGAGAATTCTTTATGACAGTCATCACTATAATGCCCCTGAAAAGCGATGATGGTCTCCCCATCTGACAACTGGGGAGCTGAATCACAATAAGTTTAAAATTAAAACTAGGCACTAACTCTGAAAATCACACAGACTTTTTTTTTAAAAGCATTTAATGTACAAGATGCTGTCGTAGTTTAACTCCTGCCAGCAACTAAGCACTAGCATAGTGCCAGCACACTTCGCCAGCACAAAGCCACTCGCTGACAACCAATCTCCCCTCCCAAGAAGGATTGGGGGGTGGCAGGAAATCAGAATAGTGAAAGTGATAAAATTCATGGTTGAAAGCAAGACAGTTTAATGGAACAGAAAAGAAAGAAAATAATTATTATTCTAGAAAAAAATAATAGTAGCATTAATAAAAGAATTTCAATACAAAACAAGTGATGCACAATGCAATTGCTCACCACCCACAGACTGATGCTCAGCCAGTTCACAAAGCAACAGCTCACGACCAGTTTTCCCCCAGTTTATATTCTGGGCATGACAGCCTATGGTATGGAATATCCCTTTGGTCAGTTGGGATCGGCTATCCTGGCCATGTCTCCTCACAACTTCTTGTACCCCTCCAGCCTTCTCACTGGCAGGCCATGAATCACTGAAAAGTCTTTGACACAGCATAAGCACTGCTCATCAACACCTATGCCATCACTGTTATCAACATTATTCTAACCCAAAATCCCAAACTGTACCCTCTAGGAGGATGAAAATTAATTCTATCCTAGCCAAAAACCAGGGCAGATATTAAGATTCCCAAATAGTGTTTGGAGAACCCTTTCTGCACAGCTCTCAATTCAGACACCTAGAAAGTGCCACCTAATGAAGAGCCAAGACATAAAAACTTCACAGCAATTACATTCAGTTCCCCTGCATTGGTATTAGCACTTCTGGGCTCCTGTTATACATTAGAAACATGCCTTCCTGAATGCAAATCTAGTGGCAAGAGGTTTCATAGGGAACAGCACTTGAAACTCAGGCTGTACCCTATACTGTATCAGAACATCAGGCCGGAACACACTTCTAAAGGTCACTTGGCCAAAGGTCTGCCCAAAGGAGGGACAGCTTGGACCACACAGCCCACAGCCTTGGTCCAACTGAGTCCTCAGTGTCTTCAAGAATGGCGATTTCTCAGCATTCCTGCACTCCTGTTCCTATGTTTGACTGTCCTCAAAGAGAAAATTTTCTTCCCAATATCTAATTTGAATGTCCCTTGTTGCAATTTGTGCCATTGTCTCTTGTCCTATCACTGTACATCTCTTAACATCCCATCTGTTTCCTCTATACCTCCCAACAAGTAACTAAATACCCTGAAGATTAAACAGAATTAACTTTCTCAGCCTCTCCTTTTAAGTCAAAAGTTTCTAGTCCCCTTATTATCTTGGTGTCCATCATCTAAACCTTTTAAAAAGTTGGCACTACACAGGCATAGACTTAAGTTCAGAAGTGAGACTCCATGTAAGGAAACTTAAATTACCCCTTTGCTGTGGAAAAATACTTCAGTTTCTACTGAGAATTTTTCCAACCTAAAGCACAATAAGAAACACATTTCTCCTTGAGCTAAGACTAAATTTAACTATGGCTACAATTAGGCTCAAAATTACACTGTATAGTTCACCCCAGTTAATGCTTGGTCTGCTGAAGTAACAAAATTTCTGGGTGTAAAACAGCCACAGCTTCCTTGGCATGGAAAGAGCTACTGGGACAGTATATACACCCCACTGTTTGTGAGAGCTACAAGCAGACAATCCAAATATGAGGACTTCCACATCCTCTTAGCACCTTACACCAGCAGGGCTCCTAAAGCCATAAACAGAGAATTTTGCAACTATTCTTGTTCACAACAAATCTTTGCTGCACTGTCTGCCCTGTCTTAGGACACAGAGATTATTTTCATACCCACGAATTAAAAAACTTAGGTGCCATTCTCAAGCTCTGTCCAGGCCAACTGGCACAGTACAGCTTGCTTCCATACCGTGGAAATCCCCCATCCCTTAAAAAGGAACTGCCACGTTCAAGCTGCTGGTGATGGGCACTCGGTTCAAGCTGGGCTGAGGGTCACATGTGCAACAAAATTATTGTGGAATTGAAAGGCAGGCTGAGAGACTAATCCCATAAACTCCACTTCCCTAAGAAACCAACAAAAATGTGTTTATGTTTCAAATGTAAGGAATAAAAAAATGCCGTAGTTACAATGGGGGAGAGTTCAGAAATTAAGACTCTGATGGATGTAGGCCCTCTATCCTAACTTTTATACGTGCCAACCAAAGTTGAGATTGTTTGGAGCCTGAGGTTTGTAAGTTTATACGCCAAACCTAAAGTCAGTCCATACTATGTCAGCACTCCAGGAAACCAACATTCCTCAAATCCCAGAGGAACTGCATGTGGTTTTGCAGCAACACTTCACTCTGGCCACTCCAAGAAGTTTTTTGCTTCCTGACCAGGCAGCAGCAACTTCAACAATAAACATGGGCTTACGTCATGGGCTAAACCCACAGTGCCTGCCTGTTTAATTATACTCAATCTAGTCAAACCCTTGTTCTCATACCATGCTAGTGGACATAGCATAGAATATTTTTTTTCATGCTAGGAAAATTCAGAATCCTTTTCATCTAAGCTTGCAGAAAGAGAGAACACTGTGCTGCTTCTGTCAGGATTTTCAAATGGCTGGAGGTTTGTTCATTGCCAGAAGACATTTCACAGCTCTAAACTGTGCATCTATTATAAAATTAAAAGAATAATTTTTAATGTAAATTTAACTAGCGTCATCTGCCAGAAGGCTTAGAAAATTTCCAACACTTTTGATTGCAAAAGACAGCAGTAATTTTTCAGAATTTATCATCATGTGGAAAAAAAAGTCAAAAATAAGTAGCTCTATTACTTAACTGATTTATTCACTTAGAAAAGACTGACCTAGCAAAGTTAATTCTTTAAAGTCCTGCTCTGCTGGATGCCACAGCAAGATCAAATGCATTGTCATCTAGATAATCCACTTCTTTCATACAGGTACATTAGACTATGTCCTAATTCCACTGGAAAAGCCAGTAATTGTGCCCTTTGTGGTCCAGTTTTGGTTGTTTAGGGGTTTTTTTATAGCTCAACTCTTCCCCATACCTTTTCATCTTTCTTTACTGCTTTTTGCAAAATAAAATACTTAAAGTTACAGGAACTAAAGTCCTTTTTTCCTTTTGCAATACCCAGTGTCTTCTCAGGTGCCACAATATAATGAATAATAGATTAAATATCTACACACATCCAAATTAATAAGGGATGTAAGTTCTACTCAACATGCTCTAAAGTCAGACAGTTGATCTAGGTAGCATGCTGTAAGGGTAATAACAACCAGAACACACTTCCTCTGGAAGATAAGGAATTTCTAATGCAAAAAATTTTGAGGAGAACAACCACCGGCTGGGACTGGTTTAAGAAGAGGCAACTGTAATCTTTGGGAAAAACATTGTTGCTGTGCCTGTGTCCATGGTAGCAAACCAAACCAATATCCCATCACAGATCTGACCATTACAATTATGGGCATCTCTACTGAATCTATTCAAACTTCAAAATCTGCTTCTGGTACCTTTTAGGCATAGGCCAATAAGCACTCACACAACAATTCCCAGGAACAGCTAAGGAGAGAAGATGGACTCAGACCACTCCCATAGCCAGTTTAGAAGAAGTCTCCTTCTTTTGGAGGTTGAGAGCTTTTTAGAAGAGATGTGAGCAGATGGTGCTAGTTGGCCTGGCCACCATTTCATCCACTAGCAGGGATGTAACATTTAGGTCCCTTTCTGTCCCTTTCCTCAGGCTGCACAGTTATGAGAGTGCACTGGCTTTGTAGGCCAGAAGAGAAAAATTTTCAGCAATGGTAAACATAGCAAAACCAAATACACAAAGAAAAACAACACATACAGACATCTTTCAGTTAGGTTTCTAATACCTGATGTGCTGACGAGACCCTGGTCCACCACTGACATGGTGGGCACAAGCACAAAACAAATCAACTTTTCTCCTAAGAACTTCCACACAATTTGTGAAATTATGAAAGGGAAATGAAAATTGATGGGCCAGTGTTCAGTTAAAATATATCACTGCAGGTCTTCTGTTAACACTGACACTATGACAATTTTACAAATCAGAACTGCCCTTGGCTTCTGTTTTGAAGATATAAAGCTTGAGAGGGGCTAAACTATATTTGGGAATCAGACTGTGGTCCCTTCAAGAGAATGATTTCACATTTACGGAAAAAAAAATAAATTACAATATTCAAAGTCAGTCCTTATTGCCACTCTTTTACTGCATATCAAACATTTAGTTTCTTGACTCTGAAGCAATTCAATACTGAATGCCAACTTGCTCTACTGCAATTAATGGAATTTTACTATTGACTGAAGTCTTTGCCATATTGGAAACAGTTCCAGAGGTTATGTTCTTAAAAGGATTTCTGATTAAAATATAGGGGAGATAAGGAAATATTTCAGATGAAGATTCCCTAGATGATGTTTTCAAAATTAAGCTTAAGCCTTCATGTCTGCACCACACACATAGTAACAGTGGCTTGTTAAATACAAAAGCGCACAATAACTATAATTCCATTATTTTTTAAAAAGGTGGTTTTGTGTATCAGTAAGCAATCAACACACTACAGTCACTAATGCTGTGTGATTGTCACATTAAAATCTCTTAATACTTTAAATCATTTCAAGTTAGAAACTTAAAATCATTAGGAACTTTTAAACGCCTCTTTCTTAACTATTTGTTAGTTCCTACATCAATCAAACCGAAGGTCACTGCTATGAATTCCAATCGTACTTTTTTGAGTAAATTCCCAGACAGAACACCAAAGTTATGCATTTCTCAGAGCAAAATCAGAGCCTGGATTTACTTTCTCTAGAGAAGCCATGTAGACATTTTTCAGGACTTTGGGAGATCTCAGTTTAGGGCTCGACTTTCCTACAAGATTTCCACATAGTTTTTGGCAAGTTATTAAGGCTTGTTTCTCAGAAGGTGTGTAGCTCCCACTGGTTTTAAGCAGGGTCTGCCACTGTGGTTATATCTCAACTGCAGCTTGCCAAGCTCATCCAAGAGAGACATAGACAAGCACTCTCCTTGCACATTCCTTTTTCCTGGGAAAGGAAACCTGGCACATGACCTGAGAGGGAGCCATAAGCAGCCATGACCCTGATTTGGACATGAAGCTGACGGAGAACTCCAGAGCACTCTGCTGAGCAGTGTGACTCTGATTGTTCTGTAAATAGGAGTGCAAACTCTGTCCAAGTCCGATTATAAGCACATTTGTCCCAGACTTCCCCACAGTCACAGCTGCATAAGACAGACCACATTCCTGCAGGTGATTTGACAATAAGTCTGATCATCTGGGAGACAGGTGCAGTTCACTTGCACATCCCACATCAGAAAGTGAAATTCATCATGTGGCTGGCTCTGCAACAGAGTAAGAGCATTGTGATCCTGCCAGCCAAATATCCAGAAATATTTTAGGACTGGGATTATGCTATTAGGAACTATTTGACTTCTATTACAAGTTAGCCAAGGCCAGTGCCAAAAATTGTGACTTCTTACAACAGCCAGAAAGTCAAATGGATCAAATGTCAAACTTATCTTCCAAGCTGCTGGTCCCTCCAAGAACCCACCCACTCACATTCACTCAGAGACATGAACTTCGACTTTGAGATGACTATTCATTTGGTTCTGATATTGCACTGTATTTCAAATAGTTGAAACTTTACTTGGTGCAATACTTCACAAAATCCCTGTAAAGGGAAGACTGTTTTCTTGAGAGCAGCTGAAATCAAAAAGTTCAAACCGAAGACTCAGAACTTGTCTGTAATGAATCCTCAATTTCAAATCAAGGTAGGACTGGCCCATAGCCCCAATCAGGGTATCAGACTGGTACCCAAGAGTCCAGCAGAATTATTTCACAGCCAGTTGAAATGTACAACCACAGTCCCCACACCAACCTCCCACCTATACATTCCCCACTCATGTAAATCTTGCCCTTGTGTCAGCACTGGAAACTAGCATCACTAAAACCACCTTTAAAATAAATATTTTCATTTTATATTTTAAATTTCAAATTTCCTACTTTATAATTTTAAATAATAAATAAAGCTGGATGAACAGGACGATCTGACTCAGCACATACTCATACAATTGCTACAACCAGCTAAAGAGAGAAACTAAGTCAGTGGTGCGTACTACAAGGGACACCCCTACAGACATATCAGGCACTCCTGAAATCCCACCTCAAGACTTGTCTCCTTTCCCTGAGGTTTTCTGGGAGACCTGCCACATTTCCCTTGATCTCTCTGTACCTCAGTTTCCCAACTGTACCATACTTCCCTCCACTTTGAGGGAACCTACAGAAGGGTTGAAACCCCTTTGGACTGATCCTACATAAATAGGTGCAAACTTTACAACGAATTGAAAAGTAAAAACTGAGGCCTGAAACTGAGCACTTTTTAAATAGCTGGAGGATTTATGGTCAGCCATGTACTGTGCTGCCCCTGTGCTACTGTTCTGATGTCAGAGAGGGAAAATAAATCAGAGTGGAAAAACAGCAGTAGCTCTGCTCCATATGGACAACGCACGTGACTTGGCATCTTTTCTTTCATCAGGATTGGAAAAAAAACCTGTTTGTTAGGCTCTAACTTTATATTTTTTACATTTTTACAGTTTAAACTGTTACTGTATTTCACCTGCATGTGTGTTCACAGATAAACAAACGTGTGCACCTGCACATCCTCAGGTACAGAAAAGGGTCAAAGACTAAAACTTGCCCAACTCCTTACAAACAGACCCTGCTGCATAACATAAGCAGATATTCTCAGGGACTATCCAAATTTGCGATTATCAGAAAAGCAGAAAGTATCTAAAACCATTAGAAGCTATTTTAGGTATTTTCACTGCTTTATGCCTAAAATTATAACATAATTATGTTAAGTGTTTCCCTTCTTATCTCCTTCACTGTCTCTGCACTTTTTCTCCACTTCCCTTCATGGAAGTAGGCTCATTTTACTGTAGGAAGAGTTCCTCCATCCAACTTCTAACAATGCACTGATGACAGCACAATGTTATGTATGTACACTAAGCATTTGTCAGTATCTGTTTCCCAAGACAGCAGAAACACAGATAAAGCTATCCAGAAAATGAACCACTCCAAAACACTCTCCAGACTATGCACCAAATTAGAGGTCAGTAGATCTATCAAGCCTGATGGCTTTACATGTGAAAAGAAAAATGATCTGCTAGATAGTCTGCAACATCAGTGCTGTGATGCTATCTCTGCACAACTTCTGTTTTTGACACGGATAACAAAAATATTGCAGAATTTTGTCTCCTCCCCTCTCTTCACAAGATACCTTTGGTGTTAGCTTTGCTTCTTGAAGGTAGAGAAAATAGACTAATCAATAGAAAAAGTAACAACTGTTGGGCCGGGGGCAGATGGGGAGGAAAAGGAAGGGGAGAGGGGTATCACATAAAAGAAATACAAAATATCTGAAAGTTTATTTTCATATGTAGCCATTGCACTGCTGCCAGCTAGGCTCTGCTGTGCCATTAAATCCCTCTGTGCTGTTACTGCTTTCATTATTCCAGCTCAGGGAAAGTATTAGTGAAGCAGTGGCACTAAAGCAGAGATTTGCATCAGCAGCTGCCAGCCAAGGGGAGGCAAAGCACAATCCCCACGGCAGCAGCAGCACCGCCGCCTCCGCCAGCCCGCAGAGCTCGGCGGGGCCACGGACCCCAAAACAACACCCCGCGAGGGGGGTAAACCCGGGAAGGGACGGGAGTTCCCTCGCACACCCCGCACAGAGCACTGCCCGGGCACGATGCGGCAACAACCCCGGCGCCTGCGGACACCGCCAGGGCCAGGCGGGAGGGCAGGGGTGCGGGCAGGGGGTGAGGGCAGGGGGTGAGGGCAGGGGTAAGGGCAGGGGTAAGGGCAGGGGGTGCGGGCAGGGGGTGAGGGCAGCCCCCCCGGAGCCCCGCCAGGACCGCAGGATGCCCAGGCCGCCCGCCCCGCTCCCTCCGGCGGAGACAGCGCCCGGCGGGGCCGGCCCGGCCCGGCCTGCCCGGCCCGGGGCAGCCGCAGGGAGGGAGGCAGGAATGGAGGCAGGAATGGAGGCAGGAATGAAGGGAGGGCCCCCCGGCACCCACCTGTGCCCCGCTCCCGCAGCTCCGCTCGCTGTGCGCGCCCCGGGGTCGCTGCGGGGCCCGGCGGGGCCGGCCCGGGGGAGGGACCCGGGGGAGGGACCCGGGGCGGGGCGGTGATGGATGGATGGGATGTGATGGGGCGATGGGTGGGAGGCTGTGGGGTGGGGCGATGGG
>JAWWEW010000112.1:101206984-101261479 GCA_035583185.1 Anabacerthia variegaticeps | reverse complement strand
GCGATGGGTGGGATGCTGTGGGGTGGGGCGATGGGTGGGATGGGGGGGTGATGGATGGGATGCTGTGGGGTGGGGCGATGGGTGGGATGCGATGGGGTGGGGCGATGGATGGGATGGATGGGGGGGTGATGGGTGGGATGCTGTGGGGTGGGGCGATGTATGGGATGCAGTGGGGTGGGGTGATGGGGTGGCGTGGGGTGGGATGCCCGGGTTTGCAGCTGTGAAAAGCGGACGGCGGATGGAGGAGTGGCTCAGCCCAGGCTGACCCGAGGCAGGTCGGTGAGAGCTGGAAGCCTGAGCTGCCAAAGCCCAGCACTCGTCCCCATAGGGAGCACGTCTTTCAGCATCTCTGTCGCTGTAAATAAATGCGATGAAATAAAGTTTTGCCACCAGGTAGTCGTTCCCTTCCATTTAAAACACAGCTAAATCGGGAAGAGGATGTCCGTGTTAAAAATGAACTGATGAAGGAATCCTCCAGGCTTTATGAGGTCTGTTTACAGAAGGCAGGAACGGGTGGTGCTGTATGCAAAACAAATGAGAGGGAAACAGAGTAACACGGGGAAAAGAAAACAAAACAAAAAAAAAAAAAGAAAAAGGAACAAAGAATATTTTTCTTAAAAAAAAGGGAAGAAAAAAGAAAAAGGTTCAAAGTTCATTAGTTGAATCACCCTGCTAACTTTGGGAGTGAAAACAAGTTTTTGAGTGCTGTGTTTCAGGCATCTACGTATTCTAGTCCCCAAAATGTACATGCAGTTGAAGCCTTGGAAGGGTTCCTTGTCAAGTAATTAATGCTTAAGCCCTCCATTTTCTGTTAACTTTCCAGTTACACTGTAAAACAATCTCAGTGCAATCTTCTCTAAGTCATCACCCAGTTGTAAACCTTCAAATTGTTTTTCTGTGACGCATCTTCCTCCTGTAGCTCTGTGAGCTCTGTCTCCATGTTGGCCAGTCTTTGTAGAGTTCACATGGACACTGGAGTCACCAAGTGATGAGCCCTGGTGCACTCTCACAGACTCCAATCCCTGCCTCTTGATCTGCTGCATTCCCTCTCCCCCAACCATACTAAGGAGTTCCCTTCAATTTTATAGTCAAAAAGTCATTGAAGACATTTTCTGCCCAGGCACAGCAAACAAGAGTGTATACTTAGTCCCAAGGAGAAAATAATACACAACTGAGCCCAGAAATGCCTGCAGTTTCATTTCCCAGGCATATCATATGTAATCATGTCAGTGGGCAGTCAGTAGGCAATGAGAAATGCTGGCAAATAATCCCATCCCTGATCCTAATACAAGAAGCTCTGTCTGTGTTGTCTGTGGATCCTGACCAGTGCCTGCCACATTTGTGTGGAATATGATCCCATACTGTGTTTCCTCTGAGAGGACGGCAGCCTCCAGCCATCACCATTCATGTTAGGTGGAAGCACTTCTTTAACATATTGGTCTACTATGGTCTTTCACTACTATACTAAAATCAAAATGTGATCATAACACACTGAATCAAAACCACTGTCTTTCCACAGTCTCTACAACACCCACCCTTCCATGCTTCTTTCAGAAATCCTGAAGCTACAGCCTCAGTTGTGGAATATTGTGATATATTGTGTTTAGTTACTTATCATGTCCAACCATACACTGCTTGATGTAAAATGACCCACGGAATAATGCTCTATATTTTTAATGGTTCCATCTGTAAGGTCAGGCTATCTCTTCCTACAGAGCAGACTAAATACAGCCATGACACACACAAGAAGCTATGGGAAGTGCCAAATGCTTGCACAGCAATAGTGAGCTTCAGTTAACAACAGGAGACTATCTTCATCCTTCTGTGCTTTTTTACTCTGTTCTTATTGATGATGTAACCAGTGTGCAGACCACTGTTCCTCACATTACTTCCCTGGAGCAATCTCTGCCAAAAGATTCTGAAATCCTTACTTGTGCTGTGCTTTAGCTCATAACTGTTCTCCCCAGTTACATCTACCTAGAGGACCAACCACAAATACATAATCTTTGATATTGCCCGAGCTTTAGCATGGTCATGGCTGTGGTTTTGACTCAGACCAATGCAGAGTTTGGAGGATAGTATGTTCAGGGGTGGTTCCTGAAAAATAATCAGAAGTTACCCACAGACTAGCTGCCAGAGGGAGCATGGTCAGGAGGCATGTTCTGTTGTTGCAAGAGGAAAGTCCCTGATGGTGTCATTTTCAAAACACATTCAGGAATTATGAAGTTCTGAACTATTACTGTTTTCTCCTGTAACATTTCCCCCTTGAAGGGTTTCCTTCTGGAGGCTTTGTGTTGGTCAATACATGTTTGTTTCTCAACGTGTGATATAAAACTGTCCAAGTTTTTTTGAAGGACTTGTTCATGGAGATTTTCTTTCCATTCATTTGGTGGACAATTTATATTCATCCACTGTTACCTAACTCTTGATTCCTGTCCCAAAGAGCATATAGGTTATATATTCACTCTGTGTTTCTACAGTTCTGGCACAGTGGAGTTCTAGCCTATGATTTGGGTGCGCAGTTACTATGAAAATACAAGTAAGAAGAAAGCTGAGCTGTGTAATCTTCAGTAAATTAATAAAGTTCAGTTTTAAAGAAGCCTACAAGCGCAAAGGAGTTTAATAAAATTCAAGAACATATTCCTAGAGAACACTGCATAAGTCCATGCAGGGAGAAAAAGGCCTTCCATTCTGATTTGGGACACTAGATTTTCCTAGCTAGTATGTTGCCAGCGAGCAAATTAACCACTTGAGCCATTGTGCATTAGCAGTAATGTCTGGGTTTTCCCCTACTAAAACTGGAGTTGATGTTCAGGCACACAGTACCTGGGTCATGAATGACTGCAATTGTTAATGCATGCCCACTGTGCAGGTAAAAATTATTCAGTAAATAAAAAAGTTGAGCTTTTAGCTTTTAATTTATAATGAACCTGTATGCAAAGGTGGTTCCGGAGTTTGGTGCAGCCATTCTTTGTCCTGTCAATAGAGTAGCTCAGGAAATGTAAATTAAGAGTTGATCTAGGTTTTTTTCCAGTGTAAACATCAAAAAACAGTTTGATTCTGACTTCGTCATTATCTAATTAAATGTCCCACAATCTTAACAAAGGAATTGTCCTCCTAACATAAATAGATATTTTTATACAGTACTATAGTTACCTGTGATAATCTACTGAATTCTCTGTCTGGTCCATATTTTTTTCCCCTTCCTTTTTCTCTTCTTTTTCCCTCAAGTCCAATTATCTAGTACTTCCTTAAATACTGGCATTTAATCTGCCTTTTAGTACTTGACTGATTTGAGAACATTTTTTAAAAGTATAACTACATGTTATTTAGTTGGAGGGATTTCTAAAATATTTACACCCCCCTCCCCCTTTGTACACTTAACTTGCTGCCAGTTTTGACTGTCCTGCTGGTTTTGCTTTGTCTCTATTACTGGGGTCGACTGTTCCAGATGTTTCAGTAGCAGGTGCTTGAATATCTGAGTAGTAAACAACTTTGAAAAGAGAAATAATACAGTCCTTGTCCAACATGACTCTGTGCAGGACAGACTATTCATATAAAACCATCTTCCTTTTGGCAGTGTGTTCTGCCTGTCACATTTAGGCAGATGGTTCTGGCCTGCACCAGCCATCAGGTCTGCCCCCCTGAACTCCTTGCACTTTGCCACCTTCAGCTTTTGGATTTTCCTTTCCATGTAGTCACAGTTCCTGAGTATTGTAATCATTTGCTGACAGTCACAGCCAATACACATTCTGACATCATTTCTTATCTTTCTTCTTTGACCTCTGTGTTAAGGAAAAAGATGATGACATGATCTCAGGAGGACTGTGATGTCATCAGAAGTAGCATAAAGTGTAAGTCAACAATGAGGCAGGGGAGGGACCAGTGGAAAGCAAAACTGAGAAGATTATTTTGTCAAATGATCAAATGTGGGATTGTAATTTTCCAGGACCTGTGGCAGCTGGATTTGGAGGCAGAGCAGGAAGCACTGGTCAGGTACCAAAATGCTCATCTGTAATTATAACAGCTCTCACACCATCAGGGCTTGCATTTCATAATAGAATTTGATTTTGAAACACTTACTTTTGGACTTTGTTTTGTGACAGATACACCCTTTTCTTTCCCTCACAGAAAATACAGCCCCAAAAAGGGGATCTATAGCAAAAGAATCACCAGACAAGTTTGGGGGTTTTTTTTTGCTTCTCAGAATATAACAAATCTGGATGATGAAAATTCTCAAAAGAGCCTTTCTTTTTCTCTAGCTTTACATCTAGCCATGAAAAACCATGAAAACCTCAATGCTTCCTTTATATCCTGGCAGCTCTTTCCCCAGTCAAAACTCATTTCTCTGCTACAAAGTACATGACTACTGAGAAACAGAGGCTTCCATTGACACCTATGATCCAAACATCATCAAAGCAAAAGAGTAAGAATATTTAAATTAGGAACAAGAGAGGCTAAATATATCAACCCTTCTGGATGTACACTTGTACGAGGCCAATCTCATCAGAAAGTAATTTAGCTCCAAATCTGTAAATAGCCATGGTTGAGCTGTCTAAATATAATCTTAAAAAAAAATTAAACTTGAGACATGATAAAGCAAACCAATCATGGTGTATTAGATTAAGGATATAACAGTGAAATCATCAGCATGTTCTTTCTTCAGCCAAAGACCACAGTTCCTACAAATGCTTGTTCAAACACAGACCTGTACTCTGCTCAGGCAAAATACATACTGATATATAAATGCGCAGACATACAAGAAATGAGAGATCACACACAACTCCGTGGAAATCCCCTCCATCCTGTTGTGGCTAGAAATGCTTTCCAGCCCAAAATCTAGGTTTTCATCAGTCCAGTACATCTATTCATGACCAGCAATGCTTTTGCCCAGAATACTGTTTTCAAAGCACAGCAAAACAGAACCATCAGTATTGTTTGTTTAGAACAAAATAATACAAAACATACTTTGAGAACTTCAAACAAAGCTGGTCTGCTTCCCAGGCTATAATCTTTACTGTTCCTGCAAATCTTACGAACTAAAGTGGCAATCTTAATCCTGAAGAGGAAAAAGATATTTAGAAACAAACTCCTTCTGTTGAGGAGTTTGTTGCTTTTCTCTCAGCCTCATGTCTGCAATTTCTACATCAGTCTGCCTACCAATATGAAATTATCCTTGCAAACAGGTTCTGAAACTTATTGCTCAGGGATTGTAAAGCAGCACACCGTGATTAGCTCACTGCTTTGTTACCTCCTTACCATGCAAACCGTAGCTAGCAAAGGTGCAACAGCTACAGCCATGACAATGAGAAGATACATATATATTTTGTATAAGGCTTTTTCTTCTGGTGGATCTAAGCATTAAGTGCTAATATAAACCAGCTTGAAGTTCATTGTATAACTCCACTGAAAGAGTGATGTATCTAAAATGAGTTTTACAGTAAAAGTAACAATATTTAGTGCTTCTTGCCACGGCAGAAAAATTCTTCATTTCTTTGTACTCCAGGGCATAGAAGGGGCTGTGGTATGTGATACTCCTGGTGAATGAAGGGACGCTCTGTCCCTGGCTTGTGGTTACAAGAAGCAGGTTTGCTTGGCTTTGAAGTGAAATAATTCTGTGCTATTTCAGGTACTGTCATTAGTTCCAGCTGTCATATAAACTGGATGAAAAGGCTTTTAATCTCCCCTCGAGAAAGAGGCAGGTGGAGGACTGTGAGCAGGCTGTCAGGAGGAGAGGCAGACCCTGGTTGCTGTGTCCCTTGCCAGTGAGCTGATGTGAAGACTTCTGCAGGCATTGCCCAAAAGTTCCCCTCTTCAGCCCTGTTTTATGACTGTTACTGATATAAAGTGAGATAATGCAACCCATTACTACCCTTTTTTTTTTTTCTCCCCCTCTCTCACTAATATTCGATATTCTTGAATGTTTGAAGTAGTAGAATGTAACCAGGTTAGAGCATTTTTTTTAAACAGCTATGTGTAACATTTAAAAGGGTACTTTTCCCAATTCAGCCTGTGCAGCTGGTATCAGTCCTGTGCCTCTGCCTGAAGGGTCCCCACTTTCCCCCCACAGGGCTTTCTGTAACAGCAAGGCAAGCACAAGGGTGCAGGTCTGTTCACCAGCTCTGGCCATAAGGTCTTTCCACACTGTCTGCCCCTTCCTGTGCATTGAGCTGTGAGGACACCTTAATCTGGTAGCACGGATTTCAGATCTCCCTGATCTTTCACCTCTAGACTCAGTATCAGGTGACTCGGGGGGAGAAGTGAGATACTGCTTTGGGATAATCTGTCTTAGAAGCATTTTCCTTGTAATTCCATTATTGGGGATTTTAGTGATTATGGTTTATGGCAAGGATTGTGCTTGTTCTGAATTTAAAGTACTGTCAACCTTTGAATACTTATGATAATTTTTTTTCAGGCAAAATTTGAGATATATGGAACAATGACAATATTTAAAAGTATATTTTGCTTAAGGAAATGATCCTTTCAGTGTCCTTGCTGTCAAAAGTGACAATCTTATTGTTATGGGCTGTTTCATTCTTAAAAATTTGTTGTTATAAATAAAGTTAATAATGAAGATTGGGTGGAAATCCCACGAACAAGCTGAGGCACACAATTGAATCCTGCACATGCAATCACAGGACAATAAATTCTCTTTATTTGCATCAAGCCTGGGCAGTTAATCAGTAAATAAGGTTGTTTTATGCAGTTGTTCACTTATCTAAGCTGTTCATTTTTCTGGTTTAAGCTGAGGACTTGTTTTAAACTCTCACTGGAACCTCTAAGTCAGCTGTGTTAAAGCAGGAACATTGTCATTTATTTTCATTTTGAACCTGTTATCATTCATTACATCTTCTGTAAGGACATGCATATCTATGTGATACTATCTGAGAAATTAGCTTCATTTTTATGATTTCTACATCTGGAGTACTAACATAGTTAATTGATGTGATTGACTTTGCAAAATCTTGAAAGTGGTACTTTATTTTATGTCAGTTTCATGTTCAAATTTCTATGAGTGGCAGAAGTGTCCCTGGTAACTCAGCAGTAAATCCTTCCCTCAAAATATACTCCATGTCAAAAAGAGTGTAGTCTCTCCAGAAGTGTTATAGCACTACAATCCCTGAACATAGTAATTAATGTTATTTTAGAACTGAAATTAAACAGAATTTCATCTCCATCAGTCTAGAAAAATTATTTGGAAATCCAAATTTAGGTTTGCTGTGACAAAGGGTATCTCAGCCAATGGAAGAACTACAGTCTGTGGTTTGAAAGGAAGTATTTATCTTTTTTTTCTTTTTTTTTTTTCTGATTTTTGCTGTTGCGATGAAAGCTGGGCAAAAATTAGAATTTTACTCTAATAAAAATTTCAGTATAAAAGTCTTGAAATCTAAAATTCACAAAAGGTTTTGCAAGTTAAACACCTGTCTTTAAAGGGGTTTATTATGTCTATGCAAACTAGTCAGAAAGTATGATGTATTTGAATGGCTATCAGGAAGCAATGATCCATTATAAGGAAACATAATTCAATGTTGAACTGAGAAAGTTGAAACAATTTTAGTTAGTCCAGCATTAAGGTACTGTAAATGAATGTATTATCAACCCTGCCTCCTCTACATTTATCTCTCTAGACCCTGCCCTTACATAAATGCCAGTGAGGGTCAGTTCTGTCTCCATGTATTCCGGTTCACAGTTTGAAAAAATCTTGCACACTAATACAAGAATTCTTTTTAAATGTTATGTTTCAGAGTTATTTCAAGAAAATAGCCGCATTCAAGAACTAACACACTGTGAAAGTTTTTCATCCTTGTTCCATAAATGTGGCAGAAGTGTGTGTTAAAACCAGCATTTTGTGTAAATCTATGGAAATCATTTGCTTCAGTGAAATTAATGAAATCCACTTCATTAGATCCAGCATGTCCTGGGACAGAAATCTTTTGTCCTGGCTGCCTGCATACTTCCCATATTCTGTTATGCAAATATGAGAATACATCAGAGACTTTGCCTCATTCCTGCTACCCTCATTCCAGTTGGCTGTACAGTTTGTTTACTTCAGACAAATCTACATACCATTCACAGTCTCCCAAACCTAGCAGCTTCTGCCCACAAAAGCAACATAAGCTCGTTTTACTATTACTTGCGTATCAGTGACACTGCGCTCAGCGTATCATGCACAAAGAGAATTCCCATCCCAGTGAGTTTAGAGTCTGAAAGTATCAGGCCTGATACTCAGCTCACACAAATCAACATAATCCCATTCAAGCCAGTGAACTCTGTATTATACAAGCAAAGGGTCTTGCTCATTGTTTCAAACAGGTGAAGATTTTTTGTTTTTAAACAGCAAGACTAGGAACAACCTAGGCAAGTGTTTTGTATCAAGCTCTGCCATACTACAAGAAAAGACAAAGGATTGGTCAGAAAATAATTCTATTTAATAGAATAAAAAACAAAGTCATACCCACAAGTAGTTCAGAGTCATGTCAAGGTACATGTCTGCTTCTGATCGGAACTCTTCAGACACTGTTTTCCCCATCCCCACTCCCACACTGCAATTTGTGCACAAACAAAAAAGCTTCCCTGTGCAGTCAGCCCGGTGATATCAGATGTCCCTCCCCTGCAGCCCTAGGTGACAGCCCAGCTCAATCACCCTGCATGTTTTTCATCTTGCTTGCATGGGGTTGGGATCATCCTTATTGCTCATCTACCTTGTCCAGGTCAGATGTAATTTGTTCTGTGCAATTCTGCTTCCCGTGGCAGATTCAGTCTGATGTGGTTTTCTCACTTTCTATTTCATACTGCTATCTTCTCTGTGCAGACACAGGCCCAGCTGAGTGCAAACATGTCTTTTGCCTGCAACACCTTTGAGATTTTTTTTTTTTATAGTTAGAGGTTTGCTAACTTTCCATGATCTTCTTTCTGTGCAGCACATTTTAAATATAGCACATCCACATTACAAAATTCTTCCTCCTCCTCCTCTTCTTCATGTATTTCTGTACTAGATTATGAGAAATCTAGGATAAATAATGTAGCACTGGTACATAAAAAAAATAATTCAAAATTTTTCCCAAATAAAATATAACCTGATTCTTCTTAAAATATAGTCTTACTGGCAGAATGCATTATCCTCAGTTTTTTCAAAGTTACAGTACAAGTTAACATGGCATGTTTTGGTTACCCAGGAGATGTTCTTGTCATGTTCAGAATCTCACCTGAATGCAGATCTGAATGTTCCCAAAGTTTGGAATGAAAAGACTGCATCTGTAGTATTGCTTTACATGTGTTTAATTTTCAGATTTTATTATGTCCTTTGTTAACTGGAGTCTCTTCCCTGCCTATTTTCCTGGAGTTTTGAATTCCCAGGTACCTTTCAGCCTGCAAAGCTCAGTTCCTGAATTGTATGTTCAAAGCCAAGCCCTGCTGACAGCAACCAGCCTCATCCTCATTTCAGACTACCTGTTTGGCTTTTCTACAGGTCCAGTTTACATGACATTGCTAATATCAAACTCTTCATGAAGGTTAAATCCTCAGTTTGTAGAAACTGACATACCTAGCTACATCTGCCCAACTCAAAGTGAGAAGCTGACAGGCTCTACCAACCAGCTAGCACACTGAGGAACTATATGCAAGTCTCCTCAGGTTGCTGGATCAGGAAGGTTCCTTGGTAAATCATACAATATACCTTATGCTGCACTGTGTAGGTTGTCTGGAAACAACCAATGTAATAACAAACTAATGTACAGATATGCTAAAATTATACTCCACCCAGGCTAATACATGTCCCGTGAAGCCTACACAGAGCTGTGTGGTGACTCCAGTAGCTCAGCGGATGTGATTGCATGGCTCTGCTTGTGCTGGGTAGAAATGTTGTGGTCCTACGTATGATTTCAAACATGTCAGCCTCTAAATACTCTGCCCCACCATCACTGTTAGAGTAGGTCACTGAGGAATACAATGCAGAGTCACTTAGAAAATCATCAGGCTGATTCCCAGATGTGGCTCTTTTCCCTCCTTTACCAAGCATTCAGGAGTGGCAGTTCTGTGACTGGGGTGGGAAATGCTGTTCTGCCTCTCTAATTTCTTTCCCTGAGTGGTTCTTCTGTCAATCCATGGCGGTGTCCCAAGACTGCCACCTCACAGATGTGCTCTCTGCCTTCCAGGAGAGCAGCAGCAGCGATGTCTGGGCATGTTTTACCTGGCTTGGGACATGTTTTGCATCTCAGCTTTGCCACAGGTTTGTTCAGTCTGTGCTTATTGCCCAGGTCAAGTGTCAAATTTCCAGATTTTTGTGCTGTTTCCATCCTTACCCTGGTAGTACCAGACACACATGAGGGTCCAAACTTTCACAGGAATAATAATACCACAGTGGACATACAGCAGCACAGTGTCTGAAGGGTGGCACTTGGACATGCTGCACTGGGTACCAGAAGTGGGGAAGAGTGAATCACTGCCTGATCCTGCTTTACCAAAGACCCACTGGGCTTCACACTAGGGCTGCTATATGGCCCTGGAATTAAAAAAGCAAATGAACAATTAAATCCCTACATTTAGATTGCGAGTCCAGACATTTCGAATCCAACCGGGATCTTTCATCAATGGAATCTGAAAGAAACAAAAAATAAAGAGAAATAATGCAGTTAATTAACTATACAGAGAAGTTAACATATACAGGCCTCAGTCATGGTCCTTGAAACCCAGCTGCTCTAAACGAATACTTCTCCTGAGATTCCTTTGTAAGCCACATTGCCCTTGTGTCATCCTCACTCTTTATCTGTACTGAGAAATGTTCTCAAGTTTCTCTTTCCATTGCCTCAGTTTTCAGGAGTTTTGCAGAAGGACTTAGTCCTCTGTTAGTAGGATAATCAGCTGGAAACCCCTGTTAGCTGGGAAGAAGCATGGACCACAACAGTGTCTGTTTATTCTTTTGCAGGATGGGGATGCCCAGTGCAAAGGACAAGGGTAGAACTGTAATTCCTACTACCTAGGAAAAAGGCCTCATATGGCAGCATCTCTAGACCTGTTCATGGCACAGGAAGACCCCTAATATCAAGTAGGACAGGAAAAAGAGTTCTGTAGGACTAGAACAACACACTTCACCCCCTTTGAAGCAAACTGGAGCTGAGGGGCTGCATAGCAGAGCCATGAGTTTATTCCATGAGTAGTGCCCTGCTGACAGGCAGCACAGGGGCCTCAGCAGAGTGGCTGTACTTCCACAGACAGAGCCCCACAGCTGAGGTGGCACACAATTACTGTGACAACCTCTTTTTGAATGCACAGAAGTGGGAGTGAACAGTGATTTCATTTTCAAAGAAGCCACAGTTGCAAGACACACTGAAATAAATTAATGCCTACTAATTGAAGATAAACTCTGTACTGAATTTTATACTACTTTTTACTCCATAGTGAAATTTCACACTGGAAGGATTAACTCTGCAGGATCAGTAAACATGATGATGTAATGACAAGTAATTTGAAATATTTCCCTTTCTTGCCTCAAAAAATTAACTTTCAAGTATGGTCAGGGTTTCTGGTGGTGTGTTCTGAAAACACTCATATTCCCTCATATTCAAATATCAAAATTTTTCAAGCACAAATGCTCACCAGGGAAAAAAACCTAACTAATTCTGCTCTCTATCATTCCCAAGTTATATGACACCTAGAATACTCTGTGGATCTTTACTGAGCAAACAGAAAAGGCTTGAAATGATCCTTCTTCTGAACTTTCTTTAATTTGAATGAGGGTAATGAAACAACTACAAATAAGTAGCAATCAGAAATAGAAAAACAAACATTAGGGAAATAAATTCACCCAGTTCTGGTAGGTGCAGTTCTTAAGGGTTCCATTACTGTTCATTACACTCACACACTCTGGTATAAGTATAATTAAAATAACATTTTGTGTGGGGAATGTGACAAGTAATTTTAGGGTGACACCAGTTTAGGTCTGGCACACAACCTTTTTCTGCTCACCATAATATCTTGCACTTGAACATTCCACTTGGGATTGCACCACACTATTCAAACAGAATTTACTGAGTCTCTCAACAACCTTATAGACCAGGAGGTATTAAAAAATGCATATTTCACATTAAGAAACTGAAATACATCCTGATTAAATGAATTATTCTGCATTACAAAGGAATTCTAGCATTCAAATTAGAAACAGATCTCTTTACAAGTGGTCCATTGTTTCAACAAGTGGTCTATCCTTTCTGTTCTCAGAAGCAGAATGAAAATACTGGCATTATTGCACCAATAATTAAATGAATAGAAACACTCTTGCAGGGTAAACTATGAGTTGAAATACAGACGCATATTGTATGCAAATGTTCAATATAATTACAATTTCTTGTCACATGTGCCTGTTTAAGAAGTGTCGTAGAATGGTTTGGGTAGGAAACGACCTTAAAGCTCATCTAGTTCCAAGTCCTGTGCTGTGGGCAGGGACACCTTTACGAAATCAGGTTGCTCAAAGGCCCGTCCAGCCTGGCCTTGAACATTCCCAGGGAGGGGGCATCTGCAATTGCTCTAGACAGCCTGTGCCAGTGATTCACCACCTCCACAGTAAAGAATTTCTTCCTAATATCTAGTATAAATCTACCTTCTTTCAGTTTAAAGCCATTCCTCCTTGTCTTGTCTCTACATGCCCTTTTAAAAAGTCCCTCTCAGGTCTCTTGTTGCCTGTTCAGGTACTGAAAGGTGCCCTAAGATCTCCCTGGAGTCTCCACTTCTCCCAGCTGAGCAACTCCAACTGTCTCAGCTGTCTTTAATAGTAGAGGCATTCCAGCTCTCTGACCATTTTTATGTCTCTCCTCTGGACCTGCTTTAGTAAGTCCATGCTTTTCCTGTGCTGAGGACCCCAGGGCTGGATGCAGATCTCCAGGTGGGGTCTCACCAGAGTAGAGTAGAAAGGCAGAATTACTTCCCTCGACCTGCTGGCCACACTGCCTTGGCTGCAGTCCAGGATAGAGTTGGCTTTCTGGGCTGAGGCACATTCTTTCCTTTTCTTTCTTTCTTTCTTAAAAACAATCAAAGTTCCGTGAATCAAAAAATAAATCTCAAGAACATAATAATAGGAACTGCCACAGGAAAACAGTACATTTCATCAGCAGAAAAGTCAACAATGTGTTGCAACAGAGTTGGTAATAGTACAAAAGGGCTGCTGCCTGTGCATTCAGTTCCTCTGAAAAACAGCCATCAGAGACAGTCCTGTAAAACATTCTTTGTGTACTGGTGCAACAACCACGCGACTCTCCAGGATGCCTGCCAGCAGTTTGAAAGTACAGTTAATGTTACAGTTAAGTATTTGATCTTTAGAATTGTCTAATCTCTGCTCCTGCCTGCTTTTGAAAAACAACCCTAAGGAGCTTTCCTTCAGTCCTGTAATTAATGGAAAAAATTAAGTATTTATTGAATGATATTTTGCCCATTTTAAGAGTGAGTGTTGTAAATCAACTGTCTGCCTTTCCTATTTGGTAGGCTTGGAAATGTAGACTGACATGAGCAAAAATTATTTTAAAGCAGACACAATGCATTAAATCTTTTCCTCAGCTGTACCAGCCTCTGTAGGCACCCTGCTGACCTTAGAGAACAAGCTGTTGTGGGGAAAAGATGACCTTGCACTTAAGCTAGTGAAATAGGACACAAGTGCTATTCCTGTACAAGACAATCAGTCAGGGCACAGGCGGAGGCACTGGGACACAGTGGCCTGTGCCCTGACACTGGCAGAGCAGCACTTGGCACAGGTACCACCATGGGCAGCTGGCAGCTCCCCGCTTGGGAATGAGCACAGGGCATTTACAACAGGCTTCTGGAGGGGACCAGCTGGGTTTGGGTGCTGACCGAGGTTAATAGCATGGAGAGCACACCAGGTATTATCAAAGCCAGAGAATGGGCACTGCCACTGTTTAAGTCACTATCACCAGTGTAGCAAAGAGATCCAGGTCTCCTCTGGAAGTACCTGAGCTTTCTTCCTTTCAGGAGTGTGGGCAAGTCACAAGCCTTGTTGCTCAGTTCTCCTGATGACTAAAATTAATAACATTCTCCTAAACTGTCAGGGTAAATTCAATGGTATTTATAAGAAAACTGTAACTTCTGGTGCAAAGCAAAATATGCCTTTGATACCTAAAAAGAATCCTTATGATCCTATATGGCCCAGTCTGGCAGCATTAAACTAAGCTGCACTTTTCCCAACTAAACATGAAAGTTTTAGGAATTAAGATATTTCTTATAGCTGATAGAAGGTGAAGTAAAATAGAAGACTCAGAGATAACATACATGGCCCAATATCTTCAAGAGAATTTCATGCTCTCACCAGAGGGAAAAATACATCTTATATAAAAATATTTCTACAAAAAAATGAAAAGGTAGTAACTATAATCCATGTCTCCTTGGGAGAGATTTGGAGATGCAGTGAGCATGAAACAAAACAGGAAACATTTAGGCATTAGGAAAACTTTATAATACCAGGAGGAAACAAGCTCTGATATGGCTTGCCGGAAGATGCTGAGATCTTTCAGAGCAGGCTGAACACACATTTGTCAGAAATGTGTTAATTATAGCTGAATTTGCCTGCAGGCATGAAAATGGACCAGATGAACTCCGAGTCTTTTCCAGCCTTGCATTCTATTATTGTGTGACAGTGACACAGCAGAATGAGGGTGCATTTTCAGGAGTTCTTTCCTAACAATGAAATCTCACAGTGGGAAAAAGTTCAGAAACTGGTGGTGAAAAACCTTTTACATGAAATGTTTTAAATCTGACTAAGAAAACAGTGTAGAAACAAATTATAGGGAAGCATGGCAGAGTAGCCAAGGGATGGGCAGGGTGACCTAAGCAGCTCCTCTGTCTCAAACTTCTGATTGTGTCTCATGATATCACCTGACTAGCGTTTAGCTCATCCACTGATGCAACAGATGTTGTAAACAAAGTTACTCATTTGTGAACTACTCAGGTAATCATGCCTCTAAATGGAGTTAAGTACACAGTGTATGCATGTTTCATTGCTGCTAATATCAGATTGAAACATCCTTTGCTTCCCTTGAGCAGCATTTCATTTTACAATTACAAGAGCTACTCCTGATGCCCAGAGGTGAGTTACATTTTCTCTGCAGTGTGGGTGCCTAGTGCAGAGCAGCTGGTCTGTTCTTTCACAGTGGCCCAGAGCTGGTACCTTTTGTGAGAGGATGCTATCTCCACTGCAGTCAATTTTAAGCAACAAAGAGGAAGGAGGGCCACCTTCTTTCAAGATAAGAGGACAATCTAATTTAGGCATATGAATTACCTTTCTAAGGGACCTAGGGTAAGAAAACCATTTCCTAGTATCTGAAATAAGTCAGGTTTGACTGACAGCTTTAATTGTCATGGAGAAGTTGTAACTAGAGTCAAATGAAGCCTGGGACATCAGTAAATAATGTTTAAAAAATGTAACTACAGAGAGTTCTGTCAGAAACTGCAATAGTGATTTCCTAGTTAAATGGCCTGGTGTTTTAACCCACCAAGCCAAAAAATTCCTATCTACCTTTACGTTTTACGAGAAGGCTACTGAAATATAGTGCTGGTCTGTAGGAGGCCATATGGAGGCTGCAGCTCACGGAGATCACCATAAAACAGTTTAAGTACTTTACAACATGGAAACCACAGTCAAGTTTTATTGTATGAAGCAGAGGAGGCACAAGAAGAAATCAATTCTGCTTTATCACCTCACTCAAACCTGGCCTATGTCATTGTTTCCAAGTCAAAGGAGCCATTATGCTCAAGGAGTCTGGTAGATCCAGGGTCCCAAGGCATCACATGAAGACAGAGGAACTGTTGTAGTGTGGGAAGATCACAAGCATCTTGGAGTCTTCGTACTTGCCCAGCCTTCAGAGCCTCTATTGTTCGGGAGGCAGCATGGGAGCCAGGGCAGCTCTTGCAGCACAAGCAGTCTTCTCCCTGCCCCATCACTGCTAAAAAGAGGGATAGCTGCATTTTAATCACAGAATCATAGAATGGGTTGGGTTGGAAGGGACCTTAAAGATCATTCAGTTTCAACCCACCATCGGGAGGGATGCCACCCATTACACCAGGTCGCTCAAATTCACATCCAACCTTGCCTTGTACACTTCCAAGGATGGAGCATCCACAACTTCTCTGGTCAACCTGTGCTAGTGCCTCACCACTCACTGCAAAAAATTTCTTCCTAACATCAAATATATATCCTCTTCTTGTTTAAAACCATTCCACCTTGTCCTATAACTACCTGTTCATGTAAAAAGTCTCTCTCCCTCTTTTTTATAAGCCCCCTTCAAGTACTGGAAGACTGCTCAGAGGTCTCCTCAGAACCTCTCCAGGCTAAACAACCCCAGTCTGTCTTCATAGAAGCGGTTTTCCAGTGCTTTTGTGCCCCTCCTCTAGACCCACTCCAACAGGTCCACGTCTTTCCTGTACTGAGGACCTCAGAGCTGGAGTCAGTGCTGCAGATGGGGTCTCACCACAACTCCTTTTGATGCAGCCCAGGGTACAGTTGGCTCTGGACTGAGAGTGCACAGTGCCAGTTCATGTTCAGCTTTTCATCCACCAGGACCCTCAAGTCCTTCTCTGCAGGACTGCTCTCACTGAGTTCATCTCCCAGTCTGTACTACCTCTAGTTTCTAAATGATTTTAAAATCCAGACTTATGCTAACTGCTTTGTAATAATTCAGCCTCTAAATCAGAAAAAAAAAATAACTTGCTCAGTGTCAGTGGGAGAAGAGGAACAGCCAGGCTGCTGCAATCTGCAGCAGAGCTCAGGCATGATGGTTTGCTAATTACACTTGATAGTGAGTTTTAGTAAAGGTAAAAATAAGGACTGGAGGCAAGACACTGCAAGGCCATTCATTTAGCCAGACACCTGAGGAAGTACATCCCAGCACTGGGTTAACACAGGGGACTCCAGCTCCAGTCTTTGAATTACACCCTGAAAGATCCTCATGCCAGGTCTGGATTCTTTCTGCTGAGCTCCTCCCATTTCTTAACCTCACCTTAGTCACTCACAGAAAGAATTATCAGCTGTTTATCTCAGATGTTGTGACACAGACTGATAAAGGCTGTTTTGTCATCTCCCACAGCCCATTCAGCGGGGCGGAGCGTGCCTGGCCACCACCACCATTGGCAGAGGTGGTGGCCCCACCACCACACCTGAGCTTGCTTTTGGCGGATGTTTGAACGGCTGCACTTAACACTTACCTGGGAATGTTTCTCTTGGGAACCACCCCAGGCTACCAAAAGGCATTTCATCAGGTGATGGTTCCACATCACCTGATCTTCACACTCTCTCTCTTGGCATCAGCCTTTCCAGACTCAGAGACCTCCCAGCCCTTTCCTTTCACAGGGCAACTTTTCCAGGAGCCCTGGAAATGGGCCCTGCTGGCCACAGCTTTCCCCAGGCTGCTGAAGAAGGCCATGCATGCCCTTCACTACAGAAGGGTTAAAATGGTTGCTTCCCCTCACAGCCAAGGGCAGAAAGCTGCAGATAGTGGTGCTGCATGGCCATGGTATCTGCACGGCACATGCCCTTGCATGTTCAGCTTAGCCTAGGGGAAAGCTTTGGGTCATTCAGACCCTTGATGTTAAGTACAAGGCAGAGGAGTTCAGAGTACTGAACTCTAGCAGAAAATGAGGTCCACAACCAGGAAGAATCTGTAAATCTGGGGTTTTCATGATATGGAACAGACAAAGCTGATATTGCCCCACTGATGTTCAGTCTGAGACACAAGATACATGCTCAGTCATGTACACAGAGGACCCTCAGGAGGCAAAAAAGTCAGGAACAATTAAGAAGCTCTTGGCTTAGTTCAAAGGGATTCTGGTCAAACAGGTAAGGCAGCAGAGCTGAACCGGCAGCAGGCTTGTTTACAGGCTTGAGAAATTGAGTTTGTGACACACAGGATCCCCATGCTCAGCAGTACACAGTAAAACTGCTATTGCTGCTGTGCTGTGCCTGCTCTTTAAAACAGTATTGGGCACAGATTGTGTTTTTTCTTGCTAGTAAACTTTGCCATAGGTCTCATACAAATCCCTTGTGGAAGCTTGTGGGGAGCTTTTGGAAAGGAGTGTTTCCCAGATCCCATTTTTTTTCTGTGAAAATACAGGCATGAATTTCAGGAGTGGGGATGGGGTTAGGAAGATGGCAGCACAAAACTGGGTGCTATACACTGAAAAGCTGTTGTGAGCGTTTTGTGCTGTGAATTAAACCCTTTGTCTGCTTGCCTTCTGCAGCTGTCTCCATAGTGCAGCATAAATGTCACAGCAAGTGGGAGGGAATGGTCACATCTGGAGCTGACCTTTAAAAATCAGCTGGGATATTTATTCTTTCTGTTCACACACTTTGCTTGTAGACTTTTACTCAGAGGCCTTCCCTCTGGGTATCATGGCTATTTTAGGCTGCCAGTGATGCTTTCCATCCCCCTGGACGTGATTTGTGGTAAGCCTCCCATCAGAACGCAATTTATTCAGAGAAGATTAAATTTTGCCACAGAGGGAAGTTCTGTCAGGTCAGTACTGATATCTAAGTACTTACATATAAGTCACTGTCCAGCAAGAGCACCAACTGTAATGGGCACATCAGGTTTTAAGATATGGCTTCATGACAGATTTGGAACAGTCATAAAAAGCCTGCACTAAAATGAAAGTGAATTAAAATATACATTTTTTTTCCACTTTTCTCTCTCCATCTAGGATGAAAATACAGATAGTTATGCTAAATCTTTCAAGCAGTCAAATCTTAAAGCCTCACATGTACATTACTAACAGCAGGGGCAAAAAAGTACCATTGTCTTGTGAGTAGTTTTCATAGTTTTTAAAGGGATTTACTAGCCACTGCATTTTAGGGAGTAAGTTTAGGTAATTTTGTGGAACATGGTTATGTTTGTAATAGAGAGAGGACAGACTTTGTGTCCCAGCATCAGACTTCTGGAGTTGAAACAACGGGAGAGGAAAAATAATCCGGCATCTGAGAGGTAGGTCAGGAAGTTTGGAAACTTCCATTGTGGCTGGCACTATTGCAGGCTGTCTGTGCTCTGCTGCACAGTCCAGCTAACCTCACTCTGCTTCTGTTTTTTTCAATTTAAAATAAAGAAAACATTATCAACCTCAGACTACCATTATGAAACTGAATTTCTCAATGTTCACAAAGGTTCTGAGTTCCTCAGGTCAGTACACAGGGCTCACATGTAGTAAAGACTGTTTGTATGCAAAAGTAAACACACGTTCAAAAATAGACATTGAAAGCAGTTCCCTCCTGGCTTCTGTCCAGAAAGGCAGGAAAAAAAAGGAGGAGGGGAAAGCTAAGTGTGCCTTTTCATTGGAAGTGATTTGTTTTTCTCAGTAGCGCTACACATTGTTCAGGACTATTTCTAGGAAGAGGGCAGTGTCATAAAACCCAATCAACATATGCTGGAACGTTGCTGACTAGAAGAAAAACAGCATGTGCAGAACAAGAGGAAGCCTTTGAAACAAGTTCTTGGAAAGAAGTATCTCAGAATTCAACAGGGCAGGAATGTATTATTTCTGTGGTGCATGTTTAGTATTTGTTCACATGGAAAGCTTTAAAAGTACTTAGAAATACTTTTTAAATGTCAATAATCCCTTGTGCTTAACTGGGCTTTTATTAATACTAAAACAATTGCATTGGCTTTGAAATTCTTTCACTGTACAACAATGTCACTCTCTTCAAAGTTCCCTGCCTGTCCTCCTTCTTCTTTCAGTATGTTGCCTAAACCAGGCTCCGTGGCCTGGCAGCCATTGGTCTCTGTTAAATGTCATACAGTTTTTCTCCAGGCAGCACAATGCAATGGGTGAAGTTTTACAGATCCCTGGCTGTAGAGAATGAAGTTTATGTCACCAGTTTATGTCACCACAAGGGGCTGGCTGACTCAAAAATAGAGCAACTCCAAGTGTTTATTTAACACTCCTGAAGATGCCACTGCAGCTAGGCTGGTGGTGAAGCAGTGCCAGATTGACAGAGCATAACCAGCTGCCCTCAGGAATGCTTTCAGATTCTGTGTTCTGGATTTATACGCTAAGAACAATGTGGAGAGACAGGCTGCAAGTTCTGCACCACAAACCTCACCCAACATCCAGCAACACATGCAAGGACATTAGAGATCCACCTCTGTCACTGGAGGATCTGGAGTGCTGTTTCTGTTGCCTACATAGGGCTAGTTTTCCCCAGAAGTTAAATCAAGGGAACATTCAAAGCTCCATTTTGTGAATAATCTTTTCTTGAGTACTTTGGACTTTAGAGACAATCCTGCATTCAGATGGATGAAGGATTATTAACTGCTCTGTGAGAAACTTAACACCTCCTGATACTTCAGACTGGCAGGACCCATTTTTAAATTAACTTCACAGATTAGTAGTCAGTAAAAAGAGAGATGATGGCAAGTGATAATCTGTGTAGCAGACTCTTGCATATTTACGTGTTGTCTCTTCATTATGCAATGCCCATAATGTATTTATTCATATATGAAGGGATTCCTGCAGAGGGCAGGCACATATGTCCAGCTGTTCTTGTTTTGCTTGAGCTGCCAACACAGGACTTTGCCCTTTCAGAGCCTTTCTCATGTGGGTCACAGTCTTCATTAAGTGGCATCACTTGAGAAGAAAGATGTCCTGCCTCTAGGCTGGATTGCTAGTACTCATGTTAGTGAACTAGCGCTGGATTTGGAGTTCCCATGGTATATAATCCAAAGATGTTTAATGTAAGAGCCCCAATATATTCAGTCCAGATGTACTTGTCTGACTTCAGAGACAGAAAATATGTCCTCTTAACTTCAAAATCACATTTCTTCAGTGGGGATCAGATCCCAGGGCTGCCCCTTTTACCTTAGATATTCATGACAAGGTTGGTTATGCCTGGATTCCCTTTCTAATCAACAGCAAGTTGCTACAGCATGACCCCTTTGAGCTTCCTTTGGACACCATGACATAGAGCACTCAAATACAACCATGTTTTCTGTAAATGTACCTCTGGCCTGTCTTGGAAAGAGCATTTCCATAACACTCTGCTATTCTTTTTCCATTACATTTTTCACCATCTTACCCCAGAAGATAGATCTGCTTTTGTATCTTGTCTAAAGCATACCACTTCTATCATGGGTTGCAGCTCTGTGAAAATAGTCAACTTTTCTTCAGTAGAGCTCTCACAGCCAATGGGAAAGTGAAAACAAATGCAAATGCACACTGAAAGTTAGTACAGGAGTCAAAAGAGCTTCCTTTTCTTCAGTATTAAATTATCACAGGGTTTATAAAGGAAAAGAACATGCACTAACACTCACATTCTATACTGCTGTTTGCTGGCCTTCAGCAGTGCTTAGAAGCTTTAATTGTGGCTCACTTTGTCACATGCTGTACATGGACAAAACAAAAGGGTTGTGGCATGGTGTTTCTTTTGTGAAATCCTCCTTAATTAAGAAAGTGAAGTTTTCCCAAATCCTAGCATTCCAAAGTCTGGGCAGTCATTCACTGTCTGCTACTTGCCACCAGCTATATTAACATAATAAGTAACAAATCATCATTAATGTAGGCAGCATAGGATGAGCTGAAAAGTTTGCTTGACCTGTATGGCAGGTGAGGAACATGCTGCCCAGCTGCAACAGGGACAGCAAGTGTCAGGAGGTATATCCGCTCTAGCACTCCCCATGTCCTGCTTTCAAGGAGATTTATAAAGGGCTTTTGCAAAGCAGAATATAAGCCGCTGGCATTACCAAGGAAAAAAGACCCTTGTTCAATAGCTGTGAACTGGAACAAGCCAGTTAAAGTGAGGAATG
Organism: Anabacerthia variegaticeps; assembly: GCA_035583185.1. Classification (NCBI taxonomy): domain Eukaryota; kingdom Metazoa; phylum Chordata; class Aves; order Passeriformes; family Furnariidae; genus Anabacerthia; species Anabacerthia variegaticeps. Next base: position 101,239,697 of record JAWWEW010000112.1, on the reverse strand, counting down.
GCCTCTCCCTTTTGTAAATGTCATGCAGATCCCAAGTGAGAAGCATCTTCCTGAACCTTAGAAGAAGCCTGAGTTCACAGTTCCCTCTGTAGGCAGTGGAGAGGTAGAGACAATTCCAAGGACTGAGTTACTCCAATGGGATTGTTGCCTTTAGATTGTGGAAACAAATCCTTCAGTAGGTTCAAACAAACCCTGTCTTTCCACTGAACACAAATGAGGTAAAAAACCCTGCAGCACCATATTTTGTTCCCTCGAGCATGGGTGGAGATCAAGTGAGTCCGTAGGAAAGCAGGAGGTGAGAGCCTCAGAGAATCGGTGGGAGTCCCTGGAGCAGCTGGGATTGAGGCTTCTTCCCCAGATGCAATGTGAGGAAGAGCTAAAGGCTGATGCCTCTGACCTTTGACAGCCCTCAGTGGCTGGTGAAGGCTCCCTCCAGCTCCTGTCAAAAACTAAGGGAAAGCATTGCTGCATCCAGCCCAGCTCTTGCATACAACTTATGTGGGTGCTCTGTGGAAGGGAAACCTTTTCCCCACTGCCTGGTGTCCCCATGCCCCTGGATCTGTCATCCCTCACCCTCCAATCTGCTTCACTATCACCATTAACCTCCATCTCTTCCCAGCCTTTCTTCCAAACCTGGATCCATCACCACAGGCTGTTCCACTAATATCCTTTCCCATGTACAGGTTACAATAAAAGCTTCCAGCCCATGCAAAAGCTAAATATCTTGGTGCAGGAGTAAGCACTGGGTTAATTCTTAGTCCAGAACATTTTCATAATTCCTTATCCATTGCAGAAACTTCTCTCTCCTACCCAAATGCCCAGAACTGCCAAGAAAACTAAGTTAGGAAACTTGACCATTGCCTCTCCTGCTACACTAACCTGTCACCCATCAGGCACAGGCTGTCTGCAGGAAATTAGACACCTGCTTTGCTCTTCTTCTTGCAGTCATTAAGCGTTGGTATAGTATGGCTGCCAAACTCCTATTAATAAACCAGCTTTTTGTCTGTCACAGACTTATGCCAAGATAAAATGCTGTTCCCCTTCTACCTTTCACCTTCTTTGTGTTTCACAGTTGCTGTCAAAGCTGTCTTTTCTGTACTATTTCCTGATCTACAGAGATTTGTGCAGAACTTCGAAGAGGAGGAAGAATGTAAAATGAGTGAACTAGTCAAATAAATAAGAGTTAAAGGAAACTACTTGTTCTCTGTTATACCATTAGGGCCTGACTATCCATAGCCTGCTACCCTGGGGGGAAAAAAAGAGAGAAAGTATGTTAATTTTGAGCAAAATATCAGCTTTATGGCATGGTTTATATCCAAATGTGTTGCTTCAGAAATGGTCTCTGTACATTTTCATGGGCTCCTACTTTACAAGTCTAATACAGATGCTGAAGGGAAGCATAAGGGAGAAATAAGATGAAAAATAGAGATAACATCATTCTTTCACTTAAACTCTGATTACTTCAAGTTATTTTTTACATAGAAGGGGAAGAAAAGTATTATCGTGTTTATAACCTTTTTATTAACTGCATTAGCCCACTCACATACAGCACAGCCTTGACGAATCTGGCAGTGTATTACAAAAGATGTTATTAGCATAATCCCCTTGCAACTGAGAAAGTTGCAGAGGGTTATTGAAACTCATCCAGCAGCACAAGGGAAAATAGCTTTGTCATCCTGTCTCAGGCCAGCATTGCACTGGTTAGGCCAAGAGCTACAGCTAATTTCTCAGTCTTAGCTGAATCTTCCTTGATGTATATTCAACTTTTGGCCTCTTTAGTTACACACATAACATAAAAATTCCAGGAGAAGGGATTTATGAGTATGCAAACTTTTTTTTACCAAAGGTCATGTCTGTAATTGCTTTAAATTAGCTCTGTTGCAATGACTGTTGTGTTTCCACTGACCTTACAGAAGTACAGAGACTCGGCCAGTGAATCCAATTTAGCTAAGGAAATAAAGATGAAGGACATTTAAATACCTGTTTGGAAAACTCTCCCTCAAGTTTAATCTGTTTTGTTTTAAATAAGTCTAAAACAGACTAAGGAAATTGTTGTTTTGCAGATGAGTTTTCATACAAAATATTAATTACAAATTATTTATTTATTAAAGAGTGTATTTCCATTGAATTTCCAAAATGTCCCTCTGAAGGAAGCTAGTCCTCAGATGCCTTTGACTCATAAAAACCTCTAAGCAAAAGCTAACAGACTGGAGGGGCTAAGAAATTTATAATGAAAGGAAATCCTTGAACTCTAGAGGTTTCTCAAAGGTATTTACTGGGATGAAAATCCCTCAAAGCCTTGATTTATACCTCTACCTCATATTTCTCTGCCTTAAAATATTCAACAAATAATGAGTCCATGGGTTGTTAAAACACTTAGAAAAAGATAGGGCAATCCATCATGATTTCCAGATTTTAAAGGAAAATTAATTATTTTATTAGCAAAGCTATGCAGAACTCCTAATTGCTTGTGTAAGTAAAATTCCCCTTGAGATGCCTGATGATATATTATTTGCTTTTAAAAGGTCACCTCCATCCTGTAGCAGATTGCAATTAGGAGGCTGTTAGCACCAAAGCTGTACTACGTGCAGAGGGTGAGCAAAGAGAATGGGACCTTATACCCCAGCACAATGCAGAAAAAACACTCCTGAGATGTAAAACATTGATATAAAAGTGAATAAAATAAAAACTTGCATACTGGTTATGTGGTATACAAAATATCTGGATATAAGGATACATTCAGATAAACCAGCCTTTTTTTAAAAGGGTACGTCCAACTTAATTGGCTGCATTTGCTGCAAACTGTTACATATCACATGGCCTCATTTCTAAGAGGAAGATAAATACCAGGCGTCAGCCATAAATAACGTGTGGGACCACTGGAGGGCACTTTTGATCTAAGAATCCCTCACTTTAGAAGCCTTTTGGTAGCAACACAACTTCTGCAAAAGCAGGAGGGAGCACAACTGAAGGTTGCAACTTGTTAATGAAAATTCATTGGAAAATAGTTATTTCATTTTTGCGTATTTTGTAGCCTAGAAGGGCTTCAGGATATTGTAGCAAGTTTCTAGCCTGAAACACAATAACATTAATGAATCAATTAATTAAATCAACTGTAGGATTGGGTTATAATGAAAAAGTCCATATTTTCTGGCTATGTGGCTGTTCAGACACATTACTGGCTCTGCATTTAAAAGAAGAATATGCTAAACTATTCAGCTGATCTGTGGGTTGATCTGCCACTTAGTTCAAAGGCTCCAAGTTTCTGAATTTTATCACTGAAGGTGTAAAGAAAGAGCAAAGAAAAGTAGTGATACTCTGTGTACTGGAATAATTTCTAGACTAATTTTGCAAAGTTTTACTCCTCTGAGGGATCTTTCTTAGACAACTGATTCAATTGACTTCAGAGAGGGAGTGTTTCTGAATAAAAAAAGATTATTTTAGACCAGCTGCCAGTGTTCAGTCTCTCTTTTTACAGGTTTTTTTCTTGTTGGCCCAGGTCTTCATGAAAGGGGGCTGCTTCCTGGCCTTCCTTGGCCCCTTGTGTTCCCCATCTCTGCAGAGCGAAGGAAAATTTGCTCATTCATTATAGCAGAGCATTTTGGCAGCAATGCCACAAAACCAGCAGTACTCCAAGATCAGACCACGGCTTTTGTGAAATTCAGAAGACAGAAGGGAAAAAAGGAAAACAGGGCAAGACAATGTAGAAAATGTATAAACACCTCCACCAGGTGTTTCCTTCTTGGCCTTGCTGAAGGAAGGATGGAGCATGTACTGTGAATGGGCATGTCTCCGCTGCCTGGTAACAGTGCCTGTAATATCGTACCTGCTGTGAGTAACTGATTGCCCTTTTGTGCTGTGGTCTGTGGTTTTGATGATGAACTTCCCAAGGGACTGTAAAGATAAAAACCACAGCTGGCCATTTGTTGAAGATTTAAAGAGCTGTAACTCCTAAGTGGTACTACTGAGGGATAAACAGGCTTTTGCCTCCTGCCCTCAAGCACCATGGCAGTGCTTCAGGAAGCTGGACCTGAACAAAAATCACATTGAAGCCCACAAAATTTGTGCCTGTGTGGATACTCTCAGCCCTTCCCCATAGGACAGAACACAAAGAGGCTCTGCAAAGCTGAGTGAAGAGCCTCCTTTGCTGTCAGCTTTGCAGGGAAACCGTCCCAATATAGCACCAATGGGCAGCAGCACAGGTGTAGAGAACTTGAGGATGGTGGTGAAGGTGCAGCAGAAGCTGCCAGCTTCATTTGGAACAATGCAGACCACAGGTTAGAGAAGAAACAGTTTCAGGAACTTCTTTTTCTCTCTGCATTCATTTATATGACATTATGTTGGTAAATTCTCACAAAAAAACAGAGCTGGTTTTCTTGTGAGTGTGGCTACTAGCACCAAAAGAGAGAAAATCAGTTCTGAGGATGGTCTTGTCCTCATTTTATGAACTTCAATCCCACAGTGCATTTGAATGGGGAGTGTGAGAGCTTGAGCCATAAGGCAGCATGCTCTGCCAGGATGGCCAAACACAACGTTTGCAGCAAAACACCTCCTTCTCTTCTCATTGCTCCTTTACTCCACAGGCAAGTACAGCTTTGCTTTCTGATCCCATTCTCACTTCAATGCCTGTCTCTAGCCCTTGCCATATGCAGCTCCATTTGCAATTTCTTAATTATTTCTGGCTGTGTAAAAGCAATGAGATCCACAAGATCATTTGGTCCTGTTTCCTTAACACAGTCCCAATCCCATATATATAATTTCAAGCAAAGTAGAATACAGTTTCTGTATTGCCTGAACCATTTTGCCAAGAAGGCCCTTCTCCAATGATGTCCCCAGCTTGTGCCCATTAAAACCAGTGGGGACACATACTGACGTGCCAACATGATGGTCCTTTTGTCTGTGCACCCCATTATGGCACCCATGGCCTCGTGGCTCCCTGGGTGATGGCAGTGGGAAATGACAGCTGATGACAGCCCAGCCTTTATCTGCTCATTCACTTGGAGCAGAAGCTGCAGTGGAAGTGTCAGACTTCCACTGCTTTTCAGGAAGCTTCTTATCTCCCAGAGACAGGGGAATTAAAATGAAAGAGAGTTTTAACTTTTGCCATGATTGGTAAGAGATTGATAAATTTTTAAATGCAGATATCTAAAAGTAGGAAGCAGGAAACAAATATGGATCACTGCTTTCAAAAATCTTGGATTTCCAGACAGCCCTGGTTCTTAGAGATGTGTTTGTGCTTTCTGCCTGTTTAGATTGGGTTTTTCTTATGTGCTTCACTTTTCAGAGTGTTTTGCACTTACAAGCCCAGATCTCAGGGTAGGTTTTGCTGAGCCACTTGGTTGAGGCTGCTCAAGGTCACGCCTGGGCTGGACAGTCCTTGGGTTATGGCCTTGTCATTGTGCAAACTGCTGCTCTGAGTGAGATTGAATAGTCAAAGACCACTAGAAGGAGTAGGAGAGTAGGAAGCAGAGAGGTTAACACCCTGTTCACATTCATGGCAGCATAAGATAAATAAATGTTATTAACACATTACTCATCATGCAAAGGCAGTGGAGGCAACAGGAATTGGGGGGTGAAGCAGCTGACAGCCATAACGCTATTTGCCTTTCATCCCCATGGACTAAGCTGCACTTTCAGATCTATATTAAGACAGGGCAGGCTCTCTGAGACGTGACCTCCAGATACAGAAGGATCACTGACCTCCAGCAATCTGCCTTAAATAAATTCCAAAAGGACTCAGCCTCCAACCAGCTCCCCAGAGAGGTGCTCTGTGAACTCTGGGGTGAACCACAGGGAAGGGTCCGGGTTCAATTTACTGTTTGTTTTTGTTTTTCAGTAGGTGAGAAGGCAGCACATGTGCTTGATGCTGGAGGAAAACAGATCTGCAGTGAATACCTTTGAGACTTATTTATCCTTGCAAAAATACATCCTCTGGTCTCTGAAGTGTCAGCCCTCCAAAATGGGAGCAAGGAGCTGCAACCAGGCAGCACCTGCTCCCCTGGATACGGCTGCTGACCTGCCAGGCATGGTGGGGTAAGGCCACTGTGGGGGAAAGATGCTCCTGCCAGGAGATGGCTGCAATAAGGCCACCAAAATAAAAGGGTCCATACTAAGTACCCCATGCACAGAGCAGTAGTTGAATCCCTGTGCCTGAAGTGGCACAGATCAGCCTTCTGTAAGAGATCCTTCACCAGCAAAGGTCCAAGGAATGGAGCAGTCACAGAGCCCAGACCATTCCCACTTGCAGGAACAGCAGGGAACAGAGTTGCTGGGGCCATCCTTGCTGTAAAGTGCAGGACTGTAGCCACTGGACAAATGGGCTCTGCTCTCTGACTGCTCTGAGCTGCAACAGGGTTGGAGGGGGTAGACCAGCCTCTGGCTCTGACCTGCTCTCTTTGATTTACACAGGAAAGCTGTTTAATGCAGTAGAAGTCTCACAGTAAGAAACACACTGACATTCTTAGCTTTCCAAAGAAATTGATGCTAATTAAATTGTTACCACCCCTCTGGAATTTGGTAAATCCAGGACTGCCTACAGCCCTGGAGAAATTACAGTGTTCTATCAATGACCAGTGGTTTAGCCTAGGACTGGGCAGAGACTGACAGAAACTTGCCTTGAGAAGTCAATCAGTCCCTTTCCCTTGGCAGCATCAACTGCAGCAGCACTGGCAGCAGATGGCGATGCAGCAAGGCGTTGCATTTCTGGAGATCTTCTCACAGAGGATCTCAAAACACAACATCAAATTCAGGTTAAATTAACCTTAAAGTGTTCCAGGTAGCAGGAAAATGAATGTCACAATTTTCAAATGTGCCTGTTTAATTTGGCCACCCAAGTGCAAGTGGCTCGGGGTATTTTCACAGATGCTTAGTCCCTGTGGTGCAGGGGAAGGTTGTAGAAATTCCTCTGAATATGAAGATGTCAAGCTGGGATCTCAGAGCAGAGCTACCTACAACAAGTGCAAACAGTGGCAAATAAAACCAGATTTTTGCCTAGGGCTGTATAGGAAGCTTGTATTTCATTCAGGAATTTGCACAGTTCTTGATGTCTGCTCTGCTTTGACAGTCCCAGTCCGTCTCTAAAATTTGGCGGTAATGAGGATGGATGAGTACTTTTAATCTCCCTCCTAGATATTTCTGTATTTAAATGTGAACAGCATTGGCAGCACCTGTTATCTAAACTACATAGCTCATGGTATTTTATTAGCTATCAGGTTAAAAAAAAACCACCTTTATGAGGTCAAATTGAAAGAAACATCACCTTGTGGACTTTGGGGGTTTTTGAGGATGGGTTTGGTTTTTTTGTTTTTTTTTGTTTGTTTTTTTTTTACTAACTACATTAGTGATTTTCGATGCCTACCAATAAAGCGTAACTCAGAAAATCCTCCCATGGCTCAGCTGCCGTGCCTGCTGGGGGACACAGCAGGAGTGCAGCAATGCCCAGGGGATGGCAGGGGTCAAGTCAGGCCAAGCACCATGTCTCCATCTGAGATCATTTGATCACCCTGCTGAATACAACTGCTCTTTGCCACAGGCTGGAGGAGCAGAAGCATTCTCACACATGACCCACCAGTGGCCATTTTGGGCAATATTTAGCTGAAAGAGAAGCTTCACAGCCCTCAAATCTGGCTGCCACCAACAGCCTGTGACACAAGCCCAGCTGCCACCGCAAGCCCCATGCCCTGTCCCGGTCACAAATGGGAAATCTGGTTTCTGTGCCTAGCACACACCCATCCCGACCACGGCATCCTTTGCTGCTGTTGTTATTTCTGGCCTGGCTGGGCTTTTTGGTGTTGTGGATCCATGCAAAGTTCTGGTAATGCACTATAACATTTGCAGAGGATTTATCTTACTTTCCTAGGAGTTTTAGAAAGGCAAATACTTAAGGATAGCATAGCCTAAATAGTGCAGCAGCAACCTGGGCTCCAGGTCACACTGTTCTGGCAGAGTCCTCCCTTTCAAACATCCCCATTCCCAAATACACAGCTTAGACCAAATTTTCTATTGAAATTTCACATCACCATATTGACAATGACAATTTCTGCTTCAAGTTTAAGGGCATTTGTTTTTAAATTCTAGAACCACCATCCCCACTGTCTTGTATGAGCTTCTCTCAGTGGTGCATAATTTGTTATTTTTTATTTATTTCCACTCTGGAAAGGACACAAGTGTATAATCTCATGCACATGCCTTGGGAAAGAAAATGACTGCATGAAATCTTACTTGTGTGGTACTGTTGCAACATCCTGGTAAATCAGAGGAAGTTTGAGGTCTAGATGCTTACAAAAATAATTTTTTCCTTTTGGAAGGATGTAAGTTTTTAATCACATGCTATATTTCAAAGCATATGTTTATCTTTGCATATTTTGGGAATCTTTTTATCAAAGATCTCTCTATTATGAGCTTTTAATATTCTCAAATATATGTAGTGTGTCATCCTCTCTGAGTACCACAATTTTCTCTGTACTCCACAATACAGTGACACACAGAAGCACTTCAGTAGATCTGTGGAGGCAAATGGTCCTTCTTTTCTGACATCCTTAGCAGAATCCCAGAGTCAGCAACTCCTAAAGGCCAATAACAACAGCTTTGAATGATCTTTAGCACATCTATTTCTATCAGAAATCCAATATCTCTTATATGCTCAATAACACTATTTAACTTGTAATGAAGCTTACACATTTGTTCCAAGGAGCAGTGGGACCCCTGGGCAATTTAAGAGACATATGTGAAAGAAATTTTAGAAGGAAATTTAAGCTAAATTTCACATCATACAAATGCAATAGTTAAAACACTTTGTAGGATATCTTAATTTTTACTAAAACTGATAGCCAGAAATTCACTGACATTTGAAGTTCAAGAAAAAAAAAATAAATCCCTGACTCTGTTGTTTTTATTCAGTTTGGTTTATATTGAACATTATCTAGATGTTCCTTAGCTCTCCAACCATCTGTGAACCAATGAGTTGACATTTCTCCCCGCACAGCCTCCATTCTGCTCAGTTTGTAGGGAATTTTCAGTGGAAACAGAAAGTTTCCACCTATGCTTAATTAAGAAATCATGACCTATAAATTGTCTTCCTATCCATCAAAAATAGACATCTACCAACACACGAATACTGTTGCTCACCAGAGCAACTTGTGTCCTGATAGTGAGAACAACTGGTGCTCATTTTCAACCTCCCTGCATGTTCCTCCAAGCATGACACTGCTTTAAATACATGTTCCTATTAGCAGCTAAGCTGATTATTCTATGTTTTCTACCTTCAAAAGGCAAATGTCTCAGATAAGTCCTTGGGTACCTGCAGGACATATCATTTCCATGCTTCACACACATTTGTGCCCAAACACAAACATTTAGAAACCATTTCAAACATTGTCATTCCCAGAAAAACCATAGATGTATAAGTCTGTCAACAGATAAGGAAACCATATATGAAAACATATATGCTAATTTCAAAGCATATAATTGTTTTTTGATCATTTTAATGCATTAGGCATCAGCCCGGAACTTAAAACACAGAACCTTGCAGCCACTGTTAGGGGACCATCAGTGCAGATTGTATTTCATTAAGGCAGCTTCAATGTTACTGAAAAAAAAAATTGGCAAGGCGTTTCTGTATTTTTAATAGAATCTCACTGGCTCTTTCCTTAATGCAGACCCTCAGAACAAACATTTACACTACTGTTTACACCATTTTCCCTCCATCATACCTGAAAGTTACCTTTCAACAGTGCTGCTTTGCATGGCCAGGGAGACAGCAAAGCAGGCAGTACAGAATCAGCCAGGTTTTCTTGTAGCACCTGACATACACAGCAGAAGCAAAAGAAGGTTTTTCCCAATCAATTCTTCTTTAAATGTCCGCAGGTTGAACTAGAACAATGTAACCACTAAAGAAACTCAAACTTCAGCAGGAGAGTAAAACAGCTGCTGGTCCTCACTACTATGGAGGCTCACACAATACAGCTTGTTACTTTTTTCTAAAGCTTCAAGAGTTATTTATGCAACCTTAGGGCATAAGCTCTTACCCAAGACCAAGGGGAGCCAGTGGGGGTCTCTGGCTGGTCCTCCTCCTCAGACGACATCCTGTGCCGATAATTTTTCCACGTTCTTCGCATAGACCACTAAAACCACTCTTGATTTTTGCCATATACAAAAAGGCTGCCTTCAGATTTTAGCTGTAGACAACAAAGCTCCAGAGAATATAATTTCCCAGTGATCTTGTTTGCTTGCTAATTTTACCTGCCGAAGTTCTTGGAAGCACAGTCAGAGCAAGAAACCCGAGCTCAGTAAACCAGAGCACACTTTCCTTGCAACTGATTCCTCAAGTGTCCTAGTTCAGTCAAAAGGTTCAGTGAAAAATTAGAGCCTGACAAACACAAATTCACTTCCAAACAGTTGGCATCCTTACTTGCATGTGAGATTTTATGGTCAGACAGTTTGCTGTTAAAAATTCTGAGAAGAGAATATAAGGAATTTTTACTGCCAACATTTTATTACCACCATTAATTATACTTTGTATGGATTCTAATAGTTTGATTTTGTTTTCAAGACAGGTTCATAATGCCAAAATCTAATTCTGCCTTTCTGCACAGCTGCACAACTCCAAAACCATAACTGTGCATATGTGAAGGCAGCACAGATTTTCTGTTCTGCTGTGCAATAACATTTGAAAGAGGACCATTTTCTTTTCCATTTTTTCCTTTTGGTTTTCTGTTTGTGTCTAGTTTGATACTGGCATGTACAATTCAATTATCATAGATTGCATCCTATGCAATTACAGATAAACTTGTCCTGATGCCTATGGGACTTTTGGCTTTGTTTGAGGGGACAACTGAGTCCAGCATCTTAAAATCACTTCTGGCAGCTGGCAGGGATGGCAGCTTTGTCACAAAGATCAGGCCCGAGGTTTTGTGCCCAAACTGAGCACTAATTCACAGCTATGATATGCTTTCAAACTCATAACCTGTGGCTTGAATTTCATTCTTTACTATTCCTCTGATTATAAGGCATCCAGCTGCAGTAGGTGGTGAAATAAAATTACTATCAAACCCCCTGAACCTTCTGTTACATGTCTGACTTTGGTCAAAGGCTTCTAAATCTTTCCACAGAGTTATATAATGAAACAGGCTATTTATAGCACCCCACTGCAGGAGAGTCCTAGCATTAGCTATGAGCTGATAATGGTTATCAAATGAACAAATATACCCAGCTGTGCTTCATATTTAACCTTAAGCTGTATGCAAATTCAGTGAGTAGGAAAATTATCAGTTGATGGGAAAACTTTAGCAATAATGGCATGGAGTGGATAAATAGCCTGTTGCTGCTGCATGGTCTCTCACCACTCTAAGTGCCACTAAGATGGGCAGCATGTAAAGATAGAGAGCACTAGAAAGTGACAGCCCCCTCTGACAGCTCACAGCCCACCAGGCACTGTCAGCTTGAGGATTAGGGTATCACAGGCTGCGGTTTGACAGTGTGTTGTTTTCAACAGAAACATCAGCATCAGCTGTACTTGCCTCTGTCATCCTCCTTATCCCAAAATACAGCATGCAGGACTTTAAAAAGTCTGAAACAGTTTTATAAAACACTTTATAGTGGAGTCTCAAGAAGAGCTGTGACATCCCAGCTGAGAGGGAAGTTCACTGCTGTGTGGAACTGCCTTTAAGCTTTGGGAGTCTTGGGAAGGAGTGTTATTCCTGTGTATCAACCAAAACTAATGCAGCGGCCAAACTACGGTGAATGTTTGACATGGCAAAGGAAACACCAGTTTGTATCACAGGACAAACATTAGGTGCAGGCAACACACTCTCAACTCACTCCAGTTACTCACTGGGCCTATGGGAGTCTGCTGGGCTGTCCTCAGCATCCCTCCAGCAGTGTCACACAGTCTTATGCTGCGGGCTCTGACCTCCTCCTGCCCCTGAAGTTCTGCCACTCTGGCCACTGCTGCCAGTCCCTGATGGACTTCCCACCTGATGAGTGCCCTAGGATGACAGGACATTGATGTGGAAGACATATGGAAGAGATCTCATTTTTAGAAAAAAAAGATGCTTACTCAGACTCACGTTTCATTTTAGAAAATCTGAATCTGAAGTGGCCCAATAGCCAATTAAGCCAATACACCCTCAAGCTGTAGGCTAAATCTTCCAAGAGAAAATAGCACAGGACTTAAGTTACCAAGATGCTCAAGTTACTCATTTCTGTTGTACACCAAATGTTAGGACTGTAAGCACAGAAACCCATTTATTAGCTATCTCAGAGATCATATTTTCTTTCTGGAACAATTTTGGGGAAGGAAATTCAATACAATTCTTCTCATTTCAGCTAAACAGGGAAATGCCACACCTAATGAATTTCAATGGCATTCCTGCCTCTGCTGAAAGGTCTATTCACTAAATTTAAAAGATAGGAACCACTGCTGAGTAATTTTCCACTGTCCCACCCATTTCTTCTGATAAATTTACTTTCAAGTTGTGATGGGTAAGTATAACAATCTATCAGAAATAGCGTTTAAATAATTGTAATATGCTGCATAATGTTTATTTATAAAATTCTTCAAGAAGTGGGTGTGCATCTTTCCCAGCCCACTGCATTTCTGAAGCCTTTGTCATTTTTTGTACCGCCCAGCTTCAGGACCTTTCTACTTTCAGGAAGCACTAACAAATGCAAGCATTTCTGCTGTGCAACATAGATGTATCCAAAGACTGCTGTTCCTAGATCAATGCATCCAGTATCCCATGTCCAGTGGTGACCATCACCAAACAATTCTGATCAATATATCCAGAAATGGAATAATAACCAGATGAAAAAGGAACTTTCTCCACAGTTTTCATAAATTAGGACAGCAGTTCCCAGACTTTTTCCAACGTTGCCATCCCCACCACCTGTTTCCCATCCCATCTCCTTGCTGTCATGCCCACTGAGCCAGGCCACCATCTCTTTGTTTCCTTCTCAGCGCTCCCTCATAACCCCAGCAGCTGCTCTTTCCTTCCCTCCTTACTTCCCCACTCTAAGGACTTCACAACTTTGTTGCTACTTCTCCAGTTTGATTTTCAAGCAAAGACAAATGTGGAACAACAGGGGCTGACACAAAATTCATGATGTTCTCAGATTTACAGTTCACAAAGGCTTCACATTGGTTTTTAGGCTCCCGCTCAGCCCATAACCTCTGGGAGATGCTGGAGCAACGATTTTCATTGGATAATTATGCAGTGTAAACACAAGTTTTGATGTCAGTGTTAAACTGTGTCTAGTGATTTCACTGCATGATGACACAGGGTAAACAGGAGCCAGCTTCTTTTTATAAACTGCATTTGCAAGTGCTGTCTCATTAGAAGGAAAAAAAAATTGTATTAGTTCCAGAACATTTAAATATATTAATATTAGCTCACAGTAACCTTTATATGAACTTTCTTTTGTGAACTTATGAGATTATGTTATCTTGTTTTTAATAGAATAATTGTTCAATGTAAAGATTAAGGTATTTTTAAATACAATCACAACTCTACTGCACTGGAACTGCGTCACCCTCCTAAAATAGTTTTACTTTCTCCAGTTTTTTCACATTACTGCAGTTGCTGTGGACAAAGCATAGGGAACTAAACACTCATGGCAATTCATATGGATTTTATTTCATGCCAGCATATCCACTGTGTTTCAGCGATAGCTGATGAAATACTAAGACTGGTTCTTGAGGTGCGTGGGATGATGTGGGAGCAGAGGACTCTGGTGGGAGAGCTGAAAGGCAGCATGGCAGCTGTGTGGGTGTGTGTGGTGAGGGGCTGTGCTGTGGGGCTGTGGGTGCCTCTCAGTGTGTGGGGCTGCACTCGCTGGCCAAGCGACATGTGGAGAGGGATGCAAGCAGAGGTTGGGCTTTACCATAATTGCAATGCATTTCCACCCTGAGAAACAGCTCTGGCATGGTCATTTCTGCTACAGGCACTGTGGCAGTGGCCAGGGAATGGACCCCAAGAAGCAGTGATGTTTAGCAATCCCCAGCAAGCCCTACAGTCGGCCCAGTCCCGCAACCCATGGCACATGGCTGGGACCCATTGAGCTGGGTGCTCATGTCACCCACATGAATTCCAGCTGCCACAGAAATCCAGATTCTTTCACACTGCACACAGTCCCTGCCCACAGTCCTTGTACCACTGTCCTCCACCCTGTAAAGCCCTCATCTGACCCTTTCTTTGGATCGGTTGTCTATTACTTGTACCTCTTTCTTTTCCTGTGAGTGACACATTTCACCACAGAGTGTCACAGATACAGCCTTTGAAAAGCAGCCCCCTCTCAAGCAATATTTAGAAACTGCTTCTAGATGTAGAGTGGGAGCCAAGATCTGTACATTCCGTATCACCACAACAGGAAGCACTTGCTAGGAAAGGATGAAATCCCTTACATCCTATTGTGCTCAGATCATCTGTAATGCCCAGGTGACTAGAAACCAGACACTGAGTGCTTAAGTGCTTGTGAAGAGTGCTTTGATAGAGAACATGGTAAGATAAAAAATATTATCAGCTTCCCAGTAACCTCTATATTTGGACTCTGCCTTTTGCAAAAGCTGAATCATGAACTACTTTACTCTCTGACACACAATACAGAACATGCTAATAATACTATCTGCAGGTGATAATAGTGGATGACTAAGTCAGCAAGCATGTAAGGCACTAGAGAAGGTAGAGGCTATAAAAAGTCTGCAAAAGTGTGCAGGCAACGCCTTTTAGTTTGTATAAGATTGTGTACAGAAGGGGCATGGGCCAAGTTTTGGGGTCTTTTTGTTATATACTTTAGGCCTTTTTAGTTTCTTAGAGAAAACAGATGTCTAAAGACTGGAAAAGCAAATCTCGGATCTAAAACACATGAAAAGTTAACAGACACCTGGTACAAATTGTTTAAATGTTTGGTTACAGGAAACAAGATTTCAACCCACTGTCTTTACATCTGAGTTCTTGCAAAAACTCTTATACTTTTGAGGCTGTGTTATGCTGGAGGCCATTAAACAGTACTGTATTTTCTCTTGATCATTACAGGTCATTGCTTAATTATATTCACTCCTTTCAACCAATCCTTTTCTTTTGTTTTTTTTCCCATTACAAAAGTGTACTGGTTGGTCCTGTACATAACAAAGACAGATGTCCATGCAGCATGAACTTTATTTATATAAAGGATGGATTAGACACAAATGTCACACTTCTTTAAAAAAGTTTAAATTAACTAATCAACTGCTGAAAACCAAACAGGTAATACTATTTACACAGGACAATGCTCACCTTCCTTCTCAAAACTAAAGTGAACTCTCAGTCTGAAGTAAGGACAATGATATATAGAAACACTGATTGCTAGCAGTTACCTTGTAGATGGCAATCCATGTCTCTCATACTTACAGAACTTACAGTTTCTCTGTAAATGAACCCAAATCAGCTCTTTGGCACAGTCATACTGATGTCTGCATTTCAAGGTCAGTATTTTAATGGGCTCAGCCACCTGAAAGCATTTCATCAGCACAAAATCAATGCTTCTCCCACTGGTGTATCCAGCAAGAAAGGCCAGCCCAAATATTAGATGTCCTTTAACCATCTATAGATGTCCATCTATACTCACCCTTCCTACACCTCAACTGAGTGAAGTTAACACTGATTCTATACAGACAAACAGGAAGTTTGCAGCTTAGACAGTACTTCCAAAAACTAGACAGACAGTGATCACTGATTTCACATTTAGAGTGTACAAAATACCATGACGCCTGGTGCCATTCTAGAACATCTTTTCAGATTTTCACCTGAATTTCTCAGCAATGTACCCTTCATTTTCTGACTCTTTTGAAGCACCTTGGCAAGAAAATATCCCCAGAAAGTGTATTTGGAGTGTTGTAGAACTGTCTCATCTGCTTTCCTGAGTGCACCGGGCCCAGATTGAAGTTTGCAGCCAGTTCAACAGTCCAGTCACAAACCACCACTGCTCTAGATGTAATAAGTCACTTGCAGGTCAGTCTCACCATTTGATCTCTTCAGTTACTCAAATTAATATCAGTTTCAGATTTAAGTGTTTGGATCTTATTTTAACATCTACCTTCTTAACTCTCTTCTTTACTAATAAAACCAGACATATAAACATGCTTCTATTCCAAGAGTCCTGCATGGTAAAACTATCCAGGGTGGCACCTATTCCAAAAAATAAAGCTCCAACTGAGTTCTTACTATTAAAGAAATATACTTTACAAATCTTCATATAAAAAGCCTACCTGGAACAATCAGTAGCAATATAATACAAAACTGTAACAACTCCTGTTACCCTGTGCCAACTGTTAGATAAATAAGACTTGTAAACCAAAATCTGCTCCTAAATTTACATTTCCTCTTTCTGGAATGTACAAAAAGTTTCCTAAAACTTTTCCTTATAAATTTGCATGTGGTCTTTTCTGTCACAGAAGTGCACTCACTCACTGACCTCTCTTCTGATCTGAAATTAATTCCACCATGTGGAGTAGTAAATCTCTGTGTCTCTCTCAGGAATTGGGAATGATGACTTTCATCAGACAATTAAATTAGAAAAGTCACTTAAAGATTTGGAAATATGAGCTTATATTGTCTGATTATAGATCATTCTAATAAACCACGGAAAACATTCCTGTTGCTTCTGTTCAGAAAACAGAGCCTCGCAAAAGTAATTTCATGAGATGGTGGCAATTAGTCTTTTGTATCATTTAGGAAATGCATCTTGTTTCAGTTAAATATGTCGTCCAGTCAGGAGGAAAAGAGGTCTGTCCTCTTTTGCATTGGCAGTCTGGAATTCATCGCGCAGTCGGAACTGCCATTCATCTTCCAGCTCTAGGCGGACAACGGTCTGGCGAAGAGAATTGCGGTCTTGACAAATCACACACAGGGTGGCACCTAAGCAAACAGTTAAAAAGAAACTCACATGAGTATCCCCTTCATTCTCAGACCACCCAGCTCCCACCACCCTTTGGCATGTAGAACTCCACCTCTTTCACATCAGGAGTTACAAATGGGCTTGGGAGAAAATTAAGCCGCTCAGGTAGGAGTGAGGAGAGCTACGTTCAGCTCCCTGTTTGTCAGATCCTGTGTAACTTGAGGTACCTTGTATTCACCTAGCAAGCAGGACTCACAGTACTTCCCCTACCCTTTAGGGTAAGGAAGGGTAAAACTGCCAGGTCTAAGGAGGTGGTGATGGGTCCCGACAGCAAACAAGATGAAGCCCTACATCTATTCCTCTTTTAGCCCTTCTCATCATTAACTTGGTTGAGTGAAACCCTCACTCAGCAAAACACATAATCAATCACTGTGATGGCTGACTAAGCTCTTTCTGCTTTGCTGTCCAGAAATGGTCTAAATATGTCCTTAAAACTAATCACAAACTTTTAGTGTTTTTTGGATTGGTATGCTAATGTGCTGGCAATGAAAATCTGGTACGTATGTCTATGGACACAGTCAAACACAAAATGCCAAAGTAAAAAATATCAGATTTTAGTAACCAGTATCAGATGTCGTGACTGACATGTTGATACCATTTTAACTTGCATGGATGGCTTCCTGGCTTCTGAGAAAAGTGCTCAGTTAAGAGGAGATAATTACCCAGCCAGCATTCGGTAAACTGCATGGGAGATGGTAAGTGGAAATGCCCAAGACAAAAACCAACCAAACAAACAAAAACAAAAAAAACCCAAACAAATAAAAAAATCCAACTGTGAATATAATAAGAAGAAACAAGGCTGACAGTCCTGTGGTGTTTAGTGCTCATGTGGCAGGTTTGAAAATCAAGTACACTGCCAGGGGAGATGGAGAAATCCCAAAGCAAATACCCTTTGTGCTACATGCTATAAAAATTGCCTGGTTTATGCAGAATAACACTGACTGATAGCCTCTGTGTTAACTGCAACAGAGAACACAGCAGTTCATAACAACTCTGCTGGTTTCAAGAGGCACTAACCACAGTGCTCTTCTTCCAGTGCCAGGTATAGCTGTGAATGAAACAAATCTCCCAAGCACTAAATACCTAAGACAGTAGCAGAACCATCCAAAAGAAGTCTGCAATGTGACTGCCTGCAATAGGAGTGGAAGTTAGTTGTCTCCACTGCAATACACCATCATAAGAATTACATGAAGAAACTGGTTATTAGGAATAGATTTTAAATGAGCCAGTTTCTATTTCCAAAAGTAGGAAATAGATTTGGATAGAGGCTTGTCCATCACCCATTTTCTATCATAAATCAGAAAGCCTCGAAGAACACAAAAGGTAAATGCTTCATGCATAAATCTTCAATACTCAGTTTTCAAACACAAAGTAAGGAGTTGTGTATGTACACGAGGCATAATGGTGCAGCCCCAACATTCCTCCCAACTTAGAAATCTGCAGAACTTATAGCACTGTTATATACCAGTTTACTACAGTACAGAGCCAGGATGATCAAGCATCAAGGTCAGGTGGGACATATAAAGATAAACATGACTACATGCATATCCATATACATATCCAAGTATATACATTTTCACATAAAATACATTCTTCCCACGTTCCCAGAGACCACATCATCCAATTCTTTGCAATAAAGTTATTGCAGCTCACCTTTAAGGAAATGAAACTTCTTCAAAAAGCTAGCTACAACAAAGGAGTCACAAAGATACAGCAGGAGACCACTGAATGTCAAACCAGAAGAACTGATATTCAGAGAATGAGGCCGAGAACTCATGTAGCAAACTGCAATCTGATTGGGAGAGATTGAAAAAAAAAATAGCATTTTTCAGGTTTCTATACAGAGCTAAGACTTGATATCAAGCTTCCAGTATCTTTACCTGATTTAAATTCAGACTTGCTTTCCCACTCCAAATATTGTGAGCTATGCAGTTCCTTCCAAAACATCCCTCCACTTATTAAAAATATATACATAAAGCACTGTTTGTAACTATATATTAGTTGCTTCTATTCATTACTATTATTATCATGAGGTTTGAATGTGACAGTTTGAAAGCTGCAGTAAGAAAAGCTCCCCACAGCCACAATACTGCAACCTGTCCAGCAAATTTTATTTATATGTGAGTAAATACAAGTAACCATGCAGTCAGACATGAAAAGAACCCTTATAAATTGCAAATTTCATTTACATTATGATAGGATTACTCAAGTCAGTAGACGTGGGCATATACATGAATGCATGATGTTTCCTCTTATCTAGTTTGTTTTTATGGCTACTCTCGAAATCCACTAGGAACTGGGAATATTTACAGCATTCTTTAAGGATTTATAAATTTAAAATAAGGACTCTTCCTCACAAGGTTTTCTTTCCAAAGTGTTACTGTACTACTTCATTGGAGCAGATCCTCATCTGGCATAAATCACATTACTCAGTGGAGGAAGGTTGAACCACAGCCACTGAGACTCTGACCCAGGATGTCTATTTCATGTTCCTTCAATCCTACTGTATCATATTCCAGCTCAGGTAGCAATTCCAGAACCAAACAGCTCATTTCATCTGCCAAATGGGTTAGAGCTGAAAGTATGGAATGGAGGAAGACAGTAACAGTACAGCACCCTTCCCTAGTTTGTTTTCTCAAATGTGGTGGGAACATAGGCCTGTAAGAGCTCAGCAAGAAAGAAAATTAGAAGATGTAGTTCAGAATGTTCTGGAAGCAGCATATATGGGAAGCTCATTACACAGTTAAAGAACCTTAGTAAACACAGCAAGACTGAATTTCACTTAGTATTCAAGGCAGGCGAAGAGGTAAAAACAGTTTCTCTCTCCTGAACACCACCTTAGTATCAATTTCTATTTGACCCACATTTGAGTTGAAGTATGATCTTGGCTTTAGATTCAAATGCATCAGAGAGAGCCAACAGCTCTTGAGATCGAATGTCAGCTTCTCCCATTCTGTCCGTTTTTTTGGCATTTGCTTCTCTGCTCACCTTATCAGACAGAAGTGAACTAAAACATTCATATTTTTGAAGTGCTTTCTAAGGGTTAGCCAGTAAAACCTTCTTGTGAACAGAATTTGCTGTAGAAAGAGATAAAGTACAGCAGACTGAGAAAACACTTCTTAAATAAAAATGTGCTCTGTATTAATTCAGAATCTAATATAATCCACAGACTATATTAGTATTTAAGACAATTCTGGGAGTGTTCTCCATGTACTTTACTTGAAGCCTCTGACAATATCTCTATAGGACTAAGAATTTGATTTTAACATTATAGGGATCTAATACCTGATTCTTTAAAGGCTGTGTCACTACTATTAAGGAATGCATCAATGAACCCATCCAAAACGTAGCCTATGAATTTCTAGAGCTGCTTGAAGATTATTTTGTTCAATACCTGTGGTCCTAAGTTAAGGTAACAGTCCACAGATAGCACTGGATGGCTATAATTCTTCAGGGAGAGAGGGAAGAAGCGATGGCTGTGATACTGGAGATACTTTTCAAGGAGCAACTGAGCAGGTGCTGCCAAGAAGGTATGCTTGCTGTCAGGAGCACAAATGTACTGAGCAGGGGAGATTGAAACTGAAGTGTCAGATACCTATGAGGGAAAAATATTTCTGGTACACATCAATCTTTATCAATCAAACTGTACTTATCTGAATTTTGGTTTGTATAAAACATATGTCTACCCTAAAAATCTAAGATTTATATAACAAGCAAAATCATTCAGCCAAATATATCTGCTACCAGAAAAGATTCAGAGTTTCATAGAATTATATTTGTATTTGTAGTCTTTGAGGTTTCTTCTTTGAACTCAAAGTACTCCTACATATGAAGTCACATGAAGATGAGAAATTCAACAGCTGCAGATAAAAACCACACAGTGAATGATTACTTGGGTCGTAAAGAGACACTTAAGTGTTTTTCTAAGTTTTAAGGGAATATTATTATGGAAAGGTGCATTTATGACAAAAAGATTGTGAATTTCATAAATAAATAACCAAAAAAAGCCCCATGGGGCAGACATACCCCATTATGGCAACATTAAATGCACCAAAATACCTCAGGTCTCCTGGATAAAAAGTACAAAAAAGGAAAACAGAATTTTAACAGAAGGTCTCAGTTCCCACCTTAGACTTAATGTGGAAGGATCGTTGTCCTCCTACTGCAATTTGCTTTTTCATTACGTTGAAGTGATTGAACCGACAGATGAGAAGGCCAGCACTGTGGACACGCAAGTTGAAGTCAACATCATCACACGTAAATCTGGAAAGAATAAAATCATAGCAGATCAGAGGACTGTTTCTTGTCACACACTGACAAATACAAGCACTCAGTGTCTTTGATCAGCACCATAGAAAGGGCAGGTATCAAACCTCCACCAGTGCCTATCAGTCAAGGAAAGAGGCTTCAGCTTTGTAATAATGTACTAGGCTAGAATGAGTTCAAGATCAGAATGACCAAAGGACTTAGAATGACTTAGGGAGAGAAAAGACCAGAAACATAAAGTGGAAAGGCAGTAAACTGCCAGGGAAAATACCCAGGAGTTAAAATATTAAAATGTTTTCTTTACCTTTTACTACAAAAATGTAGTCACAGAAAATTGCTACATATGCTAACTATCTCAAATAAGGTCAAGGAAATTAATTTCTTCAAATTCCAAGGAAATTAATGAGACCCTACATTTGATTTGGCAAATGCACAGAAGTATCTGACTACTCATTTTGCCATCAGAAAATGAATATCCAGCAATTTTTTCAATGTGCTTCTACAGAAATAATGACATTTTATGTTAGAGATGAAAATTATTTGATGACAAGGAATCCTTTCTTAGTACAAGAGAACCATTAAGGCATAGGAATAAATTAAGCAGAATGAGGCCAAACATCCCTGAGCTAAACTTGAAAAATATGATGGAACAGAATAAAAGGTAACCTCCTAAAGCTGACTAAATTCAAATATTCTGGTCTTTGAAAAATTCCCTCAGGTCTCCATTTTGAAAATATGTATTACAAAGGAAACAGGATGATGTGCAGAACCATTGGACTGACATTTAAGAGTTCTGAGCATCGAGTGCAACAGTTGATATCAGTGAGAAACATGGCATTTAATTCTAGGTTTTTAAAAATCTGTCTTTGATCTTAGCAATATCTACATGATGATTTCATATCCCTGACTGTCAGTGTCTCTGTGTTTTAAAATGTACCTTTTTCCTTGCCAGCCCAGGCTTGGAATGTCATACAATACTTCAGGCTCAACAGCACCCACACAGAGGATTAGAGCGAGCCACGTGTGGTTTAAAGACACATGCAGGAAACGGGTGGTGTGATCTGGCATTTCTGACATTTTAACATTGCTGCCTGTACTCATAATATCACTTTGCTTTATTGTCATTGTCTACATTAGCCCTTCATAATGCTTCATAAGGTAATATAGTCAGGCAGCCTGGGAGCACGACTTTGTACTAGGAGATGCATGGGAGCAAGTTTAAAATGATCTTTTAAAGTGTCAGGCTGGTGACAATAGAAATATAGATAATTTATTTATCTGCAGATTAATGAAAGCAGAATGCTTCCCCGCAGTGATAAGTGAACTTGGACCTGAGTTAGGAGAGGTCTGAGAAGCACGGTGACAAATGTTGTTACCTAAGTCTAGGTGTGCAGAACCATTTTAGATTGCCTGGGGTGTCCCACCTAGCTCACAGAAAAACACACGTAGATTTCATGTCAGACCTGCCAGCTCCATATGGACATCTTGCATATTCTGAAGTGCCTAAACTTTAGACAAGTGCCAGATTTAGACAAGCGAATCTCATCTCTTGTGATATATAATTCATTCTGTTGTAATAAATTCTTGTCCCACAAAAGTGGGGCCAAAACCACAGTTTATTTCACACAGATCAGTGAAATTCTGTGAGATGATGTACCTAGTGAATACTGTTCTGGTAACTGTGATGACACAGTGTATGACAAAAGTATAATCTAATATATCTTATGTGGAACAATAAATGGAAGAGAGGGATTTCTGAGATAGAAATCTGAATGTAAGAAACAACCACTAATGTAAACAAGGTTTATTTATTCTTGTCTTCTGATTTTCCTGATGAGCACACACATGGTACGTTCCAGTTTTGTGCTCTTCAGGGTAAAAAGCCCAACTATACGTCAGAACAAGACTTGCTTTTGCACCATTCAGCCATACATACCTTCTGTTTCCCTTGGAAGGGATTGCACATAAGCAGGCAGAAGGGAAGTATGGTATTTACTGAACGGTCACTTGGAGCAGACCAATACTGCAGGGCACACTGCTGAGTGTGTATCCCCTGTAATTCAAATATGACTGTTTTATTTGGAACTATGGGAATTAATGACTTTTTCCAACTTCTGGCAACTTTGGAAGGATCACTAGCAAGACAACAAAATCTGTCTGCATGTCATTCATAACATCCCTAAAAAAACCCAAGAGCTTTCGTGAAACTTCCTTTATTTGCTTCATTTTCTCTATTCAAAGGTGCTATTGATTCACTTACCTGTTCTGATTGTACTGTACATTCTGTGTCAGATCCACATTCAGCATAATGAAATCATGTACATGGCAGCAGGAGAACGGTTCCCTGATCTCTGCACTGTTTGTTTTACTGGACCATTTTCTCATCCCAATTAAGGCATAATGAGTGACATTGGGAGTTGATTCAATATGTTGTAGAATTTGCTTCAAGGAAACATTCCTTTCAGTCCATGTATAGTCGCTACAGTAATTACAAAATGTGTTACTTTCAAAGTATATAGAGAACATTCATAATCTCATTCAGCTGAAGAGCAATTCTTAACAGTTGAAAGTTGTTATGAATGTCAGGTAGATAACTCCAGTGTTGTCTTACTTTACTGCATTTTTTTGTTTCTCACTTTAGTCAAAACTTAAAATTAACTGGTGCTTATACGGTGGAGACTGGTACGACAGATCTGAAACTTAGTCCAGAACTTTCAAAATATTCACACATATATGTAAACTTTTAAAGTTATCTAGCTAATGAATCTGGGGGGGTTGCTGACTTTGTGACATCACTTAAGCACAAAGTATTAAGATCCTTCTAGCCCACCCCTAGAGTCCATAAAACTCAGTTTTCACCGAGTTTCATTCTCTCTAAAGGTTCGCTGTAAATCCTGAATTCTGAGAATAGATAAAAATATCTAGTACAAACAACGTTCTAAAGTATTGAAAACAAAAATAATGGTTTGGGGATTTAGGAAACTCATAAAGGAGCCACACAAACTAGGACTGACAAAAGTGCCAAAGAAAAACACAATTTGGACAGAATTGTCTTTTAGCTTCCTTGGAAAAATCTGGTGAAAAATGTATATGTGATTCATACTTGTCCGGTGTATCAGGACTGCTTACAGAGTCTGAAGTCTGCACCAGGTACCTCTAGATTGAACCAGAGTCAGGCAAAACAGCAACGGCTGCAGGGCACATAAATCCTCAGGGGACAGGAATGAAAAACAGGCACTACATTGTGTGCTATGCAAAGGCAGATATCTAGGAAAGTGGTCTGTTAGGCAGATATAATTCTCTGCTTGTACAGGGTAGAAATTGTAGTTTACCAAACATAATTTTGAAATTATATGCAGTGAAAGGTCAAAAGAGATTAGCTAAAAAAAAGCATGTATTACTCTATTTACCTTTTCCTGTCTCCTGAACAATCAACTTCTACTGCATTCCACATAACACAGGAGTCATCTGAAATGACAATGAAAGGCCAAATATCCTGGGGCTTTATGCCCAGCTCCTCCTGCCGATTTCGTTCAAGCTCCAGGTTATGATAAGACAACTCCTTTATCAGGAAGTGTGCAGCACCTGAAACCAAGGACATAACCCATCAGATTAAAAGTAGGGGCAGAAACAGTTTCCTTTTAATTTGGAAGTGAGTATTTCTACAGAGAAGGGTACAAATCACTCTGAAGATTTTAATACCCCAACACTCCCCAGAGCCAACTTTGTCACTTGCCAAGCAAGCGACTTACAAAACCACATTGGGAAGTATGCAAAATGAATCCTTACGTCTGTGATAAATATCTGCTAGTGTTTTAAGAGTTTAGTGACTAATTCTTTTAACCTCGCAGATATTTGGGTCCACTAGCATTTCTTAGGGCAAACAGCTAGAGATGCTGACTGACCAGCTGAATGAGGTGGGAAATTTTCCCTGATGATCTACTTTGAATTTTTGTCACCACTGCATATAAGTTGCTCCAGCAACACCAGAAAAAGGCTGAATATTTCACAGATGTTATATTAGCAGAACCCACCTAAAGGATGTACCTAATCAGTGCATCACTGCCTATGCAAATAGTACATAACTTATTTCCATGAGGAAATGGAGCTGGTTACTCCATCTGAAGTCACAATTTCAGTTCCTTTTAAAGTCAATAGAAGACAGTAAGCATTTCTAGGGTGCAATTCACTGAGCTTGCTTTAGGTGACCTAGATTAAGTGAATTGCATCTTCAGCTGTGACTCATTGTCTCCAAAGGAAATCCAAATTTCCAGATCAGACATGCTAGTTACAAGGTGTGTATCTACATTTCACTGTTGATTAACAACACCTCAAGGGTCCAAGTCGTGTGTCCATATTTCTTAAAACTTTTTGTTATACTTACCTACTCCTGCACTGTTGAAAATGCTTGGAAGAACAAGCATGATGTGGTTGGGCCAATACTTCTTATATATGGCCATTTCATATTCCTTGACAACTAAAACATGCAAATGACTGGCTCCATCCATTGCATGATATAAATTGAAAAGTCCATGTTCATGACGACCAGTGGTGGGAGTAAAAGTGGGGCTTTTTATGTAATCTTCACTCTGTAAGTAAAAAGAAGTGTGAGTTTCTGTATTAACCTGAAGAGAGAAAAGAGAACCAGATTCTTCAGGAGAATAAATCAGATTCACCAACACTGGACAAAGTAACACATTTTAAATTACCTTGACAGAAAAATAAACAACTTTTTTAAGAGCTGGGAAAAAAGAAAACTCTATCACTTAGCTTATTCAATTGGTGAGAGTGTGGTGGAGTGGACAGGACTGCTAACCCTGACCTGCCATGTGCACAGGGGCCTGGAGGCTAGATCTGGCAAAGGATCTAGGTCCATATGAAGTAAGACAGTAAGAAACACCGTACTCCAAAACTCTTCTTACCGGCCAGCTCCCAAACTTGAATGCACTGAAACCACCAAGTGTCCAAGCTTGGTAGTACAGTAAAAGCCTGTTTCTACAGAGGTCCAGGACTGTTTCTGCCTGGGAAACCATTTTTAGCCTGGTTCCTACTAAGGTCATTAAAAACCCAGAATGAAAGTGTGCCTTTTTAAAGAGACTCTCTAAACTCCTGGCAATTAAGTAGTCCAGACTTAGAACTGCCAAAGCAAAAAATGGTGGATTTGACGCCAGTGGAGTTCACGGAAAGGGTTGTGTATCAAGAAGTGGATCAAGAAAAATATTTTATAATGGTTTAATAGTCTAGATTTATACCAGGCTGCATTTTTCAATCTCACAGCAAGATTGCAAGCACTATTTTGGACCAAGTGAACAGAAAAAGAAGAAAAGGGAGAATAAATGATTTTGGTAAAGCCTCAAAGCAGGTCAGTGGCAGAAGGAGGCAAAGAATCCACAAGGACCCACTGCACAATTCTAACCATGTAGCAAGCACAAGTTTACTGGCTGAGGAAGAGCAGGAGGTTTCACCCTCACATTGCACAGTTGCTGCAGTGTTGCTGTCTGGGTTCTTCCATTTAAAACTTGAACTGGAGGGTGGTATTGATTTGTTACTGTTTATTTGAAACAGCTTATTTTCTCCAGGATAGAAGTGCTAGTGCTTACTATGGTTCCACAAACTGCTTCAACACTCCAAGCAGGGCTGCCGGAGCAAGGCACCACTTCACCTTAAACATGGATTTTGGGAGCCCCTGTAAAGGCCAACATCAGAGTTTGCGTGGTCTGTCAGATGGATGACCTCACAAAGTGTTTTCTGCAAGTGTGACAGGTGATTCTTTATACAGTCTTGAAGCCACGACAAAGATTCCTTGAAAGCCTTACTTTTATATGAAAGTAACCGAGCAGTTATGCAGAATAAGACAGGATATTCCACTGTCTTGAATTACAGAAAATAAAATGCCTCCTCTTAGTAATGGTATGATAAATGAAATCATGTCTCTGAGGTCCATTGATGAAACCATTCTGACTTTAACATTTTAAATCCATAACCAAAGATCTTTTGTCACACATAAGGGTGTTTATACCAAAGGATCAACCTTAATAATGAGCAAAAAAACCCAGATTACTGGTGGCTTGACAGTTTTGCTTCATGTGTCCCTTTCTGGGAGAAAATACAAGCTTAGTATAAGAACATCTGGATTATCCCTTGACAGCACAAGTAGTAGCATAACGAAAACTAATTCAACAAATTTTAAAATTCATAGTGTCTCTCTCCCATATATGGCCATAAATATAATCATTCACCTACCTTATCTGTAACTAGTGGTAACCTCATGCTTTCCAGTTGTCTTCCTGGTTGGCTAAAGACAAAATGATGCTCTTTTGATTTTGGAATGATAAAATGCAGCTGGATCTCTTCTCCCAGCATAGAATAGGAAAAGGCAAATGCATGCAGAGTGGACTCATAAAGCTGAGGATGGGAAAAAATAGAATAATTGCATTCAGAGTCAAACTACAAGGTCTCAGTGTAGTTTATATACATTTGTAACATTGATAAATA
Source organism: Anabacerthia variegaticeps (assembly GCA_035583185.1). Classification (NCBI taxonomy): domain Eukaryota; kingdom Metazoa; phylum Chordata; class Aves; order Passeriformes; family Furnariidae; genus Anabacerthia; species Anabacerthia variegaticeps. Next base: position 101,212,007 of record JAWWEW010000112.1, on the reverse strand, counting down.
GATTACAATCACTTACTGTATGCATTAGATTTACTTCATTATTCATAGATTTGAAACAATATCCCACAGACTAGAGCTTACACACACAAAAAAAAAACCAACACATTAAAGTGTTCCCTCTTTTGAAAATTCATCTTGCAGATGGTACCAATACTTACAGGCCACTCTTCAGCTTTCAGAAATACTGACATACATAAAAGCCAGTATTTGCATTGCTGACATCTTCTTCCTCACACTCTAATAGGCAGGAAATTAGAGGGTTACTCTGAGTAATAACAAGTTGTATACCATATATAAACTACTCTATGCTGCACTACTCCCGTGTCAGAATTAGCACCTGTTGTAGTTCCTCGGGTGAAAATATAAGCAAGTCTTAGTGGGAAAAGTTTGTTGGGAAAGCAGTTTTAACTGTTAAGTATACATGCAGATTACAGCACTGAATAAACTGGTGTAAATGAAGCAAGAATCAGTCCTCTGATGTCCCTAAGCCTGCAGTCTGGTCAAGGCAGGAAAGCCTCAAGAAATAACAAAATCTGTAAATCAGTTGTTTTTAACACACGCATACAAATTCTAAGCCAATTTAGATACAGTGAATGTACAGAAACTGTTTGAATTGTGTCTGTTTCTGATCTGCAGAGTAGCATCTGGAAATCTTTACCTGGTACCTGGGATTGAAACCCATATACTGATGACACTGTTCACAGTGATGGTAGGTGTTATAAGCTGCATACTTGGACAATCTCATCCTAGTTGTTTGACGGCACGTATACATGTCCTCCTGTCTCCTGTTCATTGATCTGTCTATTAAAAAAAAGAAGCAACTTAAATGTAAGATATCTCCAAGGCTAGAATGTATTCCCCTGTGACAAACTGTTTCTGTCACTGTAATCAGCTTCTAGGAAAAATGGACATATTAGACATGTATAAAACAAACTATTAATTCATTCTGAGCATAGTATGTTTTATAAATTCTTATGTACACCAAAGGGAACTGCAAATTCATGATTATGATAATTCTGTAGAGATTTCTCGTAAGGCTGACACGTAAGCAAAGCCAGATTACTAAAATTATCATTGCTGTTGTTGCTATTACTGGTTTAATGCTTACAAAGTAATACACAGTAAAAAAGGGCCTTATGACATTTGCCATTCTGTGACAGAAAACACTGTAGATTATGTTAAATGAACTCAGAAATTTAGTTGCTCTTTAGTGTATATCCATATTTTTTAAAAGGATCGCCTTGATGAGAGACTGAAGGAAGATGAGGTGTAATTTCTGCTGAAAAGGACTTTGTTTTATCTTTGCACTCAGATTTTCAACATCAGATCAGGTTGTTCAAGGCTGTTCCTTGTCAAATTTTGAAAACGACTAAGTGGAGTTTTCATGATCTTTCTGGGCAACCTGCTTCATGGTTTGACCAGTTTTATTCAGGACATATTTTTCATACTATCTACTTATAATTTTTCATGTTGCAATTTTTATCTGTCCATATGCTGTGTATCTATAATAGTTTGTGTCTGTAAGTTCCCATTAGGAAGTTGAAGACAGTATTCAGATGCCCCTGCTAGACTTCTCCAGACCAAACAAATCCAATCCCCTGCAATTTTCTTCACATCTTGGTGGCTCCCCACTAGTGTGTCAATGTCTTTCTTGTACCGTCAAGCCAAAAACTTGATAGAATACTCAGATGTGGTCTTAGAGGTGCTGTACACAAAAGAACAATCACTTCCCTTGATCTGCTTGCTAGATTATTACTAAGCCATTAACCCAATGGAGAACTGGTGGCTCGTATTCAAATTGTTGCCTACCAGGACCATCAAGCCACCTTCATCAAAGTTGCTCACTACAGAATTGGCCCCAAGCTTGTACAGCTGAAACAAACTATTCTATCCCAAGTGCAAGGGGCACATTTGTTGAATTCTATGAGGCTCCTGTTCCTGAGGTTTGTTCCTGGAGGTTCCACCTCTTCAACCTGCCAAGCTCTTTCTGAATGGCAGTGTTACCTTCTGCATATTGACTGCTCCCCCAGCTTGGTACCATCCATGAACTTGTTGACATTGCATTCTGTCCCTTTGACCAGGTGGTTAAAGGCAATCTTAAACAGCATTTGCCTCTGTATCAGGCTCTGAGTATTGCCAGGCATATCAAATTGTCAGTCAAATTGGTGACAGGCACCAATTTTTAAATTCAGTGGTCCAGCTAATTTCCTATTCACTTTAAAATCCACCTATCCAAACCACTTTTGTCCAGTTTTGGCTGTATGGATGTCATAGAAGACAGTGACAAAAGCTTTGCTGAAGTCAAGATAAAGCCACTGCTCTTCCTTTGTTCATAGTGCCAGTCACCCATCATAAAACGCAGTCATGTTTACCAATCACAATTTGCCTAGGATGATCCATTCTAGCTGCTCCCAGTCCCTTTCCTCTCCTTCATAGGTCTGGACATGGCTTACAGGAGATTTTGTTCTGTGAGTGTTTTGAGGATTGAGGGTAGGCTGAGTAGGCTGTAAGTGCTTCGGTCCTTCTGTCCTGTGGAGGAAGGGTATTGCATTTTCCTTTATCCAGCTATCAAGAACCTCCACCAATTGTTGTTAGCTTTTCAAAGTGATAGACAATAGCCTTACAACGATGCTGGCCATCGCCCTCAACGTGCTTGGATACATCCCACCCAGTCCCATGGGCTTGTGTATGTCTAGTTGGCTAATTCAGAGCACTAATTCACACCAGAATACTCCAGGAATTTAGATCTGGACATATGCATCTCACGCTTTCCAAAACTAGACCAAAACCTAAAAAATAAACTTATAAAAACTTTAAAATACATAACTACATAAGTCACTTCATTGTTACAGAGCAGGACAATGCTACTATATAAAACCATTAAAATATACAAATGTATGTGGAATTAGAGCTTTTTAAATGAAAGAACATAATATTCCACAAAACACTATAAGGCTCATATTCTGGTAGTTCATTTGGCAAACTTAAAATCTTTTTACACTACAATTTATCCAAGTGAGATTCTGACATTTGAACTCTGCTTAAAAGTTTAACAGGATTCTCACATTAAAAGCAAATAAATACATATATGTGCACCAATCTAGATCTTTAAAATTCTAACCTTCGCTGTTTATAGTCTGAAGCTTTGAACAAATCAGACTTGCATCTTCATATTTTGGATCATGGATGGTGTAGTCAAAAGGCATCTTCTTAAATGTCTCCAAATCTGGCCACATATCTCCACGCTGATGGTAGTATTGATCAGATTCTTCTTTCATGTCTATCATATTATTGAAAAAGAGGAGTTCATAAATTTTTTAAACTCTTAATATTGCTATAGATGGCTTTGCTGTGCATATTATTCCTGCTTAATTTTTTCTTTCATTATTCCAGTGAAGCAATATTATTATGCATGAAGAGGTGCACCTTTGCATAAATGTGCCTCATACCTCAATACAACTCCGCCTTTTAAAAATTATCTTTCTCTAAAATCCTGTCAAAAATACAATGCATTGCTTGCACAAACCTCCCCCAGAAGATGGGTCACTTTTTTCACAGGTTATCCCATAAACCTTGGGGAATAGCTGCCTCTTTCTCTTTCACAGCTCATTGTGGAGGAAGGCCTGGGCACTGCCCCAAAGAGCCCTCAGAGACAAGAGCTGAGGCACAATCCCACAGTAAAATCACTGGACATCTTCCAGCCAGGGTCTGATGGAGGCAGATCACAGGCAGGTAACATCCGCTTGAGATTCTGCACGGCTGACTGTGGGCATACATTTAGTGTGGAACTACACATAGTCCATAAAATATAACCCATATTTTTCTATTTAACTCAGCCCTTAGTTACAGAGATACATCTGGAAACACAAGGGAGTAATACACTGCAAATAAAGGAAGCTTGGACTAATAATAGCTATTAGAGGGCAGAAACTTTCTTCCCATATGTAGTCTTATGTATATACAAACTATGACATTACTCCTCATGGTATAAATCTACCAAAAAGTCACTGATTCTTTTTATATACTTTACCACAAAAGTTCATTTCAATTCATCTCAATGGCTGGACATTATTTTATACACAAAAATTCTGTCGATCACTTCCCAAGAAAAACAGATGTATGTTGCTTTCTTACTGAGAGGAAGACTAAACTCTAAATTCTAAGCAAGATAACAAAATGCTCTTAAGTGTCAGTTGAAAATTTTTCTTATAATAATTCAATAATGTAATATAATTGCAAAGGTGAAGAGCATAGTATATACAAACAACTACCTTTCCATTTAGCATAACAATGTTCTACTGTCTCCAGAATATTTTGATATCAGGAACTTACTAATGTTGATTTCTTCCTCATCATAAACATCCACTTCTGTCAGTCTAATCAGCATTCGGGACAAAATACTGAGGAACTGAAGATAGGCACCTGTTTTCCCTATCTGTAAATAAATAAATTAGAAAATAAAAAAGTAAACTTTCATTTTTCAACATGTTACTTTTCCACATATCTGGAAATGGCAGCTGCAGTGAAACTGAATATTAATACTCAGCACTTGCATATGTATTTGTATAAGTGTCAGCATAAATTAAATGCTTAATGCTCAACAGTTTCGTTCTCTCTGTGCAGGAGCCTAGTTTAGAACATGCATTTTTTATCTCAGGTCTAATTACAGGCCCACAGACAATAACTTTCTCTCCTAATGTCACAGTTTGTACACAGGCAATGAACACTCAAAAATCTACACAAGCTCTTAAAATGTTAAAAAAAACCTACTCCAATTACAAGATAACAAAAGAATTACCTCAGCCCTTCCATTTTTATATGACTGACCAGCGCACTGACTGCTGCTGAAGAGCACTGACTATCCCAAGGGGCAAAGGACACGGTTTGTGCAACACTGTGTTGTTCCACCTCTGTCCTAGTTCAGCAGGTGGGACCAGTTATCACTGTGTGGGGGTGATCAAAGCTATGTATTCTACCCCCCTCTATTCATTTCCCAAGAACAATGGACCATTTGCAGCAGCTG
>JAWWEW010000112.1:101112636-101206884 GCA_035583185.1 Anabacerthia variegaticeps | reverse complement strand
TTCCTTTTGCTTTGGACTCGGGGGAACCACGCGGGTCTCAGCTCAAGGGCTAACAAACCCCTTTGGGCTTGTGCCCCGGGGACACTGAGTTATACTGCTGGGTTTTGGTGAGTTGAAAGCAGTTTTCTCTTTGTGTCAGTGTATTTGTTGTAATACCTTTCATTACATTGTAACTCTGCCTTATAATCTCTCTTGTGGTGGGTCCATTTCTCCTGCTGGTTTACCTTTAAACTAGCACAGCCTCTTGTGCTGAAAATACATTATTTCCCTTTCACTCTTTTAAAATTACCTTTTAGAAGTCCATTTTAAAATTACCTTAAGATTATAACTTTCTCCTTTCTTTTTTACTCCACCAGCACACTATATAATTTTTCTCTTTGTTACATCAAATGGTATTGTTGGAAGGTATAAGCCACAGCCAATGATTTACTCAATAGTGTTCTGTGTCTTTCACATGCTGATGATAACACCAAGTAAAGAAGGCCATATCTAAGCAGACAGCTTTACAGACCGTGATTGTGTGTGTGTCACCTGTTCAGGGAAGGGTAGCATGTAGATCAATTACAACACATTCTGCTGCAACTGTCTAATTTCACAAAGTGGCATCAGATATTGGATTAAATCTATATTACTACTGAATTGAAAACCCAACTTCACTTCCATTACTGCTAGGACATTTCAGAAGCACAAGGTGTTAAATTACTAAATAGAGTATTAATGTTACTATTTTCTATGACAAGAAAAATTTACATTTTCTCTCAACATTTGAGAAACAGGGGCTTTGAATTCAAAGCAAGAGATCAAACATTTGCTTTCTTCATTATCTGTTCTTAACAAATCATTTTAAACAGTTGCTTGCAAAGAGCAGACAAGGGTACCGTTATCCCTGTTGAAGGTCAAATGTCAGCACACAACTCTCTGTTATCCAGGAGTAACACAATAAAAAACCGTGACTTTGAATAGAGGAAATGATAGCGTGGACTATAGTCATCCCATGGACCAGATGTTTCTAACTCCCGGTTTGGGTTTTTATGTAAACTCCATTGAGACTAATGAGAGTTTTTCCTCTGACCCTGGAACAAGGTTCTAAACTTGGCTGCAATGGCTACTGGTTGGTGAGCTAAAACAAAACCATCTTATCTTTCCACATCTGAGGCAAACAAATACTTTCTTTTGTTTTCTCTCACATCTGAGATTACCTTTATATTCTCCCATGAACATAATCTTTCAAAGCTCCTCTGATCATCATTTCATTAAACACAGGGTGGCCTCATAGAGTAACAGTTCCCTGATTTCAAACAAATGAGATCATTTGTCAAAAGTATGCAACCTGTTCCCTCGATATGAGAAAACTATGTAAAAATTAATTCCCAATCTGTTTGACATATATACTTAGGACTGTCAACAGAAAAACAGGCTGAAAACCTTACTTTTTTGATATCCATTAAAATTTTTTTCTATCAAAATCATGTATTTTTCTTTTCCTGGGAGCCCAGTGTTCACCAGTGGTTTTCAACAACGGATGTGGGAGTGACTAGGCTACTGCTATGCAGTGCTGAGATGAAAGGCATCAGGCAGCTGATTCAAACTAACACAAAACTGTAGGGTCATGAGTCAAAAACTGTGGAAACCAGAGGATGACAAGTGCTAGTTCCTAAGCACTAAACTAAAACATATGCACTTATATTATTGCATGCCTCATATCTTATCCAATCTCATTGTCTGTCACAATGAAGTTTCCAATTCAGTACTGTGAGCTTTATGAACTGTCAGCTATTAGGAACACTGTATGTAAAAAACTGTTGGAAACTTTCAGGAGCCTCTCCACATTATCAGAATGTTTCTCTGCCAGGAGAGAGATCAGGCTGAGCACATGCCACATTCACATTTGGACTCCATTCACTTGCACGTTTGCCTGCATTTGCTGCTGAAGAATTGGTGAAAGAGAGAACACCTTTTCCAGGTAACTTTGAGAGGACTTTTAAAAAGAAAATGAGAAAAGAGTGACTTCTAATTTATAAACAGCATTTATTCCAGAGGGGAAGAACCTTGAACAAGGGAATTTGTAGCATGCCCAGACAACTAAATGCACTTTAAAATTAATTGTACTGGTTTCTGTGTGTACCATCTCTAGGCAAAATGGAATAGCACAGTATTTCTTTGTTTGAAAATACTGAATAGCTGTCAATAAACACAACTCCACACCTTTCCAAAGAGCTCCTGCCCCATCTGTCACCATCCCTTTTTCCAAGATTTTATGCTTTGTAAATAGCTGTAAAAAGATCCCACAAGCAGTATATTCACACTTTCGAAGCATAAAGCTTCATATCTGCCCATCTTCCATCTCCCAACTGCAACAAATAGAAAATCTGAAAAGAAATTTTAAACTGGATACTTGATTGGGCTGCAGTTTAGGGAAGCCAAGTACAATCTTATGGTGATCCTAAGTAGTGATTCTGGGCTAAACATTATATACTATATTAGTAATGATGATAACTGAAAAGGATGTACTCCAAGCAAGGTTTTTCCCCATATCCTGTCATTGTTCTGGACAACAAAGCTGCAAACAGATTAGACCACTGAAGAAACCTAGAACTGGGCTGCACTTTTAAAATTCCTGAAACATAATGTACATGAGGTGTGCTGCTACAACAGACAGCTCCACTCCCCAGGAAAAGGTTCCTCAGATACGTGGCAGTCTTCAGTGCTTTATAAGAAAAAGCCTTTGGGGGCAATATTCCCAAATAATGGAAATATTAATTTGTTTCTATCTAGCTGAATTTGGAAGAGAGAAGTCTGATAAATCAGACTTGGAAGAAGAAAATGCCAGAAGACTAATAAGTAGAAATCTCAAATCTTGTGAAAACTGATGACAACTAAGGAATTTGGAGCCTGCAAAGATTTTGACTTTTTTCTTTGTTTTCATCCTTAGTGCCAGGGATGATTTGGCCCATAGAATACTAAGAATATGATTACCCTGCAGCTCTTCATTTGTGAAGAGTGTAGATGTAGCTAGAGGAAGGAATATGAATTCAAATTCATCCTGCAAAACATTCAAGAGCTATGAAGGTCTAGTTTTTCTATCAAAGATATACATTACCAAAGAGGAGGGGAAGCTCTCCAAAGATTTTGACCACTGAACTCTGCTTGCCACAGATATCAAGGAAAAGCTGGAAACAAACCAATAATCTGAGAGAGAAATATTCCAGTCAGATAAACTACATGTGTGCCTCCACACATATTCATGGAAGTGATATCCAAAAGTTCTGTTGTAGCAGGTCTAATAGCAATAAGTTTTCTTTTTTTTAACTCATTCCAGACACTGGACACCAGGATCAGTAGAAGTACTTCACTATTCTTACATGTTGATATAAAGTCTCTGAACAACTTATTGTCGACTTTGGACATTTAGGGTGGCTTTGGGAAGAGTATCTGTACAGGGTTTGACGTTTATGTATATGAAATTCTAACAGAAGTTGCCACTCCACCCACTGTGGGGTTTTTTGAGATGAAAATGAACTTCTCTCCAGAACATATTAATTTTTATACTACAGCTGAGCATGAAAATTCAATTTATTGATGACATGATAAGTCAATCTTTTGTAAACATGAACTATTTTGATCAAAGGAATGGAGAGTGAAAAACTGATTATCAAAATATGTTCTGGAATTCTACAGCAACATTTGGAGGAATGAAAAGCTCATTTATGCTCTTTCTACTCTGCTGCACCAACAATTTAGGTATTCAGTGGAATACAATCACTTAGCAAAAAGTAATATGCAGTTTCCTTTTGCCACATAAGAGTGGCAGGTTAAATAAGTAAATATCTTCAGATTAATTCTTGAGTTGATGTTACAATAACTGTAAACAGAAATCTTTGTCTTGGTTTGCATTTATCCCATTTGATTTCTGAGGTCCACGGGAAACCTTTCTGCTCTCAGGAGACATGGTGCCTCTTCCTATCTTGTTCCTTCATACTTCAGTAAAACGTGAGAGACACAATATTACCTTTAACAAGTAACATGTGCACTTAACTAGGAGATACCTTGCTCAGAGATAAGTGCTAAATATTCTTAGAGAATTTAGAAGAGAATGAACTTCTTAGAACTGGACCTATTTCCATATATCTTTTCCAAATAATTTAAAAACTTCTGGGTCAGCTATTCATCTTGTAAATATGGCTCTGCTAATGTTGAATTGGCCTTCTTGCATGCATTATTTAAAACAGCTGTTATTTCTGTCTGCTGTGCAAAGGAAACAGAGAAAATAACTTAATTACAAATTCCCAGTTGTCTTCAGATTGATCATAAGAAAGTGGTTTTGTAAAGCTCTTTGATCTTTATTTAAAATGCAAATGCATATTCAACTTTAACAAACTGAAATTATACATGAAATCTATCTCTTGAGCAAATTATCTTTTAAAACATTTTAATGGAGAGAGACTGACAGAAAATTAACAGTGCTGTAGCTTCTCTGTCTTTGAACTCAGGTTAACACTACAGAATGGAAGATTCTTTAATTAGAAGAGATTAGGAAATAAAATATAAACAATTTACTCTCCAGCAAAAACATCCCTTCACGTATGAGTAATAATTATTTTTTTCTGAGATTATGATAAAATTAAACAAAATAAATCAATTATAATACCTTCTTCTTTTTACACACCTGTGGTGGCCCACTCAGCAGCAGCCTCCTTGGGTGAAAGGTGTCCATTCTGCCCTCATTTCTATTGTTGTAGTCCATATGGATTGGCTTGGGAACTGTCCATTGGCGGTAGTATAGAGACTGCTCTGTGCAAGTCATCATCTTACTCATAAGAGGACGGAAAGAACTTGCCCACATAACAGAATGGTAGGGCAAGAGGGAAGACGACTTGGGGAGTCCACTGCTGTCTGTAGAAGTAATAATGTCATAAACCAGTTTGGGCAGGAAAACTATGGGAGGCTGTTTTGATGCTTTGGTCATGGAGCACTGAGAGGTCTGTAGGATGAAGGAGTTATGAGTAGGTGCAGAGGAGGAAGAAGAGGAGGAGAAAGGTGAGGAGGATGACGAGGTGATGGAGACTTGGGCACTTTTTACGTTTTGTTTCGTATCCAGCTGTTCAGTTACTGGTGGCAAGTGTTTGCTGATTGTTGTTTGTGCCCCCTTGTCTACTTTCTGCTTCTGCCTTTCATAGTTATTTGTAGTTTCTTCAGTGCTGTTGCTTAGGACTTGGGGAGGAGATGACTCAGTGCAGAATGCTGTAACTAAGAGAAAAATTTTATTTCACCACAGTGCAACTATCTTTGCTAGTAGCACCGTAGCTAAAGAAAACCCAACAAATAATCATCTAGATAGAGTATCCCTCAAACACTGATAACCCTAACCCTGCTCCTCTTCTCACTTTTACCCTTCTCATACAGGAACCCAAAATGAGACTAGTTTGGAGTATTCATCTCAGTTCAGAAAGTGGCTTTTGAAGTGCATAGGAAAGAGGCTAATGATTGTCCTGGCCTCTAATTCCCTCATACAATTTACTGTCACTGACAAAACTGCCCATGTTTTAAAAAGATGCATGACATTGTAACTTCTGGGAAGTTACAGTACAATTTATATTGTCCCCTTTTATTCAACTGTTCTCTTAATATTCTCTCCATCAAAAGCAAGTAAATAAAGTTATCAGACAAAAGAGCTGTAGTAGTTCTCAATATTGCCTCATGCATTCTACATCAGTTTGCAGATTAAAAAGAAATTGATGGCATAAAAAAAATTATCTACCTCCAAAAGAGCTTTTAAATAGTGCAAAATAAATGACTGAACACTCCACAGCAAAAAAAAAAAAAAGGTAAAAATACAAATAAGAAAGAGCATGTTTATTCTCCCTCAGATTAAAAAAAAAATAAAAAATATTTAAATGTGAAGTATGTTTTGTTTCATAACTTGTCACAGCTTCAGTGAACACACCCAGCCATCACAGTACTAACTGAGGATTTACACTTCCATGTCACATATTAAAGAAGTGCCTGATTTAGGTACACCATCACATGATTATTTTTGAAGCAAGGAAAGATCCTACTTCCTATACTTCAGAAGTCTGGTCCTTATTTTTTTTAGTTATCTCAAGTGATCCGATTAAAATAGCTTTATCAAAACCTTAATCAATTATCCCTTTTATTATTTATCTAATAAGCTGAATAAACGTCTCTTTTATGTCCGAAATTTAAATTAATACAGATGATCTTATGGTCTTACTGGAAGCTTTTGAAGAGAGAGATGAAGATGCAGAGTCATGGGAACGTGATCTTTCTCTTTTCATAGGACTTCTCTTTTCTGAAGTGGAACCTGTTTCATGAATGGTAGTAAGGAAAAAAAAAACCAAAATATAACTAAAGTAAGCCTATAAGAAGTCACAGCTACATTGTCAAAATAAGGAAAGGTACCCAAGAGTTTGTGTGGGGTTTGTCCTCATTTTCACACTGTTTTCAGTATGGAGAGTATCTGTTCCTACCGTGCAATATTGGATCAGCCTATGATCTAATTTACCTAGGCTGAGCTGTGGTAGCTTCACAAAAATCAATGCTGCAGCCAGGAGCTGGTAAGTTCTAGGCCTGTCTCAACCATGATATATCAACCATGATTTCTCTTCCTACCCATGTCACTTTCCTCACCAGTTCAGTGTCAGGGATACAAACAGGCAACAAGCCCTATTTTGTCAGTATGTTATGAAATTACCTCCAACCCCATATAGCTTTGTGGCCAGATTATATCTCAGCTTTTGGTGATGAAAATCTATATCTGGATGGCCATCAGGGCTATTTACTTGAGTTTCTTAGCTCAGGCTTCTAAGTTAAAAGGCTTGTTTCTGTACAGTTTTACTGTGATAAGGAGAGACATAAGCACCGCCAGAAGAAAATTTAGACTGTGATTCTATCTCACATATTCTGAATTGGACTCTGGATGATCATACTATACTTCATGCCCATTTGACTCAGATGACATACAATCTCAGCACACTTCAACTAAAGGGACAGAAGTATTCATCACAAGAAGTATTCATCACATCTAAAGCAGGCATCTATTGTAGACAGTCTGAGTATGACCTCTAGTATTTCATTCCTCTATGAAGAGTACATATTTGATTAAAGAAAATATTTTTGTTCAGTCTGTTCTGCTATCCTTATTATCAGTAAGAACTTCATAGGTGAACAGTAATCAAATCTCTCTCCTTATAGTATAGAGAAGGACATGAAGGCAAGTTGTTTGAGATTTAAATAACCTACAGGGATAAAAATCCTTTGTTTTCCACAATTACACGGCACAATAGACAGTGAAGAAGAGTGTAAAGAATATAATGATAACTGATAATGTCCATCAACTAATAGTCAAAATAAAACCCCCCAAACATTCCTGGGTAAATTACTGTTGTTTGTTTGCACATCTATATGTTCTTAATTGCTGTCTTAAGGAATTATAAATTCGCCAGCTCTATACTGTCAATTTGAATTCATGGGCATTTTCAAGGAGAACTTAGAAGTTACTGTCTTCAGATATATATCCATGCTATTTAGTACCTTACCAACTAGAAACTACTCATCTGTACTACATTCAGTTTCCTTGGAAGGAATCTTCATTATTGACAGTATGTAAGCACAAATGTGGTAGCATCAGTCAGGGACGGTTTAGGTGGAGTTGCCACTGCTGTGAGGGAGGGGATGGGGTCACTGTTTCTCAGATGGCCAATCACACCCTTCCCTGCCAGGGAGGGCAAGTGCAGAAGGTACTCTGAACAGTGGGTATCACTGGATGTGCCCACTCGAGCTCCACTTTGTGGCTGCCAGAACATACAGGGCAAAGGAGGAACTGAGTGGGAAGAGAGAAGGGAGCCAGAAAACAGAGAGAGAGAACAGATGCAGCAGTAGAACTGGAAGAGGTTAAAATGCAACAGCAGCAGCATTCCCAGGCATGGCATGTTAGAAAACACAGATTCAATGAAATGAAACAAAACTGAGGAGCAGAGCTCAATCAGTAAGACCAGCTCCAGAAACCCTCACCCATACAATTCTGCTTTTTCTAATACAGCTTAATCATTTTACAGCTTCTTTTATTATCACTAATAATCATACCTTCTGTTGCTATTTCTTCATCTTCATTATCAGTGCTGCTTAGTTTCTCTGGGTCACTTTCTAAAACATCATTCACAACTGCTTTCTCTGTATGAATTTCTGAGCTCACAAAGTATGCTGCCAAACCAAGTTCTTGCTCCAAGGTTGTCCTCACCAAAGAAGATGAATTTATTAAACGTAGGTCACAGTATCTCAGTGATCTGGAAAGAAACAAGAGGCACTAGTATGAAAACTCACTGTAATCTACTCTCCCTTATTTCCTTTACAAACATAGCCAAAAGGGAATTTTTTCATTATTTGCTTCAACTACAGATGCGATATTAAGCACAAAATACTGTGTCCAAGTTTACCACTGTGGTGCATACACTTTTCTTAATCCAGTTATGCAGTTTAATCCAGCGTACCCAAAATTAGCATCAGCATAGGAAAAAGAATAATCATTTGGCTTCTAAAACTAACACACAGAATGGGATTCAGCTGAACGTAGGAACGTACTTAGTGCCCCAGGGCATCCTGTCTGCCTTCCAGCTGCCATTCCACAAGGCACTGATCTCTCCACACATCCTGGAGCACACATGCCAGCATCACGCAGATTTCTCAGCTACCCTAAGGTGCCTATAGCAGTTATACTTCTTTTTTTAACATACTTATTCTCTCTTCTAAATTGGAACAGCCTTCATAATATTTTTAGAGCTATTTATATGTTGCTTTAAACAGATTATTATAAATAATATGGGGTTTGAAGCTATTGTACAAAAACTGCCGAAGAAATGGAAAAGAAACATCTTGTCACTGAAAACAGTTTTCTTCTTGCACAAGTAATTACACAGTTAATCTTTAGCTATTTGGTAAGCAATGAATAGAAAGCTGTAACTGAGAAAACAGTGGATCTTCTTACCGTGGCAAAGACTCCCCTTGTGGATCCATTCCACTAAATATCAATATACAAGGCAAACCTTCCAATTCCAAATAGGTTTGTGGCCTCCAATCTACATCCTCAATTTTCTGCCAGACCTGTATAAGGTAGAGAAACACTGTTGGACATATCCGAATAGCAGAAATAAAAAGACAGAAATACATACTTTTATCATCCATTATAAGAATTCATTTGCACAGTGGAGGGGAAGCCACACAGCAGAGCCAACTTCAACACAGATAGATCTCACACTTCCTAGAACATCACAGGCAGCAATTTGACTGCTCTGAGTACATCAGGACAGTATGTTCCATCTGAAAAGCCTCCCAGCTTCCCAGCTGCATAGCACTGAGGCCAGAGCATAGGGTGGATATGGTACAATGGAGAGTAACGCTGAGCAGGAGTTTCAGGGGAGAGAAGAATACAGAGGGTTGCTTCTTGTGGCAAATAATTTATGGATATCTGAGTCCAAGGAAGAAAATGAGCTAGGAACAAGATTCTTTCACCTCAGAGGAACAGGAGAAAGCTGAAAGTGTTCAACACACATACACTACTGTCCCTACCTGCAACCTTTTGGAGTCTCCCACTCTCCCCTAAAGCTATCAGTTTTCCTCATAACTTCATGAGAAGTTTGATAACTAATCTATTTTTTGACTGTTTAGTATCAGACTATATTGCTTTACTCACCAGTCAGTCCTTTTTGCTGTAAGAATGATCTAAGGAGGTAAGGAGAATCTAAAGTAGGATCAAAAGTACAGCTACTCAGCCTCTGACATTTGTACATGTTCCACTATTATGCATGCCAGAGAAGATAATCAGGATGCAATTCAGAATTACTACTGATTTTTCAGAGTAAGTTATGCCTAATTTATAGCAGAATTAGATCAGTATTAGGTCCTCAATCTCAAATTATTTCATCTAACATTTACTGAATCAGAGTAAACAGTGTATCATATATATATTACAGCATCCTAGAATGTAAACACATTTTTGCTTTGGCAATCAGATGATGGTAATTTTATGAGAAAAAAAGGAGGCTATTGTTAAACAGATGACCCATGAATCTGGACCTAAATGATATAAATTAATCCAGAAAGCAAAATATGGCCCAGAAAGCAAAAAGCCCAGAGCTATGAACACCAGAGCACTCTAGGATCCTTAAATACCATCACTGATCAGTAGGTACATCAGTACCCTCTTGCCACCTGCTGGTGACAAGAATAATCTCTCAACGGGTCACTGATCTAAAAACCTTTTTGAAAAAAATTCAGCTAAAACTGAACATTTTATTTGGATTTTTAATGTATTTCTCATAGCCCCTTTAGATAAAGGCAGTTCAACTGTTTCTAAAGGTTGCTGCTGGAAGTCAAGTTCTAGCCATCTTAGTCGATACTTCACATTAATCACAGGCAGAACAGGAGAGGTGCCACAGACAGTATGTCTAAAAGACAAAAGTCACACTCCTTATGGTAGTTTTTATTTTCACTATAAGACCCACACTTCAGCTCATGACCGTAACTCTCATCAGCAAAGTCTCCCCACCTACCAATCTAATGAAGTTTCCCACTATGTGCCATTCTGCAATTTACCTTTAGTTGTTCCACAAAGTGCTTCCCTATTGTGATTCCAGAATTAGGATTTCCCAAGATTATTTCAAAGTTATCTTCAAGGGCTAGTCTTTCCCTTACATTATACAGACGTTCATATGCCACTGCAGCCAGCGGAGTACATGGAATTCTCAACACTACCATGAGGCCATGGCCACTAGGACATTGTCTTGAAGAGTTTATTAGATTTTGGGTGATTTCCAGAGTTTCAACTGAGGTGTAATTCTTCATCTGAGAAAGACCACACACTGCCATCATAGCTGCAGAGTAGTGTTGGATGAGGACAAAAGTCCTTATCACTGCACTGTGTAATCTGGGGAACCTGAAATAAATGGTGAGTTAAATAGTGAAGTATTAAAGGGTGAAATTAAAAAGCTATTTTTTACAAAATATAGTAAACTCAGGATTTTCTCCTGTAAAGAACCCCTCATATCTACTACAAAACACAATCTCACCAAATTGTAATTGGATAGCCTTTGCAAGGCATCATTTCACAGTAAGAACTGATGCTGTTTCTCCATTTTACTTGATAAAGATTTACTAAGCAAGTAGTCCAGTAGGGTTACATCACTTTAAGTGATCAAGACTTTACTGCTGTTACAAAATTTATCACAGAATATTAGCTAAGGCACTCAGTAACATCATCAATCAAAATTATATTCTCTCATCAATGAGAATAGTATTCTTCATGGTGTCTGACACTCTTAAGGGCAGAAGGAAGGTGGGGTGCTTCTCTTGTTTTCTTACTGAAGCCCTGACCCAACTTATGTTCAAGAGGACTGAATATTTAGGCAGCATCCAATGAGCACGCCCAACTTCCCAAGCCTAGGTACACCTTGTCTCAATCCCTAACCCATAGAAAGGAGAGCCATGGATATGCAACAGCTTCCTATGCTCTGGTTTTCACAGAAATGAAACCCAGGGACACAGCAAAAAGAGTGACTGTGGTTTGCTCAGAAAAGCACCTGATATGTGTGAGCAGCGCTCAAAAGCACCCTGTAGCAAGCCCCAGCTCCACATCAAGTGTGGATGTGCTCAGTCTCCTGGTTAGTACAAATTCACAACATTTTACTTATCCTGTCTCATTCTTCTTACAGATCCCTAAGTGTTCCTCCACAGCTGGATGCAGGCACATAATGTGTCACTACTCTTTTGCAGTGATTCTGCACCTGTTCCACAGGGACCAAGGGAAACTAATGATGTATTTTTCAAGCTCTGAGGATGCTCTGAAGTTTTTATTTCTGATTTAAGTGTACCCACCGCAGTGACATGTCTAACTTATCTTTGTAGCCCAAGTGCGGTATACTTGAATTCTATACATCAAAATCAGCCAGGATCAGCAAGTGATAACATTGGACAAAAGTAATAACACATTTGAAATTACATGACGATGCAATGATAGATTATTATAATATAGAAGTAGCTACTGGTCACAACAAGAACAGACATTAAGTTCGACTAAGTTGTGTGTGTGTGTGTACACAGTTAGAGGCAGCCTAGACTGATGACACTGCAGGCCAAATATATACAAAAAATATGGAAGGTGAAAATAAGAACAGGTGAAATGGCCTTGCATATGCAGCTGATGTGAGATATAAAAAAGAGAACCAGGCTTCTAGCGAGTAACTCAAGTCACTAGAAGGTACTTCCTGAATTTCCAGTGTTAAACAAAGGAGGGCACCATACCTTTTTCCCAAAGCCATGACCATTGCTTCAAAAGAGCTGTCATATCGAAGCAGTGGAATACTATGTCCAGAGAGGGTGGACTCAATGAATTCTGACAGTCCAAAGTATTTCTGGTTTTCATGGTACAAATCTACACCCTAGAGCAAATAAAGCAATAAAAATATAAAGATAAAGTCTATTATTAATTTACAACTGATTTACCATTAGTATCTGATATATTTGCAATCACATTCTGTAATAAGCATACATCTCTTCAGACAAATTAAAACAAGAAAAGAAAGAAACAGAATATCTTCTTTGAGAGAACAAAAGTTTGACCCAATTTTTTCCCCATTTCTTTCTCTCTCCCCATACACACAAAGACAGAATAGCTATGTATGGAATAAATATGCACACATATGAAGAAAATGCATGTATGTACATATATTTATGCAGTAATGCACTAGAGACAGAATTTCAGATGATTTCCACTTGTGTAGCTCAAAGATTTTTAAGGGAGCTACTAAAGTTTATAGAAGATATAAAAGGAATACAGAAAAAAAAAAAAGCTAGACGTTACAGGATAAGCAAAGGAGAAATGAACTTGCCACAGACTGAACAAGAAAAAGATGCCATGCCAACTTCATTCTTGTTTACAGAAATCATGGGGAACTGACAGCTTTTTCAAGTATACAAACAGAAAACAACTTATGATAATCTCACAAAAGCACCTCAAAGCATCCATCTTACATTGCTGTATGAAGAAGGCCAGTGGATCTCATTGTAAGGGCTGATGTGAGTATGCTGTGTCTGCAGCGCATAGGGGAAGGAAGTCACATGGAGGGTCACAATATTTGGAGCCTCTTTCACCTCCCTGCAGTTCAACAGTCTATCAACAAGTCCTGTTGACAGCTCTGTTTGAGGATAAAGACTATGCATAGCACTGCAAAAAAGAAACCCAAAACTCTCCAAAGTGATCAGCACACGGGAACATTTGTGTCAGTGGAATAGCTTAAACCCAGATGTGAAATCAAAGCTAAACACATACAAGACTCTATTCTTTTATCCTAAAATTGTTGCACAGAAGGATGGGAAAGAAAATGCAAATTATTTCACTGCAACTAAAATTTCTGTGAGTGTGATAAGCTCTCCAGCTGGCAAATTACCAGTCCCTTACAGCTACCAGAATGCGAGACATAAAGCATGAAAGGAAGCTGATGTGGCAGGTACCAAGAGACACATAGTCCCGTAGTAACATTGTCCGAAATATTAGTGCTGCCCTTAACAAAATAGAATTCTAACCTACAAAAATCAGGATAGAAAAGAACAGATGATAAGTCAGTATGATAGAAAAACAGAGAAAAACTACCTGTGATAGAGTTATTATGAAAGGGAAGAATAGTTATTCTTAGAGCAAATCCCAGTATCGTGAAACACGAAGAGTCAATTCCTTGCTCCTCTGCAAAATTTCAGCCCAAATTCAAGCTGTTTAATTTTTGTCATTTACCTGCAGTTACAAGCCCAGTCACTACAAGCTCCTTCTGTTACCTACAGAGAGAGAGAAGTAACTCCAGAAATTGGTTGTGTCCACCTGTGACCCAATTCAGCCCTCAGCAACACCGTGTCTCTGTTGGACTATGTGGGCAATCCCAGGCAGCATTATTCCTGTTTTAGGCACTCCTTTAAGTGATTTGTTAGGTGGCATGAATCCTGCTGTGCAGAATATTCACTTAAATATTTGTCTCATATATATATATATATATATATGTATCTTTATTAGATATGAAACAGAGCTAAGCAGCAATACAAGTACTTCCCTACCACTCAAGGATGTTATATGAATAAAAGCCCTAAAGCCTGGAACAGCTGTAAAAGGCCTTGTAAGTTCAAGATACAGAGGAGTTGAACAGGAAACCCTCAATTACAAAAATAAAGTTTTGTTGAAAATCATCATTCTTAATCAGTGTAAAAGACAAGACTTTGTCACTTAATTCACAAGTAAGAGTCCATAATTTTTAGTTTCAGAAACACTACCATGATCCCAAAGTTGGAATATGTTGGTGTGTCTGGAATTCAGGTTCTCCAACCTCCCCAAGCGCCTCAGGAACCACACAGCAAAAACAGCCCCACTACTCAGCAGGCAGATTGTTGAGAAGCTAAGGAGAAGCTGTGAGGGAAGCAATGAGTTACGCAAGTGAGATGATGGGGAACTTGGTAAACACTGGACAGAAACCTCCCTGCTTTCCTGAGAAGAATACCTGACAGTGCTACATATTCAGAGAAGCTTTCAATTCTTAAAAATCAGTGATTCTGGGTAGAAAAAATATTTTACTGGAAAATTACCAATCAGTTAAAAAAACAGACAGCAGTGTTGGCTCACTAGTTGCCTACTCACTGAGTAGGGATGTTACATGTTTTACAACCCAGAGGACACTGACAGAGGAAAATGAGCTCTGTGTACTTTCACAGGAAGCATTCCTCTGAACAAATGACAACCAGCCAGAAAAACAATAGCTGTGGCTGAAAGTAGATAAGAATGGTCAGTAAGAAAAGCTGAAATGTTCCACTGAGGCAGATATAATAAGCAGGGTAAAAAAAAAGTCATGAAGGACCTTAAAAGAAAGCATGCTTATTCAATTCATGGGAAGACAGTTAGCAGAAAGATGCAAAGACAAAGGAAGGGATAAATCTGAAAGCTAATATTGAGAGGTAATGCAGACAATAATAATTTCTCTAAAAACGAGTTAGAGTTTTCTTACCTCATTAGGTCCCAGTGTGCATGGTCATGGATTAGGACAAACAGTGTATGTGGATTCTGCATAGAGTTTTGTAAAAATACTTTGAATTTAATTTGGCCTTCTGCATCGAGTTTCGTAACATACTGTTCCACTCTCTGCTTTGTAAGATGTTCCTTTTCTAATCCAAGTTCTAATAAAATACCTAGAGAAATGGAACAAATGTCAATACCTCCAGATATAAATAAATCTAAGAATGTTCTGTAAATCCAAAATAAAGTTAACTAATGAGCACCTGAGTGCCAGAGATGAAACAAAGTCTGCTGATAAGTCACTTCAGAGGGTGGAACACAAATCAAGAAATCAATTTTCTCAAAGGAACCCAAATCAAGATTTTGAGTGCTGGAGTCAGCAATTGAGCAAATATGAGACAGCAACTTCTGAGCCACTGCTAGCTGGAACGGGCGAATTTGATGTCGTTCAATCTCATAACCTGGAAAAAGGCAAAATTCTGTTTAGATATATGTCCAAAGTCTAATCTAATGCAAAATTTTTAGAGTCCAGCAAAGAATGACTGATCTACACTTTAAGGTGTTTTGCTTATGGACAGGAGTTGCTTTATGAAAATCCATATAGAATATGCAAAGAAATCCTTCTGTATTTGGACTTTTTGGTCCTGTAAGTCTCTTAAATATCTGAGAGTTGAAAGTGAACTTTTGTAATATCATTCTTCTATGACAGAATTATGATTTAAAGCTTCAAAACCTGTAATACCCAGTGGAAGGAAGTAGAACATCCATCAGTGTAAATCTGAATATTCTAACACACGAGTTGCTGTTTGCCTCAGGACCTTTCCTAGGACTCTGCCCAGATGAATATAATTTTGCACCCAGAGACTTGGTCTCCAGTACCCTACTCTGTCACCTCTTTAGAAAATCCTTCTTACTTACTTGTACACACAGCTGTGCCAGTCCCGTTCACTGCTGTTGGTTTATTCACCGAAACAGAAAGTGATGAAGAGATGTGCCCTTGGTTTTCCTGATAAAATTTCTCCAGCAAAAGATCGATGTCACCCTCTATCAGATTGAAGGGATAATGGAATAGACATTCATGTTAATAAAAGCTGTGATTCATACTGATTTTGCTTTGTCAGTCCTAAAAACTTTTCTATATGCTAGCTGGTTACCCTGCCCTTGGCTTACTGGCTGTTTTATATAGGAATCCTCTTGTTATTTCCCATTGCATCTGTTTTTACAGCATATCACTAATAAAATGCAAATCAGGCCAGCTCTGCAGACACTGTCTTGGGTATTTATGAAGGGTGGTAGAAAACTAGCCACAAGGCCCTGATCCAAACCAGCAACAACAAAGATATGAAACTTGCTTAGTGCTCAGCAACAAGGATTACAAGAAACTTCAGAAAAATCTGATAAACATATTTAAATCTTTAACATTTTTGAGAGGCAGAAAGAAAAACAACTTCCTATAAAGCTGAAAGAGAAATATGAGTTTTGTAGCTACACACAATGCTGAAGCATACATGGTATGTTTTACCAAACTATTGCATATCTGCAAACACATCCTATTCTATTGAGCAGGGGCTCTGCTTACAGATGAAAGCTATGCAGAGAATACAATATGCCTGACCTGAGCATTAGTATTTCCTCAGCAGTTGAAAATATATTTGAACATGTCTGCACTGAGCTCAGAAAGGCATGGTCTGCCCCAAGAAGTGCAATCCAACAGATATAGGTGGCAACTATCCTTAGAATCCTCATTTAAGTGTTCTGTTCCAACAGTAGCAATAGCAAAAGTGATTTTGAGAACCATACTTAGAAGATACTAAGAGCAAAAACACTAAAATAACTACAGGACAACTCAAGGAAAATGAGATTCTCTTAAGTGACCACTCAAAATATCACAACACATTAAGGAGGATTCTTGTGATGTATTTACCAAAGTGACATGAATAACAAAGGGGACATGACAACCCATTAACAATAACAAATACGCTGCATTTGCTCTAGTTTTGAGATACAGTTTAACGTTATTTTCCTGTGGCTGGATCTGTCCCAGAGAATCCTGCTTGTAGTAATCCTCAGTATACTCAGGTAAAAAATGATGCAGTAACCCTGGCTCTCTGAAATTGTTTTCTGTCCCATGCATCATGTCAAGTTCACAGTATGGTAAGTTGAAAGGGCAAAACCTACCTTTGATAAAATAACTCTGTTCCATTGTGGTCTAAACAAATTCTGTGCTTAGGGGGGAAAAAATCATATATTCATATGGATATGGACTTGCATAATATAAGGATGGATTTGCATAGCAAAGAATAATATGCTCAGCTATTTGCTGGCCTATTTTTATGAAACCAAGGGATTTTAGAAACTGACACTTCTAGGAGGAATTTCAATTTAAATGTACTTTCACAACTTTGTCCTGCATTTTTCATATATATATATATATATATATGTATACAATAATGTCTTGCTTCTGGAAAGGAAATGAGCACAGCTATTTTCTTTGACTTGAAAGTTTCAAGGACTGAGAAATATGCCTCTTTATAACATGTTAGATACCTGGGCAGAGTGTGCTAAAGAAGGACCCCAGAGTTTCCACCTTCCCTGTGACCAGCTGATAGTTAACTTCTTTTTGGTAGTCTGAGGGACTGAGCATGCTCTCAGACAGAACTCTTGCCTGGTACTTTCCTAAAAGACAAAGAGGGAAAAAAAAAAAAGCAACTTTGAAAGCACTTTAAACCACAGTTAAAAATGTTCTAAGTTACAATAAAAATACTACCCAACCAAATGAATACCACACACTCAAAAATGGCAGACATGAATTCTTTTCCTCTCTGACACGTGTACGTACCAGACAGTTGTAAAACAGATTCATGTTTTACAATTCTTTGTGTTTCTTTCTCAATTTAGGACATTTTTTTTTATATAGCATCTAGGAAGACTATATAACATTCCAAGAAATTGTCAATTATCTTACACTCATAATGAATCTCTGAATGGATAATCAGATAATTTATTTAATTGTGAACATAGCCCTCAACAGGTTTTATGGAGGGAATGACATCGAAAGACCATCTTTTAGAAGCCAAGAAAAGGTTCAATCCTCTGTTTGCAGTAATATCCCAGTTGCACAGAGCAGGACAGCTTTATGCACTGTGTGTGCTGTAGCTCACCATTACTTGTTTGCAGCTGTGTTGGCTGAGATGCCTTGGTGAGAATATAGGCAACACAGGCAGAATGTGGCATATGGGGAGAGACTCAACTGTGCAGTGTCAGCTTGGGTTCATCAAAGCCCACTACTTGGTCAAAGCTCTGCTTTGTGAGGCAACTTACTGGAACTCAAACCAAACCCCTCACAGCACTGAATTACTCTGGTTTGCCTGGAAATACACTCTTGGGATATTACCTGTTATCACAATACAGGAATCAATGGCTCGATTTCTACTGGCACATATGATCACTACATAGTTTGTCTTTATTAATTTTCCTTCAATGAGTAGCTTAAACATTTCTGAAAGCCCTTCTGCCAGAGAGTAGCTGCACTCAATGATATGGACACTGTCGTTGCAGGAGCTGGCTGCCAGGCCTGCCAGCCAGGGAAGCTGGGCTGAAGTCACCGGGGTGATCTGGCTGGGCACTTGGGGAAAGGTCTGTGGGATTGCCTGCTGGTACTGACGGATTTCAGACAGGTGTGATTCCCGCCACGAGCGCATGAATATTTGTTCCAAATCCTCAATCAAAGGGACCTGGTCTGCAGCTAGAAGAAATTAAGAGGGGAGTATTATGAAAAAATTAAACAAAATTGTTGAGTTAAAAAAATTATTTGTTTTAAGCAAGTTATTTTTTAAAGATGACATTTCAGATTTATGCATGCATGACTCCACTGCCTTTAGGAGATGTGAACCAAGCTTTTCATTTTGAAATGCCTTTGTGATAGTCGGGTAAAGCTGTAGTAACTGGAACCTGAATATCAGTAATTATTTAAGAGGGTGAGTCCTGTCTGTCTCAGCATAATACTATTTCTAAACCACAAACTATGCAAGAGCAGTGAATTACAGCTCTTTTCCTTTATTTTTCATGTCTGAGGTCCCTGATTACAGCAGAAAATAAAATTTGTATGATTACAATTCCATCTGTCTGGTTTTCAAGATCTAATTATTTTGCTTTGTTTCATAACCATGAATGAAATAGTTCTCTACCACACAACAAAAACTCATACTTAATATTGTCCTGCCCTAATATTCCTTTTCGCATTTGCCAGCATGTAATATATTCATTGCAGTTTATCTGGATGTAAAACAATCTTACCTAGCTGAACAAGGTAGTAGACAGTCAGTAAGAGCTGCATTTCCTCAGAAATAGACTGTATTGTCGAGGCACCATACTGTTCATATGCTCTAGATAAAGACTGTGAATTTCTGTAACAGGTGTACAACAAAGGACTCACTATCACATCATTAATGTTCCCACAAAGATATGGGAAGTTTCCATGACCTACAAGATAAATGTGTGCACACATCACATTAATTTAGTAATTTCCCATGTATGCATAAAACATAATAACATTTAAAGTAAACCTTTTAAAACTGACAGCTTCAGCAGCACTTAGCAGTGGGACATGCTGTTACATCTCTTACAGCATAGATTTAGGACCTTGTAGAGTTAGGGTTTTTACCTTTGAAAATAACTGGCTTTGCTTTACAGATTTTCAACAAGTTGTCAGGAACTGAGACTGGTTCTCCTGAGCCCACCATTGGAGAGGAGGCTGGTCCCACCAAAGCAGAATGTGGTAAAGATGACAGGCTTCCTCCGTCTAAGATTTTAGACATATTATTACTGGAGTCAGGTCTAGTAATGATTTACTCAAAGAAAAATTGTTCAACATCGCCTCAGATCCACATTTCCTATCATTATTATTA
The DNA here is from genome assembly GCA_035583185.1 of Anabacerthia variegaticeps. Classification (NCBI taxonomy): domain Eukaryota; kingdom Metazoa; phylum Chordata; class Aves; order Passeriformes; family Furnariidae; genus Anabacerthia; species Anabacerthia variegaticeps. The sequence goes on along the minus strand of JAWWEW010000112.1, from coordinate 101,186,919 downwards.
ACTTCTTGTGGCTCCATCACACATTTCATGAGGGTCACTATAAGCCATACTATTATGAGAACTGTCTTGGAGACCTAATTATGTTATTTCAACCTTGAACATCCCACATGCATCTAAAGATTTTGAAATGCTTATAAACAATTCCAAATACGAATGCAAGAATAGAGAGACTTATGCAATATCAATGCACATACAGTTATGATTTGTGAGTTCTCTATAACATATTCAGTTTCACTGCTTCTAAATAGGTTTTCTTGCTATAGCAAGAAAAAAAAATCTAAGATTCAATGTTTGCTCAATCATGACTTCTTTATGACAATATTACATTAAAAGAAAAGATTTTGGGGAAACCGAGTTTATTTCACTGCATGTCACTCTTGTCTGTATAGACTAGAAAATCCAAGTGCCACGATCACTATGACAAATCATTGAAACAACAGATGGTACCCCGATCTAAGTTATTATGTTCATTTTAATATTCCAAAGGTGTTTTGGTGGCTAAAGATGGACATCTGTTGGGGTTTGTTAATGACTCAGTGGCTGGATCCTAAGGACAGTTAAGCTCAGAGCCTCAAAAAGAAATCAGTGGAAATGAAGCACCTAGGTGAGCACAGAGGTATCAAACACCTTTCAAACCTCTAATACGAATCTGCATGTGTCTTTAAAATATTGCCTCTTTCCCCCCATTATTTTCTGAACAATGAAACAAACAAAATTATTACCTTGGGTATAGCTTACCATTTTTAATTCGGTTTGGAGCCTGTGGATTGAGCTGCAAGTTCCAAGTTTCAGTAGATGATGGAGATTCTGGTGACCAACCTTTATGGCGTTTTTTTGGAGGCCCTGAATTTGTTAATGTGCCTGAATAATATTTCAGGGAAATGTTAGAATAAAATGCATTCAGTTTTGTGCATGGTAATTCAATATATTTTGATAGACTGAACATGTGCACCAAGTACAGCAGAAGACAGGGTCAACTCCATGAATACAATAATTTTTTGTGGTTTTTATTTTATTTTGTTGTGTTCTGCTTAAATTACTGGAAAATTTTTGGTACAGAGAACTCTTAATTGTCTAGGTAGATTTCAGTAATTTTATAGCAATGCTTACTGTCCAGTAAGAAGGACATAGTAAGTAATGAGATGTACTAGGAACTCATAAGTATTAACACTTTGAAGTCAACACTGGGGGCATTTTGTGCCTTTTATTTCTGAACACATGACAGTGTTTCATGTAACTTATTGCAAAATAAAATTCTCAAGGCTTTCAGGGTAATAGTAATATAGATAGGAGTTCTCTTCACCAATTTTCCCATTTACAGGATTTTTGCCACTTCTTGCTGGTTCCCATCTTTGGCTTTATGTTACTCCATATTAACTTCTAATCAACCTACTTCTACACCTTCCTCCTACCCACATATAGTTTCAACAACTTTGCCTGCAAATGATAATTTTCTCACAGTTTTTCTAGTAGCTCCTGATAACTAATTTCTTAATTTTCTTTCATTAATTTCTTGAGTCTTCCTGAGCACTCCCACAAACTTCTAAAATTATGAGCTCTCACTAACATTAAGTATTTAAAATTATTGGAGTCAACGGTCCTCCAGGAATTGCTCAGCAACTTGCAGGATTGAGCTGTTTCTGTTCCTGGTCATGACTACACAGAGGTCATTAACACTGCTTCACAATGGCAAAGCTGTATCTCCTGGAAGAATGGTTGGTTCCACATAAAACTCAAGATAGAAAAATAATTTTATATTAAATAGTGTTGAAAAATAAATTAAAATTAGAGATAAACCTGAAGTCTCCAAATCTAAAGGATTATGCACTTGCAGACCCTTACACAGAGGTTTCCAGTGACTGTCCCTTACACTTTGACCACGAGAGGGCAGCCTCTGGTCATTTGTGCTGCTCATCCTTTCACTTGGTTTCCCGTCATAATGTTATGACAAAAGTCACAAGATACTTAGAGCAATACAAAGGATTTTTTTATTTGACAATGTCATGCTCCTTCCTGCGGCTAAGTTGATATGTGAAAGTAATCCATCTGAAATGAATTGGCAATAATGGAAAAAAGAGATTAACAACCTGAATGGGCAGAGAAAAAGAACGTCTGTGATACCAGTAGGGAAACTTGGGAAGACTTGTCCTAAAATAGAACTACAGCTTGTTTCTAGCCATAGTGAAGACTAATTTTCTTCCTTAAACAAGCAAGTGACACACAGTTTGTGACAGAAAACAACAAAAATCACTATAATAATGGCATAGTGAGGACAGTTTCTTGAATTTGGAGCCAGTTGTCAACGTCTAGTGCTCCATCCCAAGGTGAACTGCAACACAGGAATTATCCTATGAGAGATTACTTATAAATCTTTCTTAATTCCCTTCAGGAAACCTATTGGCGAAACTGATGCAAACTGACACATTCTTTAACAAGCTGGATTCAGAATCTGGTCTGCACCTCTACTAAATGAATGGAGTGTAAATATAAGGAAAATCATCTAGTTAATATTATGACATGTAAAAAAACTGGGGCTGAAAACATACCAACAATTCTTTTTCCGGGAAATTAATATAGGAAACAGAAAATACTTTTATGGTTAGAAAGGACTTGGAAGGGAATAGCAATATCTACTCATACAGGAAATTATGATAATGATATAATTTGTACAATGCTTCTATTATACTCATGGAATATAGTTTAGGGTTATTAAACAACAAATCTCTACAAATACCTAACACTGAAGGTCTTGTCAGAGCAGACAGATTATTTTTCATCAACTGTTGTTTAGGTGACTCTTTGCCATTATAAACTGTTGAGCTGAATGCTGCTGTTGAAGGGATGTGATCTATGGCTGCAGCTGGCAAAAAAAAAAAAAAAACCAAAGTATTTACATGAAACATTTTTAGGTCAAGATCCTCAATTGATACAATAAACTGATCACTTGATCATTTAATAGAGCTACTGGGATCTGCTCAAGAGGGAATGCAATGCTGAAATAAACAAACCCATTTCTGATGTCATACTCCCAATTAAGTGCCTGGGTAAAATCTGATTCTGCAATTAAATGCATATGTCAGAAGCTGTAGTTTCTTTGCAGGACCCTGGCTCTTATGTAAACTTTACTCAAGAACCAGCTAAAAGAGAGGGGTTGTCTAATATTTACTAAGCCTCCATCCCAATTTGACTGCCCCTTTTTTAAACTATGTTGCATGAAAAAAGATGTGGTCTCAAACCTAATAAGCTTGTAATAAATGTAGCTTTTTCAAAATATGTAACATAAGACAAAAAAAACCCTCACAAAACAAAAAAACAAAAACAAAAACAAACAAAACAAAACAAAACAAAAAAACATAAACCAAACAAATTTTTAAAAAAACCTCCACCAATCTGCTATTATAAAGACATTGATGATTTATTGTGGATGGGCACCAGTATTCCAGATCACAGGAATATTTAGCAGGCCTCTATCTCACAGAGAGGAGAGAACATGACCACTGACAAATGTGCCTCAGCTCTCCTGTGCCAATCCGTGTTACACTCACAAGACACTAAAGAGCTGTTTTCATTATGAAGAAGTTCAGAGAGATCACTCAAGCCTCTATCACCCACCATCTTTCATTTATGTCAAGTTAATGGAAAAGTAAACATCTCGGAAAGAATTTTTAATACAAAAAAAGTTACCAATCATTAATTTTGTTTTTAATATTAAAGTCACTTTTCTCAGCAGAAGGAAAACCCAGAAGTTTTTAAGCTGACACCCACATAATGCCTGTAGTAAACAGGATTCTGGTCATAACATAAAACAGACTGGATCAGAATAAAAAGCTGAAATGACACTGGATCCTGCAACAGTTGTCATGTGTGACCAGACAAGTAACAGCTGGAGAAATACTTTTAAAATAATGGTGTTTTAAAAAAAATTTAGGTTTGCTTTAGCTACGAGCAAGCTGCAGAACACCTATATTACTATTTGTTCAGATTTTATACATAAACCTGAGGGGGGAAAAAGGACAGCAAGAAGCCTTCAAAAAAGTATGATTGCCTCCTTTGTTTATAATAAATCTCTAATTCTATTCAACTTGTAATAAATCTCTAATTCTATTCAACTCATTTTCACATGGCAGCGTGATGCTGTTTGTCCTTGCATCCACACAAGTGCACACAAAGATGGGTGCACAGCAGAGTAAGAGCAGGTGGGAGCCCCAGGTGTCCTGCTCCCAAGGGTACCTGCGTGCGGGGTCCCAGCTGCAGCGCTGGGGTTCGCGGCTGGGAGCGGCTCACTGGAGGTGCCCCCGGAGACACCCGAACTTTCCGGCAGCTGGAACAAAGTGCTGGAGCAGGTACTGGTTGAAGACTGACGGCCTCTGAACTCTTTAACAAAAAAAAAGAAGAACCTTCTTACCCCTGGCAACAGTGGCATTTGCTCAGTCTCAGCATATTCGATTTGATACTTTCACGCAGGAATTGCTTACAGCACTTGGAATGAAGGAACCAACGTCTTCAGACATGCCAGCCTCTTATTAGGTCAGACAATGCCTTTTTACAGCTGCTCTAGCAATCACCTAGCTTTAAAGAGTCTTTCTTTCAACTGATCCGTCCTAGGTTTTACACCGACGCCAGTCTCCGTGATAGCTAAGCCTGGATGATGAAAACCAGAGCTCCAGGAAGACAGCTTCATTATCTTACCTGCCCCTTTCCAGCAGATTACAGATCCTTTGGTCAGAGCTCCCTGCGCATTCCTGACCAGATAATACTTTAAGTGTTTCTGTTTCTTGGGCTGAGTGGTCAGTTTAAGATTAATGTGATTTGAGAATTCCGTAAAGTAGCAGAAACCCTTCTTGCCACAGCCAACACAATTGCCAGAGAAGCCTGATAAAATAAATAATACATACAATCCAGTGAGATAGGAGGGTCACTATTAATAACATTCAAACACTACTCTTTCCAGAGAAAAAGCTGTATTTATATTTTGGGGTTTGTTTGGGTTTTTTTTCATAGAGATTTTTTTTTGATTAATGTTTTCCTCCAAAAAAGCATCTGCATTTTGTGCAAAAAGTATATGGCACTTTGGACACCAGACTGCAAAAACACAGCCCGACGCCTACAGAACAATTAAAATGGGCCGTATTTTTCATTTTCTCCCACTAGAAAAAGATCACAATTCCTATTTATACCTGTGAAAATTTTCTGACTGAGGAGCAGAGTCACATGCTTAACCCCAGCCCTATTCAACACCATAGCACGAACATGTTTCACTTCTCTTTCAGTTTTCATTGAAATGTCATTCAATTTCACTGAATTTCAATTTAATTGAAACACACAATTGTCTCAAAAAAAATAAATATACTTAATATATTTCATTAGATCTAAGTATATTTAAGTACCAAGTTCCTACTACAAATGCTTTTTCAAAGAGGAAGAATACTAAAGCATTCCTGGGCTATTAATCTAAAGCAGCTTTCTCAAATTATGGCTGGACTGTGTCAGCACTTCACAGCAGTTGAAACTATTTATGATTACAGGAACAAAGTGTCTGCAACTTTATAGACACGACAGAGACACAGTCCTTCCCTGTAAAGCTTTTTGTACTCAGGCTTGATGGGGCATTTCCAGGGATCCTGCCATTTCCTCTCATTCTGAGATACACAGCTTGAGCCTCAACAAGGGGCTCATGGTGCTGATGTCATTATCATCGTAAATAAAGGGCATTCCTCACACAGCTGCCTTTAGATTCTTAAACAACCTTTTTTGGCTGTTTTACAAAGTATTTCCTAGGACATTTTCATCTTGAATCAGAATAATGAAACTGCCTGAAAATACTTATTATCTACAAAGAAAACCTATAGTGAGAAATTGAAATATAATCTTCCCCATGCAAATATTCTCTCTGTTCCCTACACATGACTCTAAGCATGATATTTTCTTTCATTTTAATCATATCTAATGAACATTTTTATGTGTCATAACAGGAATTGAAGTGGAAAGGGTGTATCCTGTGAATTGAAACACGGCAAAAATAAAGGAAATGTATTTCACGTAACATGTGGACAGTAACATTGGAAAGAACTGGAGTAAAGGATTAATAATACGGTAAATAAAATTAAGATCCATTTATAAAAATTATTATTTCAATCACATCTCAAACAAATTAAGTTTACAAACTAACAGTCAATACTTTTTTCCTTCTGTAAAGTACAAACACTGAAATATAATGCACTGCAAACACCTGTTTCTTGGTTTACAACCTGAGCACTCTCATGTTTTCAAAAGTCTTAGAAGAATTTATTAAAAAATGAAGCTGACATGGAAATTGCTCTGGTATCCATGGGAACCAGTGGTTAACAACTACTGAAAGCTGCCTATTATCTTTCTGATCCTAGTCAGTAGGATGATAAAGGTCATTATTACTCATAAAATCAGGTCAAGTCATGACTCCGCAGAATCCTCTGTGTTATATCAGTCAGCACAAAAGCATCTGTCTAACATCACAGAGGCTTGAGTAGCTGCAATAAAAGCAATGACAAAAGGAAACAAAATTAGAGCGGATGTGGAAAAAGCTGTGGAGTTTGCATACATTTTGTGCCAATTAAGAAACCATGAAACATGCTCCTCCTAGTAAACGAAAACTTCCCATGCATTTGGCAGCACATTGAGCATCACCAGCAGCAGCAGCTGCAATTTTTGCCTGGTTGCCACTTACAACACCTTATGAGTTTCCAAACTTACACCTTTTTTTTCCTAAATGTACGCTTTTCAGGTTTTATCATTTTGCTAGGAGTGTCCAGCAACTTGACAAAGCCACACATAGAACTATTTGTTCAACTGAGAATTGGACAGTGGACATGAAATATTTTCATTTGGACTTCAGATCTTCAGATCACTTTTGTAAATTATCATCTGTCTAAACCAGATTTAGCCATAACTTCTGAAATAACCTTTTGTCCTAATCACCTATTTTTCATTCTGCAGCACCTACTGCAAAATTAGTTTACACCACATATAGCATACAGGTGATGCCTAGCAATGATTAAACAGATCTAAACTGTCCACTTGTTTTGAAAAGACCTTGGAGAATATTTTATAAGTTTATTTTTTAATTTTCCTTTTAAGCCAAATTATCATCTTTTACCTCAAGCTTCCCCAGCCTCTGCGAGTGAGATTCAGTCCTTTCTTGTGAGCTCCTGCCAACACCCTTTTCCACCCCCTTCCCTCTGACTGACGCTCTTTGATGACAGCCATTGCTTCATTAACACAGCTCAGCCCTGACATCACAGGCAGAATACAGCATGCTCTTATAATTCCAATGCAATAAAATGCTGTTCACTCATTACTTATTGCAGGCCTCTGCCAACCCTGCTCATAGCCCTTTATGTGGCAGAAGGAGCAGCACCGAGAACCCAAACATTTCATCCTCCTTCTCTAAATGCCCTGTTCACATGCCATGGCCCGAGGCAGCAGCTGATGGAGGGGACAGCTTGTTTCATAAACAAGCTGCATTAAATATTCTTCCATACATTATAGAGAGGACAAAGGTCAGGGGAGTCGGGGCAGCCATAAGGTGACTCAATATATCTATGTCATGGGATTGATTTCACAAGAGAATTAGAAATCCATGCCTGGAGTTTAGGGGCTAAAAGCCTTTCACCTTTAGGTCACCAGTTCATACCCAGCTCCGTTTGGTAGTGACTTAAGGCTGTTACCCTCTGAAGATTGTTTAATCAGAAGGTGTTTGATTGTATCTGTGTTTTATCATATGCATTTGCTTGAATTTGCTCACACCACAATGATCAATTGTCCATAATTTAAAAAGCTCTTCCACAGCAGAGACCTTGTGCTCCAAAGAAGGACCTTGGACCAAAAGGGTATGAAACCTGACCTACCTTCTCCCTAGGAAAATGGTTCCTTTGAATCAACAGTTTGTGCTAGGGATAAAGAGAGGACTTCAGGATGGAAGGATATCCATCTAATATTTCATAATCAAATCTTTCATAAATTGGCAGAAAATTTTCTTACTGTTTCTCTTTTAAACTAATAACAGGCTTTTAACTAACAATAATATTTTAATGGAATGTTGGCAGCTTGATTAAACAAAGAAGGATTATATTTTCAACTTTTCAGCACAAGTGTTTCTCCTTTTCAGTTTTATTCACAGGCAAAAGCACACAAATACTGACAGTGCTCCACGTGTTTTTGCACTTACTTAATAACACTCCACTTGAAGACTGAAGCCCTACATTTAAAAAAATTAACAAAATCAATATGGTCAAGCTAGAGAGCTCCACTGTATGGAAACGCAGTACTATTCCAAAAGTCAAGTAGAACATTACATATTGATAAGAAGCAGCCACAGTATTTTATACTACAAGGTGTTCATCTTACATACAGCTTACAATGCAGGCAAACTAATCTTTTCCTCTGTCATTCTAGCCACAGGGACTCAGTGGGTAAAAAAAAAAAAAGGATTTCTTGTTCCCTGCTAGGAAAGTAGGTAGCTGTTTGGTCTTTTGGGAAAATGATGGGTGAATAGCTGCTTTGTTTATCATGAGAGACCCTCCGGGAGAGTGAGAATTAGGGAAAAAAAAACCAAAATCACAACAAGAAGAGAAAAAATCTTTGGCAGTGGTACATGTTAGCTGCTTTAATTAGGAAACAATAAATATTGCACTACCACCTATCACTTCCTCCATCTAAGCATTCCTTTAGGTCGCATAAAATCCAAGGAACAGTTTCCTAAAAGGAAAGAGCTGAATCTGTTTTGCAGAATGCTTAAACCTGTAATCTAACATGATGAACAGAATCATATGAGGCACAGAGAACTTTTTACTTGTCAAAAATAAAGTCTTTTCCAGAAAATGTTTTGGGGTTTTCTTCCAATGGAATAATACATCAATTGTAAAAACAAGGAAACAAAACAACCTCCAACAGAAGTGACTTTCAAATCAGAAAGCCATATGCCTTGATGGTGGGACAACTTCTTAGCATAATCAATAAACTGGAACACGCTGAAGAGACATATCAACAGTTCCTAGTGAGAACAAGACCACAAGTCAAAACCTGACCTGCAAACTATCAAGACATTTCCTATTTTCTTCTGGAATTTTTGTACAATCCATAGGCATCTTCACAAACATATGCAAGCAGACCATGAGAAATCAGGAAACTATTGGGTAACTCAGTACTGCCTTCTCCCTTCAAATAAACCATTTGGAAAAAAAAAATCAGTAACAACTGCCTTACAAAAATACAGTATATCAGAAGGAAAAAGAATGAAATTAAGCAAAAAAAATGCAGTTGAAGGGTGTCTGTATCACCAATAAGCCTTACCAAAAATGTGGTACATACTCTGACTCATGGCAGCTCACTTCAATTCAAAATTAATACATTTCAATTTCCTTCTAAACTCACAAAGGCTTGAAGGGACCACTTTCCATGCAGTTCCAAAAGGTGAACACATTTGATGGAGAACTGCCTAAACTCAGAATACCAAAAATAAGGCCTCTATGGTGTCTTGAAAGGTAGGACATTAAAAGGAGTTGCCCTTTTTCATATGGCATGTTTTCAATTTAAACCTATTGCCAGACAGAGGTCACTGTGCTATAGTAATAGACTATTTGAAGCAATAATGGTTCTGTCTCTTATCCCAGTGTGTCTGAAACCACGAGACTATTCCTGTCTGCTTCTAATTTTACTTACCCTGATTTGACCAGTGTATGAAAACCTGAATCAAACAATCATTTCAATTCACAGTACGATCTACTGTAACAAAGAGTATGGTATCCTCATGTTAGTAAGATACGGGGACATTATTTATCTACAGCTTCGAGATGAAGACTTTGGATCATCAAGTATGTAAGTTCTTTCATATTTAAGCTTGTTATAGAATACATTAAAGAGATACTACACAGTTACCAGAATTCTCCGCAAAAGAATGTGATTCGCTGGGGTTTAAGTGTATAACAACAGTGAAAAATAAGCATTTAAATGGTTTCAGGAAACTAAAATGTATGAAATAAGCAAACTGAGGATGCAAGTAACATAAAACCCTCCCAATTATGCTCCTGTTGCCTTTTTCTGTTCTTGTTTAGCAGGCAATTAACAAATACACTACTTCCTCTCTGCTAACAGCCTAAGGAGCTTAAGCTGTTAATAGTGCTAGCACTGAATGACTTGAGTGGTACAACATTCCTGTCTTTATCTTTAAAATGACAACACGTGGGTGATTTACAACCCTCCTAATTCTTTTACAATCACTGGTCAAATGCACTGTGACCAATCCAACCCCGCAAGATCACATGAGGAAAGAAATTACTGTACACAGAATCACATTATGCACCTTCACACTACACTGTCAGCCCAGATGCCTTGAAGTTGCTCAAACTAAGATAACAAGTGAATTCACATCATATCCCTCAGTGTTTGTGAAAGAAACCCCTTAAAAGACTTGACAAATGTTTCCTTTTTGCCATTCAAAGCTAAGACTGGTGCACGGATACATGATTCATCATTTCTTTTTATTCACTAAGAAAATACATAAGAACCTGAGTGTCTGATCGAAAAAAGAGTTCACCCTCCAACTGTGCACCACTTTTTCCAATATAAAAACAATTACGTTTTAATAACATTAATATTCAGTTCATTAATTCACATGACTGAGGATCTTCTCTATTTGGCTTGATTTGGATGAGGCTAATGGCAATCAGAAAGACTAAAATAAAAATAGATGGGATCTATTTTTATAACAGAAGTTAGACTTTTAAATAGATTAAATGCAAGAAATTGAAGTATCATACTAACAGTATTTTTCAAACACAGTATTAACTGATTACACATACAGAAAAATTTCAACTTATAATCACTCAATTTTTTTTAATATTGTGATAATAGCAGAAAGTCATAGGTTGGGATCCAGAACCCAGGCTATCATTCAAACACAGTGGAGAGTATTATCCCTATCTCAAAGAGACAAACCAAAATGGTCATTATTTTTTGTAGTCCAAACTATCATTAAACTGTTTAGATGTGTTAATAGCCTACAATTTCCACTTGACAGACCTACAGTCTGTACACATCATTTGGAAAGCTAAAACAGAGGCAAGCAGCAGTTCAACTAGTCCAGTTACAAGATGTGGAGTTCCAGCAACTGGGACATAAACTGGTCAGACAATGACTTTAGCCTTGGACTACTGGACAGAAGGTGATGAAACACCTCTAATTAAATGGCTCACTCTGTGTCTTTTCAAAGCTGACACAGTGAATTCTGAGTTGTTATCTTCTTGTGCATCACCTCTGAGTATTACTGGAGACACGGAATAGAAATAAGATCTGCTGAACTCAGATCTGCAAAAAAAAATTATCTATTAACTCAAGACCACAGAAAAATTCACTTACTGCAATTACAGACACTTACCCAACAGGGCATTGCGCCCGTTGTCATCTGGCAGGAATCTTTTATCCACAGCACACACTAACAGGTGATCAGGTAAATTTGGTGACTTTGCACCAACAAGTAAAAACCCAGATGGCACCTCAATATGTTCATTGGAAATAGAAACCAGTCTCAAATCTTTACCAGCCTGGCAGAAACCTAGACAAAATAAATTCACCTTATTTTAAGTTGGCAAGATTTTTTTAATGCTCATAATTTCTTCATTAAAGGACTTCCTACATTTTTAATGAAAAAGAAGATCTTACCGTCTAAAATCAAAGGGATACTAAAAGATAGTTCTTTTCCCTGCATTTTGATCATACATAAAGATTCTACCAGCACAATAAACAAACAAAAATTTGAAAATGTACAATGAAGTTTCTCCTGATAGTATTTTCAAACCTACGTATTTAAGGGACTGTTCACTAAGATTATCATAACTTAGGTCAATGATTCAAAACCAGAGATAATAATTCTCACTATCTGGTGAATTTTACTGGCTTTCCCTGGGTTTTCGAACATCTTTTACAGCCACATAAAATGAGGTACACTTTAAACAGAAAAGAGTGATGATAAAGCAATAAGAAGCATCACATTCATTTTAGCAAATGCCATGCCTGCAAACTCAACCTTTTAAAGGCTGTGGTGCCTTAGAAGAGGTGCCAGGCGTTCTAACACAAATGCTACTCTGACACACTGAGCAAAGACCCTGTCAAACAGAAGAGCAATTGAGAGCAATCCAGCTTTATCTGGCAGGTAATGAACACTGACATTTTTAGGATTTCTGTATCATATAGATTATCTCATTCTGATGAATTACAGGGGAAATGGCCTCAATCCTATCCTTTTCAGTAGGGCAAAGGATTCTGACAGCATGGTTATCTTACCATCAGTAGTGCAACACCCTTCTGGGGGAGGCTTCATCTGGTAAGAAACAGGAGGACTACTTGATTCTGAGCCTTCTTCTTCCTCCTCTTCTTCCTCCTCTTCCTCATTATCTGCTCTGCTGCCTGCTACAAATCATCATAGCACAAATGACTTAGACAACAGAAAATGCTGGCAACAAACCAATGAATGAACAGGGTGACCCAGTTACAGAAAGCATTACAGCAAACCATATACTCTTCTCTTGACAATGACTTTACTATTGCCAACTCTTGAAATTTGTTGTTTCCTTAGAGCTCCAGCTTCCAGTCATGCTTGTAATAGAATGTCTTTCATCAAAACAATAAAGCTGTTAGCTCATGTGCAAAAAAAGCTCAAAAGTGTGACTCAATTGCACCTGAGAAAGTAAAACACACTAAAGGACAAATATAAAGGAGCCTCAATTTATCGATTTTTAAAATCTTATTATTTTAAGCAAACTGCACAATTTTTAGAGGCTTAATTCTAGTGTTTGAACTCTTACTGATCACAACAATGTAACTGTATCCTTTGTTAATAATATTAACAGCCAATAAAACCCAAAGTCATTACTTCTTAGCCCTTTAGAATGTCCTGGCTACAGCCTGAGTACAGATTTTATCAATAGGTATTGACCATGTCCTTGATTTTGTACATGAAACTGAAAAAACGGTTCCTGCTTGAAACTAGGCTCAACATGGATGAGGCCACGGTAAGAACACCTAATTCTCAGGCTGTCTGTCTCCTACCAGAATCCAGAGCTCTGAGTAATACGCCAATGCTCCCTGTACAATGTCAAGGAGAGGCAGATGTCCAGGATGACGACTCACAGCAGCCTGTGCATGGACTGTGTTAGTCTAGGAGGCAATACGAAGGCAATACTGAATGCTCGAGAGGAATACAGGATGTACACTTCATTTTTTAGAGGGCTTTAGGTGTATATTTAGGCACATATTCAGGTGTATGTTTCAGCCCATCAACTAGAGACTGCTTCTTTCCTTCTCTCCACCCATAGGAAAATGTGGTTTTCCTTCCATGATACAACAGCTCCAGCAAAACATACTGACCGATGACTCCGCCCCTGCTTATGGCTCAGATACACTCATGGCAAATAGGAAAAATGTGGCAAGCAGAGGAGTGCAACTAAATGGTAAATGGGCAGAACACTTCTACAGACAGGACTGAGGAAAATTTCATGTAGGACAGAGATAGGGCAAAAGTACTGAGTGAATCCAGTGGGGTTTATGTCTTAAGCTTATAAGCTTCTAGGTGTCTGTAGGGACATGCCTGGACCATGCCTGCAGCAAACACAACACAAAGAACTCTCACTGGCAAAACTGGGCAGTGAAGGGCTGCGGGTGCTTGAGGATCAGCAGGAAGCCAAATACCAGTTTGTACTCAGGCAAGTACAAGACCAGTCAGGCACTGACATAATTCTGTCGATGCAGGTTTTAGTGCTGAAACAGATAAACAATGAAGCACCGTGCAGTGATCCTCCAAAGTTCAGTGTCAACTGCATATACTTTGTTTGTTTCAACTGACTTTGGAGCAGGCACTCAGAATCCCAGAGTATTCCTCAAGGACTTATCTTTTTTTCCTATGACCCTTCTCAGAATATTCTTTTATTTTATTGACAAATTATTATACAATCAGCTAGACAAATACTACAGGATAAACAAAAACTAGGGAGGAGGCAAAAGAAAGTAAATCAGGAGTTTGAAGATGTCTGTATAGGTCATTAAGACAAACCCCAGTCTAGAAGAGGATTTGAAGGGTATGTTTACTTCTCAGTATCTGAACATCAAGCTCCAATCCTGATGAACACAACTAAGGACAGAATACTAAACAAATAAGGGCATGGTCTAAAGACAAAAATGGTGCAAGTGAAGGAAGGGAAAGTGAAGGTCTCCATTTTTGCCATTTAAGAAATGGGTAAATTACGTGTTATGACTTAACCTTGGCCAACTACCAAATGCAATGTAAAAAAGCTGAATCTGGGTCTCCTCTTCTTCCCCGTGCTTCCAGACATGAAGTTTCTTTCTTCCTTCTTCTTTTGCCAGCTCTGACACTTACTGGAGCCTTTACTGAGCCATCCCAGCTTGCTAAACCAGAAAAACACTAAGCAAACAAAAGTGACCAATTTTTTTTTTCTGGGTTTATGTATTAAATTAGCACAGTGGAAGATTCAAAAGATGCCAAAATTGATGAAAAGAGAGAAAATAGGAACATATGAAGTGAGCAGAATAGGATGTGGGTATTTCCCCTTTGGACATTGGTAAACTGTGAGGTTTGTTCAACCATAGCAGGTAACTTAAGAAAGAGACGAAAAAGGGAAGTGGAGACTAAGAAATAGGAGCTACAGCACTTCCAGTTCAAAAATGGAAAAAGTAAAAGAGCAAATATGTACACAAGCATGAGCTGCAGCCACCTGTAAAGGGCATTGTTAGGCTTTCTGCTACTTGTTTTTACAAAAAGATCTGCCGCTTCAGCTTCCATTTTACTTTTAAAGCACGGCCTCTTCAAAGCACTCAAAAAAACTTCAAAGCAAAAAAACCTTCAAAATTTCAAAGAAAGTTTGTATGTGCCTGTTCCTTGTTCTTAAACAACCCCCAAAGCACGCACAATCAAGCACTAAAAAGCAGAGACAAGATGATGGCAAAAGTGGACTCAGAACTCCAATCTTCATGTTGTATGTTCCAGAATTAGGCAGTCAGATGATGTAACTTCATATAGCTCCATTAAACCAACAGCCATACTGTGAAGATTTTGTCCATATTTTATTGAATTTAATTTTTTTCACAGGTATCATAAACACCATTGTTTGCTTGAAAGAAATTCTTTTTGGTTCTCACCAAGGATTTATTAGACCTTTATGTTATATAGTTGTGATTAAGACATTTCACATGGAAAACTCTTCCCTCCTTAAGATAAATTTAAATATAAGTAAAGTTCTGCAAATATAACTTCTAATTGGCAATCCAGTCCACAGGTTTCATTTGAAGATAATGGTAATAACTGGGCATAGATATGCAAGGAATCTAAATCTGTTAGCATCAAACAACCTTGCCTTCTATTGCAAAGAGTTCTTGCACATTCCTAGAAAGGTCCGGAACATCCAGACCATTTATTGGCATTTGCAGATGTTCTGCAATCAAAAACAGTGAGAAAATAAAGATGATATTAGAAGACCCTCATTAGAAATGTACAACCAGTGAGACCACAGAAAACTTCAGGCTTTTTGATACACTGAGAAATCTAGAGGTTTGCTTAAATGATGAAAATGTTTTTGGACTAATTTAGGCACTACATGAATTTGCCAGGTCTGGAGATGGGAGGAAATACATCAATAATAAGAGAGAGAAAAAACAACCAAGTGACCAAAAATCCAAAACACCACCACCAAACCAGAACCAAAAAACCCCATACTATTATGGGAGTCAAGGAGATCTGACATGACTAAACCAACTTTGATGAATGTAGTACTTTTAATTTACATAGCTACAAAAAATCTTATAGGCAAACGTAATTGCACAAATTACTGTAAAAGCATACATTAATAATATGCCTGGTTTTTTTTAGATCTAGAATGTGTAGACTGGAAGACTATACTCACTGAAGTATTTTTTAAAAAGGACCTGGGAGAGCTGGTTGACAGCAGGCTGGATATGATCCAGCAGTGTGCCCAGGTGGCCAAGAAGGCCAATGGCATCCTGCCCTGTATCACAAATAGTGTGGCCAGCAGGACAAAGGAAGTGACCCTTCCCCTGCACTCAGCACTGGTGAGGCCACACCTTGAGTACTGTGTCCAGTTCTGGGCCCCTTAGTACAGGAGGGACATTGAGGTGCTGGTGCATGTCCAGAGAAGGGCAATGGAGCTGGTGAATGGTCTGGAGCACAGGTCTGATGAGCAGCAGCTGAGGGAACTGGGGGCTTTTATCCTGGAGAAAAGGAAGTGCAGGGGTGACCTTATGGCTCCTTACAGCTACCTGAAAGGAGGTGGTAGCCAGGTGGGGGTCAGCCTCTTCTCCCAGGTAACTAGTCATAGGACAAGAGGAAATGGCCTCAAGCTGAGCCAGGGGAGGTCCAGTTTGGACATCAGGAAGAATTTCTTCACTGAAACAGCAATCAAACATTGGAACAGGCTCCCCAGGAAAGTGGTGGAGTCACTATCCTTGAAGGTGTTCAAGAAACAACTGGACTTGGAAATGCCTTAGTTGACATCGTGGTGTTCAGTCAAATGTTGGACTTGATCTTGTAGGTCTTTTCCAACCTTAACAATTCTATGAATTCCATTTTAGGTATAAATTATCACAACAGATATGTAATGATATTAGGCTAGTATCACTGGCTAGGCACTTTTTTCTGGTTTAGGTAGTCATTTAAGTATCAGAAGAAGACTGAAACAAGCTTTTCAAACAAAAAAATATAAACCCATGAACAAAAACAGATTCCAATAGGTGGTTGGTAAAGTTTAAAAAACTTTTTTTTTTTTCTTGAACTGACTATATACTCTGTTTTAAGGCTCTCTCGAGATTTTAATATTGTAACATCATAAGAGACAAATATCCAAAAATCAGCCTTTTTTACCAGTGGCTGGTTTTGCTGCCAAATGCTGCTTTGAACATCTATAACATGTTATCAGATCACAAAATGGAAAGCCAGAACTCTTGGGTTGTGCTGACCCACTGCCCTATCTTGTCTTTACCATGTCCACTTGACCATAGGGAAACACTGTACTGAGGATCAAGGGGCAGCTATGACCAAGGGTCAGAGCACCAGGGCGAAGGAAAAGCAACACTGAGAGGGGAGGCCAGGGTCTTGCACAAGCCTCCAAGGATGTCCCTCTGCTTCAGATGCCTCCTGGCCCTCAGAGCACAGGGATTCTTGTAGCTGGAAGCAGAAAATCCTGTTTATGACAAGGCTGCAGGACATGGGACCAGCTTGCAGAGCTCTGCCACCTGAGGAACAACCTAGGAAACATTCTATTACAGGTCCCTCCAGAGCTCCCCTTGTCTGAAACTTTTGTGAAAGGAATGTTCTCTGCCAGGCTGTTATGAGACTTTTAATTATAGTTCAATTCTGTTTCCATTAACTACAAAGAAAACAGAATCAGCACCTCAAGGTTTGGAAAGTTCTTGGAAAGCTTTGAAAGAAAGAAGTTACAGAAGTGTGAAATCACACTTTTGTTCTTGAACAATGCATCTGCTTCTGTGGCACCTTTCCTAAATGATGTCATAATCAATTTTGTGACATCACAGTTGGTTGCCATGGAAGAGTTTATGAAATCCTTATGTAAGGGTTTGATAGAAATATCACTTTGTGTAGGAAATAAGCAGCATATCTATTTAAACAATTGATGTATGTTCATTATTATAACCTATCCTAGCAAAAAAAGAAAAATAGGAAATGACTAAGGATGTGTGAACAGAATTTATTTTTTTTCAAGGACTGTCTTCTCAGCTGTTACCATGAGGCAATAGCTAAGAGTTTAGTCTGTGCAAAATAATTTTATCTGTTACTGCTTCTTGGCCTGATTTGTGTGGGTGTGTGTTTCTGTGGATTGTTAACCACTATGCATTTCTCACTACAACTATAGCAAAGTATGATAGGGGAAGTAGACATGGACAAAAGACATGAAACATCACCCTCACAAGAGAAATGACTAAATAATCGAATTATTAAACATAACCTTGCACAAATATGCCAACGTTATGCACACACCAGTAAACTCACTGGAAACCATGAGATCACTACATATGACAACACATCAAACACTAAATTGTATCATGAATTTACTTATCAGATCTATCCAGTTCATTTAAACTATACCACTTAAAAAAGAAAAAAGGCAAATGAAACTCAGAAGGCAGGTTTCTCTAAACACAGACACAAATTCAGTGAGAAATCCTACCTGTTAAATACAACTCATACAAGGTTTGTGAGAGTACACATCCTAAATTTTCACGTTTGCAAGCACAGAATAACTACAAATATTATGCCCAAAGTAATTAAAAACCATCTCAAAAGCTAAAAAATATTTCTGCTGTATTTATGCATATTGAAAATCAGTCTTAGCATGTCTGTTTTATAAATCTATCATGTGTTCACTATCATTTGCTGCATAACTTTCAGCAGTATATGATACATTATAGGATAACAGATTTATCTTAACTTCTCCACAAAATTAATGGAATAATTCCTAGTACTTCAATTTCTGTTTAGAGATAAATTTGAACAAGCAAGTGGCTTAATTTTGCCAGAATAAAAGCACTGCGGTTTGTATTTTTAAACCAATTCTAATACATATATATAAATCATAAAAAAAACCCAACTTATGATTTTCCATATTATGATTTGAAATGCATGTGCTGAGCCTTGGGAGAGCAAACAGCAGAATTGACTTTGAGCAGAAATAGAAATTCCATTATTTCCTACCTTCCAGTGATGACAGTTGCTGTTCAGCTTCCAAATACAACTGAGAAAAGATTGGTCTGGGAACTAAGTTGTTTGAGCGGAGAGAGGCCTCAATAGAATTATGCAACACTTCTTCAAACCGTGTTGTCTTGAGCTGACCAGCATAAGAATTTCCCATCTTCTCAAAAAAAAAAAAAAAAAAAGGAAAAAAGAAGAAAAGAAAAAGGAAAAAAAAAAAAATAAAGAAAAGATATTACAATTTAAGCACTCCGAACTCAATCACTGCATGCTGATGTCAGGCTCAACATTTCTCAAGAAAGAGAGACGCTTCATTGTCCACAAAGAAAGGCAAAGGAAAAGAACATTGACTGCAGCAGTCACTGAGCAGATCCTGCTGGTAAATTACAGGAAGTTATCTAAAAGTAACAGCTTTCTGTAATTTGGCAGAAAGGCAGCAAGCTTTGACACCTTGAAAATGTGGCTAGAAATCTAATTCAAGTAATTCCTTGGTTTATATAGCAATTGCGTAGATGCATTTTCAGTAGACAGCAATCTATTGTTAAACAGTCTGTCTGTTTTAAATTATTTGAACATAATAAATGTTATAGGATCTGGGTAATAGCACAGTTTTCTGTATTTATCTTTGCATGGTCCACCATGGCTGACCACTCATGACTAAAGCAGTTCCACATCTCTTCCACATAAATAATGTAGAATTGCTGTAACTCAGAGATTGTGAAATAGAATGACTATTCATTTTTACCCCAAGCAGTTTTTTCCCCTGTAAACATGATTTTTTTTTTTTTGTTAGACTAAGACAACATAAATTATCTATTTGATATTGCATTTATGTATTAGGACTTTACTTTTAGTGAAACCATATTATTTATTCATTCTGTCCCTGAGCAGGCAGTCTATTCCAGCTCAATATCCCACATACTTAACTGCCGCCTACTTTCCACGGGGAACACAATGAACTGGTATAGCCAAAAGCCATGTCAGCTTTCTTTTCCTATTACAAAGTAGCTCTTGCCCTGGGCCCCACGTCCTTTCCCTCCTCAAGTAACTGTGAATAGAAAGCATGAAACGCTTCCTGTTTGCGCAGTAATTCCTAAACACTGAACAGCCCCTCCTCAGCACTGGGTACTGCTTGGGAAATTGGCGTGTTGGGAAGCATCCTGTAGGAATCAGTCAAGCAAAAGGAAAACTCCTGTGAAACCACATACTCTCTTCGTGGATAAAAGGTTTTGAAAGGAACAATGTACAAAGTTGTTGATTTACATATCTTTTTATGACATTTTAAAGCGTATTTTATATATATAATCATATTTTTGTATACTTGTTTGTATCATGTCAATACTGCACAGAGAGTAGAGTTAATACTACCTGATACAACACTGATATAATTTGCACATTATATTAATAGAAGCACAATAAGAATTATAAAACAATGCACACGGTATTTAGGGATGATCTGGATTAAAAAGAGGCACTACTAACAAAGTATTCATGTATACATACAAAATCAAACTGAGGGTTGCAGTGAGTAGTACTGATGTAACATTTGGTGAAAGGTAAAGCCTGTTAGTGATGTTCAGTGCTAATATGGAAGTCAGGATGCATCTTCTCTTTCAAAACAAAAAGCAGATTACAGTTCCCTTTCCACACTGATAGGAACCCTCCGGCTCCTTTCAAGTCCTGCAGCCCTGTACACCAAATACAGGTGAAGACAATGAGGAAAGCCTGACATCAGCAGTGTCCTTAACAAGCTTTACCAGAGGTGTATGCAGGAAATCCAAGGTCAGGCTCTGAAACGATTTACATTACATGCTGTTTCTACACAAAAGCACTAGAAGATGTTTAGTTCTAATTTTAATTCATCTTTCAACCATTATATGACTTGTCTTTGTTACAGTGATGTTTTATTACATTTATTAATGTAACAAGGACAAATAATTATCAAAATACCCAACAGATACCTATTTCATTCTTTGCTCTTTTAAATTCTTTCCCATATTATAAACTCATATTTTCTTTTGTTGCGTTGCAGGCATCTGCAGGCTCAGGGACCCATCTCTATTGGGGCAGGTATAATATGGTTCTACACGACTGATCAACACATTTTTGACACTCCAGACTAAAGACAAATAAAAATGTATGAACATGCTCTCAACATGCTAACATTTGAAGTTACACTTTCAGGAATGAAAAAAGCATTCATTATTATCTATTCCACACACCTTGTTATACTGACTGTTTTATTTAAATACAGAGCCAAAACAAAAAAAAAAAATTGAAATATTGAAAAATTGAGATAACATCCAAACAGCTTTGTGCACTTAAAAAACTCCACTGATAAAACACAAAGAGAATATCCAAAAGTTTGACTGCAGCGGCACAGGTTTGGCTTACAAAGGGCTGGATGCTACCTCTTCTGAACACAACCATGCAAAACAGACTAGTCTAGCTGACTTTCAGACTTACTTCTTTAAATGCTTTATTAAAGCATGTGAAAAATAGGAAGTTTTCAAATTTATCCAGAGTGAGATGGAACATTCTGAGACAACTCAAAAGCATTATCAGATGAACAGGCACGTGGACTGCTTTATGCAATAAAGGCTTCTGATCACTATCTGGATGTAATTGAAATGAATGAGAAAACACGGTAAAATTTCTGTTTATAAACTCTGTTCTACAGATAGAGTCAGCTATTATTCTGTACAGTTTATTAGGAAAAGAAATAGAGATACCATTTACAGGGATTTAATGTTTTTGCTCAGGATTTATAAAGCCTGCTAGTGTTCAAAACAGAAACACTGTATTTAACCCTGAGGATGGCTGAAACCAGCCTCTTATCAATGTGATGTTAAAGATAAGCAATGAGTTAAGATCAAATTATTTGTGTAAGAGGCAAGTTCTGGGATCCTTTGCAACACAAGCATGTTTGTTTATCCTTTGAGGTTCTAATTTAATTCTGTGAATGGGTTGATAAAATGAAACAATAACATGCTTTCTGGATTTGTAAACGCTCATGTACTTGTGGGATCTTACACAGTATAGACACAATCATAAATCCAGAATCTATTTTGGAAGATGCGATAAGTGTTTTGTAGCCATTTTTTCATCAACAAATATACACCACTGGAACAAGAAAATGGGCATTGCAGGAGCTTTTTTTGCCAGCATCAGCCTTTGCTGTTCAGAGTCCCAGTGACTCTCAGTTGCAAGAGAAATTACTTTTCCAAAGCAAGCAAGGGAGAAGGCATTTCCCACTAACTTTTCTTTAAAGCTGCTCAGGCTGTGGTATCTGAATTGTCAATTGCTGACTCCGTGGCAGCAGGAAGAAAAGCTTTGAGTCCCACATTCCTGCTTCAATGAACTCAGCATCCCCAGCCCAGATTTATGTCCCTCATGGATACAAGTGGGTGGCACAGGCTAAACTTTAAAATGCTTGTGAAATTCCAAGACATGAACATAGATGGTGACCAGATCCATTTAAAAAAAAAAAAAAAAAAAAAAAAAAACCAACCAAAAACCCACACTGACAGAGAAAGGATGGCCCTCAACCCCACCTACTGATAAATCAAGGGACACCTCCCTATAGCATGGTCAGTTTCCATGGAGAGCATGCGGAGAAAAATACTTGCTAATATAAAGAGGACAAAAAAGGGAAAGAGCTAGACCTAGTAGGGCTGCATAAAAGCATAATAAAAAGACAAAAACCACACTGAGCAAGTAGGAAGCCTAAGAAACAATTACAAATACAAATGAAGCAGGTCAGGCCAACATCTTAGAAACCTATGGATAACGCTGGCAAAGACACATGCCACATCCAGGCATCTGAAAATGAGAGTAGGAGTCTGTTAATCACTAAAGTTCTTCAAATTCCAAACAAGGAACTGCCAGGATTTCTGAGAAAACAAGGATTACGTGACTAGGAAAATAGGGATCATCTTAAGGGTTAATGTCTGTCACATTGTCAGCTTCAAGTTCAAGTGCAGTTGAACTAGTCAGGGTTTGAAGAAAACCTGCACTGTTCTGCTATGAGCCTGTGTTCTGCTGCTGTGATTGAGAACAGGAGCTCCCTCTCGGCCATGAGGGCAATACCTATGTGGAAAGCAGAACAGTGACTGCTCACGGTACCAGCAGGCACTTGGCAGCAGCTGCAGGACAGGCCCATCACCCAGGTCTTGGAGGGAGATCTTTTGCACAGTGGGACAAAGAGGGTGACACACCAATGACTTTTTAGTTGCAGTGAGGAGCATTAGGGTTTTTGTGAAGATTGAAGATCTAGCACAGCAATTCTGAGCGAATATATTCTATACCTAAGACAGACTGGGTATCCTAAGGAACAGTATGGACTTTGGAACATGGAAAGCAAGCCAGGGCTTTTGACGACTCACACTGAAACATAGAGATAAAGAAAGTGTGCCCTCAGCAGAAACTGAGTAAACTAAAGAGTGTATGTGGGTAGTGCTAAGAAGACTTGAAAAAATAATCAAGGTATTTAAGTGGGAAATTACGCAGATGGGGTTGATTATTAAGAAATTCAACCTTAGATACAACTTGCAAATTATTACAGGAGGGTATCTTTCACATTAAGTGGAAAATTTCTTGCATTATGAAATAAAATTGACATTGCTACTTTAACACATTAATCCTGCCAGCAAAACTGTATAGCAATGGATATGTTTTCCCAGTTTGAGCAGTCAGCCTTCATACTTTTGAAATATTTTAACAGAGTAATTTCCATTATATAATTTCTAAGAGAGACTAGTAAGATGTTCCAAAGCTCTCCAAAATGTATTTGTTATTGTTATGACAAGAGGCCATTCATCACTTCCATAAAATGAGAGATTTTGTTGGGATGGACTATGGATTTAGGTATCCAACAGGCTGTCTATAAAAATTTGTCTGGGAGCAGGGAGAAAGCATTCTTTACTGCAGGTAACAACTTGTTAACAGATTAGGACCAGAAAGGTTGTTAATATGATTATTTTGTTCTTTAAACATGTTATATTCACCTAGTAACATCCAAAAATCATCAATATTTGTAAAGTTTGGTAAAGTGTCTAGTAATTCTTTAAAACCTGTATTAAAAGCATCAGTCTAATTAAGAAGAAAGAAACGCTAGGGTAGGGACTTGTGAGCAAATGTAGCTATAAGAAGAAAAATAAATTTGGAGACAGCACAAAACCAATTCTCTTCAACAGGAGAGTTGAATTCAGTTGGATTCAGTTGAGCCACATCATGTTTTACTTTTATTTCATGAAGTTATCTGTAATTGCAGTGTTTTCTCTAGCTTTGGATTAATAATAAATTATTTTTAATCTTCGCTATTAGCATGTCGTGTAAAAGTGATACTGTTTGGTAAATCTATCCCCACAGGCTATATAATATTCTTGATTCAGGAGAACTAAAAGACACTTTGATATTGACCTCCCACCAGACTCGGTATAGTATTATAGGCTATGTCTTTACTATTAACCTCAAAATATGTTTACTCCATCCAAAATGCCTTTTGGGAACAGTCAGTGGCTCAACATAGCTCCTAAAGTGTGCACGGGAACTACTCCAAAGAGTGAGTGCAAGCACCAGAGCCATGCCAACACATTAAACAAGAAAACTGATTTCTGGCACACAGGAGTTTTTCCTGCAACTGTTTAATTTACTAATACAGCTTAGTTCATATGGGCAAAGACAAAGAAAAAAATTATTCTTCCAGAAAGGAACCTAGTTGCTCACGTACCACAAAATTATCACCTGTAGAAATAATTTACAAAGCTTTTTCTTTACCAGTACAAAGCCACCTACAGGTATAATAAATAGGTGGACTGTTGCCAACTTCTCCAAAAATATTAGTTTCTGGAAGTCAAATCTGTTTCCTCAAACTATTGTGCCAGAATGACTTTGCAGAAAGAGAGAGGAACAAAGGGCTCAGAAGACTGATGTCTATGTCATAATACTGGAGTGTGGGAAACATTTTCTCATTTGAGATCACTTTCAGACCAATGTTTTACCAAAATGATTTTCACCAGAATCTTAAAAAAGGGTTTGATTTTCTTCTGTTAGTTTTACCCAGAAAGAGAAATTTCCAAGCTTCAAAAGATTCTGAGAAATTAAATGACAATCTTGTACTGAGCTCAGCTCTGTCGTACCAACAAGAATAAAATCAGTAGTCACTTACGGATCTGCTGATTGAAATCTACTTCTTCAGGAAAGTAATTTATTCCTCAGCAGTAAAGCTGTCAGATGATTGAGAAGTCTCTAGTCATTCTGTGTTTCATATAAGAATAAAGTTTGGCAGTTCACTAGACCCCATTTGGCCATTACGTTTTAAAGGCAACATAAATCCTTCAAATAAAACCAGTTACCTTTGCCAGAAATTCTAGCTCATTCACTGTTACCAGACCTCAGAATTTCTGTAACTCCTGTGGAATTATATGGGAAATGTTATCTACAGACTGGTCCAGATTAAACTTAATGGTTTCCTAATAATACCCCTTTGGAAAGTAGCTCACAATTACACACAGAGACTCTGATAAAGGTTGATGACCAGTCACAGGGAAGTTAAGCCTACCACTGTCAGACAGCCAAGAACAATTTTGCTGTTGTTTCCATAAATATACTGCAAGAAGACTACTCAGACCTCTCTGTCTCTTCTTTTTCTTTTGTGTTTGATTTTGATAATCAGGCTGACTACAGACACAGATTTTCTCCTGCATTAGAAGTGAAATGACTTCCTCCACTGATTCATGTTTCCAAGCAACAGGATGTTGGAACGAGAGTGCAGACTGAGAGGTGCGGAGCTTTCGAGTGCTCTGGGAAGAGTGGGCACTGGGAAGACACCACTGAGGTTTTTGGCAACTTTAGATCCCAAGTTAAATTGCTTCTATTAATCACTAGAATCATTTCTCTCTCACTGCAGAAGGAAAGAACTGGGAAATGTCTTTATTCTCAGAAGGTTGCTGCAGGGATTCATATGGACAATGCTGCAATGAAATCGAATATGGGAAATTCCCCCCACCTACTGAAAAATTAAACCCATCTCTTAACTGTTCTATATCAAAAGGGATGAAAACAAACTTGGATAAATCAATGTTAAACCACCTCAATAAAAATATTATTAAAACCCTGTTGCTTTCTTTTTTCCTTCAGACAGATAATAAATCAAATTTTTAATGGAGCATTCTTAATATGGAACTATTTCACATCCATTTGGGCCACAGTAAAGACAACTTCATCTAAAACCATGTATTATTTTTTGCTGAAATTTCCCACTGCAAACCAAAGAGAATAACTTCTGAGGACAGAGAGTTCATTTTTTCAATGTAAATGCTACAAATCATGCAGGAGAGAGTAGCAAAAATAGCAAATGAATATGAATATTTTCTACAGAAAAAGAAAAAATAATTTCTTGATATATCTACCCAAAAAAAAATACAAAAACAAAAAACCCAAACTAAAAAAAAAAAAAAAAAAAAAAACACGCAGAAAAAAACTCAAAACCAAAACCCAACAACTTCTCATACAAACTTACACTGGACTAAAAAAACAAAGCTTGACAAAATCCAGAGTTATCTAAGTTGTCATAAACCCATTAAAATATACAGCTATGCTGAGAGATCTGGACTAAGGCATGTTGGCAATTTAGGGACAAGGAATCTCAGCTGTGACAGCCTACAAGGTAGTTTTCTGGAGAAACAGAAAAGTCCAATTGCTATCAGATCCCTTTAAATATTTAAGGATGAAAGGCTGTTTTGGTTTTAAGACATAGTTAAGTCTTCCTTTATGACTACAGAAAACTTAAACTTCCTTCACCCTAGTAACTTTTATGCCTACTTTCAAACCAAAGCTGAATTTTCCTGAGATATTTAATGTTTTGTGTTAAAATGACACATTTTAGCTTATTTTAATATAGAAAAAAGTGCCAAAATTCAAATTGCTAACACAAGAAAACACTTTGTGAAAAGCCATACATTGGATTACTATTCAAGTTTTTAAAAATCATAGACTATATTGGGACTGATGCCTAATAAAAATCTGTATCTGAGAAAATAATTCAGAAGAGATATTAATTAGACTTTTTAAAGATGTCTTAACATCCATTATTAACCTATTTCTTAATTATAATTTTCGCCGGACATCTATTTTCAGACATGATGGTGACACGGGTTTTCATTTAGTTGCTTTCTGGTTTAGCAGGAATCTTCTTTTCATAGACATATCATTCCTTGATATCCTGACAACTGGGCTAAGAAACAACTTCACAAATGTGAGCTGGATGATAGTTCTGTGTTGTATTAATAGTGCAGACTGAGCCTAATATAGGATATGGCAATAAATACACTGAGGCAACGGCACTTCATCCTGTCAATGCTTTCACATTCCTCTCTTCAGGAAACAATGTATTCTGATGCAGATTTCTTTGATTTTCATGCAGGATCTCATAAACTTTGCAGGTGTTACTGGAGACAACATCCCTCATCAGCAGGTTCCAGCATAGTGCAGCTGACATGTTTTACTCTTTTTCTGGCACAGAACTCTGACTCTATCACTGGTCAGGCAGCTCTGCCTTGGCTCCCATTTGGCTTTTGTGTATTGCTTTGATCAGCTCCTGGCTTTGGATGAAAGCAATTCGTTCAGAGACCACCTTCAAACTCTCTTTAAAAAAAAGAATTACATACATAAAACCAATTGAGCTTGTTAAGCAGCAGGAAGAAGCCAAGTAGAGGGAGGAGAAAGGGAGGGAAGGAGGTGCCACAAATCAGTGCTAGGAAGCAATGATCAAAGTGGTGACTGGAAAATTAGTAAAAAAATGATCCCCGAGTTGTACAGCTCTGGGTCATTCCCTTTTCCAGTTTCAAAAGTGCAAAGGCTCTCTCACTATTACCCAAGAAAGAGACACAGCTCCTTCCAGGAATTGTTTTACACATCTGCTCTGTACCTTTCAGTATAGCCACTTGAGATCTTAGAGCAGAGCAGTAGGAACAGACTGGCAAGCCAGGAAAGAGATGATCTTGAAATGTATGTTTTCCAAAGGAAATTCTAAGAAATCAGCACCTGGGGCACATTACTCTTCCTTCCGGTTACTGGTGCTGTAACAATTTCCAAGAATCTTTTCTAAGTCCAAAAGGAATCTACAAAGAGTAATGCTAAACTGAGTGTACAGGTCAGCTTTTGAGCCATCCTCTAAACCAGACTTTCGCTTTTCCTTGTCCGGAGCCTTCCCCTGCAGGCTCTTTCCTGGAAGCAGTGCAGCAGGGGTCTCTGTGCACAGCGGGCACATGTACACACAGAGAAGGGGATGTAGGGCTTAAAGACACTTTGGAGCTGTCTCTGTCCGAGCAGCAGGGGCAGAGAGCAAGTCTGTGGCAGTTCTCCGAGGGTACACACAGGTTCAGAGGCTTTACCTCATTCACAGCAAGTGGCCTCACTGCTTAAAAGACAGTTTCACAGATTTCTAGTAGAAGAGCACACTACACAGTATCTGGATCGTATTTTCCATCTAATGAACAAAGAGTGGACACAAACACAATGGGAGCAATCTAAAATATGCATCATGAGCTGTGGATAGCAAATACATCTCTAGGTGATGAATATATCATGTTGCAAAATAAATCTGAACCCCAGGATATACTCTATTAGGAGATCAATTGCACATGTATTATATGTTGAAAATACATTAAATATGGAACATTAGCAAACATAAATATGCAATCCAAAACCACTAAACAAGCATCTTTAGTTAAAAGTACCACTGCAAAACTCAAGTTTAATTGATTTAAGAAACTGAACTTAGGAGTTTGAGATCTGAGATGTCTACTTTAATAGTTTAAAAATTCAAGTTGTCTGTATTTTTTTTAGTATTTCAGAGTTTTCCCGAAAGGAAACCACTCACCACAAAGACAGTAAATGACTACAATGTACAGAAAATGCAAACAAATCAGCACATTTAAAACATGCATTTTATTTGTAAAATGTCTCTCAACTACAATATTTGAACAGTAGTCAATATAAGACAGTGAGAGCATGTCATCATAAGGTATATTGTCATTAAACAGTATTTTTCAGCATGAAAACAATCATAAAATCATACTCTACCGTAATGAAAGTGTGTGCTCCTCAGTGACTTCCTGTAAATGATTCCCAAAGTTTCATATCCTGATTGCACTGCTGAACATCTTACACCTGTGGTAATTGCCAGTGATTATGTCTTTATGGAGTTTTCCTTTTATTTTTTTGAATTAGAAGAGTCTGCTGCTTGGCAAATTGGTTAGCACACTTAAGGCTCCTGAGTCAGCACTGTACACAACTGAACAACTCAGTCAGGTCGCCATGACATGAACACTCGCCTGTCACAGTAGAGCACAAGAAGGTTTCAAAGCTATCTATTCTGCAACTATGGCAAAAACAAAGTAATGAGACCACAATATACCCTGGCAAGCTGTTCTCTAATTTGTGTGCTGGCTACACTAAATGATAAATGATGTGACTTTATGTCTTATTAATACAGAAGTGCTTTGCTGGGTCACGGTGCTCCTGGTCGGGCACACATCAATCTATCAGTCTGAAGCATTATTAACAACAACAGCTTTGCTGCAGGTTTTTGGAAGAAGTGAAGATGGGGATTTTTTAAGAAATAAGGGTGCATTATGTATTTTGTATTAGATATCAAAATCAGTAAAGAAAGCATAAAGTGTATACTGTTGATACTTCATTTTGCTAACATAAGAAAAGATTAATAGGAGAACAGAAATAAGATATGCAGCAATACTATATTTGTGTTGGTACTATGCCTATATCTCTTGAATAAAAGGATAGGAAATCAAAACAATATTTGAGAGAAGATGTTCAAGATAACACTGGATATACAAAGAAACAGCTGTTGTACTGTGTTTAAAGAAACATTGCATCTTTTCAAGACACATCTAGAGTACATGCACAGTGAATGTTTATTTCTGGTAAAGGTGTATTTATCAAACGTTTCCTTAGGTCAGAAATTAAACCACTTCAGAACATGAAAGCAATTATTCTGATAATTGAATTTGCTTTTTCTTGTGGCTCAAAGTCATGCAATGTTCAGATATGTGCTTGATTTTAAACTCAGTTAAGTATCACTAAAACGAGTAAAATCAAGCACTTGTCTAGGCTCTCAGTTGAATTAACGTTCTGTATAACCTTTATATGCAGGGTACTCTGAACAATGAATAGAGACCACTTTTTCGTACAGCTTGTGAAACTTTGTTTTCACTCTTCACTCTCAGGATTTGGTTTCACGACTGGCTGAAGCTACTCTCAACTCAAGTTACTGCTGAAAAGGAATGTCTCTCACTGTTGATCATATATCCCCCCTCTGTTGTTCAGTGGCATTGATGTGGTATGATTGAAGTCTAGTAATTTTGGTAGGTCATGTCTGGCTAGATCAGATCCCTCATCTAGCTATGCATAAAGTATATGGCCATTAACATATGCAAAAGGGAAGTGCCAGAAACACACGGCTAGGGAGCGTGGTGAAAGCAGTATCTTTGTCTATGAAAATGCTTTAAATAACACTTTTGAATTGTAAAACTACACCTTCTGATTTTTCCTTTACATAAAGGGGAAAAAAATTGAATTTTAAAGCCTGTTGAGGAATTGCATGGGGACTTCAGTGATTTAGTGCTTTCACTGAAAACAGTTTTCATATTAATGGAAAGTTTTCATTGCTTATTTGGTAATTTTTAAGAATGCATATTCTCAATATATACTCAATGTTTAGGAAGTATTTGGACACTGCCCTTAACAACCTGCTTTAACTTTTGGTCAGCTCTGAAATGGTCAGGCAGTTGGAATGGATGATTGCTGGGGGTCTTTTTCAACCAAAATGCTCTAGTCTAGTCTAGATGATTCTATTCTTAAATTTTGATGAAAACACTGTACGAAAGAATGTAAAAAAGGAACTGTACAGAAAGTAGTAAATAATGATTTAGGAGAGTGACTGGTATGTTTTCTGCTACTATGGAAGTGAACTAGAAGTTTTATGAATGTTCTTAACACCAAATACAGGGGACTCAGTCATGTCATTTTCAAGTAGGTACAGAATCATCCAGCTAGTAAATGCAGGAATCACACACTATCAGCACTGTGCAATTGTATTCCTTAAACACATTAACCTGATCAGACAGCACCTAAAAGATCATATTGGCAGCCAAAGTTTAGAGAAATCCACAATAAAGACAAACACTGCAAGAAATACATATGTTTATATGGAAAAGCACTCAATTTTTCAGTCACTTTTAATAATTTACCAGATCAACAACAACATAAGCCAGAAAATTCACATTTTAAACAAGTATAATTTGACTGATGCCAGCCTAATATATGTGTACCACAACTGGAGTGCATTCATGAGCAAAATTTTTCTAGGATGCTCCCCAGGATGTTGCCCAGAACAAAGTCTAGGATGCTGCAGTGCCTGTCTCTGACTCTGTCTGCTTTGTGGCTGGAAACACCACATCTGTCTTAAAGAATAGTAGCATAGGGTAGGTGTTAAAGAAGACCATGTTAATGTGATATCCAGTAATGGAATGCAGAAAGTAAAAGAGGCCGGCCTGCTTTGGATATAGGCATGGAGCAAAAGTTCCAAAGGAGGAGAAAGGGCAAGAGAGCACAAAGGGGCCTATTGTGTTTGATTAGTAGCCAGAGCAGGAATGCCAGGAATGGGCAATAAGCATGGAGGTTATGTATAAGAGATCTTGTACATAGAAGCAGTGGGAGTTGGTCAGTACGCAGCTGCTGATACAACATACATCAGAAAAAAGGAGTTCTGCCTGTTGAAATGAGCAGCTGAATCTGTGTTAAAAGAGTGAGCGATGCAAATGATGAATTGACAGAACAGTTGCTAGGGAAAAGCTGATCGTGTAGTGATCCCAACAAAAGGTATGTAAAATACATACCTTGCACCCTAGGCATTAAAGAATCTTCTGTTTTCTAAGTCTTTACAAGGCAAGTTTTCCAAAGTTTGAGAACACTGGAATAGAAGTGAAACACAGGATATAACCTGAGGTTATAACCTCAGGGTAACAAGATTTTCAGAAGTCCAAAGCACAGATTAAGATACAAGCACAAAAATCATAAAAATAATCTTAAAAATAATTTACCAGGACATGCATTTGTAAGGTAGAACAAGGAAAAAGCTGGTCCATTGTGCAATCAGCAAGGAAAATTAAGAGATGATTGTAAAGTTTAAGGACCGTTTTTTCCCCCCAGGAAGATGAGAAAATTTTATGATCAAATGACTGATTTGTCCAGCAGCTTTAGCGAGTAAAAGTGGAGACCGTCACTTGAAAACACTTAGCTTCCAGTTTGCTTCTAGCTCCAGATCCCCTGATTGCCTACACTGCAGACATTAGTTTACATCCAGGCACTCTGCACTTAGCTTTAGTTCCACGAGTAGTTGAATAGAGCGCTCCTTTCTCTAGGCAGCATGGACAAGGTTGTGTCAAGTTTGCTCCCATCACAGTTCCCCACACAGTTCTCCAACAGTTTCCCACAAGGTCTGGTGCCCTCACCCACCTGTTCTCACTCCATGCTCCCAAGCACACAGCAAATGCCATGCCACAAGACCATGAACTAGCTGGCTGTGAAACACAGAATTCACACTGTGGTCATCTGAACACACATGCACAACACCTGTGCCTCAGAGGCATAAAAGTCAAGTGCAGAGCACTGCAGACACAGCCCACCCACTCTGAAGGATGCCACCCCGAGCAGTGTGGGTAGGAGCCCCTGCACAGCACAGCCCTTGGACTGTATCTCCTTGGACTGTGTGGGGCAAAGAAGTTGTATTCTCCTGGGACAGCAAGAGCCAATCAGAGCTATCAGGATTTCAGTTTGGGATGTTCTGCATAAATTCTTCTAAGACCTTTGCCTGCATTTTTTCTTTTTCTTTTGTGGCTTTTTTCCCCTGTAACTTCAATGTCCTTCCACTGTTGGACTGTAGATTGGAGATAATATCACTTCTCTAAGGTGCAGAGAACAGTTATACTCGAGATTGCGAGCCATTCTAGTCATGTCAGGAGACTACTCTTCAGTTTTTGTAGATATTAAAGAAACAGGAATTTTAAAAAAGACATTGAGGAGAATTGAAAACCAATGTGCAGACATCTGCTGTGAAGTACTAACAAACGTGAAGGAAACTGAGGAAGCAAGTTTAGCAAACTTCTATTTATAAAGTAACAGGATAGCTGGAATAGGATTATGTTTCACATGAAAGTGTGTTAAAGGCACACAAGAACCTTTTAAAATACTGTTTTGTATTTAAAATCATACAGGCACTTTTGTTATTCATATCCCTGAATTAAAAAGGATATTAAACATAGTATATGTTTTTTAAAATCTCTTAGAAAAAAATTGTTACTAAGGAGTAAAATAAAAAGTCAATATAGTTTTATAAAACAACCAAATGTTTCAATAACGACTGGAAAAAAAAAAAAATTAAAGAAAGGAAATACAGATTTGCCAAAACCTAGGGAAACAATAAATTTCTATCCCTTCCTAATTCCTCCTTAAACACCAACTGCACAGACCCTCAAGACTGAAAAATTAAACAGGGTCATGCTGACCTTAAGGCAAGCAACAGACTTAATTACTGCAACAGACAAGGATGACTCATAACTAAGCAAACCTCCCATTCCTTTTCAATAGAATGCATTATTAATCAGACGCATAGTTTTACAACTGGTACAACCTATGCCAGAAAAATCCTTTGTTTTCTCAGGGCACAGGAGGAATATTTCAGAATGTCACAATTTTTTCATCACTCTTAAGTCACTGAAACTGTTGCTGCTTTCATGTCGCACCCACGTTTAATTTTTATTCATGTGCTGCACAAAAGCACACACCACTTGTTCAGTCATGCTGTACCTGTGTGAAAATCTTCAATGCATGTTCGAAGATCATTTTTTAAAAACTTAAAAGCTACATCCTGACTGATACTTCTGTAGCTATTAACAACTTTAACTGTTCAAAACACTTCCTTAGGAGGGTTCTTTCATCTCTAGCAATTGTCGTATGGGAAAAAAAGCCTCTGAACCTTCAGGCTGAGTAACATCCATTTGAGTGCTTAGAAAAACAGCTCTTAAGAACTCTCAGCTTTCTTCTCTCTCATTGTGAAAGACCTCGTATGCCAAGCCATGTGATGGAGGACACTGCACAGTACATCGGGTCAGGAGACAAGATGTGACACCGTCTCATACCTGGGGAACAGGCACATTACATTCTGCTGCGAATGTGAACTGAAACTAATTGAACAAATCTTGTGCTTGGTGTGTGTGATCTGATATGCTTGTGTTAACCCACTGCCTACCTCCAGCTACTGAGACAGCGATGGGGCTTTTCCACGCAAACTATTAAAGATACTCATACAATTTCCACTCATTTCCATGTCTTGCACTATTTTCCAATCTGCCATTTATGTATGTTTCCAACTCCCACATACTCTTTGGAAGGAATCATGTCCGTGTGTACCAATGGACAGAATTTTTTTTGTATTAATTGAAGCAGAGAGGAATATGTATCTCTATTTGCAAGCAAAACAAATCCAGTACAGTGCAATCACACACAAAACTGTTGTACTGCAGCACAACTTTCCATCAGAACCTCTCAGTTTAATGACTGTGAATCATTAGAGTTTTAATCTCTTCAGTTCACCTTGGGTTTATGTATATTTTTCTTAAGAATTCTATCATCTGGTCACTTGATAATGCTGAAGAGCTTAGTGCTGCATATTGGATGCATTACCTGAGAATGCTCACAACAGCATGGTTTTCAATCTCACTTAAGTAAAAATTGTGCTGCCTTAGTTTTGAGAACCACAACAATCTCTTCCTTCAGATCATGGATATGTATCACAATTCCTGAACACTTCAGTGATTAATTAATATCACTCTCATACGAAGTAAGGATATGCTCTTTTTCCTTCAATTTATAATTTACATTCATATTTATAGTCTGAAGTGATACTATCATAGCTCCCATGAGCATCTGAATCTCTAATTACAACTGAAATCCATGGCAGGTAATGTTATTTAGAAACTTTTGAAAGAGTCTGAGTTCAAATGTTTCAGTCAACGTCAAACTGTGAAAAAGCTCAGATTTGAATGCAGCTCATTAGATATTTACTATTTAGTTTAAATGTTAGAAGATCTATGGAGTTTCGAGGGTGTGAAGGAGTTAATCTTTCTATTACTGTAATTCTACTTGGAAAGCTATATGGTCAGGCAGAAACAATCTTCAAAGTAAGTTTTCTGATACAAAGTAGATTTTTTTGCTTATGTAGGTAAATGGTGCTAGAAATTCCCTGTAACTGTTCAATAATTATAAGCCACAGATGAGGAAAAATAAAGACTACAGTTTTCACATCTCCTGATGTCTTCCCTCTACTGTTTCTTAATTTATATGCAAAAAGAGTAGAGATCAAAATCCAGCAAGATCAACAGCTGGTTGGCAAGAAGCTCAACAGGACCTGGCAATATGAGCTTGCAGCCCAGAAAGCCAATCGTGTCCTGGGCTGCATCGAAAGCAGCGTGGGCAGCAGGTTGAGGGAGGGGATTCTGCCTCTCTGCTCTGGTGAGACCCCACCTGTACTTGCTCTAGTTTGAAATCATTATTTCATGTTCTGCAACACATGCACAAAATATGCTAGCAAAAAAGGCAAACCAAAGCAATAGTCCTATTTTTAAAAAGTCATACAAATTGCAAGCAGTAATTTATTTTTTTTTACCATAAAAATCTTAAGACAGCACAATGGCAACCGTATACTACATGATGACAATCGTATTCTCTCTGTCTGCTATACATGTATGTTATATAGTCACCCTAGTGACTATGGTGTTTATACTTGTAATTATAGGAAAAATTTCTTCAGAGAAAGGGTTGTCAAGCACTGGAACAGGCTGCCCAAGGAAGGGGTGAAGTCACCATCCCTGGAGGTATTTAAAAGACATGTAGATGAGGCACTTAGGAACATGGTTCAGTGGTGGACTTGGCAGTCCTGGCTTCACAGTTGCACTCAATGTTCTTAAAGGTCTTTTTCAAACTAAATGATCCTATGATCCTATAATCTGTTTATACTGGAGCGCACTGTGTGCACTTTAAGTCCACTGTGCTAAAAGGGTCATAGTAAAACTTGAAAAGCTCCAAAGAAAGACATGAAGAAAGACCAAAAGGATTAACAAGCTTCAGGACTACCTGTTTGGCTGGAATTCTTCAGAACAGAAAAGAGGTTACTTAAAAGGCACATACTGGAAGTCTACAAAATCATAACTGGCACATCAAGGGTGCATTAGGACAGACAGTTCACTGTATCTTTAAGTATAAAAATTAGGACACTCATTTATATGATTTTAATACCATTATTTCAGATGGTTGACAGTGCATCATATTTTTCAAACACACTGGCCATTGCTCTCACATTTGAGTATTACCCATTGTACATTGTCCCTGCAGCAGAGATCAGTCTCTCATGATTGAGAAAGAACAGAGTTCATGTGACTAGACGAAAGAATGGAACAGTACTCTAAACAGGCAGCATGAACAGTACAAAATGGTATGCCTGAAACACCACAACTGAACATATTGCACCAATTGACATTTTAGAAACAAGCTTTTATGTAACAGCAAAATTCTTGCCTTTAAGGATGGGTTTTTTTCTTGCCTTTAGGGGGTGGCTCTTACAAAACTGCCAGCATCCATTTTCCCTCTAATTATGCAGTCTATTTTACACACACATATCACTTGTCCAATAGCAGTAAACATTTCATATAAAAGACAGTCTTCTTCCTAGACATTTGATAAGGGTTCTTTCAGAAAAATATCTTAGCTTATGGTATAATTTGAAAGCATGAGAAAGATGCATTTAGAAATGTTAACACAAGATCAGCAGGAAACATTTAAACTTCTAATACAAACTTTGAAAGGCACAGTTGGCTCTGATTCTGAGGTCACTTCTCCTGCCCACCACATGGCCCATTGGACTCATTACTTAGTCCCATATCTCTGATTTTGGGTGGATTATTTTTTATAACACGTCCTAAAATATTAATGTTATGAACTCAAGTTTTCTTTTCTATACTTATATACAGTTTCTCACTGTAAAATACAGATAATTCTATTTGCTGAAAACACAATGAAAAATTTCTTTGGAAATGCCTTGGATGCCAAAGTACGGCCTGTTTTGTAAACTTACTACTTGACTTTCAGGAAACAGCACTGCATTAAAACTTTTGAAGAATAAAGAAAAACATTCTATTAAAGGTATCCAAACAGTAGCTCTATGACAGAATATGGGATGAACTATAAATGAAGAATTCTCAAGAACTTATCCTATGTAGAGAAACATCTACGTAAGTACTGAGGAGTAACCATAACTGTTACTTGTCTACAAACTGTCTTAGGAGCATCATCTCCAGCTAAAGAAGAGTCGGAGTCAAGCCCACAAGGGGCTCAGGTCACTTTCTGCTAGAAATACTACTTTTCTTCATTGTACTATCAGCACTTAGACACACAGAGTCTTGTGTGTGCTGAGGCTCAGTTATCAACGCATAATGACACTTGCCTACACTGTAGTTTCCTTCACCAATTGAGATTCATCACTCTGCTTGCACAATCTCACAATATTTTTTCACAGAAGGCAAACTGTCCCTTATGCAGTAATAAAACTATATAACTATTGCTATTAGTCACTCTTTATGTCACATTCAACAGTCCTTAGTGGCAGACTCCATAGAAATGAGTTTACTGGAAAGCCCATATAGATGAAGCCCTTGCCAATAGCATTACTCACCAAGGCAGGCACTCCCACTCATGTGAGGCTGCAGTTTCTAAGGAACCCCACCCATTAGTCAACTACATCCAAACAGCGAATGTTGCCCCTTTGACATGTCTATATAAAAAGTAAAACCAGGCCACTGGTTGTTCTGTGGCACAACCAGGCTCGCTCCTTTGGATACATGTAATACCCTGTGGCTTTCTGGGCATATTAAGCATGGTTTGAGTCAGAATTTTTAATCAATGCCTGTGCTGTGTTGCAACTCATCATAGTGATGCTTTCACAGCATGAAACTGAATGGTTGTGAAGATGTTTTAGTGGGAAAAAGACTGCTGGGACAGCATGAGACGTTCATGCACTCTGAAACAGTCCCTGGTGCATGTCATTCCCAGCCCTGGCACTGCCTGGAAGACTACTGCCTGCCACAGGCCAAAACTGCACCAGGAACCACTGATAAGAAATCCCTGTGCTCAGGCTCACCACAAACTGTTTTACTTAGTTTTGCAGGCTCTGCCTTCAAGTCCATTTGCACCCTGGTCACAGTTTTCCCTTCTCTGTCCTACTTTCTCTGACTTATATTCACCATCTTTTTAAAATATTTTACTTTCAGGATCCTCTCAAAAAATAACATACACACGCCACTTCCACCTACTTCTCCTTTCCAAGAACTAGAATGTTCAGCAATGCAACAACTAATACTGACACTTAGACACCATTACATTTTAAAATTGTAGTGGTGTGAAAGACTAAGAAGTTGCATTTTGAGAGTGCTGCAAATCCAGAGGCACTACAGTGGTTGTATTGCAGCTGCACATATATCCATGCAACCATGAGAAATAATTTGTTTTACCTTTAAACTTCAGAGAGTTTAAAGTTTGCAGAGCCTGCAAAACTAAGTAAATACATGACAAAGTTGAATATCTGATTCATTACATTAGCAAAGCTTCTACATCAGCTCCTGATTTTCTGTGAGTAGATTGTCCAACTGTGATTTAAGCCTTGTCTTTGCTCCCTGTCTTTGGTTACATGCACCACCACTGAGGCTGACACACTACTGAGGCCACTCAGCAGTAGATTTCTTCAGGCTTTTCTCATTCTCCTTACCAAGAGATTCACATTTTTTATGTGTGTATCCTTATTAGTTCACATATTTTAAATTGCTTTTACTTCTACTCTGTTACTCTGTCCCATCATTGTGAAGTATCAATGAGCACTGTTCAATTTTTGCTCTTCATTTCTTGAGCAAGTCACCCTAGACATGAGATTCAGCACACATAAAAAAGAAGAGCTAATTAGTAACAAGCCTTAATTTAAAATAAAGAAATTAAAGATAAGAACCTCTTTTTTGTAGGGGAGCTGATACAGTTTGCTGCAAAATATCATCCAAACTTAGGCTGCAACTTCTCTGAACTTGAAACCTGTACTACCCAGCAACACTTACTTTTCACTTTTTTTCATATTATTCAAATTCCTGTGCACTCTCCCATGGTATATACAGTTCTTTCTGACAAATTTGTGACAGACTTTAAAGATATCAGTAATCAATGCATCTCTAGCAATCTACACTCAAAACTCTCTTCTGAAAGACTGTCAGATCAAAAACTTGTTAAATACCAAAGGAGACCACTTTTTCAGAAATTATTGTAAAATTCAAGTTTAACTATTTAACTATTTAATGTAATTGCATCAGATCATATACACCCAGATTTTATATGTGACATAGTTTAGAAGTGAGATTTAAGCTACCCTTTATAATGAAAACAAGCATATGCATAAGACAAAGTACTATGGAAAAGCACAGGAAGTCGAACAAAAAAAAACCCAAACACTACACAAGAAATAATAAAAACAAGGCATTTCTTCATTTTAGTTCTGTCACATGGTAATTCCAGTGGCTACCTCACCTCTTTTATGAGCAAAAATGGTGAATCATAGAATAGTTTGGGTTGGCAGTGACCTTTAAAGGTTATCTAGTGCAACCTCCCTGCAATGAGCAGGGACATATTCAGCTAGGTGAGGTCACTCAGAGCCCCGACCAACCTGATCTTGAATGCTTTCAGGGATGGGACATCCACCACCTTTCTGGGCAACCTGTGCCAGTGTTTCACCATTTAACCACAAAAAAATATCTTCCTTATATCTAATCTCTATCTAACTTCTTTTACCTCTTCTTCTACAGCAACAGGCCCTGCTAAAGGGCCAATTCCTCATGCACTGAACAGTCCATCCATCAAATCCATAACTCTCCAATTAACAGAGAAGGATGTTCACCAGTCATTGAAAATACCCTCTTGTGGAAAATCTAGGGACAGAAGTGTTGGCAAAATCAGGATGACAAGAAAAAACACAGGTGTACTAAGAAAAAGGTGACAACATTATAGGAGATTAACTACTTTGTTCTCCAAGTTTTCTAGAAGTGGCATTATATTATGTATTATAAAATATATTTACTATATAATACACAAGCTGCAGTATTGGTGTTCAAGATCCATACTATGAAAGTGAAAAGCATTTGCTTTGGAATCTCAGTGTAGCAAGGAAAACAAATACGATCATGTAGCCTCTCTGTGCTCACTTAGGTGTGCCAGCAAATCTGTAGCTCTTCATCTTCTTTACTAGATGAGGTAAGAAGATAGGAAGATAGGAAGGTAAGTAATGATCGGTCATCTAGCAGCCCAAAATGCCAGTTTTCTAGTGCAATATCCATACAAATAAATAACAATTTTCCCAGCATGCTTGTTACTGGTTCTAAACTTTAGTGTAGCAACAGTGATATTATTATAAACGTTGTCCTAGTCAAAGTTAAGTCATACACTGTGGTGGGTTGACCCTGGCTGGATGCCAGGTACCCACCAAAGCTGCTCTATCGCTCCCCTCTGCAACTGGACAGAGGAGAGAAAATATAATGAAGGGTTCCTGAGCTGAGTTAAGGATTGGGAGAGAGATCACTCACTGATTACCACCACGGGCAAAACAGAATCAAAGGCAGGATAACAATTAAATTTATTACTATCAGCCAGAGTAGGATAATGAGAAGTAAATCAAATCTTAAAAACACCTTCCCCCCATCCTCCCTCCTTCCCAAGTTCTACCTCCTCCCCACCAGCAGCATGGGGAGATGGGGAATGGGGTTTATGATCAGTTCCTCACAGGTTGTTTCTGCCACTGCTCAGAGAGAGGAGTCCTTCCTCTGCTCCCTGTGGGGTGCCTCTTACAGGAGACGGTCCTCCATGAACGTCTCCAACATGAGTCCATCCCATGGGCAAAAGTTCCTCACACACTGCTGCACCCGTTCCACGGGGTGCAGTCCTTCAGGCGCAGCCTGCTCCAGTGTGGGTCCCCCACAGGGCCACAAGTTCTACCAGGAAACCCACTCCAGCATGGGCTCCTCTCCCCACGGGTCTTTAGGTCCCTGCCAGGACCCTGCTCCAGCGTGGGCTGCCCACAGGTTCATAGCCCTGTCTTTGGCATCCACGTGCTACAGCATGGGTCTCTTCCGTGGGCCCAGGTAGATCTCTGCACTCCTCCACAGCCTGCAGCGGACCACCCTGCTTCACCATGGTCTGCACCACAGGATGCAGAGGAACCTCAGCTCTGGCACCTGGAGCACCTTCTCCCCCTCCTTCTCCACTGACCTTGGGGTCTGCAAAGTTGTTCCTCTCACAGGTTCTCCCTCTGCTCCTCTCTGACTGCAATTTTCATCTTCCCAAACCCATTTTTTTTCCATTCTTAAATATGTTTTCATGGAGGTGTTACTATCACTCCTGATGGGCTTGGGCTTGGCCAGCAGTGGGTTTGCCCTGGAGCTGATTGGCATTGGCTCTGCTGGACATGGGGGAAGCTTCTGGCAGCTTTTCACAGAAGCCACCCCTGTAGGTCCCCTGCTACCAAAACCTGGCCACAGAATCCCAATACATACATTTATATAAAAGTTTTCTCTTCAGTCCTAAATTACAGTAAAACGAAATACAGTAAAGAAACACATGCTCCTTAAACAGTTTAATTTCAGACTTTCAAAAACACATTGCACTTACACCTTTAGCTACATTTAAAGATGTCATATAACTACACGCTGACAAATCCCAGCTCCAATTTCCTCTATTTAACAGTGTCATCGATTCAGCCACAGCTTTACTTTTAATATTTACATTACCATTTAGCTTAAGTATCTTGATATTGAATTCATGTAGTCTTCTTGTGACAGTAATGCAGTTATGTGTATCGATGTGGTCTAAATGTAGTAAAGATCTCAAGTATATTCTAAATAATGTTACACTCTTAGCAAAATGTGCACAGGAGTGAATCCTAAAAACTGGTTTTATTACGTATGCCTAGAGCCTGATCCATAGCCAGAAGTTCTCCTCAGCCCTCAGTCTTTCAAAGAATGTTTTCTACACTGTGTCTACTACATTTAAGAAAGGCAGAGCCATTGCATAATGATACAGGCACAATCATTGGCTCTGAATCAGCTAAAAAAACCCAGTTTGGTTCACAGGAATCATCAGCACAGTCCTGTTTCTAGTTTTTTGTCACTGCCTTCCTCTCTGTTGTTCCCTATTTCAGGCTTAATGAGCTCTCACATGGCTGGGGCCCAGACTATTATCCCAGCTGTTCACCACTAAAACTTGCAATATCCCTGCAAAACTGGAGGTTTAAAGAGCTCTGATCTCTAAAAAGAAATCCAAACTGACAAGGAGGAAACAGTATTTTTTTTTCTCAGGATATTTTTTACCGCATTTAACATGAACAGCTTTCCATGGCTGTTCCTTCACCAGCACACCAAAAGGGTGAATGGGCAATACAGGATCTGAAATATATTAGGTACAGGTTTTCTTTT
The DNA here is from genome assembly GCA_035583185.1 of Anabacerthia variegaticeps. NCBI lineage: Eukaryota > Metazoa > Chordata > Aves > Passeriformes > Furnariidae > Anabacerthia > Anabacerthia variegaticeps. Next base: position 101,144,526 of record JAWWEW010000112.1, on the reverse strand, counting down.
GATACTGTAACTTTTATTTGTTGATGAAGAAAGCAATCCGTCTTGAAAATGAGACATAACTCTTCCAGACATCAAAGTCAGTATTTTAAGCATGAATTGCATCAAATATCATCTCCTTTTTTTCTTTAAAAATACCTCAATACATACAACCCATGAACAAAACCAACACAACAAAAAAAAAAAAAAAAAAACACAAATGAAACTTTTTTGCAAGTGTTAAAGAAAGGTGGGGGGTTTGTTTTGTTGCATTTTCTCAGAACAGTTCTTCAGAATATGTCTAAGAAGACAAAAGAGGAATTCTTTAAAAGCAAGATTTCATTACATTTACATTATCAAAAAATATTGATTCTTGGATGTGCAATGTATAATTTACAGGCTCGACTAATCTGCATTTTTAGAAACTAACAGATTGTTTTACTGGTTAGTGCAAATGTTATTGATCTGCTTTCTTGCTGAATTAATAGCACCAGGATAGGACAACTCGCTTTCTCAGCTTTCCCAATGTTTTCCTGAAAAGAGGCCCATTACATGGCAGGGGGCAAAGGACAGGCCTAGATAACACTGTTTAGACATTTCTTTGATGTCCACAGGCATCATCCTCGACAACTGACCACTAGAGACAAAAGAGTACTCTGAGGCTGCTGGAAATCCCAGCCATTCTTCTCACCACCTTTTGATATCCCAAGGCTTCTATACCCTGACCTCTGCACTCTGACATCCTTATTTGAAGAATGGTCAGAAATGTCAAAAATTCTTTCCAAATTTAGCCAATAAACTAAGGATTTATGTTCCTTTTCATAATTGCTTCGTGTCCTAATGTACTAATGGGAATGCTGAGAAAAGTTTACAAAGAGAGTGGAAGGAAAAGTATCGAGAAGAAAACAATTTTCAATTTTCTGGTTTTGAAACCATTCTTAAACATCTACTTTCTAAAAGCAAATGCTCTGTCTAAAATGCCTTAATGGTGCCATGTTGTGCACAAGTATCCACAGTATTTCTACCTAACCAGTGTCATTCAGAATTCTACTTACATGCAGTAAATCTACTAACATGGAGATGTTGCTTGCTAACATAACTTCACTCAATAAATACACACATTAAATAGTGTGCATGCTGTATGTTAAGGGCTGATTCAATTTCAATACACTCATATTTAAAAAAAAAAAGTCATTTTAATATTTTTCAAACTTTTTTCATCTCTACACAGTGTGATTGATAATTGGATCTGCTTCCCACCGTTTTCCAGAATATTTAGAGACTACATTTTCCACAAAACCACCAGTTTTGTACCATGGGTACTTTTATTCAAACAGTTTTGTTTCCCTCCTTTCTGAGGGATTAAAATTGAACACAATGGTCAAATAAAAATAATACACATCTAGGCAAGACACCGGGAACTCAGGCAAACGTCTAGAGAAACATACTTCTTCTCCCTTGCATTATTATGGGAGGTCTTGCTGAAAACCCACTTCAGATATGTAAACAAAACCACATATATAAGTAATAACTCTAACAAGACCAACCTGCTGACAATCCATAAGCATGCACGAATTTGGAGTTTAGCCAAAGTAGTGTCTATATTTGTTCTCCTGTGCTTTGACAACAACTTCCGTAGCACCCTTCTAAAATATTATCCTGCCACGAAGTTCTATTACTAATGAGGACAAAGTCTGGTCCAAAATTTTATGACTTTCACAGTATACAATCTTCTAAACTAACTTTAATAAACAGTGCCGAAGTGGTAAATTGTTTTGCATTGATTTTTTTTTTTAAACTGACATCAATAGAATTTTTTTCTACACTAATACTCCTCCTAATTTAAAAGTCAATGAAGTATCATCGTTAACACAACAGATAAAGGAAGCATACATGTGACATTTTAAAAATAGAACTATTCATAATTTATAATGCAAACATTGGGATTTATAATAGTTGTTTTAAAGACAGTTCTAAATCACCTAGTATTATCTACCCACCTCAGCCAATGTTTATTTACTTTAACATAGATGTCTGTCAGGAAAGAGCAAAACTGAATTCAGGAAAGGAATGGAGTGTGATTTGAATGACTAAGAATCTTGCCACGTTTAGAAACTGCCTTCTCCTCTATATTAATTTACTACCATAAAAAGATAATGCATATACCAGCAGGGGGAAAAAAAAGAAGCAGTAAACAAGGGAAAAAGGTTGTTTTTTAAGTTTTAGAATTCATAAAATTCTCAAGACAAATGCTGATGATAGCCATTTAAGGGCTGTTAGAATTAATCTTATTGGTTTTGGTGGGTTTTGAATTAAATCAGACATTGAGGATTTTTGTTCTGTGATTATTCTCATTATCCTTAAAATAAATTGCATGTATTTAAACAGAACAGGGGACTTGATTCTATAGTATAGAGCCCTCAGAGCGGCTCCAGCATGAATGTAAAACAGATCAGCTTAAACCAGGGTAAAAAAAGGTCTAATGAACCACAAGTCTGTAAATACTTTCATTTAACTGAATCCTGACCATGGATAATACAAACTACCCCCAAACAGGCTGCATGCATACAAAGGTCATACCTATATAACAAGAGGAAAAGACTGAAAAATCAGTGGCGTAACTTAAATGCACACAGGGCCCTTAGAAAATCTTCCAGTTCTGGTAGTGTCCACTGAACAATTACAATCTATTTTACACAGGTTCGTTACTGCTCTGATGTTGGAAATTACTGCCCTACCAGTTTTACCCACATCATTTTTCTTGTGAGCAATCCCTGATCCACTTTAGTAAAAAAACATTGACACTGTTATAGTAGTAGACCTTCACCACCCCTATTCTTTTCAAGCAAAACAGATTAGGAGCCCATGCACAGCAGCAGCTCAGCTGGCAGAGGTACCTGTGACAACCTCTGACAAAAGTGCAAAAGGAGGAAGGAGGGGCAGGAACCTCCTCAGCTGACACAGGAGCAGTCAAAAGGGGATGTGTGAATAAGGCCTTAGTAAAGCACACTAGGTTTCATGTGTGCTTTTATACTACCTGAGTGTAGGAAAGTTCTATGGCTGCAGTTATACTTAATTCTGATGCAGACAGAAGATATAGAAGTGAATAGATTATTCCTTTGCAGTCCTGCTGTTTGTCAAACGTCTTTCTCCATTGTGTCAGTCATTAAGAGTTTGCAGCCTCTCATCACATAACCTAACAAACACAACTGGGAAAGCAATTTCTAAGTGGATACATCAGAAATTGCACCTTAAAAAATTAATTTCATCTTGCAACCACAGAACCACACAATGGAAAAAACACCAAATTTCAAGAATTCCTCTAGATTGAGACCTCATTTGCAAAGTTTAAAGGGATCATTCCAACTCAGTAAGATTTAGTTTGAATTCAAGATAGCCTTTCTTCTTTAGAAAAAAAATGTCTCTTCAGACATTGCCAGAGAAACCACATTACATGCAAAACCAATGCCATCTAGCAGTGAAAAGACAGTGAAGCAGTATAGCTAATTTGAAATGGGAATAGCACCATCCATAAAGCTTTGTTTTCTTGCTGCCATCCTACAGACCATTACGTCACACCCAGACTGGCCTGTCAACATGACCTTACACCTCTACTGCTACAAGCATCTGGCCCAGAAAGAGATGCCTGGCCTTTATGTCAAGGGATGGAGAATTGCCTGCGTTCATACTATAGGGCCATGTTCACATCAACTGGTGCTTGGCTGAAGTGTCTCTAGGCCTCTGTTGGGTCTCCATGGTCCTGAATAACTATTTGTGTGTGGTCTTTCCCCCAGTCACTTTAATTTAGTTATTATGCAGGCTGTATTGAAGATTTTATCAGAGCAACATTTTTTGGCATGGAACTAAAATCATGTGATACGTAAACAGGGATGTTGTGTCACATTAAACAGAGACGTACTTGAATGGTATTAGAAAATTGTGTGGGATTAAGAGAGTCAGAAGTAATTGTGTCATCCACTTTGTCCAGTGGAAGCAGTCTTTGAAATAAATCAGTTCCAGAAGACTGTTTAAGTTTTGCCCTGGAGGGATATCATCAAATTTCTGTAAAAGAGAACCCAAGAGAGAACACTATTCACACAGTGAACATCAGTGGGCTGAAACCTGGGAATGAACTGAGAAGCCAAGTCACCTGCCCTACTTGCTGCACTCCTTTTCATACCCACTGATACTCCCAGTTGCATCCCTCAGATGCCTCTGCCTTCCCTTTGTGCACATGAAACACTAGCTGTGTAACAGAAACAAAAATACAATAAGCATCAGAATGTGCTGGGAAACCTCACTGCATAAAAGAAAACAAGACACACATGAAAAGACATATACTAACATCTGTAGAACACTACACACAATCACTACCTGAGATTTTACAGATGTTAGCATTTTAATTAACATGAAATTGAAAAATCTAAACTGACCTTTCGAGATTGTAGGGATCCTTTAAGGAACAATAACAGTAAAATGCTAAAAATGCATAGGTATAATGAAATATCTGCCTTTTTTTCAGGGATTATAAAGCCATAATCTAAATTTTTAATAGGCATATCTATTTTATAATTTATGGAGTGTTAAATTCTGTAAAAGACTTGCATTACAGCTGGAAAATATTATAATTTTCTAAGCATTCTACTAATCAGCTAAACTACAGATAAAGACATGTACCCGTTTTAATATATAGAGTACATGGAATCATTGATTTCCCCATGTGGGAAGGCAGTGATGTGGTATCCATACAAAAAACATCCATATGGATAGTGATGTTATGGCTTGATGACTGAAGTGGATGAGAGCACAAAATTAATCAGAAGAAGGAATATTCTAGATCATACAAAAGATGCATGAGTTAAGCTATAGAAATATATGACAGGAGTGCAACAGAAAATGGAATTCAGTGGTGGAGCCAAAGGTAAGACCATTAAGGACTAGCAGGTCCATTAACCTAGGAACCTCATTAACACAGCTATCTGAACTGGTATGAATAAGACCAATTTTCGCTTTACCAAACCCAAATGTCTTCCCCTCACACGGAAGTTGCAGACTGCAATGAGGTCTCCCCTCAGTCTTCTCTTCTCCAGGCTGACCTTGGCCACTCCACATACAGCTTCCCCTCTAAGAGCTTTATATCTTTCTTATTTTGTTACCCAAAACTGCACACAATATTCAAGGTGAGGCCATCCCAGTGCAGAGCAGAGTGGGACAATCCCCTCCCTCTACCAGCATCAGGGTGTATCAGGCAAAGCATCGCCAGCCCTAGCATAGTGATTGTCGCACTCTACACTGCACTGGTGTGGCCTCACCTCAAATGCTGTGTTGCAGTGTTGGGTGCCTCAAGTTAAGAATGACATCAAATTAGAGTCTGTCCAGAGGAAGATAACTAAGATGGTCTCAAATGCAAAACTTTTGAGTTTTGGCTGAGGTCACTTGGTTTGTTCAGCCTGAAGAAGAGACCAAAGGGGACCTCACAGCAGTCTACAGCTTCCTCAAGAGGGACAGCAGGGGAGGAGATACCAGTCTCCTCTCTTTGGTGACCAGCAATAGGTCAAGAGGGAATGGAATGAAGTTGCATCAGGGGAAGACTGCATTAGGTTGGACATTAGGAAAAGGCTCTTCACTGAGAGAGTGGTTGGGCACTGGAACAGGTTCCCCCAGGAAATGGTCATGGAACCAAATCTGCCAGAGTTCAAGGAGTATCTGGACAATGCTCCTAAGTCATAGGGTTTAATTTTAGGTTGTCCTGCAGTGAGCAGGGAGTTAGACTCACGGATCTGTATGGGTGCCTTCCAAACTGAGATAGCCTATGATTCTATAATTTTACTATCTTCTTTCCTGTATCCAGTTTTTCTCCAAAAAGCTCCATAAGCACAAAAGTGTATGATATGATGTCTCTCCTACCAGTATTACATAAAAAGAAATGAACTTTCAAAGAGCCTGTTCTAAGTTTCTCCTGGTATCACAGACAAAGGTCTGGGAATCTCCCACGGAAATCTGAAATTGTCACATATGGCTGCAGAGCAACACTCAGTAGTTACTGATGAACTCTGAGGTCTGGTACCAAAACTCAGTCAATGTCAGAAGGATCAAACCAGTGGTGCAGAACTCAGCCGCTCAAAGCTGTCAGTAACAGTGCACTGCTTTACTCTCTGACCGAGAGTAACAATACACTGCATCCTGCTCAGTGCTAAGGATCAAAACAGAAGATTTACTTACACCAAATTTCCACAATGTCATCATTCTTGGTTTTTTTATGACCCATGTCTAGGACGTAAGGAGATTGATCTCACTACCCTGAAAGCTGGATACTTAAATTCCTTTTTTTGATTTGAGCAAGACCTAAACAAGCATTAGTAGACAAAATAAATTTTTTACTAATTCAAAATTAACTTTCTAAGCAATCCTTTAAATGGCAAGAAGAAACACGTTCCAATGCAGTCAGATTATACAGGAGACAGTAAATTCCACAATAATCTATCAACAATATTAAAACTATAGCAAGTCTTCCTTGTGAAGCTGCAGCCTCATTTCACACTGTGGAATCCTATCTGCCCCTGGGGAATGGACTGCAATATCAGTAGAAGACTAAAGCTTTCCAAACACCATCTCTCTGATTCTGCACCCAGATTTGCTTCAGAGAGTTTAAGGGGACATTTTCAGGTCTTTGAAAGCTCTTCTATATACCGAATGTGTACTTTACATTGCTTTTTTCTCAGCCACCATCTTCCATGAGTAAGCCTGCTTGATATCTCATGGCCCCCACAATGCTCAGCTATGTACTATGTATTACATGCATGGGATTGGACTAATGCCACTGCCTAAGAAATATTCCTTATAAATTGTCTTTAAAATGAGGACCCCACTGTGAGGCAGAATACTACAGTAGATCATCAAGATTCGTCTCCTACTTTTTCAGTATCACATGAACTTCAAAGAAGGAGATAAATTACAGTGCTGTGCAGCTAGTGTGTAAGAAGCTTGTATCATAGCTAGGGGCCAGATATTGGGTCAAATGTTTGTCTGATGCTGAGATGGGACTTGGTTTATCTCCTTTCCTTTATGGTTGTCTTTCTCCAAAGTCCTTCTCACCAGCAGAGACATATTTACCACTGATGTGAATGCTGTGCCCTTTCTTACACAAAAGATGACAGATGACAAAAAATGTGGTAATATAGCAGTACTGGGGGAAAACAACAGAGTGTAAAGCAACATATGCACCTGTGACAGAAGAGTTTTCATTTAACAAAATTATAAAAACTAAAAACCACCCATGAAAGGCTTCTTCAAATACATCAATAACAAAAGCAATACTGAGGAAAATGTGGGTCCACAAGTGAAAGGAAAAGGGACCCTTGCAACAGAGGCTGCAGTGAAGGCTGAGATACTGAATGCCTTCATTGCTTCCATCTTCACTGCAAGGCTTGCCCTCGGGAATCCCTGATCCTGGAAACCAGAAGGAAGGTCTAGAGAAAGGCTTCCATTGATCGAGAAGGACTGGGTAGGAGACCATAGTCAAACTTGCCATTCACAAGTCCATGGGCCCTGATGCACCTACCAGAAGTGAGGGAACGCTAGTTCCCACAGGCATCATTGCTACCCCACTCTCAACCTATCTTAGCGACAGGAGAAAAGGCAACAGGCAAAAACTGGAACACATGGAGCTCCATCTAAACATGAGAAAGAACTTCTTTACTGTGTGGGTGACTGAGCACTGGAATAGATTGTCCGGAGAGGCTGTGGAGTCTCCCTCAGTGGAGATACTCAAGAACTGTCTGGATGCAATCCTGTGCCACATGCTCTGGGGTGACCCCACTTGAGCAGGGAGGTGGGACCAGATGACTCACTGTGGTCCCTTCCAACCTGACCTACACTGTGATTCTTTGAAACCATTTATAGCTCTACATGTACAAAAATGCCACCTAGATCTGGATCTCTCACTTAACTAAAGCATCCTTTCCACTGCAGTCAAGCAATTAAACGTTTTCTTTAAAAAAATTGTTATGCATTTACATACTAAATCTACCATTTCATTACCTCTGCAGTGAAAATTATGAAAATAGCTGTCAGATAAGAATGAAATAATCTTTACAACTTTTCAGCAATTTCCAAATCCTTTTTGTGTTCAAAAGTATTTTCACTACTCATAGCTCCTGAACAATTACACCAGCAAAATCTACAGTTTTATCCACCATTCTGTGTATGGTTTGACCTCTCTGTGTATAGGCCTTGTACTTTAATCTCTAGTTCATAGAGAAACTGGGAGAACATAGTTTGAAAACATGAAAACATGTTTGAAAATGTGGTTCCAAGTCCGAAAATTCTACACTTTCTTTTAATGCACTGAACTTCTTGTTGATAGAAGTAAAACTAGTGCTTTCAAACCTGCCTCTATATCCATTCAGATCATCTTCCAGTTAATACATATACCCTGTAAATGAGGATTTGTATGATGAAAATAGTCATAATCATTAGAAACTTGCTAATCATTTCCAAGCAGTGTATAATGACATTAGAACTTCATAGAACAGGATAGGATAGGATCACTATTTTTATTTTAAATAAACACTTATCCTTGGAAAATGGGTAAGAAATGTGGAAATAAAAATTTCCCATTCCAGAAGACAAAATTTATGTAATTTCTCCCTGTCATTAAAACAAAAGACTTAGCCCCACACCTTCCTAAGTAAAAACTAAGCCAGGTTACAAACAAGGATACAGTTTGCAGGCAACCACTTAAAACAACACAAAAAGTGTTAAAAGAGTCAGTAAGTATCAGAATGAATTCTCATACCCATAAATACATCTTTGATTGCAATTCTTTGCCAGTATTGACTACTTTCATGACTATGATGTTAATATACTCTCTGTAAATAATTTTTCAATTCTATCTACTGCATAATTACAGAAATATGGCATCAATATACTTACATGCTTTTAGTATAAAAAGTACTGGTGGGCTTAGCTAGAAAAAGGATATTTTCTTCATATAATACTCCATTAGTATCTATACCTCACAGCACTTTTTCTACGGTATACGATGTCTAAAGGGCAAATTTCTTTTACCATTTCTTCAGAGATACACCACTGGCAATGTTAGTTATTAGACTTTCTTTATTCCTCAGGAAAACATTCAAGCATGACAGGTAACACACTGATAATGGCAAATGAAGGCAAACTGAAAACCAAACAAATGTTCTTTGGAATCCTTAGCTATAATTACAAAGGTACAGCTGCAAATGTCTATAAAGTGAACATAAGGATTGGATTTTCTTAGTAAATTACCACAGTCTGTGTAAGAGAAGTTTTGAAGAGCTAGATTTGCTAACTGACTGAATCATTAACCACACTCTAAGTGGAAAAATAGCAAAAAATCTTTAGCTGCAGTTAAAGAAATTATGCTTTCTCCATGCGTGTGTAGAATACACAAATGCAGGCATGTTTTCTATAATCCGAAGTGTCTGCATGTAAATTTTGGTGATTGTTAGCTACCCTAGCCTTTTATGCCCCTCCATGTAGCTTTTATTCACAGGAAATAAATCCCTAGTTGTGCCTGATCTCAGCTGAGAGTAAATGCTTCATTTCGTATGAAGGTGAAAAAAAGGAGTGACAGATCACTTATCATTCACCATCCAGATTTTGTATTCATTAGAAGAGCCACAATCAATCAGAAACAAAGGTAATTTTCGCCTATAGATAATGATGCCCAGTATCACTAGAGGGTCTGGGGGTCTGAGAGGCTTTCATTTATTAGTAAGAATCACGTTTGAAAGTTTACAAGTTTTTAGTCCAAATTTCACCTTACATAATTCGTGCTGTAAAATGCTCCCATTTTGTTGTACAAAATTATACTGTTTTTCTTGTGGTTATTTTTACACTGTGTAAGTTCCATACATTTCAAATGCAGAAAAGCTGCAAATGTCTGACTTTGCCACTTTTCACATTTTATACAGCAGTCTGTTCTGGGATTTGGCAGGTGTTGTTTTATTAAAAGAGAAAATATGGAAGCCATTAGTTTCTTATACAGAATACATTCTTTTAGTTTAACAACAAGAAAAAAAATAGAACTCAAACTGGTGTTTTTAATTTGCTATTCCACATCAGAAAAGCCTTTCCTTAACTTTGTGCATATCATGCATAGTATTATTGAGGTTATAAAATCCCATCTAAGAGATTCTGAGCTATTGTATGCACACTACCTTAACAAGGTATTTAAATACAGACACAAATAGACAATAGATTTGAGACCTAAGTTAGAAGAAAATTTCTGCAAAACTATATATACCCAACACCAAGAAATACATCATTTTTAACAGAAAACAAATGAACCACTGCTTCAAAATCATTGTGCCTAATAGATATTCACAAAGTAAAGATGCTCACAGCATAAGTGAAATTCCATCCCTAAATCATTCTTTCTGGGCTTGTGCTTATAACATCTTCTGGCAGGAGCTAATCTCACGTGACAGGCCTGATCCAAAGCCATTTGAAGCCAATGGAATGTCTCTTCCTGACTTCAGGGAGCTTTGCATCCAGCCCTTATAAACTTCAAGAACAATACAATTCATAGAAGGTTGTTTTAAGAGAACAATAGCTAACTATTGTCTAAGTAGAAAAGCATGTTAGCTTCAAAAGAAATTTACCTGCAGTCGTGGATTTGTGTCAGGCTTCTTTTATTACTGTTTTTTATTCACATAACACAGTTAAACCTTTCCAAAGTGAGAACATGACATTTCTTTAGCAGAAGCCACAGAAAATCAAAGCTAGTAATAAACCCCAAAAATTAAATTAAAAAAATAGGCAATTTTGTATGTAGTATGTTTAGTTTTTCTAAAGAAATAGAAGATCACTTTTAAAACCTCAATTAATTCAATGTTTTCTTAAACAGCTATACAACAAGGGCAAGACAGAAAAAGTGGTTTCAAAATATATCACTCATTCCTGAAATTAGCAAAACAAAAGATAGATTAAAAAAACTCAAACGAACCCAAACTAATTTTATAAGCAAAGGGGGTGGGCTGACAGGAAAGTAAGTTATTTTGGTTTTACTTTTATAATAAAACCTCTGACTCTCTCCTGACATAAGTAAATTTCAAAGCTAGATCTGACAACTACCACACCAGTCACAGTCACCAATTTCAGACTGCTATTTATTGTCAGAAAATAGTAATATAACTGAAATAAGCCCTGAAATGGCAATTAAGAGCGTTGTAAAAACTGGTGGAAGCAAAGTCCCATTGCTATGATGTGTCTATTCCCTCTTTTATATGAAAAATGAGGCAGAGTAGACCAGTATAGAAGTTGATGTTTGTCTGATGTACATTTGTACCACTAAATTTACACTGACAAGAAAGCAAGTCAAACTCAGGTCCGCCACCTCCAGGTTCCCCAGTGCAGCAGAGAATGGTGGTTCCAACTTCCTCACTCACACACTGAATCAACTCACTGTAGCTATTTTAGTTACTTAATGAAAACAGAGAAATGGAAGTTTATTCAAATATTCCTGAATATTCACCTTTGGAGAATGATTCTGTTTCATAGCAAAAACAAAACAAAACAAAAATATTAGATCCTAAAGATTCTCACTCATAAGACATACAAACCACTGTTAATTTTCTCTGTAGTTGGTTCAGCATGTTTAACAACACTGACACTACAGCTTTTAGCAGTTAGTAATTTTCAGAAGAGTCTATGAGTTATTAGATCAAAACCAATGTGGCCCATACCTCAAAAAGTAAAGTAAATGAGACAAAGCACAAGTAAAAAGCAAGCATCAATGTCCCTAATGTATAGAAGCTATAGTTTCTGTCTCTATCTAAGCTTCCAGTACCCACAACTAAAAATAAACAGTTAACTTTATAAATACATCTAACCAAATTGCTGATTTTTTAGTCTGACTTCATGAATTATACATAACTAGAAATTTCATTTCAGACCAGCAAAAAATTAAGTTTTGGGTTTTTTTTAAAATAAAATGAAACAGTATTTCTTAGGTCAAACAGTATACCTTGTTTAGGTATCACAAATATTTTCTTACAATAACTGTCAAAAAGCCCATTTTGTTTGACTTTAAACCCCTCACATTCAATTTGGGAGTTTTCCCTTTTTTGTTGTTGTTTTTGTTGCTATTAAATGCATTTCTGAACCGAAACATTGTCCTAAAATGAAAAATCAAACTTTCATGTAAAAAAAAAAAAAAAATCTAAACAATATGCAGTCTTTAGCTTTGCCTTTTTTTTTTCCCCCTGACATACACGAATTAATTAATTGTTCACTCCAGAACTATATTTGGGTAAGTGAACCATTTGTATCTTCTGTTAAGTCTCATTTATCCATGTATCAGTTATGCTGCTACCCTATTCTCTCCTCTTCCTACACAGGGACTTGGGACACGAACTGCCCACTGCTAAATATTGCTGGCTGGTATCCTGATCCCCTCGGAGCTGCCCCCCTCTTACTCCGTTCTTGTTGCTGCTGGGACTAATGCTTCCCCAACCTTCAGGAGACCTGGGCGACCAGTTACCCCCCACACACCGCCGTCTCTGAGCATTCCCAGGTGCTGGTAACCTTCTCTCTCTATTGTTGCTGCTGCTGCTTCTCCGTATTTTGGCAGATGCTACAGCTTTGCAAGTTGCACGGCTCTTACCTCTGAGACCCTCTTTGTTGCTCTGTCTGCGACCACGCTGGAAGCAGGGAGTGATGGATATTAGGGAAGCATAAGCCTCCCCTCGCTGTTTAGCAGCGTGGTCTGCAAAGAAAGATAGAGATGCTGCTCTCTCCTCCTCCTCCCCCCTCGCTGTCCCAGCTTCCTCCTCCCTCCTCGTTCCTCCCTCCTTCCCATCCACAAGCTCTAGTTCTGTCTGTGCTCCCGCACAATGCGCTACCTCTCAACACCAGCTACCTAAGGTCAAGAATACAACCCCCTCACTCTTCCCCCCGCCTTTTCCCCCCCGGCCTCATGCATCCTCACCCCTGCTTCCCACCGAATATGGTATCTTCCCAACAAGACGTGCCTTATTTGCCTCTAGGGTCTAAAGTGCAGAGAATTTCAGCAGTCTGAGAGGGGGGAAAAAAGAGTTATAAAACAGAAGATGCACAGGGAAGACCAGAGATATGAAGGGAAAGTGGAAGTCTTCTGGAGAAATTGGAAACTTCAGAGGTTTTAATGTGTGTGAAAAAAAAAGTCTAGTCACAGTAGCCAAAGCCTGCCATTTGGAGATTAGTTTAAGCGATCTATACAGATAAAGAAAAGTGCCCTGGATAGCTAGTTATCTCCCAAATCCAGCTTACCTATTGTTTATGCTCTTTGTTTCTCAATTCTTATTCTAAATAGTTTTAAAAGAAGCTTCCAAACTTTTCCCCTGCAAAGCCAGACTTAAATACCAGCATAATCTGATGATGCAATAAAGAATGAAAGTGAAAAAGTAACAAGTGGCATTTTTTAAGATTATGAGCTATGAAATAACTCCTGTAAGATCACAGAAAACACATGCACAAGTCTTCTGACTTTTCAGCTTGAATAACAAATGCATTCAGGGGATCTTTTTTCACTTCCAAAAGTCATGCTGACTAGAAACACTTTCAGACAACCAGTACATGGCTCCCAAATATCACATACAATTACAGCTAGCTGGCATGTTCTTTTTAAGAACATAATTTTAGATACATGATAAAACAGTCCTTCTGAAGTGTTTATGTTCGTTACAGAGACTGTGGCGAGAGGTAGGTGATGCCGAAGACTTCTAAAAGATCTTGTCTGCTTAAGGTTAAATACCTTAGTTATGTGGAAAGGATCTCCCTCTGGAGGCCTTGAGAGGCACCTGGCTCTCTCCAGTGATGTAAGAAGATGTATTAGACACTCACTTCATGAGGGCTCTTTTACTGAGTACCTAAAATTAAGCAGCAAGTTAGCTACTGCAAAGCCAAGGTCAGGTACAGTGAAGGGGTAATAATTACAAGTTATCTTAAAACTTTAGATATCCTAGCCCATGTTTCTTCATTGTTAGTTGCCTCATAGAGCAAGTAGAAGGCCTAACACATCCAAGTTCATGCAGAAGGTGGTCCATGGGCCAGAGAAACAACACTCACCTTGTCTGGATCATCATGCAAATAAAAGATACCCTCTAAGCAACATCCACCATATCAAAGAAATCTATTGGTCAATCTTTGTATAAATTGAAAATAATCAGAACATAGTCTTTATCTTCATTCAGTGCTAGGACAAGCTTAGCAACTAGCGCAAGCAACACAGATTTGGTCCAGCTTGAGAATGATAACCTAAATGACTGACCTGAAATTAAGGAACTAATCTGTTTACTTTGTCATAATAATCTCTATCACTTTGCTCAGAAATTAAGACTTGAGAAAAAATTATTATCCAGACTTGCAAAATCTCACATGTCCAACACATGCTTCAAAGGAGCAGCTTCTTCCACCTTCTCCTCTGCAGCAAGACCTGTATCCCAGCAGAGTGTTCTATCCCCTCTCCCAATTGAAGGCACAGGAAGAACAACTCCTGGCAAACTGCTTAAACTTAACCAAATGCATCTGACACATTCAATAATTCAGAATGAGCTACAATGTTGTTCTGCAGCAAAAGGGCATGCTGCCTGTTTCCATGATGAAGAGATTTGCACCTCAGTGTGTCTCACATGATTTAAAGATCCAAATTAATTTCACATCTCCAAACCAGTGCAGAGATTTTTTTTTTAAAACTCAAGCCAAAGTAAAGACCTGCACTAGACAGCTTTTGACAGCCACACTGCCAGAATCCAAACTTTCCTTCCTCAGTTTTGGGCTTTGATATGCTTTTTTGAAAACGAGTGCCATCTTGCACTATGTAAGGAAATATTCCCTACTAACTTCCAGTATGCACACTACTTTCAATAGCCTTTACTAAACCATAAGGACAACAGTATCACTCCTAAGCTGTGCTAAGTCAGAGTTTTTATTTTAACAACAGGTAAACAAAAACAAAATCAGTTAAAATGAGTAGAGAGAAACAGATTTCTCATCCCTTTTCATGCTAAAATATATCTATAAAATCATCTAGATGCTTTTTCTAAAAGATTTCTCATCCCTTTTCATGCTAAAATATATCTATAAAATCATCTAGATGCTTTTTCTAAAACACTCCAGACATGTCATATCAGCACAACTTTTCAAGCTCAGAACTCCTTTCTGATGGTCTGCAAAGGAAGCTTTAGAATGGACAGATCATTTGGAAGTAACATATCACCAGGATCAGAGGTTTTTTTACCCAAATATGAAGCTGCTGAACTACTAGTTATAAGGTTAAAGCATGTAATCTATAGATTAAACCAACATCAGTACCAGAAGAGTGGTGTATGAGTGGAACACCGGTGGCTGACTGATAAAGTGAATGCTACTGCAACAAAGGTGTAACATTGTACAGCACATAACAGTGAAGTGACAGAAAATCATTCAGGATACCCAAATACAAACTGTGAAATGTTGCAGGCATATCTGACAGAACTAGATGACTGAAAACGCAGGTTAAATTAACTAGTAATAAATGAAAAACAATGGATGTGCAAGAAAATATCTGCCTTGTGGCTCTAACAAGCCATAGTGGCACTCAGGGCAGAAAGAAGTCAGAGCCAAGATGCTGATAGTATGGATACTTTATAGATATTTAGAGATCAGTGAAAAAGCAAAAGCAGCTGACCAGAAGTTACCTGTCCAGCGACTGGGAGAGGAAAGAATGGTCAGGGAACTAAAGCTGAGTCCAGCTCTGCTCAGTCTCTCCAGTGCAGGATCATACGAGCAACGGCACACCACTGTTATGAAATGCAATGCTTTCCCCCCACAGCAGACAAACCTTTCTCTTTGAAGCAAGGCTTTTGCCACTGCTTCAGCCAACAGCAGCAGCCACAGAACCAGGCAATCCTAAAGACATTTCTTCCTTATTACCTGCTTTTGTCCAAGTTCAGGGAAGTAACTAAGCACAGAAAGACTGGAGGGATGTTGCTCCCAAAGCCACACTTCACAGTACCATCCTCTGATGCTTTTTTCTCCTGCTGTTGCTAAAGCTGCCAACTGTATGTGCATAATGATGGGTTCTTGCCCGCTTAGTGAAGAGGTTTTTGAGCACTGTAGACAGTTTTGTGAAAACATCAGCTCAAAGTTCACTAGTTATCAAAAAGGCACACACAGTGTTAGGAAAATAATTGAGAATAAAAAAGAAAATATCAGTTTGACATTGTATTAAGACTACACTTGTAGACTTCTTGTACTCAAGTGCCTGCATATCTGTTCACAGGATCATGGGATAATTCATGTTCAAACGGATCACAGGAGGTGTTGTGGTGGTTTAGTTTTCTTGGTTTTTGTTTAGACCTTCCTTGGTAACCAGCTTATAACTAAGGAAGTATTCCACACCATTTCCTTCACGTAATCTGGGGTATATAAGATGGGGAGTTTCCTCCCTCTTTTGCTCTCTCTTCCTTTCGTGTGCTTGGAGGACATCAGGTCTCTCTGTGTCAGCCCAGCTCTTCTCTCTTGAGCCGAGGCCTATCGGAGACACTGCTGTCCCGGCCGTACGGAGGGGAAGGACCTGTTTCTCTTAAGGGGAGTGTTGGCGAGAATTGATTGTATTAGTTACTTATTGAGCTTTTCCCTGAGTTTACCAGTGTGTGTATCTTGTTTTGTTTTGATTTTACCCATTTTTGTCCCATTTCCCTTTCCCCCTTTTCGCTTTTGGGGTTGCTTTGGGATTTGTTCTGTAGATTCATAGTGTTTTGATTGTATATAATTGTAATATATGTGAATATATATATATATCTTTAATAAAATTGTCTTTTTGGTACTTTTTTTTCCCTTCTCTCTTGGGGGAAAAATCTGTGTGGCCAGCAGTTGGGTTTGGCAGGGAGCCAACTCAAACCTCCACAGCTGTCTAGCCCAATATCCCAGTCCAAGAAGGGTCGGTCATCTATGAGGTGAGTTTGCTCAAGGGTTTATCCAGTTGTGTTTTGGAAACCTACAAGCATGGAAAGTACACAACCTCTCTGGGCAGCCTGTTCCACTGCTTTACTGTCCTCATATTGGGGAAAAAAAATTCCTTTTCCTCTGTTTTTACTTTTTTCTTTCAAATTACAGTCTTATTCCTTTCAAATGTCAGATCTGAAAAGGCTCTAGCAGAACAAAATAGCAACATACAAGAGTGACTAGGGATTTGAAATAACTTCCAAACAAAACAGATTAAATAGGCTACAAGTCTTCAAATTGGAAAATAGGTAACTGAGCTGATAAATACCTATGATACTGAGAATAATACGGAAAAAGTGAATTAAAAAGTTCTTCCAGTTTTCCACAACACAGGAATTATAGAGCCTCCAGTGACATGATTAGGGAGCATACTTGAAACAAGATTGTTTTTTCAAAAAACTTAAAACTGTAAAACTCACTGCTGCAGAATGTAACAACTGATCATTTTTTCTTTCCTAGGGTTTATAATTAGATAAATTGCTATTCACAATCAAATAATTTATTATTATTTATTAGAATTTGCCTTCAGAACCACCTCAAGGTGAAGTAAAGGAGTCTTGGGGAGACCTTGTCCTTCTCTACAACTACATGTAAGGAGGTTGTAGTGAAGGGGGTACTCATCTCTTTTCCCAAATAATAAGTGACAGGATGAGAGGAAGCAGCCTCAAGTTGCACCAGGAGAGGTCTAGATTAGATATTAGGGAAAATGTCTTTGGCAAAAGGGTTGTCAAGCATTGGAACAGGCTGCCCAGGAATATGGCTGAGTCACCATTCCTGGAGATATTTAGATGATGTGCTGATGTGGCACATAGGGACATGGTTTAGTGGTGGGCTTGGCAGTGTTGGGTTAATGGTTGCACTTGATGATCTTAGACATTTTTTTCAACTTAAATGATTCTTTGATTCTAAGGTTCCTCAGTATTGTAACAAAACTGAATTTTACCATTCCACAGTGGCAAATAATTTTCTTTTATCAGTGGTAATAGCTACCTTCTATTTTGTTTGTAGTGGCAAAGAGAGAGGAAGGGAAGGCTAAGTAGAGAGGCAGAAAACTCTGCTTAGCTTTAATACTCTGGGGCTGGAGGTGATCTAATCTTGCTAGAGCACTGAAACCTGTTCACAAGGGGTTTTGCTCCCTAATGGTAAGAAATGGAAGCACTGGGCTGGACTGGCACAGCATGGATGGTTGGAATGCAGATGCCACCAAAATGAAAAAGACTACCTGAGTTTTTCCAGTGGTTTCTGCTTTTCCAGTGGTTTCTGCTTTTCAACATCCACTTACAGTTTGCCTCCCAGTGGCAGGTAATCCACCTTCCCAGAAACTCTTTCTCCTCTACGTTCCCTCAGCACAAACAGGTGCCACAATATTTCTCATCCATTTCAAGTTCTCACTGCTGTAAGAAAGGGAGAAAGAAGAAAGGGTGGCAGTGACCAACCCAAACACTTCCCTGTTAGGCTTGAATGACTTTTACACATTTAGAGACAACTAGTGACTGCTAAATCAAAAGCCTCAGTGCACACATAACAGCAAGCTACTCTACTTTCAAGTAGGTGCTATAGAACACTTTTTCATATTATGAGATAAATAATAAAATAAATTGTAAATTATATGAAAACTACAATGGGGCATCTTCACCTAAAATAAAAAAAAATAAAGAAGACCCAAAACACAAAAAACACCAGAAAACCCAAGCAATATATCGTCTTCAAAGATATGTTGTAACTCAAGATAAAAAGACAACCATTTCATGAGGACATACTTCAACTTTTCCATACATTTAAAGGTGACACAATTAAATACATCAGGAAATTTTGCACCTCCTCTGCAACCCAAAAGAAACAAACAACAAATATAGTAATGCCTTTATGCAACAGGAATCTCCTTCTGTTTATAAACTCCATAGCATGGATGAAAACCTTCAGCAGGCTCTGTTAAGACCTTTGCCTAGAAACCCTCAGGCCCTGGCAGATGGCTTGCTGCCAAATTCCCAAACCTTACTAAGAACACAATATTCACTGAACCTTTTTAATAAGACACCAGTGTTCATATACAGCAAGCACTTGCTATTTACAAAAGCCTTAATGTCACCTTAAGGGTACTTTTTTCATCTCTGTAATTCCTTTTCTGAATTACAGATACAAAAAGTAAGAGCTTTGGTTTATAACATAAGCTAAATCCTATATATCCAAGATGATACCAAATCCATGACTGCGAAGTGCCGTTGTAGACATGACAGAAAAGAATGTTGTTTAGCACTGGGATGTTCAGATCTGATTAATTGACTCAATCTTCCTCATACTCATACAACAAAGTGAACAAACAAAGAGATCTGCCTTCTTAAATTAACGGATCACTATATGCCACATATACAGGAACAACTTTTTTTCAGTCAGATTAAGCTGAGCACATCAAGAAAGACACTACTGCTGCCAGAAACAGATTTAAGTAATTACATTTTGCAGCATAAAAATATATACCTTTATGCCTAATTGTTATGCAGTGGTGAGGACCTTAGGGAGGCTTGGAAGTTTATATAGACAGACATATTAATACACAAAAATATGGATAATTCTATAATTCCATGTAGTTTAAACAGATACTTACAGCTATTGCTGTATTTCATGCTTATGTACTTTTGCACCTTAGCAGGAAGATATTTCCTTTGGCTCATCTTTTCAACAATATATATGCACCTAATGGAAGACACAGTTATGAGATTATTATCATGAAAGGGAAGATTGCATTTGATACAGAATTGTGAAGATTTTTACAGAAGGCAATTTTGGCTTTAACTGCAGTATGTTGGAACTATTATGTACATAAAGGGAAAAAAAACCCCGTATGATATAAGGATATAAAGGTACCTGTCAGGAGATGTCATTCCACAATTCAGGATCACATATACAGGCTAATAAATATTAATAGAATATTAATGTAACAAGAAAATAAAAGAATAGGAAAGAAATAACATTCGAAACATTTTTAATATTACAATGGCAATATAAAAACAACAAAAAGAATTCTACATTGCAAGAAATCCAAACCTTGCACCATTAAAATGCTGCATGAGGTTCACCAGTAACAGCTTTCACAAGGCAGTCTAATTTCAGCTGCTCAAAATAAAAGTAAAAACTATATGCCTAAGTAGTGCAGGATAGAGTATTAAATTACACAAGGGAAGCAGTTTTTGAAAAGTTATGGTTTGATTTTCATATATAATCCCTCAAAAATATTACTCAGCCTACTGTTCTGGCAGGTTTTGATGGTAAAAGATCAGATTTAGGAAATGGAATTATTGCCCCCTGGTGGCATATCAAGAATCAATGCAGTAAAAAAAACCCAACCAGATAAATAAGCAAATCTTTCATTCTAAAGAACCATGTCTGGAGATATTAAAAGAATGCACAGTCACTTTCATATAAATTAAAATAAGAGTAAATGGGGTATAATTTACATTTTCATCTGCAGGAGTAATAAAGAATGTGAGATGTTTAATTATCACCTTTACAAAATGTAAATAATAACACAAGAATCAAACTCTTTTATCAGCAGAATGCCACAGCAAAAATTCATGTTAGTCTGAGTTACTTCAAAATCTAATTTTCATTTGAAAGAAAAATTAGCTTTTTAGTTTTCATGTAAATATAGAAAACTCTTCCTGAATCTGAATCCATGTGTGGCTCTTCTTTGATCCATTAGATACATCAGCAGACAAGGACAGAGAAGCACAGGAACAACAGGATTTGATCTTATGACTGGCTAGATCAACAGCATAGTTAAAAGTTGATGTAATGTTTTCCACATGGGTGAATACAGGAATTCATGTATCCTAATCCTCAAATTATGAGTTGTTAGCCTCCCTCCTAATATCTGACCAACAGTCACCAAATCCTTTTCAATGACTTTTATACTGTATGGCACATTCCTTACATCACCTCAAACTAAAGTGGTCAAAGACATCTACTCCAAACCAATGGCTGTTCCATGGAAAAATCTTGCTTTATCACAGGGGTTTAATTAGTCTGTAATTGCAAAGATAAGATACGTCTTCCAGAATAAAACAAAATGGGAGAAATACTCATTCCATATGGGACTATGTTTATCACCATAGAGTAGTTAGCAATTAGATTATGTTGCCCATAGAAAAATGAGCATTTTTACATTTCCATGTAATCACGTGTCACTTCCATGACAGAAAAACTTGCTTCTGCAGCAGTCTAACCTCACCTTGCAGTACTGACAGTCAGTATTTGCATGACTCTAGAAACTCACAGCTCTGTGCTTCATGTCTCCTGAAACAGACATCATGCCTTTAAGGAGCTATAAGATATTTTCCCACCTTTTATTCTTATTCATTCATTAGAGTGCCAGAACAATTCACCTCAGTTCTGCAGTTCTCTCCAAGGACAATTATTACCATGAAAATACTTGATTGAAAATTAGTTGCTATGAAGAAAACTCCCTCCTCTATCAAGGCATCTGCTGTATCATTGGTGATACCATAAGCCACTCCAAGGCATTGTCCATGGAAGGGCAATGAAACACCTAATAAATGAAAACTAATTCACTGGTTTTTTCAAATATCGGAGTGTTATTTGACCTGTTCAGTCTGGCATATTAGAACATGAACAAAGTTCTTCATAGCTTTGAATTCCTCATACCAGACTGGCAGTTTTACACACCATCTGATGAAACTGGGGAAGGGAAGGAACTGGAAATTTCATCTCAAGTGTAGGTGAGGAAGCAAAACAGTTCATAAATTCTTTAAGCAAAAGGCTTCCATGACGAACCTATCTGTTGCAGAGAAGAGTTAATTGCCATAAAGAGCAAGCAAACTACACATGGGCTATTTAACAAGGAGCTGTGTTTGAAAGAAATGTTTTTGTCTGACAAACAGAACTTACCTACTCAACTGGAAATCTGGAGATTACTGCTGATGGTGGCAAATGGGCAAGTGTCAGTCAGAGCTTGTAAAAGGTTATCAGAAGTGGAGGAAGGGGCACGAGCAATGGAGAAAGGATGTTGCTGGGAGGTAAATGGACAGGCTGAGTTTGGACAAGCCACATTCACTGGCTCCTGCCTGGCCCAAGAGGAACATACCTCACCCTTCCCTCACGGGCCTCTCATAATTAACTTATTCTTGACATTCTGTCCATGTCTGTGCCCTGAGCAACACGCAGAGCCTTGGCTGCCTCATGTTAGCAAGCCATGACAGAAGAAGATTATTTGGCACGACAGCACTGCTAATTATTCTCAGACATATTTGTACGGCAGTGCTTGTGCCGGGCGGTCTCTCCTTGCTTACGCTGGTCACTGAAGTAAGGAAAGTCTCCCCCCTGGCAGTAACCACCATGGTGAGGGTGGAGGGGGCAGAGGGGGCTGAGGGTGTGCTCGGCCTGGGGGACAGAGCCGAGACATCGCCGCAGTCTGGAACCTTCCTGAGGGCAGCGGGGCAGGCACTGCTCCCCTCTCTGTGGTCACCGGTGACAGGACCCGAGGGAATGGCCTGAAATGGTGTCAGGCGAGGTTGAGGTTGGATTTTAGGATAAGGTTCTTCCTCCGGAGGGTGACTGGGCACTATAGAGGCTCCCCAGGGAAGTGGTGACAGCACCAAGCCTGGCAGAGCTCAACAAGTGTTTGGATGGTATTCTCAGTCTCAAGTGGTGTGACTATTGGTGTGTCCTGGGCAGGCCCACGAGCTGGACCTGATGATCCTCGTGGATCCTCCCTTCCAGCCGAGGATACCCCGTGATCCCTCCCCTCAGCCCACGCTGCCGGCACAGGAGAGCAGGGCCGGGGCGAACAGCCCCTTGTGGGCGCCGCTCTGCCCCTTTTGGAGGGTGACCCCTCATGAGGCAGAGCGGCGCCGGTCGGGCACCCCGCCCAGCCCTGATGAGGCAGAGCGGGCCCGGTCGGGCCCACCGGGCACCCCGCCCAGCCCTGATGAGGCGGAGCGGGGCCGGTCGGGCCCACCGAGCACCCCGCCCACCCCTCACGGCGGGCTGTGGGCCGTGGGCTGGGAGGGGTGGGCTGTGGGGGGGGCGCGGGGGCCGATGGGCAAGGGGAGGGAGGGAGACGGGGAGGGCGCGTGCGCACGAGGCGCGCGGCGGCGCGCGGGGAGCGGCGGCCATGACGGTGCGCGGTGAGCGCAGCGCCGGCCCCGCGCAGCGCGGAGCGGGCCCGCAGCCTCGGCCCGGGGCGCACTGAGCGCCCGCCCTCCTCCAGCGCCTCGCCCCGGGGCCGGCCGGGGCGGGGAGGAGGAGGAGGAGGAGGAGGAGGAGGAAGGGCGGGCGGACATGGCCAACCCCGACAAGTGGCAGCGCCTGAGGCCGCTGCAGCCGGACACGCTGCGTGTGAGTGAGAGGCATGGCGGGGAGGCGCGGCCTGCGGACGGACCGACTGACGGACGGGGAAAGGGCGGGACGCGGCAGGGTGTGAGGAGGCGGCCGAAAGCCCGGCCTACAGCTGTGGGCGGGAAAGGTGCGGCGGGCCGGGCAGCGTGGGAGCCGAGCGGAGACACGGGGTGCTTCCCTCCCTGGCGGCACTGGAGCAGGCTGGCAGGGAAAGGTGCTAGGGCGCAAAGGGATGGCTTTTCTTTCCTGTGTTACCTATAGCTGCTTGAGCTAAGTATGTTGTTGCTAAGTTTGAGGAAAATGGACTACGATTGTATTTTCCTCTGAATATCTGTGGTATTTGGGTAATCTTCTATGTAGCTGCCACCACTACTCATAGCAATTCTGTGAGGTAGATACCAAAAAAAAAGCATACTTTCGTGAAACTTCTTAAAATTTGTTATATTGTTTTAATTTATCTTGACCGTTGGGCTGAATCTTACTGGGTGGCATTTTCTCATAGCCATGAGAGAGTTGAGGTGAGTTTCTACTTTGGTAGCTGAAAATTTCTATCATTGGAGATCATGATTGTAAAAAAGAAAGGGTGTTGGGCACAGCTTCTTTATCTAGGTGTTAAGATGAGTCAACCACCGTGATGCTTTCCTGAATTACCTTTCTATAGACAGCAAAGTCAAAGAAGTGCTAACCATTAACAGCCATCCCTGTAATGGCCAAGTGTATTGGGTTTTTGTGGCCAGGTTTTGGTAGTGGGGGCATGAGGGAGGTGTTACAGGTTTACCTTCTGGAAGCTGCTTCCATGTCTGATAGAACCAATGCCAGGCAGCTCTAATGTGCTGCTGGCCAAGGCTGGGCCAATCAGAAAGGCTGTCAAGGCCCCTGTAATGACATAAAACAAAAAAAAAAATAGTTCTTGCACAGATGTAATTGTGGACAGAGAAGAGCGGAGTGAGAATATGTGAGAGGAACAACTCTGCAGACACCAAGGTCAGTGGAGAGGGCGAAGATGCTCCAGATGCCGGGGCTGAGACTCCTGTGCAGACCGTGATGAAGCAGGATGGCCCCGTGAAGCCCATGGAGGTCCATGGTGGAGTAGAGATCCACCTGCAGCCAGTTGAGGAGACCCACACCGGAGCATGTGGATTCTAGGGAGAGGGCTGTGAACCTGTGGGAAACCTGTACTAGAGCAGGCTTCTGGAATGGACCTGCTGATCTGTGGAGAGAGGAGTCCATACTGGAACAGGTTTCCTAGCAGGACTTGTGACCCTGTGGAGAACCCACATTGGAGCAGGCTGTGCCTGAAGGACTGCACCCTGTGGAAGAGTGACTCACACTGGAATAGTTCATGGAGAACTGTGGCCCATGGGATGGACTCACGTTGGAGAAATTCACGGAAGACTGAGTTCCGTGGGTGGGACCCCACACTGGAGCAGGGGAAGGATTCCTCTCTCTGAGCAGTGACAGAAACAACCAGTGATGAACTGACCATAACCCCATTCCCCATCTCCCTGGGCCACTGGTAGGGAGGAGGTAGAGCTCAGGAAGGAGGGAGGGGCAGGGGAAGGTATTTTTAAGACTTATTTTACTTTTCGTTATCTTCCTCTGATTGTGTTAGTAATAAATTCAATTAATATCCCCAGTTTGAGTCTGTTTTGCCCTTGATGCTATTTGTTGAGTGATCTCTCCTGTTCGTTATCTGAACTCATGAACCTTTGTTATATTTTCTCTTGCCTGTCCAGCTGAGAAGGGGAGTGATAAAGTGGCTTTGGACAGTGTCTGACATCCAGCCAGGGTCAACCCACTACACTTTGGAATAATGGATGTTGAGGAACACATCTGGTTCAGGTAGCTCACTTTGCAAGCTGCAGATTGGGCTCTGAGTGGGAGCCTAGAGAGACATGAGGTCATGAACTGTCCAACCCTTTGTGTAACAAAGGCCATGAAAAGACACAAAGATGGGTGGTGAGAGTGGGTAACGCTGGCCAGGTAAATGGACACAGCAGGATCCATGAACTATAAACCCTTTGGATAATAACAAAAGGGTACAAAGGCAGGTGGAGCCAATGAGGTGGATGGACACTGGGACAGATGGCAGGAGTAGAAGACTCAGGAGGAAGAGCAAGACTTACTTGGGTGCGGGTAGGCTGTCGAGGTATTAGAGCTCAGAGGTTCCTTTGTTGGGGATCCCTCCTTGGAGGCACCAGCTTGGCCTTTTTCTGTGTTACTACACTGTGAATAAATTTTCTTACAGAACAAGACATCTGATACTCTGCTAAGGGAAACCTGGAATTGAGCCTGTAAGGAGACCTGGTCTGACTGTGTGAGTAGGGCATGCAGGGAGTCAAGTGGGGCTTCCATCAGCTCACTGGAGCTGCCTGCTGTGATGGGGCTTTGATCCCAGCAGTGAAAGTCTGGTGTTGGGACTGTGACTGGGAAGTTTCCTTAACAGTGGAGTTCAAAACCCCGAGTATAAGGCTAGTAGCATAGTACAGAACCTGGATTCTGTCTTAGACAGGCTTCAGCCAACAGGTAGTTGAGGGGAGACAACTTTGAAAATTGGAAGAGCTGAAGAGGTGGTCAGTAAGGACAGAGACATTCTATCCTGATTCTTTTGACAAGTAAATGTGTTAACGGATGGGCAGAGCTATGTCAGCACTCTGAGGAGGGCACAAATCATACACAGGAGTTGCAAGCAAGGACAGGCTATATGGAAGAAGGATAAAAACTGGACAGGTAGGTATGATTGGAAAGCTGAAGTTGTAATGTTGAAACTAGCAAGGAATGTCAAGGGTCACAATGTTAAAGAAATTTTCATCTGACAATCCAGGAGCCACTCTGGGAGTCACTCTCACACCACCTGAGCTGGGACCAAGGGCCCTTCACAGCCCCCAAACTCACAGTCAGACAGGGGTTCCTTACAGTCTTGACCCCAGGTTTCCCATAGCTGAGTCACACATCTGGATCCTTAATATAATTTAATCTTGGTGCAGGAACAAACCAACAGCTCAAGCTGGGACGAGTCCTCAGTTCCTGCCCTGTCTCCAAGTGTCCCCAGGTGTCCTCTGGCAGGGCCACAGGTCCCCAGGCCTCTTGTTATTCAAAAGGTTGGTAGTTCAAGGCCTCTCGCCTGAGGCTCTCACCCCACAGAGCTCAACCTGCAGCTCACATTGCAGCTGCTAACAAAGCTACCTGCACTGGATATATTCCTCAACAAGCACTTTTTACTGCTCCCTTAACAGGGGAAAGAGTGGGGGAGGGTTGTAGGGGGACAAGGTGAGTCTGCTGAAAACTGGGGCAGAATTGGGGCAAATTAGGAAGAGTAGACACGTGTAAAGCTGCAATACTTGGCCTTCTTGCATGGCTCTTCTGAGCTGATGTGTCCTAGGTTTTGTGTCTTAAAGAACAACCAGCAATGGAAAAGTGGCAAGTTAGGTATCTCTTGAGAAAACCCAACCCAAAAAAGTTCTAAGATCCTCTTGGGATATATGCTGAGAGCTGGCTGATGTCACTGTGAGGTTGCTTTTGTGATTTTTCAGAGGTTGTAGAAGTCAGCCTTTCTTCACTCCTTTTAAAAGCCGTGAAGCAAGTTCTCTGGGAAGGTATTTCTAGGCACATGAAGAAGGTTGATTGAACAGCCAGCATGGCTATAATTGAAACCTGATTACTCCCTTGATGATGAAATGTCTAGATCTTTAGATCCAAAGCCTTGGATATCAACTACATTAGCTTTTTGACTTTTGAAACAGTGTCCTTCAGCAGCATCCTCTTGGAGTTGTGATGTTACAGGTGGTAAACTACTGGATGAGTAAAACATCTTGGGATGAATCATCAGGATCAAAGAAGAGTGGTTAGTAGTTCATACGTTACTCCAAAGCAGGTTACAAGTGATGTTTCTCAGGGGTCTATCTTAGGACCTGTCCTGGTCATAGGAGGATGTGAGATGCTCCCTCATGATGTTTATGGGCTGGAAGAAGTGGCTATCAAACACCTCATAAATTTCAACCAAGGAAGTTGAAAATTGAAGTTTGAAGTCCTACACCTGTACCCTGCAGTGGTACAGGCTGGGAGACCACCCTGGAAGGACTCTGGGTTTCCTGATACTGGGCTAAAAGTTCACCCACACTGTGCCCTAATATGAAGCTGTATTGGCATGAGAATAGCCAGTAAATTGAGGGAACTCTTTCTTCTTCCTTACTTGGCACTTATTAGGCTGCTCTTGGAATGCTGTGCCCAATTTAGGCCCAGTAGTACAGGAAGGCTGTTAATAAACTCCTGAGGGAGCTTGTTAAGTCACAGCAGCCCTTCAGTAGAATCATAGAATATCCTGAGTTGGAAGGGAACTATAAAATCATATGAGTCCAGTTCCTGGCTCTGCACAGGACAACCCCAAGAATCACATCACATGCCTGAGAGTATTGTCCAAGAGCTTCTTGAACTCTGTTAGGCTTGGTGCTGTGACTAATTCCCTATGGAGTCTGTTCCTGTGCCCAGGCACACTGAGGGAAGAACCTTTTCATGATATCTAACCTAAACCTTCCCTGACACAGGAAATAGTCATGAATTGAAATGACGCAAGAGAAGTTGCAGCTCAATATAAAATGGAACTTCTTCACTGTGAAGACAGGGAAGCATTGGAGTGGGATGCCCAGGGAGGTGTAGCCTTCATCCCTTGTAATTTTAAAGAACCAGTTGATAAAGCCTTGCATAAGCTGCTCTCATCTAGTGACTGGTCCTTTTTGGGGCTGGAGGTTGAATCAGAGACCATCTGAGGTCTCTTCCAACTGGAATGAGTCTGAATTTAAAAATGCTTCTATTGTTAAACTGGGGAAAAGAGTGTAATGAAGTATCTGCTGTGGCTCATCACATCAGTGTCTAGCTCAGAACAGGTTCTGCTGCCAGTCTTGTTTGTGACATATAACTGTAGTGCTGTAATAGCAGTGTCCCTTCCATATATGAGCTGCTACATGGAATAGCTGAAGGTTGTATTTGTTACAGGTGTCTGTGTTGTGACCCTTGCCTGAGCACTGGGGCATTCAGTGGTGTTTCCTACTTTCCAAAAGAGTGAGATGTGCTGAGGTTAAGGGCTGAAAATCCTGGCAGAAATTAATGAGTGCGTATCCCTTCTATCTAGTGACACTCCTTCACAGTAGTACATGTTGAATTGTCAGCAATGTGATGACTGTAGCATTTAAAGTTGATTTGGGGGTTTCTTCTTAGGAAGCTTCCCCTGTAGATAGCATTTTAAGACAGTTATTTTTTCCTTTTTTATTTCCCCAGCCACCAACGATCAACAACAAAGATGCACAGCTTGTGAAAAGTAAGTTGCTATGTTTCATGTGTGAAAATTATTCCTGAAATATTTCATGCCTTTTTACAATGTGAGTATATGCTGTAAATAAATGCAAAATTGTAATATATCTAATGTATCTAATATCACCAGAGCAGGAGAAATGCTGAACACAAAATAGCACTTGTGAAGCAATACTTCTTTGTAGTCTTTCATCTTTAAATCTTCTGTAGTATAACTTCCCACTGCTATAAAGAAAATAATTCAGGGGAGAAGTTAGTTAGAGAGAACTGGAACATGATGCTGGCAAATCTTGGTTTTTAACTGGTATTAATGTAAAACAAACTTGAGTGAATTTCTGGGTGTTTGAGGGTGTTTTTTTGGTTTTTTTTGTTTTCTTCCCAGTTGAGTTGTTTCACGCATTTCACAGTAGCATAGTCTAAAACTAGATTGTTGGACCTATCACTTCACATTAGAGTGCACAAATTTGCAGTCATGGAATGGGTGTGATACATTATAAGTGAAAGTACGTGCTTTATTCATCTTGGGGAAAATACTGATGTTTGAAGTAGAGTGTTTTCTAGGGAAGCTTGTTTACACAGGCACTCACCTTTTCTTGAAGCATTAGACTGGAATATTGCTCAGGAACACAGTTTGATCAGATATGAAATATCTGGTTTACAGGAGAAAAGACAATTAACAGCAGATTTTTACAGTCTTTCATTGACTCTGGCATCAAATGAGTGTTTGTGTACCGTGTATTTTTTCTGCCTCAAAAATAGATGCTTTTTTGTGCTTTTGAATACATAAATAACAATTTCAGGTTAAACAAGCTGTTTGTCAGGGACTTTTATGCTATTTGTGCAAATATGTTGGTAATGGCTACACATAGCACAGGGATCTCTCTTAAACCTCTGGTCTTGGGGTATCTGATCTTTGTTCCACTGGTAAATTAAACAGTGGAATTACCAGTTCTTTTGCCCTGAGGCCATAGTGCAAACAGGGTTCTTCCACATAATAAGTTCTCCTACTCCAGAACAGATTGTTTGTTTCTAGGCTGTGACAATCCTGAAGCCAAGCTGACTCCTGAACCATGTCTGATTGTTATTTTGGAGATCTGGTTGTTAATCTGGGCCAAAAGCGTATGAAAAAACATTAACACTGTTAAAGTGTCGTGGAGCAGAGCATTTCTCTGGCAGTGCCCCGTCTATAGTTAATTGAGGATTTTGTTGGTAATTTGTGCAGTGATCTGATCTCATGTCCTATGGAATATACACTTACACAACTATTAATACCCATACTAACAGTGTGAAGTCATGAATGTTGAAAGAACAAAGGTGTATTCTTGCTATGTAGATATAATAACTGCAAACAAACAAAAGTATATGTAGTTAATAGGCTCTATATGATGCCATTGCAATGTCAGCGTTAAAAATTGCAGTGCTTCCAGACTTCATTGTTGCTTCATCATTATCTTTTTCTTTTTTTTTTTTTTTTAAGGAACACTTCATGCTTAAGTAATAACTTACCCTAAATATTCTATCAAAACTTTACAGAAACTGGGGAAGCCAAAAGGCCTCGATTTGATGCATCCTTGGTGCTTTTGACACGAAGATTTATGGCTCTTCTCAGAAAAGCTCCAGACGGTGTTCTTGATTTAAATGAAGTAGCAACAACACTTGGAGTACGAAAACGAAGAGTATATGACATCACCAATGTGTTGGATGGAATCGACTTAATTCAGAAAAGATCAAAGAATCTTATCCAGTGGATGTGAGTTGGCTTTCAAACTTATAAATTCTGAAACAATATAACCCAACAATGTTGACTAATGTTTATAATTTTGAGAGTATTTTTAAGTATATTAAATTACTTTCCATAGATAATATTTAAAGTTCTTCTGTGTCCTTAGGCTGTGTGAATTACTTAATATGTCAACAAGTATCAAGCGCAAAAGCACATGGAAGCATATTTCAGCAGAGTAAAGGATGCCAGAGTTCCTGACTGCTTTCTGTTAGTACACATGATGTTCAATAAACAGGCTTTTATTTATATAGGCATACTAGACAACTTTCGTATTCTTTTAGAGGTACTAATCTTGACCACCTTGTTGGAAAAGCATCAGAGCAGCAAAACCTTAAAGATGAACTTTCTGACTTGTCAGCCATGGAAGAAGCTCTGGATGAATTAATCAAGAATTGTGCTCATCAGATATTTGAACTAACAGATGACAAAGAAAATGCAAAATATCCTTTCAACTCTTGCATTACTTTAACACATGGTTTTGGTTGCAGGTACTCACATACCTAATAATAAGCGTAGGCCGATACCACAGGTACACAGTAATGCTTGATAATGAGTTTTATAATTGGAAACTTTCTGGTTATTCTTTATTTTTGTGTGTCAGTCATATGCCTTTCTTTGTAGTACCTTGCACAGTCCAGCCTGTTCTCAGGGGAGTGCTGTGTGTGTGACCTTTCCACTGCAGAAGAATGAAGTGGGGCAATAGTCTTAGTACCCTGACTGTCACCTTGTTCTCTCCATTATAAAGTTGTCTCAGGGGCAGGTCTTGACCTATCAGCGAGATCAAGTTGCTTAGTGAGATGACAAAGAGGACTCAAAACGGAGTCCCAGTGGCCTGTTACCAAAAAGATACAATGGTATGTTTGTTGTGTCCTAATACTGTTCTGTCTCTTGAGAAAGGTTTCAGTGCAGTTTTGACTTTCAGATGGGTTTTGGCAATAGAAAAGAGATTTCTTTTAATACATGACATAAACATGGAATTGAATTTTGGCTTTAGGTTGCAATAAAGTATTACTTAGCTCCCTTGTTTGGCAGAATGTTAAGGTCTGTGCTCAAATTGAATGTGTCCATTTTCTTTACACCTTACTTGTTCTGTTTAAGAAAATAGCTCTATATTTTCCCAGGAAATTATTTTTGTGCTATTACAAAACAGAAAGTAGTTTCTCAAGGGCAGTGTTCCCTCTGCTTTGTAGATTTATGATAGCATCTGGGTGTTTTGCCAGGGCACAAGGGTCAGCACAAAATACACAGACACCAACTTTAAAGAATAAGTGTATAAATTTACTATAGTGCAAAACAGCAAAGAATTACAAAAAGAAAGAAAATAATTATAAAAGGATAAGCTTAGCAATGCACCCAGTCATTACCACAGAGTGTCCCCAGTGATTAAGAAAGATACATCACCAGTTACCCCTTTAATACATTGCCATCATCCAGACCCGCACGTCAGCTGGGAAGCCTCA
>JAWWEW010000112.1:101016591-101112536 GCA_035583185.1 Anabacerthia variegaticeps | reverse complement strand
ATCTCTTATTTAGTGTGGAAAATACCTGGCTTTCTTCTGTCCTTGGTTTTCACCCAAAGCCTGGCCAGGGCTTCAGATGAAAATCAGGGAGTCAATTTGGACCATCTGCTGTTGAGTAAAGATAGATATATTCATATCTGATAAGGCCAGCCGTCTACCTCCATGGCCTTGACTATCTCTAACTACAGAAAGATAGATACATTCATAACAAACACACTAATTAAGTGGAATTTTGATAATAAGTCAATGGCTAAATATAACATGAGGTTAGAAGGTTCATCTAGAGGTCAACTCTGGCTCAGGGCCTGTTCAGGGCTCAGCACTTCACCGAGAAAACCTTCAAATGTGTTTGCGGGTTTTTTTTGTAATATTGAATACATTTTTACAAGGTATTTTCTTCCTAGAAATAAAGTGATTTTCCACTTGTTAGCTAATACTTCATTTTACAAAGCTAATAAAGTAACCTCAGCACCATTGTTGATCACTTAAGTTGATGTTCTGCCTCAGCATATCTTGATATCACACAGTATGCTTTTGCCCATTAGCAAATTACTTTACAGAATCCTTGACCAATGTATACACTAGCTTATGTGACATACCAAGATATCCGAAGCATTCAAACATTTCAAGAACAGATTGTGATTGCAATCAAAGCTCCAGAGGAAACCAGATTGGAAATACCAGTTCCTAAAGATGTAAGTTCTCAAATTTGATTTTTTTTGCAGCAGCAGTCAGTAGGGGTAATAGTCTTAGGCAGTTAACTTGCAGTATTTGTTTTTCACCTAAATTATTAAACAATAGGTGTATCTCTGCTTTAGTTATCTGGTTTTTCTAGAGAGAATAGAACAGCTGTAATAAAGTATGAAATGTACAGTATACTTGGAAAAAAAAAGCACTTTGTCACTCTAGTAGATCATGTCTACATGTATTTTTCATGGAGGTGGGGGCTGTGCCCTGTCCTCACCGCAAGGCGCAATATTGAGGCTCCATTCCAGTCACACAGAGAAGCCAGACCTTTTCCCTCTGCATCCAGCAATGCTGCATCTATGTACTAGGGCCTGTAACTGAGAACCCACTGTTTAGAGTAGTGCTCTGAGAGGGGAAATCCTGGAAGTAAGCTTAAGATAACAAATGAAGCTTTAATTCTGCTTTCTTTTTGCATGTGCATTTTTTTATACTATTCTTCACTGCATAGTTGTCAAATTTGCCTTGCTGTTTGCACAGAAAGGGTGGTGATGTCTTAGGAAAAGGAGATATGAATCAGTAGAACAAGAAGACTTAGATCCACTGCATAGATCTCCTGTGTTTTCCCTGGTAAAAGGAGCTGGCTCTCATCCAGTGGAGATGAAAAAGATAAAATTCCAAAGGCTTCCTAAAGCAATAAAAAGGCAGAATTTAAAAAGCTGTGTTTTAAAGAGAACAGAATCTTCTCTCTGTTGTCAGTTAAATGTACTTGCTCTGTGTCATGCCATGTGATTGATGTCTGCTGAGGGAAAGCAGTAGAAGTGATAGGGCTTAGTTGCTTTACCATGTTATTAAAGCTGCATACTCTGATTTGTTTTCTGATTCATGGCATTGATTTGTTGAGTTTTAAATTTTGTTACTCTTCCTTTAGCACACAGTAAATCTTGGCCATATATCTAAAGGTCAGTAGAAAGACTAAACAAATACTTAAGTGCATTTTCATAAAAAATGAGAACTTGTTAGCTAAGTGCTGCTTAATAGTTGTCCTACAAATGCATGTAATCGTCATAATTTATGTGAAAGTAGTAACACAATTTTAAGTAGTTATGTCATTCCTGTATTTGTTCTGTTCTTAATCTTGGGTTTTAAAGAATGTATAAGATTTGTTCTTGGGATTATACGCAAGTCGCTGTTTTATAGGATCATATAGAAGTACATGTGAAGAGCACAAAAGGACCCATTGACGTGTATCTATGTGAGGTGGAAAAAGAGAAGTCAGGTGCCAAAACTTGTGAAGATATGGATACTGTCACTTCTGAAACTGAGCCATCAGTTCCTCCTGGTGAAGGTAATGTACTCCATTTACATTTTTACCCGCCTGTCATGTTTTTTTTTAAGACTGTCATACCATTCTGATGAATTTGTAAACTGTACTGTTGTACAAGTGTAATTTTCTGAGCACAGTTCATGAGCCAAGATGTGTGGGAGTATAGGAAATGCCTGGAAGAGAAGTCTCCGTTGTTGTGTTACCTCACAGCAGCAGGAGGTCTGAGAGTCAGGCACGTGCACATAGAGCAAGGCACTCTTGTTCCCTGACCTTTTCCTTCCTTCACTCTTTACTGGTTTCCTGTCGGAGCTGCACTCTGTGGATGGAACAATGTGTGTCAGTTCTCAGCTGCTGCACTGCAGAGTCCAGCTTAGCAGAGATTGTTGCATGAGAGTTATGATGTGCCTTCCAACAAGAGTGTGCTGCTATTGCTCATTCCTGCCCTGTCTTAAGGGAGGGAAGACTAAGAGGAGGGGATGTAGTATTTTAATCTCCTAAAACAAGATTGGATGGAATATGGTCTCTCAGGAGCCCCAGTCCTGCAGGATGTTGTGGCTTAAAAATAAATGTGGCAGGAATTGCAGTAGCTCAGAACACAAAAGAGAAATTATTTTTAGCAGTGTTACTTTATAGTTGAGGGGAAGAGTTGACTTTTTAATACTAGGCTTTTTTTTTTACTTTATTTTGCTTGTAAATCAGAATTGTATTTTCTACAGTGACAATAATCATATTTCTTTTTTAATTTCCTTTCAAAGTGAGATCTCCGAGGGAAGAAGAAAACTTTCCTGAGATGCCAGATTAATTACAACATAAAAATCTAATACAGAATGTAAATATCTCTGTTACAGAGCTTTTCCAAAGCTGCTTGGATCTGCAAACTTCATAACCTGAAATGTTTCAAAGTGTTTTTAGAAAATAGCAGTGGATTGGTTGAGTGTTTTCATGGGATTACTTTTCTTCCCAAGTCAAAGACAGCAGTTCCTGGAGTTGCTTTTAGAAGCTTTGTTTTCATAATTGTAAGTGATCTATAGTACTTTGGGAAACAGGTATTTTTCCCTTATAAAATAATTTTAATTTACAAAAAACATAGGAAATAAATTACTTCTAAAAATGAAAGTTGGAAAACTATTTCTGAACAGTCCGTAGTCTGTGAGAATGTATAAAATGAAGAAATGCACTTTTCAGTTCTGAGGCTGCACTACTAAGCAGAATTGTCAATTACAAGTTTTAACAAAGAACTGGTGTATGGGAAGCCTTTGCTGTAAGGAAAAAGATGTAAATATCCTGAGAGTTATGCCTTACACTGTGTAGGTGCTGTTTGCATTGCTTGCATCCAGCTCTGCATGCACTATGGTATCAACACTGAAGTGAAATAATTAGGCTTTGTGTACATACCTGTATGATGTCTAGGTAGTTACTGATGTAGATTTACTGAGATGGTTTGCATTTCTGCCTTTGTACAGCAAAGAAATAAAATAAGCTTGCAAAATTATTAAATAGTCTAATAAAACACATTGGATTGCCTTTGTTGAAATTCACTGGCTAAACTGCACACATTTTAAATTATGTGAAAACCTAAAATCTTTTAGCGGGCAGCTAACAGATCTGGACCTTGTGCTGCCATAACAATATTCAGGAGAAACATGATCAATAGCGACTTTAATTGGTTCCTTCCAGTTTCTAGAGTTTACAGACAGCAGAGTTTTAGCCAAATATTGTGACATCTTCATGGTTCGCCTTGCAAAAATATGTAAAATACTTTAGGACTATATCTATTCATCCAGCATTAGGATCCATAAAATGAAACTGCCCAATTTTGATACTGGGTTTTCTGAGGGAATGAACTGTCGCTGTATAAATGCCATGCTTGGGCTCACTTCGCTCCAGTACCAAAAAGTGACACCTTTGCTGTGGAGGGGGCATGTTAAGGAAGTGTGTTGGCTGGTTTGTTTTTAAATTGGAAATCTAGGTCCTTGCTTTCCTCATCACACAATGTCAACAACTAAGCATCTACTCACAGTTGGGAAAAACAGCAAGAGCAGGCTTGTGTTAGAAAGTAATTTTGACTTCTTACATATATGCTACCCCCTTCCAGTTCTTCAGGATACAGGACCTTAGTATTGGATGCTATTTTTCTGTCTCTGTAAAATGCAAACTACTGGCTGAGCTGTTACAATAATAAATAAAGGAAAGTGACAGCACAGTTAATACAGATATCCTAGTGAAAATGGAGAACGTGCTCCTTCAGTAAAGCTGTGAGTGACAGTTAAGGCATCTTTTTGCACAAATGATTGTCCTTTTCCTTCAGTAGCTGGCTTCTTTCCAGATGGCAAGCTCTCCACTTGATTGTTTACATGGTTTGATTGTTGTGCTTTCAGCGGGGAGGGAGGGTTGTTCTGAAGAGAAGTATTGATTCCCATTGGTTCAACAGCTCAGGACAATGTTTGCCATAAAATGTGTAAAATTTTTTCAGCACTAACAACTAATCCTGAATGCTGTGTGTTAGGGTGGGATTTTATTACATCATCATAAAATCCTAGAACAGTTTGGGTTGGAAGGAACCATTTAGACCATAAAGATCATTTAGTTCAAACCTCACTGCTGTGGGCAGGGACACCTGCTGCTAGACCACAGCATGATTTAAGTTGAAAAAAATCTCAAAGACCGTTGAGTCCAACCATTGACTAAACACCATCATGTTATCTAGGCCATGGCACTGAGTGTCACATGCAGTCATTCCTTGGAACACCTCCAGGGATGGCAAATCCACCAGCTCCCTGGGCAATCTGTTCCAATACTTGACAAGTCTTTCAGTGAGGAAATTCTTCCTGATAGCCAACCTGAGCCTCCCCTGGCACAGCTTGAGGCTATGTCCTCTCATCCTGGCTGCTCAAAGCCCCATCCATAGTTTCTCTGGGCAACCTGTGCCTCACCACCCTCACAGTAAAGAATTTCTTCCTAATATTTAGGATAAACCCACCCTCTTACCCATCCACTACTCTTTGTCTTACTTATGGAGTAAAGAAGTATATTTTTACAAAATAACCATCTTACAAATGTTAAGGAAATTCGTCTTCAAAAGCAGAACATAGTTTATTTAAATGAAACATTAGGATTTTTCATTTTGAACAAATCTAGTGATTGTTTTTCCTTCCTCATTTGTACAGGTTTTCTAGCTGTAGAATTCATTCTTTAACTACACAATTGTCACCATGAAATGGCAGAAGCTGTAATATGACAATTATAATTATTAAATACATCTATTGTTCTAATAGTGCACCTTTGGTGAAGTGAATGGACTTTTAAAAGATTAAACCACTGTTGTTACTACTTGATTGCGTACAATATTATCCACTACTGGAAAACAGTGTACTGTATAAGTTCAGTGCACTACCTAACTAAAAATATTCAATTTAGACTAGAAGGAAAATTCCCAAGTGATGCTGAACTTAAATGCAAGTTACAGGCTCACTTGGAAATGTGATAGGACCTTACTCTGAATTTGTATAATAATGCTTGATTTTTTCCTGAGAGGTTATAAAGACTATTTTTGTTGAGCCCATATCTGCCTATTTTCAATATATTTGTGTGTGTATGCAGATCCCTTGGCTATTTGAAGACTCTATAATAAATTGGAAAGCTCTAATGTTGTTTTTGTCTTCAATAAGAATGGCTGAGCATCTAAATGCATTAATCAGCAACAGCCAAGATCCATAATTATAAAATGCCTGGTTTTGCTGACTCTAACTGGAGCAAATGCCACAAGTTGCCAGTTCAGCCTTCATTTGGTATGGGAAATGATTTGTCAGAGTTTTCAGATACAAACTGCAGTCTTAAATAATGTGATTTGTAAAGAAGGGCGAAGATTCCTTCAAATTACTATCTGTTGGAAAGGTCTTAAAAGCTAGCAAATTTCTTGAATGATCTTTTTGTTGCATGTGAAGAGCCTCATTTATAAGCATAATTAAATTACACTGATTTCAAAAGTCACTTTAGCTCGTGTCAGTGGCAAAGTTCAGCTGCTGGCTCCAGACGTGCTGGGGCTGACTGCAAGTTTGAAACCCCTGTGTTCCATGATCCTCGTGCTGGCACCATTCTGCGACTTCAGTAACTGCTGAAGTGTTTCTCTGGGAAAAGAATCTGCTATTTTTGGTTCCACTTCTGATCTGCCAGTGGTAATCTGTGAAATGTTGTGTAGTTGATACAAATCTACATGAGGGTTCTCACGTAGATGTTCACTGAAGGACTGGGATACTCATTTATAAAAAAACACGAAACATGTTCCAAAGGAGAAAAAGGGAAGCCTGGTGCTGTCAGTGTATGGTGTTCATGGTTCCTTCCCTCCCTGCCACCCAGATGGATGGTGGGTGATCTGAGGGCCTGGAGCTCCCTGGGCTCCCCCCACATGAACGTGGTTTGACAGCAGCTTCTCACCATGTCATCCATGAATGAGGTGGTGTTTGCCATCACCTCTGGATTAAGGGATGGGGCTATAGGAAACAATCTAGAAGTTGTAACAGCAAATTCGAAAGATCTAAGCTCAGCACATCATTACTCTTCTATTGACTTTTATTAGGCCTCTGATGGTGCATCCTCCCTCCCTGCCCAGGCCACACTATGGTCTGAGAAATGCCCTTTAGGCCTTGGCCTTGACACAAACCTGGGCTCAGGTTCTCTTTGGATTATCAGAAACACTGCCTGTTCCCAGGAGCTAGTGCTGTCCAATGAGCTCCTTTTTAATGAACAGCCTTGGACGCTTATTTTTCTTGCCTGAATAACAACCTAAGTGGAATAATATTTTTGTTACCAAACTTTGAAAGAAAGTTGACCTGAATTGTGACCAGGATGGAAAATTATTATGACTGAAGCCCACTCTCTTGTGACTGTATAAACAGTGACCCAAAGTGAGACCCTCTGATCTCTCCTGGACCGCAGCAAGCTGTGACCAGCATCTCCCTCTGAGTGGGGCCTCTCGGAGCAGTGAACTTTCAAGGCTGCTACCCTTAGGAGCTGGTGAACACAACAAATGATCCTGGGTTGACACCCCCAAGTCCTCAAGACTCAACCCTTTGCTGGTTGAGAGGATGCAGAGGCATCCAGAATGAGTATTTCACTGAATTCAAGGGGAATTTTTCACATACATATACCTTGTACAGGCTCTGTGTGCATGCAAGTGTGAATATGCTACAGCA
This sequence comes from Anabacerthia variegaticeps, assembly GCA_035583185.1. Lineage (NCBI taxonomy): Eukaryota > Metazoa > Chordata > Aves > Passeriformes > Furnariidae > Anabacerthia > Anabacerthia variegaticeps. Next base: position 101,105,333 of record JAWWEW010000112.1, on the reverse strand, counting down.
AATGTACTAGGATTGTTTTCCCAGATTCTTAAATATGTTAAATTTGTGGTCAGGCATGTAAGTGAGTTACTGTTGTAACAGAGTAAATTCTGTATGATTCTTCTGCTAAATTGTTTAGCTTCAGTTATCAATTAAGTACTGGTAAGTTAAGTGCTGTTAAGTGCTGTTTTGTAAAGTTTGAGTGATGTTGGGCCTTTAAGCATAAACTGTTGATCCAGTCTGGGCTCAGTTTAGATGGGAGTCTACTGTGAACCTTGTGACTCAACAGGAGGGTCTTCTGTGTTCCTTTTTATCTTTACCCTTTCCTATCGTTTTCTTTTCCCTCCCCTCTCCCCGGAGCCTCCACAAAGACACATTTTGGCTTATTTCAGTCTGGATTGACTGATTTTGGATTTTTGTTTCCTTTTTCTCGGTGTGTTTTAACTGTCAAGTAATAAAGTGAACCTTGCCAACAAATGTTGGCATGCTGCCACTTTTGTATTACACCTGGTTTTGCCGATACCTTTTCAGGTGATTCCTTAAAAAACCTTAAAACACTTATTTGCAACAGCCTCTAATATTTCATAGCATCCTTCAAAAGGAAAACTTGGCATTTAAGTGAAAACTTGATGAATATAAAAATCTGCTAGAAGCTATTCAAGTTCCTGAAACAGTTTTGCTTTCAGTCTTTTGTAAACCGTAATACAAATCCTGCACAGAACTGCTTCTAGAGAATGCAATATTGTTTTTTAGATAGACAAGCAATTTTGGTGTTGCAGTGTCATTTTCCAGGGAACTCTCATTTTTTTCCTTTCCCTATTTATAACCATAAAAACGTCACAAGCAGGTTACAGCCATAGTTGTTGCTTCTCTAACATCCAGCCTAAGGACACGTCATGAAAAATGGAAAAAGAATTGATAAAATTCTTGCAAATTAGGAAGGTGTCAGATCATCTGTAAAGTTTCAGCATGCTGAAAAGGGGAAAGGCTGTTTTTATATATTTTTTATTTACAAGACACACAAATTTGTAAGAAACTTGCTGGCTCCTAAACCTAACATAACATTTGTGTGCACAAACTGTGACCTCAACATCAAAAATGACAGTTATCTCTCAGAAGAAAAGTTCAAAGTCCAGTAAAAACATTTCAGAATTTATTTGGATAATAAAGTTTTAAAGGGGATTCTACTAAATATTGCAGGTGGTAAAATTTTAGCGTGGCATTTGGATTAAGGGAAGGCATTAATGCCACTTTGAAAAGGACACACGGTGTCTCTCATGCTATTATTGGTAAGATCCATCTTTGCAAACTATGATGAAACTCTCTTCTGATGTTCTCATGTGCTAGGCTGTGCTCTGCCTCTGCTCTTCTTCCACAGTGTCCAGAAAATAAATAGCATGTAGAATAAATGAATGAACCAACGAGTGAATGAACTCGCTCCCATTTTCCTGTGGTAGGAATCATGGACTTTCAGACCATTTCTTCCTGACCATACTGCAGCTATGAAAGTGCTCTGAGTGACACCAGGCACTCTGCTGGTAGCTGGGCACTCAAGGATCAAACCAAGCTTCCCAGAAGTTACTTGTGATCAATTCATGATCCCTAAAACACCTACAAAAACAGAACAATATCCACACACTGCCTACATCCCATACACTAAAGCAGGATGCACAGTATTCATAGTCAGGAACGGACAACTGTGATTTACCCCATAATTTTGCTCCCCACAAATTGCCAAAGAACCTTTTTACAACATTCTTACCATCAGTGCTGGTATAACTTTAGTTTTGTGTAAGAAACAATTTCACACACACACAAAAAAAGTCCCTCTGGTGTTAGAGACAGATTGAACCTTAACTGCCCAGCAATGTGTGTGAGGTCCTCGGGCTGGTGAGAAGCTCTCAGAAGTGATGATTTCTGTCCTTATTCGGCTGAAGAGAAAACAAACACAGTTGAAATTATGCAAAATTAACCTGACCTGGGAGAATATTCATTAGGGAGATATAGAGATTTGCCTCAAGAACTGCAGGATCAATTCTTCCTGCGATGAGAGGCTAAACTAAAGCAAAATAAAAACAAAATACTCTGAAAACATGAGCATTGCCTTTCTTGTGAGACCAAAGAAGTCTTAATTGCAGGTTTATCTTGGAGAACTAAATAAAGGGATAAATACAAATGTCAGTCTTTCAGATTGCCAAAGTTGACACATAGACTGGGAGTCTCCATGCACAGATGAGATTGTTTTGGAAAGTATCAAAAACATTGACAGCCCTGGGCCACTGAGCAGCACAAAAAGCAAATGTGGATTAGTGGGTATTTATTAGTTAATTATGTGTTTCTCCCAGTCTGAAAGACTTTGTATTAAAATTTTACTGCAGATTGAAGCTCACGAATCTTCTAAAAAAAGGAATCAAATCTGTGACACGAGATGATCACTCCATGGAGTCTTTAAAACAAGCATCTTCCAAATGAAGATATATTTTATTCCTGATCTGTAAAATACTGTTCCTTTATACATGGAGAAAATATAGACTGCTCGAAGAGAAGGGGTTGGAAGGCTGTCCAGATATTGCCTGTATGCTATGTATGTGTCTCTGAGGATCTGTTGCCTGGAAATGAAAACAAGACAACTGTAATTGTTTATATAGATGTTGTCTGAAAACTTCTCAGGCATTTATCTTCTCTCTGCTGGCTTTATGCCAATGGTCCGTTGCTTAAATTGACCCATGGGAGCTATTTTTGGGGGGTAAGGGGTAAAGTCTGCAAAAAAATGTTTATGATTTGGAGAGAAAATTATACAGCTCTAAAGGGAAACAAAATTTCCCCACTGCTACTTAAAAAGTTTTTTACCACCTTTGAAATCAAAACCTGATCAGAATGGTGTCTGTTCATTCAACTGATTGCTTCCAATCAGTTTAACACAACAGAGGTTCAACTAGAAATAGTCGTTCAGCCATGTGTTTTATTGACAACAAATAATGGCTTTGAAATGGGCATCAGTTAAGCTGAAAAAATTATACTTGGAGCTGAATTATTACACTTTGATATTTTGTAAAGGTAATTCACATTTTTAAAGTAATAATGGATTTACAGTGGTAACACTAGTAGTACAGATGAATTACTGAGATATGGAGCTACCATTATCAGAAGGATGAGATTTGTAATTTCTGTTTCCATATAGAGAAAATCTTAGTGTGGGCCTTTAAGGACAGTTAAACTGTCCTTTTAAGGACAGTTTTACTTATACACGTAAAACCATAAATCATTTCAACACCACATTACACTCCTATCAGGCAGTTTGCTGCATCTGGACAAATCATTCCTCTCTTCTGTTCCCATTTGCAGAAAGGGGGTGACTTTCTTGATCTCCTTTGCAAACTCCTATCAGTTCTGCTCTGCGGTGATTCCTAGGAGTGTACCAGCTTCTCCAGGACCCTCCACAGGATGCTTGTTCAGCATCAACAAGGGCAATCCCTGGACTTCTACCTGTGTTGCATGAAGCAATCACAGTGGGTGCCAGGACCTTGCAGGTGTCCTGGAGCAGCATCCTTTCTGAAGACAGCACCAGAGAACTCTTAACTATCTTTAAAGATGCTGTCCCAGGACTCTCATTTTTACTGCATGTCCTTTAACAAATTAAATAGGAAAAATAAATTCAGTGTTCTAGACACATAAACAAAATTAGCATTTTATTGACAATTTCAGTGGAGAAGCCAAAGTGTACAGATGTACAAATAAATGTTCCTTATGTTTATTTTACATATACTTTGGTTTTTTGCTTTTTTTCCCATGGTATCCTATTAGCCTTAAAGAGACAAGAAAATCTGAAACATTTGATAAATCTTCAAGTATAACTTGCCTTTTTTTCAATGATGACAAATTGTTCTCTCTCTAGGTTAAATAAACTGGCATTTAAAAAAGCTTAGAGACAGGATTAACCCTTTCCTCATATAATCTCCCAGTACATTTGTTTATTACAGTGGCCAGTGAATTGGGTACATCCTTCTAGTATTGTGGCTTGCGTGAAATAAACACTCTGAACAGCCTGAACTGGTGCGGAGTTTCAAGGCCAACTCTGGTGAAAGGGGAAAAGGGAGAGAGATATTATCTGCCACTCCAGCTTCCCAGCCCTGCAGAGGGCCCAGCTCCACAGAGGAGCACATCCCCATCCGTGCTGAGCCCGGGGACGCCGGAGCAGCTCCCGGCTTCCCGGAGGCTGCGGGGCCACTAGAGGGATGTCTACAACCATCCTTCACCGACTTCTGAAGCGCCAAGCCACCACTTCACATTTCTGGCCAGCTGCAAATCACACACGGAATCAAACAGTAATTGAAAATGCTGTAACAAATATGTCAGAGGGCTGCTCGCCATGGCCTAGAGAGGGTATTTGGAAACGACCTGTTGGAAAGACAAGATGGAGTGCCACAAGGTCCAAGTGAGCTGGTCAAAAATCACAGTCACGGATTCACACAATGACAATCATGACAATAATCTAGTTCCAACTCACCTTGTTCTGTTTGAAGTTTTCTACCATCAAATTCCAATTTGGTAGAAGGCAAACAACTTGCCCCCAAATCCGTAAATGCTGCTTTGCTTCCAGCATATCTGACAGGATCTACCTGAGGGTTTGGGCTGTGGTGGTACCACACAACTGTCTCTGTGGGCTACACACCTGCCTGTGACACCAGTCATGGGGGAGTCTTGCACAATGGCCTGGCAAATTCTGAAAAAAACCTGAAAATTTTACTCTCTTCTGTCCTGAAGTCCCTCTTCAAGCTGCCACTCTGCAGGCAACATCATATCCAGCACTTTGTTCAGAGCTGAAATTCTGTTTAACATTTCCTACACTATTCCTGGCTACAGCTAGAGACATCCTTTCCATTTGTTTGTTTCCAATGGTTTAATTTGTAACTAGTGGCATGGCATAATCCATAAACTATCAACTATTTAGCAGTAGGCTTAGCGAAAAAAGTACTTTATGTTTTTATTAGTTTTAAATTAGAAAAGGATGAAAATATAGTAGCGAAGAGTCTCCTCTCCTACAGGGACCAGCTGTTGGAACTGATGGGATGAAAGGGGCTGCAAAGAGAGGAAAAGATTGATAAGCTGAAGAAATAAGCATTAGTTTCAAGTGCTATAATAGACCTTGTGCACTCCAGAACAGCACAAGTAATGAGGCCTAATTTACTACCCTGCCTGGGTAGAGGGGTCAAACTGTTACATTTAAAAATGAAAAATGTGTTTTAATTTATGTTGAAAAGAAATAGCATAGATTTTAGAAGTGGTAATAGTTAGAGTTGGATTATTTATTTATTTATTTTAATAGTTAATTCCCTGGAAAATGTCGTTTCAGTCATGTCTAAACTATTCGCTTCAAATTTGCTGAATAGTTTTGGCCAGAAAAAAAGACAAAGGAAGGAATAAACTGTGTTGGAGGAAAGTCCCCAATTACCCAACAGCTCAATGACCAGGGCTACTTAGGTAGCAGAGACCCCTTCACAGAGGCTGTGTCGAGGCAGGCTATGCTCAGTCCTTCCTGTTGCCACTTTGATTTTGTCCAGACAGCAAGGGATGGGGACACACCTCCCAAGGGAGCACACTGGTGCCCAGGGTAGAAAGCCATGATTCTCATGCTCTCCCTCACTGACCCAACAAACTTGGTGATTTTGTGCAGGTCAACAGCTTCTGTGTGAGGAAGAATTTCCCCTTCCTTCTGCTTCAGGGATACCCTGTCCTTTGACAACTTTCTAAAACGAAGAATTCTGCTTCAGATTCCCTTGGACAAACGTAGGACTTCCTTATCCTAAGTATATCCACACTGTGACATTCTTTCAAGCATCCATAGCAAATATTCTACATGAGATTATACAGACCATTTAATGTTTCTTGCAAAAAAAAATAACTTTAAGGTTATTTTCTTTCAGTAAGTAAAAATGGCCAGTTTGATTATGTCCAAACTGTGCTGATTTTTTTTTTTTTTTTAAATTCACTGCAGGTTTTGAACAAAAATGCAACTTCCACAAAGTCTTTAAGTCTTTAGCTGATCATTAAATAGCTTGGTTTCACCTTCATCCAGGCTACACTACACTTCGTACAAGCCCTTGTGTCTGCAGCCATACAAGGAACTGAAAATGACATTGAGAGCTCCCAACTCCAGTCCCTGTAGTGCCAGACTCCACACCATACAGCCCATTCAAAGGGCACTGATCATGCTGCAGGTAGTTAATTTCTTGCTGCCTTTACTTGGATGCAGGTTGTACCAAAACCCATTGTGAATAGCTAGAAACATTCTTATTTTCCATCTAAGATTATTCATGGACAGTTCACTTGCATATGCTCTTCTGCCTTCAGCATTTTTCTGTAATGTACAGAGCTCTCAGACTCCTTGATGTTGCCATGTTCAGGGTATCCACAGACATCACCATATTCTCAGTCACCCCTTCTCCTGATCTAGAAAACTGAGTTATTCAAGCCACCTCACATAAAACAGGCTGCTTTGTTCCTTTAACTCTGCCAAATTTCCATTTTCAGTTCCTCTCCTCCAATACAGATGAAAGGAACTATTTATGTCCCAGCAGTGTTTTCACTTCATCTTGCCCTGCCCTATCTTACTTGAGTAACTTGGTTAAATTTTACAACATCATTTATCCTGTTTAATTCCACATTTTCATCAGCTAACAGAAGCCTAAATACTACTTCTCAGCTATTTCCAAATGGTAAGTTCCCACATTACGTCAAAATTTCTTACTAGTCCCCAAAGGCACATCCTTCTATAGACTGTACCATTTGATTATATCCTATTTCTATCATTCCCATCATTGAGATGATCCGGATCTTCCAAGTGATATCCCCATCCTTAACTCTACTGATGTTGTCTTCTGACTCTCTGCAAACAGTCAGCATAAGCAGCACATGCCTGGATTTCATGCTGGTAAATAAAAAGGTTCCTATTTCAAAAGTTAAGCAAGACAGACCAGAGCTGGTCCTTCTAATTCCTACCAATCAGAATCTTCAGTTCTTTGTAGTTTAGAAATAGCATGTTACCTTTCAGAACGTTTTATAGCTGGATCTCCTACAAAGAATGTACATGAAAAGTTCACTTAATAATTCACACTAACTCCAGCTTTATATCAAATTATTTACTGAAGACAGTGAATGTATTAAAGACAGGTCTATGAACTGTCATATTTTTCTCCTTTTAAGAGACAGATCTATCTTACTATTTTGAATCATATGGTGTTATCCTGGCAATAGTAATTCATTTGAAAATCACTTGTTACAAAATTAAGATGAAGTTTTAGTAATTTCAGAATTATGATGCTTATCTGATACCAAATTTACTAATACTTTCCAACTTTTCTTCCAATTTTTCTTCCCATTTTGTTGCAATTACCTCTTCTAATACCTTAATTCTGCTTCTCTACGTAGTGTTTTATTTCAACATCATCACCCATCCCCAAAGCCTTCATGTGGATTGAGGCAAAACTGAGACCATCTCTAACCAAGCCTCTTCACACAGTCATCCCATTTTCTATTTCAGAGTCAAGCCTAGCAATAACAGTAGTTAAACAAGCCTGTCCTTGTTGGACAAAAGGAGAAATAGTCATATTTTTCCCAAACAGGAAGAAAATACTTCTTTTTTTTTTCCCTTTTCTCTTTTCTCTTTCCTTTTCCTTGCCTTGCCTTGTCTCTCTCTCTCTCTCGCTCTCGCTCTCTCGCTCTGTGCTGAGTGATCTTTGCTGCTTGACTTCGATGTTGTTTACATACAAAATGATGTCATTTCTCCAACACTGTAAATCCTTATATGCAAAGCTACATCTTCACTACTGCACTCGCAACTGATCTTATTCCTATTTTAAAGCCCCTGCAAGTTCCCTGAGATTAGGCACAGCAGTTGTAGTTGTTTACACCCCAGTATGAGCTAGACTGGCTCAGTTTCCCCACAATTAACAGTAGCTGAGTCTTGATGAAAAGCAGATCATAGGAATGACAGTGCTAATACAGGGACACATAATGTGGGTATTCAGAGATACACACAGAATCACTGCACTAATCGCCTTTTCTTAGCCTATTCTATCCAAGTCATCTTCTACTGGCATTTCCCCCTAATTGCAGGCACCATTCAGTGCCCAGGATTTTACTGTCACTTTCCAAGCCAGTTCGTCCATACTTATGGCAAAAGGCCAGATAAAAAGAAGTATTTATTAGATGCCTACAGTGATTCGTACACCAAAATCCAGAATCACAATCCAAAAATACTCAATAGCTGTCTAACTGTGAAGGTCACTAAGTTTGCTATCTAACTCTGCCTCCATCCTGCTGAGCACTCTCTTTGATAGGCTACAGAGCCTTTTCTTCCTGGCAACCTCATCTTCTTATTAATGTACTTTTCTGCATGAAGACTTCTTCAGCAGAATGCATCCTTAAAGAGGCAAAACCACACACCAGCCTGCAAGACAGTGGCTATGAACTTTAATTGGAGGTGGACTATGCAACACAAATTGCTACAGGATGGAGAAAGGAGAACACAGGTTCTCACTCTGCTAAAGAATTCTGGATTGGATCAGGATGGACGTGTTGGTTCAGATTACGTCTCATCTGGGAAAACATGGGGCTTTGGGCACATAACTCCTGTTCATTACACAGTTGAACCCCCTTTCTAACATGTCTGAGTCTCCTCGGGTTTTCTATAAGAAGGCTGTTTACCCAATTCTGGACTTTGGGTTCCATTTTAGGAAACTAGCGTTTAAATGCTTGATCCTAAATGCAGACTAAACTATCAGAAATGCTTGTGTTCATACAGGTACGTGTTCACAGGAAGAAATAAATATTACAGGCCTACAAGTGACAGGTTGGAACCAATCCTTAGCCCCCTTGTCAGAATTAAAAGGAGGCAGAAGCAGCTTTGAGAAGCTCTGGCCAGCACTTCCAAGGAACCAGCAGCTTTGTACTCCTGCATGTTTCCAATTTTGCAACCTTCACAATGTGTCATGTAAAGGCAGAGCTGGAGATAATGCTCACAGCAGAAAGAAGAGTGGCAGAAACCCTCCTCTACTCCAAGGCACTGTGAGGCATAAGCAGCCTGATGACAGCACAATGGGGAGGATTTCATAAATCACAGGAGCCGCTCAAACTGATGACTTACACCCATGGACTACAGAGCCCTAAACTTCACCTAAATGCAGAAAGCAGTGAAGGAAAAGTTGAGGTCACTTTGTCCTTACTCTCCAAGCTACACTTACTGCAAATTTGCTCCTGAGACTTAGAGTAGAGAATCTGGCACATCACCACCATGTGAGCATTTCAATTAACCCAGATTCACAGCTTCACTTCTGCCTTTACAGTGCATCCAAGAAACTACGAAACTGCATTATTAACAAAAGCAATGTTAGTTAGCTGGGGAGACTTATGTAAGCAATTAAGAGCCAGGCAGAAACCAAGTCCTGTATTATCAGGACACACCCAGGCATTATTCAGCCACTTTTGTTTCACACCTATTTTTCTTGATCCTCTGGTATTTGTGCTTAAGATACTAAATTCAACACAGCAACAGACAAAAACAACTGATAGTTCTGTATTTTTCAGCTAGAAATGCTGTTTGAAAGAGTGGGAAGCAAACACCTGGCATACCTATGAGAGATAAAGGTCTATTTCTTCCCAAATAGAACAGTAGATGTGGGCCTTTACCTACGAAGTTTACCATATGAAGACATTTTTTTTCACATTTGCTTGATTACTTTGGTTTGCATTTAATTATACAGTTGGCTGAGTGGTTTTGTAATTTTATAGCTGGCCTGTGCTAGTAATTGATGTGGTAGTGTCATTCTTACTGAGGGCTGGTTTAGAAATGCATAGGGTTTGAAAAGCTGCTTGTATTTAAAGCCACTAGTTGCAATGCAACAGATGCTGTACTATGAATTAAATGAAAGAATGTTAAATAATGTTGGGGGTTTTTTGTGGACTTTACATAACTATAGCATTTGCCCCAAGACAACACTGGAATCAGTAATTCAATGATGAAGATTGTGGCTGACTTTGTGAGTTGTTCAAAAACGTGCTTTTATATCTCCTAGATACATAAGTCATGTACTTTCCTTCCCATCTGTTTTCATTAATGTAAAATGAAGAAAATAAGGTTTACTTTTAATCCAGAAAAATAATTCATTAGCCCGTAGGCTGATTGAATACTAGCATGTGAGAAAGGAAAATTAAAATACCAACCCCCCCCCCCACTCCCCCAATAAAAATTATATTCCTTTCCACCTGTATTTCATATTTATGAATCTAAAAGTAAAGAAATCCTTACGTAAATGAAATAAATCTACATTATTTTCTAGAGGTAGAATGATGATCCTTAGCTATACCCTCCAAAGTCTTGTGACCATATTATTTAAAAAACCACTTCTTGTCCTATTTCCATCACAACAATCATCTATGTCAGTGGAGCATCTTGGTGAATTACAATAGTTATGCACATTTGTAGCATAGTTTGACATGGCTTAATTTTAGCAGCTTTCAAAGACTCAGTATTTATTTGGACTCTTGGGGGGAATTTGTCCTTCTTACTCTGTTGTCACACTTTGGTTCTCATTTGGGATGAGAGTTGATTCACGTTGCTATTCAGATAGTCGATATCAGTGGTGACTCACTTAACTCTTCTATACATCTGTTTTGCCATATACAACACACAGAAATGGACTATATCCACATGAGATGCTAAACCTAAATTTTAGAGACCTCACCAATTAGTAGAATCAACCTGCCTGTCAGTAGTGTTCCTATGTTCTCCTCCCAATATCTGCAGAGAGTGAGAGACTAAGAAGATTTGCAGAGGCCTTACCTAGCCAGCAGCAAGTGCTAAAAGCATAGCAGCCCCTTCTCCTGAAACAGATACACACATGGGTCATTTGTCTCCTTTCTCTTTTGCAATAGCTAGTAGGGAAAACATGCCTGAGGTCCAGAGCCAAATCCCTCTTCTTCCTGAAAAGGCTTGATCCCTATGGAATACCCTAAAGGAAAGACCAATAAGCCTGGTTTACCAACTTCTTACAAATCTGTTCCTAAAAATGCAGCCAGTTCTGAAAACGGCCAACAGCAAATTCCCTCCTGCATCAGGACACCTAAAACATAATTGGCCTGTAGACACTTAGGGAGCAGAAAGAGAGGTGAAGGATCCAAGCTGCAGCATGCATGGTGGAAGGCTTGGACTTTGCCTTAAAAGACATGATAAATAGCATTTGACAATTCACTGCACAGGACTTCAAAACTAGCATACGCAGACCGAGTAGAAGCAGTTCTTCCTTAGATGGTCATTGTCAGGGATAGGTGATACCCTGGGAGAGATACGCCACCAAAGGCAGAACAGGTAGAACAGTAAAAAGACCACAGAAGGTGGTGTTATTTTTCCTTTAGGGCATGTTAAACCAGGGCTTTTTTCAAATACCGAGAGAGTAATCTGACTTTCTGGGTACTTTTTTTGTCACTTACAACCAATATAAAGCAGTAAAGCTTCTGCTGATGATTCTGTTGAGGGTTTGTGTCGTACAAAGGAATTCAGCAGACTGCTGTTGTCAATTTGTCCCTGTAACAGAGTAAAACTGTTTAGTCAGTAAACAGATATGTGCTGAAGGCTGGAGGAACAGATCTATTGGGCAAGAATTTCAAGAAGGTACTGTTTCTACGCACTTGCTTTTGAAGTCACAATCACACTTTTTTATGTAAAAAGGGCTGTTATGCTTATTTAAGAATTTCTTTGCTACCTTTGTTTAGATAGCCCCCTGAACAATGCCACTAAATCACATAAGCTAAATAAAGATTAGCTTTTACAAAGCTTATTTTATAGATAAGAAAAATGGAGAAAAGAGAAGCATCTAGCCTATAGCCAAGGGGAAACTGAGAAGAGAGCTTAGGTCTTCACTTCACCTTGTGCTCGATTCCAAGCTCACTGAAATCACCCCCAAAATTGCTGCTGACATTAGCAAAACCTACCACAGGCTCCTCGCTGATCACTGGGAACACGGTCCCCATATTTGGTCTGTTGTCCAAATCTATTTTAAATTCCGTCTTAAAAAAAAAAAAAAAAAAAAAAAGAAAACCAAACCCAATCAATTTTAGGTAATTTAGAGCTTTTAACAGTTGATGTGCTAGGCTGTATAACTTCATGATCCTACTAGTACTCAAGTCCTAACCCCAGTAGCAACCCAACTTGTTGTTGCACCTAGTTCTTTTATCTCATAGCAAAGGAAGCTGCTCAAGGAAACTATGTGATTTTTTGGTAGTGTTGCAGTTTAAGCAGATCCTAATCTGTTTTGGAGATGAAGCAGTCCTAAGATATAAATAACCAGTGCCTCTCCCAAACAGATTTTCACCAGTTCCTTCAGAAAAGTCACAAACTCAGTGTGGTTCACTGAAAGAAGTGTGAGTCACAGTGCCCAATTTTACTTTTCAAAATGTTCATGTGTGTGTGTGTGTGTGTGTGTGTTTCTGTCAGGTTTGGGGGTTTTGATTCAGTGGACTGTAAAAACAGAATCCGGTTATGGAGTTTGGGTTGACATTCAGAACAGACCCTCCCTTGACTTGGGGATTGTTCAACACCAGGGTCCTGACTCAGAATATCAAGAGAGTGATCTTGCTCAAAGCCACACGAGTGACTCACATATTTACTTCTCTCTGACTCCCTCTCCTCTTCCTTTCAAGTTAAAATGTTGGGCCATTTTTCTGACATCAGCTCACTGACATCCAGCTATCAGCTGAAAGTCAACACAGTCAAATGATAACCTTTCCTGCCTGAGGTTCCTCCACTTCAGCAAATGACACTTCCATGGTCTCTGTCATTCTGCCCTGTAACATCTGCCCAGCAGCCACATCTCTGGAGCATCTCTGCCACCCTACTCATCACCTCCATCCCCGCAGCCACAGCTCAGGCATCAGTGCCACCCTCCCTGCTCCAACCCCTCTTGCCTGGGTCTGGCAAACAGCATCCTGCCCCCACAGTGCCCACCCAGCATTGTGAGGTGGCTGTACCCACCTCCAGCACAGTGTGGAGGTCCATCTTCCTCAGGGTGCACAGGGGTGGTCTGCACCTTCCCCAGCACAGCTCCTCACTGTCTAGTTCTCCATCCTCCCTCTCATACACATAGGATATACACATAGAAGAGGGATGGAGCACCTCTGCTCTGAGGAGAGGCTGAAGGAATTTGGATTGTTCAGCCTGGAAAGAAGGCGGCTTTGAGGTGACCTATTTGTGGCCTTCCAGTAGCTGAAAGGAACTTAGAGGAAAAATGGGGCAAGGCTGCTTACAAGAGCATGTGGTGACAGGACAAGGGGGAATGGCTTCATATTGAAAAAAGAGATTTAGATGAGACATTAGGACAGACTTCTTTACTGTTGGGGTGGTGAGGCACTGGAGCAGGTTGCCCAGGGAGGTTGTGGATGCCCAACCCCTGAAGCTGTTCAAGGCCAGGCTGGGAGGGCTCAGAGCAACCTGGTCTGGTGGACGGTGTTCCTGCCGTGTCAGACGATCTTGAGGGTCCCTTCCAGCCCAAACCACTCTCTGATTTAACGATTCACGCCCTGAGCACTGCCGCCCTACCTGAAACGCTGCTATGTGCTGAGGCACACTTTCTACGATGCCGGGAGGGGTCTCCCTGTTTCGTCTTTGTTATTTCTCCTGCGACCCGCACAGCTCGCCGTGCCCGGGCCCGCCGCGAGTGCCGGCGGGGCCTTGTGGGAAGGGCGGGCGGCCTGTGCGGGGCCGGCTGGGCCGGACCGGGCGGGGGGCGAGCCGGGGGACGAGCCGTGGGGCGGGGGGTGAGCCGTGGGGTGGGCCGGGCCGGACCCGCCGCCCGAGCAGGAGCCGCAGCCGGAGCGGCGAGGCCGGCGGGGGTGGCGGGTGTGCCCGCACAGCCCGAGAGCGCTGCAGAGGGAGCCGCGCCGAGAGCCCGAGCCCGAGCCCGAGCCTGCGGAGCCCGCGATGTGCCTGCAGAGCGGGCGCTGAGGCTCGGCGGCCACGGGCGGGGAGAGGCGGGGGCACGGCGGGAAGCGCTCCGTCCCTCCCTCGCTCCCTCCCTCGCTCTCCTCCCCTCCCTGCCTCGCTCCCCTCCCTCTCCCCGCGCCCGGGCGGAGCTCCCCCGGCCGTTTCCCCGCGCCCTTCATGCCCGGGCGGCGGCCTCCGGCGGCGCTGCCCTCCGCTCCCGCCGCGCCGCCCCCGCCCGTGCCCGGCTCGCCGCCGCGCTAGGCCCGCCCGGCGGCCCCGCGGAGCCCGCAGCGGGCCCGGCTCCAGGCGGGCCGCAGGATGAGCCAGCAGCCGGCGGGGAAGATGTCGGCGGCTCCCCTGGCGGCCGAGGCGCCGGAGCCGGCGGCGGGGATGCTGGAGGGCCGGCAGAGGAAGCTGGAGTCCATGATCCGCGACCCGCGCTCCCCGGTCAACGTGGAGAGCCTGCTGGTGAGGGGCGGCCGCGCCCGGGGGCAGCGCCCGGCGGGGGAACAAAGGGAGCGCTGCCCTCGCCCCGGGCGGGCGGGAGGGAACGGCAGGGAAGGAAGGAAGGAAGGAAGGAAAGGGCTCCCGCGTCCTGAGGGAGCTTTCCTGGGCAGGACGAGAGAGCCTCCCCCCGGCACCGGCGGCGGGGCCGGCCCTCGCCCCCCGGGGCTGCGCCGGGCGAGGGCAGCGAGCGGTCCCGGGGCTGGCGCGGCTCGTTCGGGGGAGGCCGGGAGGGTCCCTGGCGGGTCTGGCGGCGAGGGGAGCGCCTTGTGCGGTGTGTCGGCATCGCTCGGTGCGGCGGTACCTGCCTTTGTGTGCGGCCCCGGCTGCCCGGGGGGCCCGGGCTGTGCCGGGAGCGCGGACGGGACACGCCTAAGGCCGGACCGCGGCCGGGGGTCCCGGGGGGTCACGCGTGTTCCCCGGGGGGGCACAGGGATTCACCGCCCTCCTGCCTCAAATAGCATTTTTCTGTGTGAGTGTATGAAATATAATTTACTTGAGTAAGAAATTCATGCCCTCGGGAAGAAGTGGGAAGGGAGTTAGATTTCCCCATTGAAAACACCCAAACTCTGGAAAGGCAGTAAGAGACAGATTATTATTTTTTTTGTTGTTATTATCGTCATAGTTATTATCATCATTATTATAATTGTTATTGTTGCTGTTATCTTACATGAACTTTAGGGTCTTCAAATCTTATATTTCTAGTGTGTCTCAAGTTTGCCAATGTGTCCCAGTTATGAGGAGCAGAAAAGGGGGGAACATGTCCCAGTCCTTCCAAGAGTTGCTCAAGGCACTTACACTGTGTCTTTTTTTTTTTCTTTTCCCCCCTCCTGCTTTTAAATAACTCGGTTCTGTTTGGCCAAAAATACAGGAACTGACTGAACAGTATGTATGCTTGTGCTGTGTGGAGAATATAGGAATTTCCTATAACATCTGAAAAATGTTCTTCCCGAGGCTGTAGCGCTGTGTTACTGCTCTCATAGATGTTCAGAGGCATAATGACAGCCATAGTCAATGGAGGGGAGTGGGAAACAGCGCTGCGTATCGGACTGGGTTCAGATAAGTTTTTGCCTAGGCCAAAGCAAAGAGAGCTGCCTCTGGGCTTCGCTCCCAGCATTTTCACTTTGGTATTTTGCTAGGAAAACTTTGACCTGTGGCCAAAAAAGAGCAGTTAAAAATAGTACAGTCGTTCTGAAAAATGCATCAGGTTAATACTTAACCCCAGTATACTTTTTCACACTCTCTGCTTTTATACTCAACAGTGTGATTCTTGCATTGTCTTGCCTCCTGTGCCTTGGACATAGATTTAATACACTAAAGTATGTTTATAAAGAGAAATTCTAACTGCAGAATTGAGGCTGAGCTGCTTAGAACTTCCATTTTTTTTCCTGTTTGTTTTGTATGCTTACAGTGTAGACCACTTCATGTAATACACTGGGTAAATTAGTAAACCACAGGAGAGTGTTAGTTGGATTGTAAATGCATTTTTTTTAATGCTAAAGATCATCACTTTGCTCTCTGCACTCTGTATTGTTAAAAAAATTAGCAGCAAATAAAATGTAACACCAATCAGTCAAGTTTCCGAACTTGTGCATTCTACATGTCTGTGTATGAAATCATTAACTATTATTCTTATTTAGGAAATTTGCAACGGATTTCCTCTAAAAGCTTTTTCTTTTGGACATTAGTATTGTTGCTTTATGCCGTTTGGCATTAATTTTACATTTGCATGCTGCTAAGGAGTCTGTGTTTGAAAATATTATATTCATATTGAAAAATATACCTGTTTACTAAACAGCTTACTTTCAGTGTAAATTATCATAAGTGGAATGTATTTTCACTTTAAAGTAGAAGTGCAGCAACAAAAACCAAGAGTCAGGGAAAACATCTTAAAAAGACTAGCTGGAATGCCACTATTTCATCCTCCAAAAATAACATAACCAAAACTAAAAATGTGGAATGGAATTCAAAATGGAATTCATTTCCTTACAGTGTAAAAAGTCATAAACAGCTGCTATTCTGCATTTTGTGTGCATGCTTTATTTTTGGGAAGCCGTAAAAAGTGAAAAAGTAACTGTTAATCTACAACACATGGTGAAAATTTGAAAGATGTGAAAAGCTGAGGTAATAAGCTGTCTTTCTCTAGATACCAATTCCACTGCCTGTCAAGAGATGCTTTATTCAGAGGCTGGAAATGAAGAGACTTCCTTTGTGTATGTCCCTGTCACAGGATGGCTGACCACATCCATCTCTTTCTTCAGCAGGAGAATCTATAAGGCCAAATACATTGATTAATTATGTTCCTTTGGGGCTCGAGAGACTGTTAGATTTTCTAATGTAATTTTTGCTATATTATATGCATTTACACTTGTTATTTATGCCTGTGTGGAGCATAATCGTTTGTGTTTGATTAAAGCATATATTTGAAAAAGACATGCCTTCTCAATTTAGAGACATTAAGAGATAGAGAACCCATTATATAGTTTGTCCTCATAGTTATTTATGGAGGCAAAATAAAGAAAATCCCGCAAATTGAAAAATGTGTGGCATGCTTGACACCACTCTTTTTCTGCTAAAAAAAAAAATCACAGGGACTTTCTACTCATTAACATAGGTCAGATGTGCAGCCTGCACTTGGTAGGGTTCTTCTGGTTTTGGTCTGATAAAGAGATGAAAATGGGAATGCTAGAACTGTTCAGTGATAGGTGTCTGCAAAGGGAAGTGGTTATTGCAACCTCATTTAGATGTGGACCAAGTGCTCCTTTTGTCATTGTATCGTGTTGAAAGCCTGTTGTTAGGTTGTCTCTGCTAAGATAAATAACTTTGTTATTGTCACAGCTTTCTGTGATACTGTCTCCTTCTCTTTTTGGTCATGTAACATTGCATTAGTGGTTATGAAAACCTGTTTTGTGTGTTCCATTTGGATCATGCAGATCGCTTTGTAAAGCTACCATATTCTTAAAATTTGCTTTTCTGCCAGTTGTGTCATCCACTAATTTAATGAAGTGACATTTTTATGTGTGCTTCATGTACCCATGGATGATAGCGCTTAATGGTATTTGACCTTGGGTGATCTATAAGAAACCCTTCTATAAATACATTCCTACCGAATAGTTCCTAGTTGACAACTACATTTAAGGAGAGCTTAATGGTTCTCAAATACATTTGTGTATTTGTGCTTTTGTGTGTAAGCTCTATCTACAGTATTAACTGAGTTATTTTCTATAGTATTTAATACACATTATTCAGGGGTGCGTTGGCAAGTTAGCTGAACACTTAATGTGTTCTAAAACTAGAGCAGATAGGTCACTGTAGGCTGTGTAAAACTAATCCAGACCTCCACTTCCTTGCCATGTGTAATTGTATCACTTCAGCACATGCTGAACTCAACTTTAGTGTTGTATGGTGGTGAGGAACAGCTCAGATATATCTTATCATCCTCCTCCCTGCAGTGGTCTGCCCAGGGCCTTCTGCTGGGGCTGCGGTGGAGGGTACTTGGCCAGAGAAGGGATCTGGGGTCTGCTCTGGACTCGGTCAGTGCAAGCCTCAGGATTTTGGTGTTAAGCTTAAACTTTGGTGTTACACAGGTGGTGTAAAATGTTGAGTATATTTTGCAGGCTGTGCTATGTCAGCTTTTGAGAGAAGGAGCTCTTAAAACTGTCAATTAGTGCAGCAGTGAAATTGTGAGTGCAGTGCTGGGCTACGCTGGGAATGCAAGCATGGTGGTCTGAGAAATGGAGAGATGATTAGCAGGAGAGTGCTGAAGTGTCTCTGAATATATGTGCCTTAGAACCTAAAATACCTAAACCCACAAACCAAAACTGAACTAATTTGCCATTTATTTCTTTGTTAAAATAAAGCTGACAGGTAAACTCTATTTCCACTAGTTTGAACATGAATAGATCTTCATCTATGTTGACCCTTGCTATGGAGACTCTGGAATTTTACTCTTAATGAAAAGTGGGTTGCAGATACAGCTGTGACTCTCATCCTTTCAGTAGGTGCATTTGTCCATAACGAGATCATCAATTGAGTAGATGCCAACTTTATACCAAGATTGTTAATTGAGCAGATCTCTAGACTGAGCTCAGTTAATATGGGCTCTCCAGGTCATCATGGCCGACACAAGGTATCCGTTTGCACGATTTTTGCCTTATCAGCTTTTTAAGTGTTTCATATTTAATATGAAAGTTGTTTCATTTTCCTGAATTTATTGCTGCATAGTTTTGAATCAGCAGCAGCAATCTGTTGTGTTAATTTCAGCCAGCAAGTATGGGGAAGAGCTGAAAATGAAGCATTTAAAAGGATCTGATCTAAAATTTGTTGCCCAGTAAGTAGTCAGAAGGCCCGATGATTCTCTGTTCTTGAAGAAATAATCTTTTTTGTTTGTTATATTTCTTGTGCTGTTATTTCTCTCTTAGTTTCTGACTCTTTCTATAAAATTTGCATTTTTTTTGGTCTGTAATTTCAGAGCATCTACTGCTGAGTTGAAAAAGATGATCTTTAAGGAAACGGAATTGTCTTTTGTTCATTGTTCCCCTCTGATGGATTTATATATAGCAGTATAGTTAGCTAGAAAAGGGCAATTCTATTTTCTGACAGCTTTACCTGTTCTTCTGTTCTGTCTTATTCCACACTAGGATTAAAGCATTTCACTTGTAGTTTAAGAAAGCAAAAAGGACATTTTGCTTGGCTTCAGTACTTTTACGGCCATGCAAGATGCTTGTGGATATTGTGTATGTGTGTATTTACAAGAGGAGTGTTCACTCACAATACTTCATCTGTATTGATCAGGTTGCAGTGTGTCATTTGTACCCTTTAGTTGTTCAGTCTCTGTAACAACTTAAGGGAAACCAAAGGACACCCACACTGTCAAATTAGCAGTTTTGTTCTGCTTTATTTGTGAAGGAATAAAAATTCAGGAACTCTTCACTTTTCCAAATATTAGTAGCCTCAGCGTCAGTTGGAATGTGGGCAATGCTGATTAGAACCTGGTTTTTAACTACTGGCAGAGCAATGCCAAAGCATTTGGCCGTTTGTCTAGTAATGCAATCCGAAACAAAAGCTGCCTAATTTAAAAAGAAAGGAAAGTGCTACCACAGTAACCAATCTCCGCAGCTATCAATTGATAATTTCTCACCAGGGTTTGATCTGCAAAATGTGACTGGAATTATATCAATGTCACAGGGAACCTGATTTGTGATTTTAAAGATGAAAGTGATTGAAACGTGGTAGTAGTGTTTTACATAATGAAAGAATATTTAAAAAAATAAATATATGTATTTTTATAACCCACAAGGATGGGGCCTTGTGGGGGAAGGATGCTATACTGTGTCCAAGGTTTTTTCTAAACCATTACACTGAAAAACACTGAATGTTTCTGGTAATAAATTTATTTTAAATACTTCTTTGTTGGTACATCCCATTGGTTAAGAACAAGAATACTATGTTTATATTGGCAGACTTGACTAGTAATAAACTTATTTTAATGAGTCGTTCACAATGTAAACACCATGTTGAATGCAGTGCTCAGTTCCAAGCCATACCTACTGTGTGTGAAGCTTTGGCTGCTACAGCCGTGCAGTGTCCAAATGTTCCCTCGTTCCATCAGCGCATCCGCATGGCCAGCGCCCTGTCAGCTGCTCTAGTTTGGGTGGAGCCTCATGTGCCTTCTGATTTGGAACATCATATTAATTACCTGCTGTCAGAGTGTTAAGACTGCATGCTTAAACCACAATTTGGCCACCTCCTAATGTGCAGAGGGGTTGAAATATTTGGTGGATTGTGATTTTGTGTGTTTTGTCCAGATTTCACTAGGTTGAATAGTCTCAGTAACAGCTGCTTTATGTGGTATGGAGTTAGCTTTTTCTCTATGTTCATCTGCTACAGTTACAGCTATTGGGAGAGGGACCTTTTTTCGTCTCTGAATTATCACGGAGTTTAGCTGTTGGACCTAAATTTCTTCATTGTCATATGAAACATGCCTCCTGTTCAATCTCTGCTTCAGTTGTTATAGGGTATGCAAGGTGATAGACATGAGGAGAAAAACAGTCTGGGTGCCTCGTAAATATTGGTTTTGACTGTGCTTGTCTTTCAGTCATTTTATTTCGTGTAGAATGACTTACCTGAGTCAAATCTTTTGCAAACAGTCACCAGTCATTTTGTGTTTTGTGTGCCCATATGAGGGCTAATGAGGTATGATGTTAGTGTTCAACATTGTTACTTTAATTCCATAATCATTCCATCATTCATTTTTGTTAATAGGACAGTGTTGTTCAGATGGTACAGGCAGAGATTAAAAATGATGATGTACAGAAGGGTCTGAACCCTAATCTAGTGCTATCACTATGGCATCAGACAAATCTTACTGCATTTTCAGCTATATAAAATGGAGATGATGACATTTTCTTTCTAACGGTACTGGTTAATTCTAAATTTAATACTTAGAATGCACTTATGTGATATAAAAAAGAATGATCACCAGGCAGCTATGCTTGAGTGTTTATTTCTGCACCTTGAGGATTCAGATAACCAAGTGATTGCTTTATTACCTCTTGACTGTTCTAAATCATGGGTACTGATTTTATTAATCTGTATATAAAGTACAGAATAACAGCATCCTACATAAAGCAAGATAAAGTTTGTGTGACTCATCCAAACACAAGAATTTCTTATGATTTTCTTCAGAAGGAAATGAAGAGGAGGTCACATACAGACATGAAAGAAGGTTTGAACAACTATGAGAGAAGAAAAGCAAATCTTTACCAAATATTATTTTTTTAATCTCAAAACATATAATGTTGACAGCTACTATTAGCAAATAAATAAATAGCTAGAAGGAAAAAATGCTCAAGTTCCACACTTTCTTCCGAATGCTATTTAAAGTTTAACTAAAAGCTTGATTACAATTTAAAGGCTGTAATGCATCATTGTTCTTTGTCTGTGTCTGTCACTGCTGTTACAGGTAGTCGTCCAAAGTCTGTAGCTTAGTTGTTGGTTAAATATCAAACATTGCTCTCTCAACAGCACAGATTTACCCTAGTGTGGAATAGATATAAGGAAATGTCTTTGGGTGTTCCTTGGAAATGACTTTTTATTGAATGAACTGTGAATTTGGCAAACTTAGTCTGCTTGTGTTGCTACTGTACAAGTTGATTGACTTTCTGTGTTTTTCTTTTGTTTGAAATGGAGAGTCCTGCATTGATAAATTCATGGTAGTGCGTATGTGCATATCTTCAAAGAGATTATGCTCTAGAAACTGTAATAGCACAGGTTTTGGTTGAGAGATGTACAATCGCTTGGCTTGCCTATGCTATGAAAATGTTCTATTTCATACGGAAACTAGTTTTAAACTGGTTTTCCCTGTGGTTTCTGAAACTGGTTTGTTCTAGTCTCCATTTTCAGTTTAGTGCTGATTATGTTAAGTGCAAGATGAGGAGGGAGACAGGCCTTGTTGTTTGTGTGATGTTTAGGACACAGGTTTTTATTTGTAAGTGACTTTTAGCCCCATCTGCTATATAGGGATAGGTATGTTGTGATAGACTTCTAATATGTGCAGCTGAAGTCATTGGGAAAAAGCTGCAGTAAGTAGATATAAGATGTTATGGAGTGACTTAATATTGTTTCCACCCCTTCTTACACAATTTTATCACCATGCTTGACTTCTGAATTCTAGGGGTTTTTTTGTGGAATTTTTAAACTTTTGTGATAGAAAACCCATGAAGTCTGTTGTCTTAGGAATAGAATGATTCCCTCTAATATTGCAGGAAAATGGAGAGGAGCAGGAAGTAATACCATGTAGGAAGCTGTTGGTTTAGTGAATAATGAAAACCTTTCCAATGTCAGGGGTATGCAGACACGATCTGTCTCCATTAGTGAACATCTTGGAACCTCCTCCAACAGTAAAAGTCAGCCCACTTAGGCATTACGCCATAGGTTTTATTTCTTGGCCTATTCAATTTAATGACCTCTTTAGGATGTATAAACCTGGATTATAAAGTATGCCCCCCTTTCTTTATGTTCTTTTATATGAAAAGTGATTGAGAACAACTACTTGTATTACTCATCTGGCAAGGAGGTACTGACAGTTTGTTATTGTATTGCAGCTGCTGCTATTAATTTAAACATTATTCTGTTTAATATTTTTCTCTGTGAGCACAAAATAGTAATTCTGTTAAATTTAAGAGTTGCATCCATGTTGGTATTACAGGCACCTGAACTGAGCTATAGATTTGATAAGGAAAGCTGAAGATAACTGCATTTTCAGGAAAAAACCCAACTTGCTATTACTACATTGTAAAGTTTTGTAAAGCCCTGTTTTTTTAATTGCTTTCAAGCTCACTATTCAGTATTAACATGAATAAATTACTGTAGCTATTTGAAATGTGCTTTTTTATTTTATTTTTAATTTATTTTTATTATTTGCCACTCGTCGTCATCTTCCCAGAAACTGAAGGGTTTGTCTTGACTCTGGAAGTGGTGGCATTAATGCCAGTGAGAGTGGGGAGCAGCAGAACTGATGGCAAAATTCTGATGGCAAAACCTGGATGTAGCAGCAAATAAGGCAGCACAGTTTTTTATGCACCTGGTGTTTGTTCTGTGTCAGAAATGTTTTAAGCTTGGATTAGAAGATACAAGAAATACAAAATAGACTGATATAAGCTGCATCTCCTGAAAAAATACTATGCCAGTAATTTCTTTTAATCATAGATACCCAGCTAGTTCTCTGTTTTAAAAATGATTTCAGTTAGAGTTATGAAGAAAACCTCTAAATATGGATGCTATGATGAAGAATGGTTTGTGCGTGTAGAAGCCTGAAACAGTAGCACCATGAGGTATGAATCACTTCTTCTATTTTAATGGTTGGCTGCCTCTGAAGAAAGGCAATTTAAGTGTCAAAATAAACTATTTCAGTGCTCTTCGTTTTTTTAAGAAGAAATGCCAGTGTTTTTTTCAAAATGTGCCCTGCAGTATTTCTCAAGTGCCAGAAGTCCCAAATGTCCCCTCTCTACCTGTGAAAACATCTTTGCCAAAATTTGACAGATTTAAAATGAAAAATGTAACTTTGAAATCAATTTTTTAAGGTATGACATTGTTCATTATTTAAAAAGTTCGTAGATTTATATGGCTCTACTGCAGAGCTTTACTGAATCAGAAAATCAAATGGCTTTGAACCCAACTGGAGAGTTAATTTTAATTTTTTCATATAGGATGGACTGTTTTGCTTATGCTGTATTGCTGAAAGTATGCTTGGTAATATGGTATTCATGTTTTGAAACCACACTGTCTAAATTTATGAGGAAAGGTACGCAGTGTCTTTCAGACGTAGATGGGAACTCATAAAGTTGCAGTGTACTTGCAATCCAAGTATATTTTTATTAAATCAAAACCAAGCAGATGCACACTGCAATTACTTCTGTTTATCAATGTGTTACATCAAATGGATGCTGAATGTGATGAGGGAGAGTAATGGCTGTTTTGCCTTTCTGGAGTATGCAGGAAGCATGACTGAAGACAGTCTTATGCACATTTTCTTTCCAAGGTAGAACTTTTTAGTTATATTTTGATCTCAAGCTTAATTTCTAGAGCATAACTATCAGAAGAGGCTACTGCGTGATTGGACTGTTTTCTTGGCACATTGGAATTGGTTTTGGGTTTACACACTGAGTGATTTTCTGAATTGTGGAATTGGTATTGTTTTAAATGTCATCATTTTTTGATTTATCTTCTCATGTATAAAATCTTGAGCACTATTGGGTTAGTTGTTCTCTAAAATGGAAGAAGAGAGAGAAACAAATGTGCTTCATGGTGTAATAGGGTCACTGGTCCTGAAAGCGCATCAGGATTGTGAGAGGAGCATAACATTTTTTCTTCCTTGTGTTTGATTACGTGCAAATAATCGTGAAAGTAAATTATCACTGTAGTCTCTAAGTTTTTGTATAATAGCAGTAACCCAGACTGTGTTAGGGTCCTGCGGTGCTGTAGCTGGCACGGTATTGCCCTGTCCCTGGTGGGAAGTTCCTGGACTGTGGTTGTCCAGAAGCATTGCTGTGGTTACAGCCTGGGGAGTGGAGGCCTCGCACGGGGGCTCAGGTGCTGCTGTTGTTTCACTTGCTGCTACAGATGTGGTCTTGGAAACCATCATTTAGCCTGAGTGCTGTCAAGGTTCATTTTAAGGACGAATTGCTGATTATTCTGCTGGTTTTGACTTAATTGTGAGATAAGACACAGTGACAGAATAGGCTAAGAAATATAGTGGTGAAATTCAGTGCTACCATTTTTGCAGCAGAGCAAGAGGTAGTAAAGTAGAAATAGAAGATAATTTCATCTAAAATAAAGCAATTTGAAT
The DNA here is from genome assembly GCA_035583185.1 of Anabacerthia variegaticeps. Lineage (NCBI taxonomy): Eukaryota > Metazoa > Chordata > Aves > Passeriformes > Furnariidae > Anabacerthia > Anabacerthia variegaticeps. The sequence continues at coordinate 101,080,527 of JAWWEW010000112.1, read as the reverse complement.
TATTTAATGTTATTTCTGAAAACGCTAGTCAATGAGTAAATGTACATAGCCCTGTTCAATAATCAACTTTTTCATATGTCTGAACTCTCTTGGACAGTGAGGTGTATGTAGCTAGTTGTATGCAGATTTTTCATGTGGGATAGTAAGGAATGACGAGAAACTCCAATAAATTAAGGACACAACTTTGTCTGGAATGGTCTGAAACATCAGGGTCGTGCTGTTACCTAAGTGATATGCAGTAAAGCTGATAAACTGTTTTTTGTTGATATAAGGACTTTGTATTCCCAGATTTAAATTGTGCTTTAGTAGAGAGCTAGTAACGATCTCTGCTTGCTGTTGGGTAGTGACACGCTGCTGTGGCTGTGCTGTTTCTGGTTAGGTCATGGGTGTGTGCTCTGCACCTGTGTATATTCATAGAGGATATGTGCAGAAATACTCTTACAAGAGATCTATGTAAATTTTTTTCTTTCCCACAACCTTTAGCCAACTGCATACACCTCCTCTGACCCTAGTGATTGATGTACAGGTTTTTTCTTCATATATAAAAAATGTGACTCCTTGAGGAAGCAACTCATTCAGATGGTTCATGTGAGAATTGATCTGCAACTATTTTCTTGCTTTTCCACATCAAAATTCCTTGTTGCCAAAGCAGATGGAAAATTTAGGACATAAGAAGTTACTGTCTGTGGGGAAACTGTTTTCCACGTATAGAACTATGATGAATTTGAAATCTATTTTCTATTTTGCTTTATTGTCCCAAGTAATTTCCCTGAATATCTTACCATGTCGTTTATTTCATTGTCATGGGATTTTTTTTATGATTTATATTACAAAGACAAATTTGCACATAAAGGGGAAAGTGATCATGGTGGAATAAACACAAGTGAAATAAACTGAAATTATTCTTCTATTTTAAGATTTTTCTTTTTGCTACCATAATCTCAGATTATATTTTTATTATCACTTTGTAAACAAAATCTTATAAAACTGTAATTTAACTGTCTCAATAAAGGCAGACATGCATGTCTTCCATTAAATACATGGTGATTAAGGCAACATTTTATTGCCCTTGTATATAAAGATAATACCACTACCTTGCAGAGCTATTATCAGTTGGAAGAAAATTTTTTTACCTGTTTCAAGTTTTGCAGTGCCCAGGGGCCTTTCCTTATATTAGTTTTACCTTGAAAAGTCTTTGAAATAGTCCCACCATTCTGAAGATACAAGGTATTTCATTGTCAGATTGAGACCAGAGTTCCTGAGGATGTGGGTTTCTTTGTGAAGATCTCCATCAGCCATAGACAAAGACTTTAGAATGTCATTCTGTCTTCTCAGAGAAGTTCTGTCCCCATCCACTTAAGAGTCATGAGTAATCAGGGGATGAGGGAAGCCTTAAAATGCTGCAGTATTTGTTATTTGGTTTTGAACGATTTATAGAAGCAGAAAGAGATGAGATTTTGCAGACATGGGCTTACAAGATGGGTAGTCAGTAAGGTTGTGAAGGAAGAAGATACAACAGAGAAGGTGGCCCTTTTGTTTTTAGAAGGTTGGGCACAGCTGAGGGCAGACATGCATCCTCAGTTGTATATATATGCAATGTTATTAATGGAGGCAGCTTCACTTTTCTGCCTTAGAAGGAGCACATTTAAAAGACAAATAGACGTGATGGTCTTGATAATTGAATCATAGAATATGCTGAGTTGAAAGGCACACATCAAGATCATTGAGTCCAACTCCTGGCCCTGCACAGGACACCCCAATAATCGCATCTTGTGCCTGATGGTGTTGTCCAGATGCTTCTTGAGAGCGCTGCCAGGCTTGACCCTGTGACCACTTCCCTTGGGGAGCCTGTTCCAGTGCCCAACCACCCTCTGGGGAAAAAAGTTTTTCCTGATATCCAACTTAAACCTCCTCAACTCAGCTTCATGCTGTTTCCTTGAGTCCTGTCACTGGTCATGAGAGTGAAGAGATCAGTACCTGCCCCTCCACTTTCCCTGTTGAGGATATTGAAGACCACAATGAGGTCTCCCCTCAGTCTCCAGGCTGAACAAACCAAGTGACCTCAGCCACTCCTCATCCAACTTCCCCTCCAGACCTTTCACCATCCTCTCTGCCCCCCTTTGGATACTCTGTAGGAGCTTAATGTCTTTTTTATATTGTGGCACCCCAAACTGCACTCAATATTCAAGGTGAGGCCACACCAGTGCAGAACAGAGCAGGACAATCCCCTCCCTTGACCAGCTGGTGATGCTTTGCCTGATGCCCCCCTGGACATGGTTGGTCCTCCTGGCTGCCAGGGCACTGTTGGTTCATATTCAACTTGCCATTGACCAGGTCCTTTTCTGTGGCACTGCTTTCCAACATCTCACTCCCCAGTCTGTATCTCCAGCCAGGGTTGCTCCATCTCAAGTGCAGAATCTGGCACTTGCCCTTGTTAAACTACATGTGGTTGGTGATTGCCCAGTCCTCTTATTTGTCGAGGTCTCTCTGCAGGGCTTCTCTGCCCTTGAGGGAGTCAACAGCTCCTCCTAGTTTAGTGTCATTAGCAAACTTAGTATTCCTTTGAGTCCTGTGTCCAAGTTGTTAATGAAGATGTTGAAGAGTATAGGGACGAGGATGGAGCCCTGTGGAATCCCACTGCTGACTGGACACCAGCCTGATGTCACTCCATTCACTCTAACTCTGCCTGACCTGTGAGCTGATTGCTCACCCGTCATGTAACACGCAGTGCGTGTCCAGTTGTGTGCTGGACGTTTTGTCCAGAGGGGTACTGTGAGAGACAGTACCAAAACCTTTGCTGAAGTCCAAAGAGATTACATCTACTGACTTCCCTAGATGAACTAGTGGATTACCCTGCTGTGAAATAAGGTTTTCTGGATTATTTTGTAATAGTCTGCATTTTGGTTGAGTTTTTTTAAAGTTGTATATTTTTGTACTTATTTAAGGGTTTCAGTCATTAAGGGTAGTACTGATCAATTTTTTACCTACCTAACAAAAATATATTTATCTTGGAAGAACTTGTAAATGAACCCATAAAATTGTACACTGTTGGATTGAGATACCAAGCGGCTTTTAATGTTAGAACAGTAAATGTTCAGAACTCTGAGGAACACAGCAGAAGTTCTGCAGTACGGGAAACTGAATCTGAATGATCTCAAACTTTTTAATCTGTGTCTTTCTCCCTCAGTTGTACAAATCCATTTAAAAACAAATGGCTAACAGGGTTCCCCAGCCTCACTATCAGTTAAAGCGGTAGCTCCACCTGCTTCCATGGGGCACCACCTTGATGGTGCACAATGTTTGTGCTGGTGTGTTGTGAATTGCTTTGAGTAACTAACCTGGATGAAAACTAGCCTGAATCATTTTCTCAGTTAATCCTGGCAGATTTGCAGATCACAATGGTAACTGCCACAGTAACAAAAAAACCCAAACAACCCACAGTCCTGAACCTGTCCAAAACAAACTAAAAAATCCACAGCATATCTCGTTTCCTTGGGGAACTAGGTTTCAAATGAATGGTGTGTTTATTGATTAAAATGTGCAGCCTAATTTTTTTGAATACATGCCATGATCTGCATGTCCTACCATGGTGTTGGTAATGAAACTTTGAAGAGAATCTGGGGACAAGAACAAATCTCTGTGTACTGCTGTGCAAATACTGTAGCTACTTTTGGATTGCAAAGAACTTCAATTTAGCTAGAATATGCTAATATAAACTTGGGAGAAAAGAGAATTAGAATAAAAGAATGAAATAAACTCTGCTGTCACATTCAGGGTAATAGCAGACTGTCTTACTAGTCTATGTATGGAGAAAATTGTAGCAGCCTGAAAGGGTTTTTTTATTGTCAAGAAACTTGTAAAAGGTCAATTCCTATTAGTGCTTCTCTGTGTTTGAATTTAGATAACTAAACCGGTGCTTTTGTGTTGTAGTCTTTTGCTTTAATCTGTTGTTTCTTCCCCTGTGTTTTAGGAAAAGCAGGATTCTGTCAGTAAACAAGCTAGTTTTAAAGATAAATACTGGCTCATATTTTCTTTTGAAAATAGTGGAATCCATCAACATGTGAAATGCCAAAATGACTAATTTGAGTTGGTAGCTGCCAGGGATTATTCAGAAGTTGTTCTTGGTGCCATGTTATATTGCTCCATCTCTAACATGTACATTCTGTTGCACTGGCACAAAGCAGACTGATATCACTGCAGCCTGCTTTGATACCTGCCTGGATTAAATTACAGAAATACTTATTTGACCTTACACTTACGCAATGTTTTCTGATTTCATAGTCTTATATCAGGGTGACAGCATCAACTACATCAGTAGTATTACATTGAGACAAGATTGTTTAAAGAAAAAAGGGTTTACTTCTAGGTTGTAATGGTGAGGTGGGTATATCTATAGTAGATAAAACTATTCTGAAAGTTCCACAGAAAATTCCTTCACCCCCCAGCCTGTATTGATGCTGTGGATTGCACCAACCCACGTGCAGGACCTTGCACTTGGCCTTGTTGAACTTCATGAGGTTCACATGAAGAAACAGGCCAATAGTTTACTGCAGAAACTGGAATTGGTATTCTTGATTCTTTGCCTGAAAATCTTACAAAACTGTATCAAATACGATTTATGAGGGAAATAGGCACTTGCAGTGTCACCATGGTCAGTTTTATGTTCAATTTGTTTTCTATTTATAGCCTTATATTAAGCAATTCAGAGCCTCGTTTTGGTAACAAAACAGATTGAGGGTGGTACAAAAAATACTTTTGCACCATTAGAGTGCAGGAACCATGACAGTACCGATTTCTGTAGATGCTGGATCTCCTGATCAGACACACTGTAGGAAAGTTTCTTTCAGAGAAGTGTGTATCCCAGGGGATGGCACTAGCCAGTTATTTTCATAGAAATTTCTTCTTTGGCAACACTAATGTGAAAAATCAAATATAGTACATCCAAAATCTCTATTGTTACACTGTGTAGTTGTCAAAATGTGAATATCATCCATTCACAAAAAAGAGGACGTGAATTTCTCTGTCATAGTGGGAATTTTCTTTGGGTGTTTGAATTTCTTTCCCCAAGACAAACAGATTAGATAGCCACACTAGGATTTCTTTAATTACTATTTAACAAGTCATGAAAGTGAAATGGATCCTAGAGATTCCTGAAAGTCTTTTGAAAGACACTTTGGGACAGGGGGAGTGTTTTTCAAAACTATTATTAGAGTGCAGTTTTGCAAGCACTTACATGCATGTTTAGCTTAAAACATTTTAGTCAATATAATTAAGTGGTTAGGACTACTTATGGGCCCAGAATTAGGCAAGGGGTTGTTTCAGTCCAGAGGGCTGAAATCCACAGTGGATTTGGTGGTTGTTGCCAGGACTGTGTAGTTTTTCCTTGTCATCTCTTTGATATGTAAGATACGTGTTGTACCCACTCCATTCTAATCTCTCTTCTCATCTTAGAGCAACATAGGGCCATTTCAGTTGAAACTAAGAAACAAAGTATTTTCTAATAAAAATATGCTTTGTTTAAGTGGATTCCCCTCATCTAAGATCTAACGTTTGAATGTGTGTTCTGTTAGCGTGTAGTTCTGTGGGCTTAGTCATTACTGCTTTGAAGCCAAACAGTTTACCTTACTTGAAATTTAGTAATGCATTCAGTAATACGTTCAACTCATTTCCGTGGAATTCCAGCCCTTCTTTTGCAGGTATTTCATTGTGTTTTTGGAGTGAGTGTATATGGAGAAATAATTGTAGGAAGAGGAAAGGGCAGATGTCCCAACCCCAGTGATGATTTGATTTTCTTTTTTTCAGACTCCAGATGTTTTTTTCTGTTACTAAAATATCCGGATGAAACTTGAATTGGAGTGTAGCTGAATTATTTGCAACTGTGCCACTATGATGAAAATCACAGAATTAAAATTACTGATTTATCACATGTTTAAATGTGAACAGCTTGATGGAACCTTTTTAAGTATTTTTCTAAGAGTTGTATGTTAAAGACATGCAGCATTTTCCTTTGTACTGTCAGCTTTTCTTTGAGATCACTGGTAGGAGCATACAGTGTTTCTCATGTATATCTGTATGTGTTACTCTTCCTATTGGCTATGATTATTTATTTGCTGAGTTATCCACTTTGGAAAATACAAGTATGTGATACTTGAAATATTTTTCAGTATTTTTGGTGAGGAAATGCTACCTGTATTTTCTTTTCCTTGAACTTTACAGTAAGTTTTATCAGGTTTGTATCTGACTAACAGATGTTCTGTCTTGTTCATCTAATTTTGCCAAGCATTTAGTAAAAATTACTTCTATTTTATACATAGTTTGCTCATCTTGGTGCACCTTGCACTACCTTTATTAGAATAGCCTTTGTAAAGCAATTTCAACTCAAACTGTCAAAAAATAACCAGCTATCTTCTCTTTTTCTCCGCTTTTTCTCCGTATGAACACAAATCACCTTGAAAGACTAAATATACTTTAAAATTTTGTGATAAATTGTATTATTTTCTAGCCACTTACTTTATAAGTGATTGTGGTAATTGCTAGCCTCTTTGCTGTCTTTAGGAAAAACTCTGCAGCAAACTTCAAATGTTGTTGAATGAACACACTTCGGTGTTATGAAATGCATTTTAAACATGAGTTTAACACAAGTGAAGAAAACTGCAGTCTGTCTCTGACTCGTGGGGCTGGCTGCCCTCAGAGCTCCTGCAAGTTCTGTCTTCAGAATCTGGAGAATTACATTTGCTCTTCCCTAAGTTGTTATGCTGGCTTCCTCAACTACGATATATGGAGACAAATCTTCTAGGGAAAATGTAGCATCTGACTAGCGAAAGGCAGCTCGTGCTGGAAAAGATGGTGAGCTTTCCTGTGGTCCTTAATTCTGTGGAATTTCATTGCCCTGTTTTGAAGCAGCCCCTCAAAGTCTTAGGCTTCCAGATAAAGATGAAAAAACCCATCCATGTTTTTTGGAAAGCCTCTTTGCTCAAGAGGATCGTAATGATATACCACAATCTTCAGGTGAGAGATTCAACAGGTGCCTTGACACTGTAAGGGGAACACAGTGTTCTTCAAGGAATGCTGAGATCAATTTGCAAAGTCTAAATCAACGATGGGAACTGAGGGCAAATGTGTTGACACAGCTCGTCTGGCTGTGAAAGAATCCTGCAGTGTTTTGTATGGAAGGACTAGACTCCAGAAATCTTTATGTCCATAAAATTGTATGGCAGTCCTCCAGCAAGATTAAGATAAGTGAATAAGCAAGGCTTATCTGCAGTATGGGATAGGAAGTTTAGGAGGAAAAATGTTCAGATTTTTGCAGGGTGAGGGGTTTTTTTTTTTTTGTAAGGGTAGAGAGGGAAGAGATTTTCAAGTTGACAGTGCGGATACATGAAACTCAGGATAAACATTCTTTCAAACTACTTAATATAAATCCAAACAACACTTTTATGAGCAAGGTCATGACCCAAGTCTTAAATAGAATGAGAAAGAAAAACTATTGGAAGAGGTGAAGTGATGTTGCTGTTTCTCTGTAGAGGACAATAGTGATTAATCTTTTCCCAAAATATGTACTTAATGATAAAGCTCTTTGTGTTTACAGCTGAAGGTGACCCTTGTGCAGTATGTCAATATGATTTTCTTACAAATTATCTTTCTCCTTTCCACCGTCTCTAAATTTCCAGCTCTATTTCCTAAGTAAAAGAAGGTACTATATCCATGTTTGAAGAGTTTTTTATTTAATTATGTAAATATTCACTATTTTGACATTTGGGCTTTCTTTTTATGTTTGCCAGGAAATGAAGAATGAACTTACTGGATGACTCTAAGATATGTAGGGAGTGTTTTGTTCTTGAGACATCTATGTGTCCACTTGGATGTGAACCATGACTTAGTGAAATAGAAAACATTTTCTATGGATAAACTAATAGCTATTGATAGTAGGCTTAACATATTTTCTTACAGAGTTATGAAAGTATTTTCTATTCTTAAAATAGACTGATTAGTATGCCCAGAAACAATCAGTTCTACAGACTCAATACATCTTTTAAAATGAAGTTGTATTGTTAGGATAAAAGAAACAAGTTCTTTACTTTTTTTTGTTGTTGTTGTTATTTTTTTCCCCCCCTCAGTTTTTCATGTTTTAATGAAGATTTCTCAGGAGTAATTCCCTGTGCATGGAAATGATCTGCCTTGCTATATTCTTTCTGCTGCCGTTTCCCTGAGTGTTTTACTTTTCTCACCCTGCAGTGAGCAGGTTTAAATAGCTAAATGGCCAAAAATGAAAACTCCAGAAGACCTGTCCAGTTTAGCTCCCTAAACTGGCTTGCTCAGGGTGAGGAAGGCATTGCTGCTGAGTCAAAGGAGGGGTGGGGAGTTTTGTTTAGGGGATAGGGAGACTGGTTTAGGCTATGCTGGATCTTCATCCTCAGACCTTGAATTGTTTGCTGTGTGCAAACATATGCTGCTTGACTGGTTAATCTGCAGCCCTGAAAATTACTGTGGGTTGCTATAATTGATTTACTCATTGTTAGATGCCTGTAACACACACAGCTTTGGAAGCAAGCATTAGTGTTAATCTGCTTTCGAAGTTTGTTTTGAGAAGAGTTGGGTGGAGTAAGTTCTTGAGACATCCATCCTAACTGCTGTGGGTATCATCGATAGCATAGGCTTGAACTTCCAATTTCTCTGCAGGTTTTATTCAAATGCTTCTTGATAGTGTCAACAGTGTAATGGCTGTCTTCTGCAGTTTGGGGCAAAAGGAAAGAAATAAGCTTCAAAAGGTTCTTTTACACTTGTCCTTGATACAGCATGTATATTAAGATGCCATATAGTAACTGTTTTATATAAAAATTTTCACTATTGGTCTCTCCTAATGAAAAGTAGCAGTTGTTCAGTAATTCCATTTCAGAACCCCTCCCAAAGAACTGCTTTTGATTGCTTTTCTTCAGTGAATTAAAACAAAGTAATTGCCAAGTTATTTTACAATTTCAACATTTTCACACTTGTTATTTGTGGAAGTGCTCCAGGCTTTGTTAAAATATGTAGCAAATAACTAATAAAATGTAGCAAATAACTTCATGCTGTGTTCCAAGAGTCACAACAATTAGGCTTTTTCTCATTTTACCTCGAAGAGAATCCTGCTTAAATGATTTTGACTACAATATGTTTAGACATGGGTTTCAGATTTATTACCCTTATTTTTTAAAGTTTGCATTATAAAATACTTTTATGTGTTCTGTATAGTTAATGTTTGCAATACCTGTGACAATTTGTTTTGTATAAGCTAGATATTTTGAGATGTTGAGACATGAAGGTAGGCAATGTAGGAGGCATAGAGTGCACAGGGTTTATTTATAAGTCTCGTAGGTGCATTATTGTTAATGTCATGGAAGGAATGATTAGTAGGGGAGAGCTTGTATTAAAGCTCTCATTTACATAACCTTTTTAATGAGAGGCTTAATTGGCCAAAGGCCATTTCATGTTAAAGAGATGAAATGACATCATAGAGCTAAAAGATTGGAAAGACTTTTGTGTTAAACTATAAACTGCATTCCAAGAAATTACGTAAAATAAATATTCCGAATGTAAAGCCACAACTTCATGTGGCCACCCAGGTGCTCTGTTGATGTTCTGAAACCCCAGTGGTTTATGCAGTGGTGTGTGGCTCCCTAGGAGATGGTGCCAGGCTAGATCCTCTTTTGCTCCCCAGTCAAGTTTTTGAAGTTCTGTTAAATAACATTTCTATCAAACATTTGCTAATTTACTGACAGCTTTTTTCAGTTGCATTCTGCTGAATTCCACTGTGCAGTTGTGCTCATTCAGAAATTCTCTGTGAAGCAGATGGAAGGTAAATGCTTATAATACAGCTACAACTTAACTGAAGTTGTGTGGTGAATGTAATACTTTCACAGAAAATGCTGAGATAGTATTATTTCATAAAACAGACCTCCAGAACCTCTTTCTAAATGATTGTTGCTAGTAGTTATTTGGAATTTCTCTGCTTTTGTGTAACTGGTGGAGTGCAGTTGTTTAGCTGTGAAGTAGACTGGACTATGTTTTTTGCCATTGAACAGATTGAAAACCAACAAACCTTCAGAGAGCAATCTAAAGAAGGCACTAAGTTTAAGGAGAAACACCTGGTGTCCTCCATAGCCTGTATGTATATCTGGGGAAAAAATGAATGGCTGAACTGTTGTAATGTAAAGAGAAGAATTATGAAAAGTACTATTTAAAAGCTTTCTTAGAAAAAAGCACAACGATCAACCATTTGTGGTGTTTTCAATCTGGAGGTTTGAAAAGGTCTTTCAGTGTGTTATCTGCTGAGAAGAGCAGCATGCATTGTTAATACAGCAGATATCTTCACATGTAATGAAGAGAGAGATTGGTGGTATGAAAAAATGACAACATGGACTGTGTAGATGAGCTAAGTTTAAAGAGCTGCAGCTGTACTGGCTGAGTAAGACACTGCAGCTCTGAAGAAGAGATACGACTGTGGTCAAATATTTTATATTGAGAACAGTTAATGACAAATTACGGAAATAATGCAAGATCAGTTCTGATACAATGTAATTTTGTCTGGGAATCAAGCTGAGATGGAGCTATAGCAAGGAAAGAAACCCAAGGTAAAAAGCAGGAGATGAGAGGAACACAGGAACATGGCTTTATTAAAAAAATCTACTTCTGACGTTGTATTAATGGCTCCGTTAAAACACCACTTTTTAAAAAGTCTTAATTATTAGACAGTTCTGCTGACTTCAGTAAAGTGAATCTTGACTAAAGTACATTACTGCAGTACAAAGTTTTAAGAAACTTTCAGCTTTTCCTCCTTGTTTCTGTAGCATAAAGAGCTGGTGCAACTTGGTTTTCAAGTGGAAGTTGTGAAAGCACTTACCTCATTTTCCTGCCTGCTGCACAGAATAGGTTCCCTCTGTATTGATAAGGACAGTACTTACTTCATGTTCCTCTGAGCTGCCCAAAAAATCACAGCGTAACTCTCCACTGATCTTCGTTCTTCTGTCATGCTTCAAAATGTGCATTCAATCCATTCCTGTCCAGGAAAGGACCTAGATCTTTTAGTGGAACATGATGTGTCAGCAGGAAGGTTGTGCAGGTGGGACATGGCTGTGTCACAGGGCTTTTGGCGGAGTTGGTGAAGGTCTCTGAATGCTTCCTTGATTTTGACTTGGTGAGAAAATCTAAAAGGAAGGAGTTGGTTTACTAAGATCATGGCTGGTTGGAAGAATGCACGTAATTACAGCATGCTGTGATTATGCAGTCAGTCAGAACGTGAGTTTGTGTAGAGCATCATGATTTATGTTGTCACAGCTACACTGAGGGTGGCTTCACTTTTTTCTATTGTGAGTGTCAGAGCTGAACAAATGTATGATACCACACTTGGAGTTTTAAGTCTGACGTATGCATAGTTTGGATAAATTGGAAGTCATTGTAATAGTCTTAAAATTTCCTGCTTTTCACAGGAGCATTCACATGGTAGCTCATGTAGATGGGTGTGTGTTATGTAGCACCTTCTTAAATTTGAGGCAGATCAGGAAATAGAATTATTTCCCATCTAATCATGTACTTACTAGAGGATAGTATTTGAGCAGCTGTTCACAGGCGTTCTGCTTTTGTTCAGCTGCTTCCTGTGGTGAGCAGAAGATTTTGAAAATGAAGCAAAATATGATTATAATGTCCTAAACATTTTAGATGAGAAAAATGCACATAGAATCATAATTGAAGTAGCTGAGGGGGCTGAAATCAATATATAGCAAAGCATGGTTGTAGGTTTCCATGTATATTATAGAGTAGGATTGGATTGCAAATTTATAGGTGGCTTCAGAAGTTAGGAGACTTGTGGAAATGTCAACTCAGTGTTATTTCTAGCTACTTATTGCAAATTTTCCTATAGTAGACCTTTTTCCTAGTACTTTTTTAAATACAGAAAATCTAAAATTGTGCTAGTAAGAGCTTTCTTACTTAAAATCTCCATGACAAAGGGAGTGAGTTAATATTTTCATTAGCATTCTTGTTAATTGAATATCACAACCGTAAATGTAAAATTGATTTGCAAAACAGCATGCCCTAGCAAACAACCTTGATTTATGGTAAACTACATTTTGGTAAAAAAGGATAACATTTGTTCATCTAGAATAGAGTTCCATGTCAGAGATAAAGGTAAGGCTGCTACTCTGAGGGCAGCATTGGCTTTCATGTGTTGTTGAAGGACCGTCTCCTAGTTTTGAAAGTGCTTGTCTGTGAGATTGTCTTGAGGATGTGTTTTTTTCCTTCCCCTTTCTGGTTTTCGGACAGAGAGATTGCCATAAGGTAGTAGGGAAGAGCTGGCAAATACTGGTGGGGAAGCAGCTCTGAAAGCATCCTGGCACAGGCGGGGAATTCTGGTTCTTATTCCTGAATGCATAAAGGAACGTAAAGCCCCCGCCCTTGACCGCAGTGACCACAGCTGTAGGTGTGGAGGATGGGGCCAGAGGGGCTGCCTCCTGCCCTTGCCACCATCCTGCCCTGCTCTCAGCCGTGCACCGTGGGCTGCACAGCCCGGCTGCTGGGCACAGGGTGGCTAATAAAGGGGTGGGGATGCAGCATTTTTGTTAAACTGATCCTGTTTCCCAGCAAAGGAAGTTTAGTTGCTTGGCTGAGTGTTGAGTTTGCAGAATGGATGAGATAATGTGCTGTGACATTGGTAGAGTGAAAATTCATAAGAGGGAGGAGAAAGGAATTGCATCAGTAATCTGGTGTGGTTGCTCCAGAAGTCTCCGCCTAGAAATCTGCGTTTCAAGTTACAATGGGAAGTGCACGGAACGGCTGCTGAGATCATCCACCTTTTGATTTGCAGTGCAGGGATAAGGCTGAGCTGGACTCTGGGCATGATCTCCACTGCTGGTGTTGCTCAGAAACAGCCATAACCATAAAATACAGCTCTGCAGTCTGCATAGGGGCTCAGCCCATGATTTGGGTATCTGCCCCGGGCAAGACTTCATTGTACTGTTGTAAAGTACCTTTCTCTGGGAGCTCAGGGCTCTTGTGATTCTGAAGTCAGGGCTGTCTTCTTGGTAGAAGGTGGTACTCTTAAAGTTGGTTGTTTTGCTTGGGTTTTTTTGTCTCCATTTTTCTTGTGGTGGTGGTTGTTTGACCTGTACCCTGGGCAGCCTGTGCTGACTACCTGAAAGGCTTCCCATTTGTCTGTGCTGTCAGAGGTGCTGCATCCCCACTCTTGCTTTGTAAGTCTACTGGATTGCTTATGATAGAATCATTAAGCCTGGAAAGGACCCTTAAGATCATCAAGTCCGACCACTAACCTAACATTAAGAAGCAATAAACTTCCATTTTCAGATTATTTTCCCTAACATTATTCCCATGGATGTTATGTGGGGGATTCTGGATACTGTTTACAAACAATGAGTCCTGCTCTTTGTTGATGTGCATGTACTGGTGAATGACTAGAAAATCATCCATCTTACTGGTTCGACAAGCAACTTCAAGGCATATGTGTATTTCACTTGTTGATATTGGAAAGGACTCAGATAAGAGGTCATCAAATCTGATTCAATTTGTGATGCTTTGTGGACTGTTTATTTACTAAAGAACTTTATGAACAAAGACTGTAAATAATTTGAAAACTAGTTCTAGAATTCTAACACTAGTTCTAGAGTTCTTGCAGCCACTTGTGTTAGTAGTATTTTAGGATTTTACAGGAAAGATCACTTTTGAAATAAACGGTTTCAGTTTCTCCAGCATGGATCAGTGGTGTAGCTAGGAAGTTAATTTTCCATTTAACTAATTTACTGTCTTTTTTAAAAATTTTAATGCTTAATTTGTTCCATAGTTTAGTAGCTAATGGGTATTAAAGTCAATGCAGAAACACTGGTTTATAATTGAAATGAAACCATTCAGATTGAAAAAACCATAGTAATTTTATGTGCTCCTTCCTTCCTTTTGCCCAAGTCTAAGTGGTACCATTTAGAATTCCTTTCAAAATGTCTTTGGAATGATCTTTGGCATTTCCCTGTGTAATCCTTTTCTATCCTTTCATCTTTTTAACTGTTGACTGCCTTTCTTGTCTGCATTATGTCTGCTAAAATTCTGGCCTGTTTTTTTCTGGTCATTTTACTGTTAACCTGGATTTTCATTATCTTGATTTACTGTAGAAACCTGTCTGTGGATTTTCATTCTTCCAAATAGTTTGCATGAACAAATGTGATCTTGTTTTCATGCCAAACTTTCATCAATATTTGATGATTAACGTTTCAGTTCTTAAATATGGTGACCACAGTATTTCTCAGCCTCTTTGACACTTCTTCCCCTGTCCTTTGTAGAAGTTTTGCATTGCTGCTATTAAGCAAATACAGTTATATGAACTTTTCAAACAGGTGTTCTAGTCAGATGTTTTAAAGTCACTGTGGGATCAGACAAAATAGCAGGATCAGGTGCACATTAATGAATTTTCACAAATAGTTCTTATTGTGGTGAAAACTAGAACTGTAATTCACTGTTTCTGAAAAGTTCACTTAAATATGGGTGATTTGAGAACATAATGAAGTTAGGTATATGCTTTCGAAGAACTGAAATTATATTTTCAGAGAAATGAGTCAGCATAAAGGATTACTGCTTCTAGGAGTTCTATTTTGGTATCTAACTAAAGTATTTCCACTGAGAGTGGTGGCATTCTGAGTGAAGAGATGGATTAAATATAGAATTGCATAGCGTGTGGTACAGGGGTGATACTGAAACTTGGAAATCAGTATTAGAAGGTAAGCTGCATGGTGGGTCATTGCATCTATAAGTGATTAAAATTAAAAGAGCAATCTTCTTATCTCTCACCTGTGTACCTCCATCTTCCTGATATGTGTACAGGAAGCCAGGAACTCTCTCAAAGAATAAAAGACAGTGAAAATGCATATTGACTTCAAAATGTAGTGGATTTGGATGGGATTTTTTCTTGACCACTTGGAAACTTTGTATGTCTGTCTGAAAATCACACTACTCATGGCTAAAAGGACCTATGTGCATGTGTAGAGCAAAAACTGTGATCTTCATTCGTTCACAATGAACAGAAGAGTGAGTTTACAATAGCTCAGGAACATAATTTTTACTGTGAAGCAAAGTATACTTGCTCTAATTTCAGAACAATTCACAAAAGACACTGGAGTTCTTTTAAAGAGAAATCTTATCTTTAAAATATTGCCTACAACTTGAAATTGTTTTCACTCAGTAGTAAAAGACTAAGGAACTTCATTACAATTTCAAGTCTCTTCTGAAAAGTCTACAGTTTCCTTTGCCGATTTGATGTGATTCCTTTTCAGATATGCAGACAAAAAGATCTTGTATACATAAGTACACCCAGTTGTTTGATTTGCACCTACAGCTGGAACATTGGGAAGAAGAATGTACTGGGAACTCATTATGCAAATGCCAGACCAAGTGTCCCACTTTATTTCAGAGTTATCATCCAGAGTATTACCACAACAAATGGCCTTTTTTAACGAGAATGAGGTTTAACCAGCTGTAAAATTGATAATCAGTCATGGTATTTCAGAAATTGCAGTGTCAGTGGTTTTTGCAGTGTCTCTGCAGTAATGAAAATCAAGTTCTTAGAACAAAGAATGTACCTGAAAGTAGTTTCTAAACTACCAAAGAGAAATTTTATACACTTAGTTCTATTGGATTTGTTTTCACTGAGCAAGAGGTGAAGTTGCATTCAGAAAAGAGGACACAAAGTAGTATTTCACAGTCACCTGTTCCATGCTGGATTATCACTGTGGAAGGGAAGCATGGTAGGGTTGGGCAGTCAACCTTTGGTCTATTTTATCATCTAAATTTTAAGTTTTTTCCCCTAGCAATATGTATGTGTATGTAGTTGTAATGCCACTCCTGACATGTAAAAGTTAGCTTAAAATAGATACAGTATGACTTTAAAATACCACTAAGGGGTAAATAGTTTTCTTGTTGTGTATGGCGAAGATTAGAAAAATTATTTTATTGCACTTAGGACTGATACTAAGTCCTTTCAAGTGTTTTTTTGCAAGCTCATAGCCTGTTTATTAGCAGTAGCATTTGGTTTGGCTGTTGCCAGAGCTGGCATTTGAATCCAGCATCTGTTTTCTCACATTTCACCAAATCATTTGGGTTGGAAAAGACCTCTAAGATCACTCAAGTCCAACCTTTGACCGATCACCACCTTGTCAACAAATTACTCCTTCAGCCACAAATTTCAAGTCTTCTCTGGCAGGTTGGGAGGACGACAGGCAAAATACAATGTACTCCTGGTTTCAGAATGGCTTCTCTGAGTCTCTGTTGTTGAAGCTTTTCTCTTTTTCCATGTATATTTTTGAGTTTGGCACTTGATGTCCTCTTTTGTCCAGAGCGTGTAATACCGAGGCTGAAAGAAACTTGTCTTATTCTCTTGTAATTATTTGTAGGGATTAAAGCAGCTTGTGGAGGGATGAAAAGACAGTTTCCCAAAGTAATAATATGAAAGTGGAACACTAGCTTGAATCAGGAGTTTGTCTAGTCTAAGTACTTTGTTCCCAGTGATAGTCAACAGCTCAGAAGTGCCTGGGACAGAGTGCAGAAGGACTCTGCCTGTTCAATTCCACTCTCCCAGCCTGGGAAGATGGAGCAGCTCGGGGAAGTCTCTGAGGTGGATGTGGTGGTTTTCTGTCTCATAGCTCTTGACAGCTTTATCTTCCTTGAATCAAATAGCCTTCAGCCCAATGTAAACTTCTTGGCAGCAGAAACATCCCATGGCAATAAGTTCTATGATGTGAAAAAACACCCCTCCTTTCTGTTTTGAGTCTCTTGCATTTGCCTTCCGTCTTCCTATTAATGGAGATCCAGCTAGCTAGGGAGTCTGAGTCACCACATACGTAGGAGACCAGATTCCACTTGATTGCCTATGATACTGTCTGATGTTGTCTCTGCTTCTTTCAATTTGTGCTTATCCATCAGGCATCTCTTATCTTAGATTTGACTGCAATACAAAACAAAACAGTCATAATCTTCCACAGACAGGCCCCAGTCTGTGATCAATGACACTGTAATAATACAATTCATGATGAAATATTGTTTTACAAAACATCCTGTCAGCTTTTCTAACAGCAACGTCTAGCCAAATAATTTGTGGTATTTCTGGAGATGTACGTACACTCTGTCACTGACTGAGATCTGGTTGAAGCTATTTTCAGAATTGAATACAAATACCCATCATAGGATAATTTAGGATGCAAGGGGCCTGTAGAAGTCTTCTGGTCCAAACCACTGCCGTACTCATAAGCAGGTTCAATTAGATGATGTTTAAGAATTTAGTTTTGAAAATATCCAAGCATGGAGATGCCACATCCTCTCTGGACAACCTGTTCCAGTGTCTGACCGTGGTGAAGAAAATGTTTCCATGTAGCTAATTTAAATTTCCCAAATGGCAACCTGTGTCATTGCCTCTTGTCAGACCCCTCTGCCACAGGGCCTACTGCTGACTCACAGCCAGCTTTTATTCACCAGGACCCTCGTATCCTTTTCCTCAAAACCACTGTCTAGCCAGCAAGTGGCAGCCTCTCCGGGTGTGTAGTAGTATTCCATCTCACACGTGGGAGTTTATGTGTGTCCTTGGAATGCATGAGGCTCCTCTCAGCCCGTTTTCCCAGCCCTTCCAGGTCCTTCTGAATAGCAGCTCTGCCCTCCAGTGTATCAGCCACTGCCCCAGTTGTGTTACCAGTGAAGTTTCTAGAGGAACACTGTGTCCTAGCTTTTGGGTCATTAGTAAAAACAAACAGTATTGGTCCCATTATCAGTCCCTGGGGAATTCCATTGACCACCAGCTGCCAAGTTGGAGTTGATTCTACTGATCACAATGATACTTTGACCCTGGTGGTCCAGGCAGATTTCCACCCAACTGATTGTTCACGCACCCAGTTGGCCAATGCAATTACTGTAGGAATCTGTGTTGAATACCTTGCTGAAGTTGAGATAAACAACATACTGCGCGCTCCTTGGGCACTGAAACAGTCACCTCAGTAGAGAAGACAGGTTGATTAGGCACAATTTGCTTGTGATCAGTTTATTCAGTTATCTTATTCTCTGTTTGGAAATGGTGTCCAGGGGCCTGAACTTAACTGGAATTCTGGCCTGTTGTTCTGCAGGTTCTGATTGTTGAAGATGGGCCCTCTCAGAGGAGGTGGAGAACAGCCTGGTAATGATTTTAACTGGCTTCTTCACCCTCTCAGATGGATCCTGGGAGGATTTTTCCTGAGAAAGTGGGCCCACATTTACTTTCTATTGTGGCTGATTTGTTCAGAGAAGCCTTTGTTCTTGTCCTTCATATCCTTTCAGAGTCAGGACCTAAACCTGTCAATGTGTGTGGGGATGTGTGTGTATGTGCATATATTCTGATTTCCTAGGGACAAGAATACTAAATGCTTTCCAGTTTAAGAGAAATGGGTGTAATCACAGTCATTCTGTGTCATGCTCTAAGTCATGCTCTTTTATGTGTGGTGCAGGATGTTCTATACTATCTCAAGTGGCATAATATGTTTATTTTATTGTGGTCTTACGTGGCATTGGAATATCTCACAGACACTGATAAGGTGATGCTTCTTCCTGGCTGAAGCAAAACTGAGATGCTGTGTACAAACGTAAGAAGTATTTCTTGCTTGTGTTTGTCTGTTCGAGCTGCAATAGTTGGAGTTTTTTCTTGGGTGTCTAATATTATGTAAAGTTTATTTTTAAATACAGTTCCTTCTGATATAACTTGCAATTAGCATTAAAAGCTTCTGCAAACTGATTCATAAAGCAGAGGATATAACAACACCCACTGAGTGGAATTTATGGCTAGATAAACAGATCAGGAATCAAGAGCTGTTATTTCCCCCATTTTGTGGTCAACTGTGATAGAAGATTTAAATTTGTAATGACTTCTCATCAGCTTCTAAAGCAAGGTTCTGCACTTACCTTGTTGTCTTTTAAACCTTAGATTAAGTGGGTTTTAGTGACTAAACTAAGAAAAGTTCTTCCATGGCTAATTAATTTATTGATGAAGTAGTTGAGAAAAATCCTTCAGAAGAAATTTTTTGCTCTCTTCTATCGCCCTTTGTGTCACCTCATCTTCAGTGAAAGAAACCCAAGTATCTTGATAAAGTCTACCCACAGCTTGGGTGAGCAGTTGTGTGCAATGTGAAGGTCCTAACGGGTCTTACAGGAAAAATAGCTAATTAATATACATTTGTGCCCAGAACAAACTTGTTGCTTAGAGACTTGAAAAATGAATAATTATAGCAGCAGATTGCAATAGGCATTCACTTTGTCAGACTTGCTGAAGTAAGTCTCTCAAAATCTGCAGATAGCAAGTTCCTGGCAGCACTTTTTTCCTGCTCCTTTACTTCATACTTTTTTACAATTTAAGGACTGTCTTTATCTTTACAAGTGCAGAAGTTTTTGGATTTCTTCATAGAAAATCTGATTTTGATGTTGCTGACCTGCCATATGTTCTGGTCAAAAGTAATTGTAGCATCACAGTACAATTCAGCTTTGAAGATCTCAGGAGGTCATTGAGGTTCAACCCTTGAGCAAAGCAGCTGCTTTATGTCTATCCTGAGTGTGAATCCAGTCTTTTTATATAGGACAGCCTCTTATGTGGGTTGGATAGGTGGGGTAGGGTTAGGTTTTCTCCCTGTTGTTTTTTGGGTGGTTTTGTGGGTTTTGTTTGGATTTTTGTTCGGGTTTTTTGTTTGTTTTTGTTTTGTTCTCTTTTTTTTGGAAGGTATTTCAAGAATAGGAAGTTTCTTCAAATTACTTCAGATGACAATCTTACTGATTTTGTTCCAGTGGAAAACATAGAAGATCAAACACTTCTAGTTGGGCTTGTCAGGAGGGACATTCCAGTCCTGAAGGCTGAGGCCAGTGACTCCTTAAATACCTTTTTGTTACTGAAGTTGGTCAGAAAACTTCAATTCTTTGATAATACCTCATCCTCATGGATTTTACAAATGATAGAATTCTTACACTAGTCAGTCCCTCAAGAACATGTATTGAGTTTCAGCAGAAATCATCCAGAAAAATTCCTGTTCTGCTTTAAAACCTAGAATGTTGCGTTAGTAGTCCTGACTCAGGAATTGAAAGTGTTATTTCTGTCATTTTTTTATATTTAAACATTTAAACAAATTGTGTATCTTAGCATATTTACATGTTGGCTTATTTTATGGGAAAATGTATTATGTGTTTGAGAGAACAGACTTAATAGTGAATTTGACTGCAGTTAGGGTCATCAGTGAAGTTTACTTCTAGGATGCATCTTGGACTGTGGAACAGAGTATTGCAGTGTGAACTCCAAATGAATCTAATATTATATATGAAAAACCCCCCAAGCAAAATAAAGAAAACCTACTCAAACATATTCCATAAAATTTTTTTCAGGTTGTTTGTGCATTTATATCAGTAATACAATCTGTGTTAACTAAGATGGTGAACTGCTACAACTACTTTCCAGAACGTCAGTTGGACTACTAAAAGTAAGGCTCTTAGATTTCAAGAAAATAGTATATACTTATTATTAAAGGAATTAAAATGATTATAAATTATCTCCTTGATTGTCGAATCCATTTCTATGAGAAAGCCATTTTTAGGGCTGTTTAGCATTTTCTTTTTAATTAAAAAATAATCTCATTACTAATCAACAATGCATATGTATTATTGCAAAAATAAAAATCTGGTTTTCCTGATGTTGATATACTCTTTTGCCATATTTCCTGTAGTTATTGATGTTTGGTAGAAATGGATATACATGTTTATTTTGTTTGAATTCCGTTCGTTTTCCTCCAGTGTCATTAGGTAGCTACTCATATAGAGAAAATCTTAAAATAATTGTTTTGTCCCTATTACTCGGCAATCGACCATCAGTAGTTTAAGTTTGAACAAGGTCTTTTGACTCATCAATATTTAAAACTACTTTTCACCTCTTTTGGGATTTTTCCATATCCATTTAATCTTCCTTACTGTCTTATACTGCCAGGCTCCCTTTCCTCCAGCAGTCATTTTTACAGCTATAGACTATCAAAAGTTGTCTACAAAACCTGTCCATGTGTGAATATGCAAACAGCCACTAAATGGCAAGAATTTGCCCTGCTTTGACTATTTCTATTTGCTTTGAATTGTTTCTCCCCTAGAACAGAAGTGGTGCCTTTTTCTGCTAGTGTGTGGATCAGCATCCTGATTGCTGATGGATTTGTCTGATATCTTGGCCTTAAAAATAAAATTAAAAGAACCCATCTGTGGCAATAAGTATTCTTTGGTTTTCCCTACTGCATCCAAATTCTGTACTCCGAAGTTAGATGTGATTTTGATTATCTCAGTTTTATTCATCACTTTAACGGGAAATCTGGGCTCATGGAATTACGGTGGAGTACATTTGCAGAAATATGTGATGCAGCTGATTAGAATATGCTGCTGACATCAAATTTGAGGTTAGGCGGGAGATAACGTAATAGACAGGCCATTATTTATTAAGTTTGAAGTGTTTTAAAGAGTGATTTTCAACAGTTGATGGTATTTTTAGTACAGGGAAATTTTTTAATAATTTGTTCTGAATCAGTGATTACAAAAAACCCAAAAAAACAAGTCCTTTTGTAACTTGTAGTTAATCATGCTTTTAGGGGAGGAGGATGCTAGATGCTATCTTGATTTGCCTTTCCAGCCTTGTTGTTTGCAGTTCCAGCAACTGTATTAGAGATAATTATAATTTTTTTTACTTACTCTAATAAGTATCCTTTTTAGTAATTAGATTGCACACTTGCTTTTTATTTAACCAGGACTGCTAAATAGACTAGTAAAAATGTATAATGCAACCGTTTGCATTATATGAAGGGAATATATAAGAAATATATTTATCCAAAAACAGGCTCACAGTGGAATTGAAGGATGATTCTGATGGTGTAATGTGCAATAGCTGGTTGCTGATTCTAGCTTCACAGACTGAACTGTTTGAGGGTACAAAAAGATAAATAGAATAATTTTCATGATGGAGAAATGTGATTCTTGGTTAATAGGGAACAAGGATGGCCTTGTGGTCAAAACATGATTTTTAAGAATAGACTGTACATCGTCTCCTTCCTCATGCACAGATGAGCTCCCTGACCTTTTATCTGTATTCCTGGTGTTACCTCTGACTCCTGCAGCTGTAGACTTTGAAAGCCCTGTTTGGGAGAAGGGGAATGAACAAAAAGCTGTGTCTTGCATTTGAAATTTCATGAAACAATAGGTAGTTCCACTTTTTCAGGGTGTCAGAGAAACAATTCCAGGCATGGATTTATTTTTTTATCCATTGGTAGATTGCCTTTTTTGCAATTCTAGTACTTGTACTGTTCTGCTTGATTACTTGGGAAATCTCCATCTGAACTGCTGCATAAATGGCTGTGGAAAAGTGACAGTCAAATTACCAGCTTGCTCTTGCTCTCTTTTTAAGGAGCAAAGCTTGCTAATAAAGGCCTTGGAGGATTCCAATGAATAGGAAATTATCTCTAGTGTCATTTTAACAGGTTTGCAGTTCTGGGCTTTGGTGCATATTAATGTTTTGAAAGCAATACGAATTCTAAAATCAAAAGTAGCTGAAGACCCTGGAAATGTACAGTGACTTCAGGTGAAAGAAGATTATGCTGAACTCCTGAATTTTCCATGGCTACGGTGATAAGCAGCAAGACATGCAAGGCCAGTTTTATTCAGGCTTAAAGAGAAAATAGCAACAACTGATTTAGAGGAGAAAATGTGCGTTTTTATAATAGTTAAGGTTTTTTTGCTTTTTTTTTGAAGAGTAATGTTTTAGACATTAAGTTGTATATTCACAGCTGCTGGCTTACTGCTCAGTCCTCTTTTGTCAGCTTGATCTACTGCTTTTGTGTTTCTTCCAGCAGTTTGTGAAGAGATTCCAGGTTGGCTTGGAAGGAATTTTAGAGATCACTAGTAAAGTCCTCTTCCCAGAGGTAGGATCCACAGCTGGATCTGCAGTAATAAATATTTCTCTAACTTGTGAATCTCTTGTGAAGGTGTTTTCTTAGCTTCCTTGGGTAGCTATATTATGTCAGTTCTTCACTACTGCTATTTAGAATTTTTTTTCCTCATCTGTAACCTAAATCTTCATGCCTAATTCCACTAATTTTTTATGCTGTTTCTGGGGATGTGAGGAAGCATCCATCATCATTGCTCATAACAGCTTTTTATGATCTGAAAGAAGTTGTCCTGTCACCTTAGGCTAACCTTTTTTAAGACTAAATTCTCTGGTCTTGACAGCCTTCCCTAGCACAAATTGCCTGTCATTTTCCTGCTCTTGTTAACTTCCTTTCCATTCCCTTCCAGCTTGTCTTTTGCAATCCTCTGTACAGGGATTCACAAAACTGGACACAATATTCTGTCTCAGGCTATAACAGAATCAGCAAATGATTTCTGATCTTTATTTACAAAACAATCTTAGTTCTCTGTAAGTTCTTACACAATGCACCTCCTGTTTACACATCCTAGATTGGACATCTAGTCTGCTGTAACCCTGCATTGTTGTATCTTTTTGTTTACTCATTCCATCTTTCCTGTTCTGTGCATTCAACTTATTTCAAAAGTGTATGTTCGTGGGGATTTTCCCCTTCTTTTTATACTTGGCCTTGGAGTTGCATCTGATTGTATTTTGTTCAGGTTTTTTTTCCTTATTTTTGAGGTAATTTTAAATGGGAGGGGGGAGAAGCATGTGTGTGCTCGGAACTCTGAGTTGGGTATTAGTTGCTGAATTTATTTATTTATTAGTTCTTGATAGATCTGTTTCTTATTATGTTGCTTTACGGTGATAATGAAAATACTCTGTAGAAATGGAACAGGACAAACCCAAGGGAATTTTCTTTTTGACATACTTTTCCAAGTCCTGGTGATTGCCAATCTCCTGATAGTTGCCTTTTGGATATTTTCTCCATGATTTCCTATACTGTATTTTTTTTACTTTGCCAATGAGAATGGGGAGTCTGGTTTTTTCTTTGTACATTAAGATGCTTTGCTTTATTGATTACATCATATATTCTCCCAGGAATCAGTTACATGGCATTGTTTTATTTTTGAGAAGAATACAAAAATCCTTAAACCCTGAATCTCACATGTTAATCTTCTTTGTGTTTACCAAATGACTAATGTCATGTTGTAACTCCCTGTCCCCAAGTATTTTGATCTGTAGTTTGGAAAGCCCTCTGCCTTTAAATGGAAGTGCTTTGATTTGCCTTTTTGAGTTCTGCTGACCTCTCCTGTTCTCCTGAATTCTCAAAGTAAATTGATTAAGACAGTCTTCTTAAGTACTTTGAGTGAATTTCAGTGGCTCTTGCTATCTTCAGCACATTTCTTCATGCATACAGCAATTTTCTTTCAGATTTGTTTTCATTCTTATCCTAAAAAGCATGGAAAACTTAAACCACCTGTGCATTCTTTGGTATTTTTTAAATCGCAATGGATTTTTATTTTGGTCACTCAATATAAAGTATCTTTCATTATTTTCCCTTGTAAAATACAATTCATTATACCCCTTTGCCTTTCTGATTGATATTTACATGCTTTTGCTATTTCACAGTGATGTTTCTTAAAGTTCTTGTTGCATTTTGTACAATTTTGTGATTATTGTTTTGTAAGTATTTAGGGTGAAGCTGGTTTTGGCCTGTTACCATCCTGTTGTTACAGTGGAACACTTTCACACTGTGCCTTTAAAACAGCCAGGGAAAATGTATAAAATGATTAAAATATGCACATAGGATGCAGCACATAAGACAACATGTCTCGAGGAACATTGCTCGTATGATGAAGAAAAGTTTGCATGCATTCAGTAGTAGATAACATTAAAACCATTTTGGTATTTGTTTACATTCATGTAGAGAAATCAGATTGTAAGTAAAACCTGTTGTTAAGTATTTACATACTCATTTGTGGACAGTAGCTACTTTTAGGTTTCTGAACTGTACATGCTCAATACTGTTAAAACTTAAATCTGTTAATTAACGTGGAACTATTAAAGAACTAGAACAGCAAGACCTCCCAACAGTAAATGTTGGCTGCGTTATCATGCCCAATATTGTTCCATCACATACTAATTATGCTTAAGTAAGAGAAAAGTGAATTGCAACATACCCTGGTGATTACTGAGTAGGATAAGCTTGGGAAAATGCTTTATTTGCCTTGCGTATGACCTTTCAGTTGTTTTTTGGATTGTATTCTGTTACTGAGATGTTCACCTTGCATCTGAAGGTAAATTCTGTGATATGGAAAGAAATAATTACTCAGAAAAGACTGGAATTATTTAAGGCTTCGATTGGAATGTGGAAGAACATAGTGGAGATTTAATCCTGGTGAAGGGTCGTTAGATGGTCAGTTCCTATATGCATGGATTTGGGAAGTTCTGCCTTAAAAAGCACGTAGGTCAAGTTAGAAAAATAGGAGTTACAAGACTTTTCTACCCTTTGTGCTGCAACATATTTTATTAAATTTTATTTGATGATTTGGAAGGTGAAAGGAATATTGGTTTGTTTTTTTCTATAAGTCATGGTTTAGTGAAGTTTTCACAGAATCATGGGTTGGAAGAGACCTTGAAGGATCAACTAGTCCAACCCCTTGTCCATGCACAGGGACATCTTTCACTAGATCATGCTTTCTTTACATTTTCCAGTTATTACAGGATTGTGGATTGTTTCCTAAAGCAGCTGATACCTCCTCTGTTCAGTCATCTTACTTTTGGGCCTTGAGTTTTACTGTTTTGACATTATGAAAGTGGGGAATAAATCAGAGAGCTCTTTTTGACACCTTGTGGAGTTTGCATGTACATATCAATGGTAGACACATTCAAACAGTTATTTTAACATCAGAAACTCCTATCAATACAGCATGGTTTAATTTTGTGAGGACTTCTGTGGGATTGTCTGGAATTAACATGGAATTATTGAGAAACTACTAGTATTTTTCCCTATTACAACTCCTTTTTCAGTGAAGAATATAAACATTTCATTCCTGTATCTCTTGAACTTTTCTTGCCTGTTTTTTCTGGGGTTCATTCAGCTCTGTAAACAGTGCAAGTCACTCGCTGGGAAAGCCAAGCTCCGTGTTGTCCATAGAGGATGTCTCTGTCAGAGGGGCCAGGAACTCTCCTCGTGGTGTGGTAGGAAGGTGTTGCAAAATTTATTAAGTTTGGACTTTTCTCCTGTAAAACAATCTGTGGGAAGGCTTTTGATGGGGGCTGTCTCTGCCACGGGCGTGCTTGTTTGGAAGCTGCTCTTTTGGGCCTGTTAGCTTCTGAGTCTTTTGTAATAGCAGAAAGAGGAAGCGAACAGTGAAATCCCTTTAATAGCATATTTCCTGGTTGAAGTGACTTATCAGTGAGGCCTAGACAGAGGCAACGTCATTTCCTGGATTACTTCTCTTCAGTCTGAACTGTCTGTTTTACTGTATAATCTTTTGACCCAGCTTTTTAATTGTAGTGAATTTTTGTATTAAGTAATGTAAACTAGGTCTTTCAGTGAAAATGTAAAGCTCTAAGGAAACAACTTTTGACAAAATGCTAATGTGCAAGACGAGTCTTTCATAAACTACCTGTTGATAAGAACTTGGAATGTCTTACCTTAAAATTCTGTTTAAAAGCTTAGTCTTGTCTTTGAAAGAGTATGATAATAAGATTTCTGCACAGGGATAAAAAATGTCGCATTTTCTGTTCCTTGCAATGATGATACTAATCACCTCTATTTGGCACGAGCTGTAGCTGGCTGTCTTCAAGAATTAGGATGCTTCCAAATAGTTAGTAATAGTCAGTTGCACTTTTTTAAATTTCCATTCATTAATAGCTACTTGTGAAAATTGTTACCAGGAGTCCATGAAAAAGAGCTAAGAAAAAATTAGCTGCAAATATGGTTCTCAGTTTTTGTAGCCCACAAAAAATGTTGTGGGAACAGAATGGCACAGGGGAAAAAACAGTGGCATCTGAAATTTTATTGTACAGCTCAGTTTAAATTGGAAGTTATGGTTGGTTTGGACCTTGTAATCCAACTTCACAAAAATTTTTGTTGGGGATGATAACTTTATTCTTTTCCCTGACATTTTGTGCAATATGGAAGTCAAGCACACTAGAAATGGGTTTCTTGGTCAACTGCTAAAGTACTTTTGCAAGAAAAACATTAAAATACCTAGTGACCTCACTTCTCTTCCCCCTCAAAATATGAAGAACAAAAGTATGTCGTGCTGATTTTTGTTAGCACGGAGTGCTTTTGCATATCCCTTAAAATGTCTATGCAGTTGTTAGGGTTCATGAGAATATTGTGTCAGTCGTGGTGAAAGAAGAATGTTGGAGTTTGGTGTTGTGTGTAGACTGTCGGGTAATTGGAATTGATGCTTCGTTGAGCTAGATAAAATCCTAAAAGGTGGCCCACCTGTTTTCCACTGGGTCCTTCTCTACACATTGCAAAGTGAGGATCCATATTTCTGCTGACACACTGTGCTGCAGAATGACATATCCTTTTCTGAAGGTGGTGTTTGGTAAATAAAGGCTAGTATGGATTCTATTATGTTATTTTGCAGAAAGTCACATCAAGTCAGTACTTTCTGTTGGATTTGTCCATGTTATTCGGCAGTACCTGTGCAGTTCATACAGTGACTAATCCATAAGTCTTTAACAACTTTGTTGCTTTGATTTGGTTTCATTTTTTGTAAAAAATGTCATCAAAATTAAGAATAGGAAGTCTTCTGTCCCTCTGAAAGATTAGTGTGATGTCCCGGTGATGATCCCTTTATTCTTAATGGGTCCTGCAGGAACAGTTATGGTCAAGCTGAAATAATCCCTATAAATACTGTTATAAAAGCAACTTCCATGCCTTCTTTATTGACTTCCCTTTTTGCTTATTAACAGTGTTCTACGTTTCTGTTAGGAAGTTCTAAAACTCAGTGTGTAAGAAGACCTTTTTAACAGTTCATGTTACATAGATTCAAGAGTAAAATTCCACCTTTTCTCTGTGCAGCAGTGGAAATATTATGGGTGTTACAGCACAGAATGTTTGTGGTTGGCAAGAACCTCTTGAGATCATCTGGTCCAACACCCCTCTCATTGCAGGGTCAGCTACAGTAGGTTGCCTGGGAACACATCCAGTCAGGTTTAGAGTGTCTCCACTGGTGGAGACTCCATAACCTCTCTGGGCAATTTGTTCTAGTACTTGACCGCTCTCACAGGAAAAAAAGTGTGGCTTGCAGATAGAATTTCCTATGTTCTGCCTTGTGTCTGTTGTCTCTTACCCTGTCCATGAGCACTGCCTTTTCTTCAGTCTCCCATCAGGTACTTACACACATTGATGAGCTCCTCGGCTCCCAGTCTTCTCATCTCAGGCTGAGGAGTCCCAGCTCTCTGAGCATTTCCTCTCTTGAGAAATGCTCCGGTGCCTTAATGTTCATGGGCCACACTCCAGGTGTGACCTCATCAGTGCTGAGTAGGGAGGAAGAGTCATCTGTTGTTTACCAGGACCCTCAGGTCCTTTGCAAAGCTGCTCTCCAGCTTGTCAGGCTGCAGCCTATACTTGGTGCCTGGGGTTATTCCTCCCCAGAAGCAGGACGTGGCTTTTGCCCTTAGAACTTTGTGACAGTCTTCTCTGTCCAGGGATGCACAGCTGGTGACTGGCCTCCACCTGGACTTGGTGCCGCTGACCACAGTCTTCTGGGCCTAGCCTTTCAGCCAGCTTTAATCATTTGTCTAACCTGTACTTTGCCAGCATGTCTGTGGTGCTTCCCAAGGTGCTTTCATTTCTTAGTAGGTAATAAATAAATAAAGAACGAAATCTCTTAGTTTTGAGAATGGTCTTAAGTGTCTAATATGTTTTGTGGTAAAAAGTGACATCTCCACAGAGGCTGTCTTATTTTTGTTTATGTGCGTATTTAGGACAAAGTAGCTTTCAAAATGTATTTAATAATCTTAGGCCTTGTGTTTGACTCTAGTCAGGTGGATATGTTATTAGAATGAGTATAATAATTTTAGTGATATTTTCAATAAATTATACCTTCCCAGATATATTAATAAAAAAAATTATAAAATCAGCAGGTTGTTAGCTATAGCCTCAGTTATTAAGAAGACTGAAGAAGCTGTCTAGTTCTGTTGGCTGCCTGTTAATAAACATGATGTAGGTTCTCTGACTTAAATCTCTGTGATGCCCTATCAAGGCTCAAAAACCTGAAGAAACAGTCTCAGGATTTTGTTCTTGGAGCAATAAATAAAGCTGCCAGTTCAAACTGAATATTGGAGTTGCCAACAGTGAATGGTGTCTCTGGCTCCTTTTGGTATCTGAAACTAATTTTTAATTGTATTTATCCCTGTGTGACTGGAAGGGTCTTTGTTTTTTTCAAGAGTAATTTTTTTTAAGATTTTCTGGCTTGCAGAAAGGTTGAATTGAGCTAAGTCTTGTAACAGGCATTTGAAATACTATTTTTAGTTTAGATTTGGTGATCTCATCCCTTGCCATTTTGAGAGGTCTCAATTGTTTTCTGCTGAAGCGCTGATAATGGGTAGCAGAATGGTATGCAGAGTTCTGGCTTGTCCTCTGTTGAGTCACTTAGAAAAAGTAATCTCGTCTGGTGAGCCTGAACTATGTGATGAATTGTCTTCTTAAGTTTAGGTGACATCTTGCTTCCAAGAAAAATGTGCCGTTGTTTTTTGAATATCCAGAATGAGAAGATAGAGAGACTGTGATCAGAGCAATAATAAGGATAATACAAACATAAAGGTTTTTTGCAGGAAAAGTGTAACAGAAATAGGAAAAATGGATTGACTGAATTCAGTATCTTAAATCAGTGTTTAATGAGTAAGATTACTTACTGATTAAGATTAAAACTGCTACTCCAGTTTAAGTCCTAGTGCCACTAATCAGTGGTAATATAGCTGTACTGTTTATAGAACTTGGAGCCAGTCAGTGTGTGTTAGCTCCTCTGCTGGTTTATAAACATACTTGAGAGCTTGTTTGATTTGCCTACTAGGAATGTAATGCATGCTTGAATAATATATAATCAGTCTCAGTGTAGTAGTTTTAGAAAAGCTGTTAATTAAGATTTTAGAACTCAGTTAACTTGTTTTTATTTTTGTCTTTCAGGATGGCTTGAATTCTTTGGTCCTTGATCTGGATTATCCAGCGCTGAGGAAGAACAAGAACATTGATAATTTCTTAAATAGATGTAAGTTGCAAGTGGCCCTTGAACAATGACATAGTTTGATCTCAGTCGTAGGAAGCTGAGTGGTCAAAAATGGTTTGCTGATGGTCATTGTACTGATTGTTATAACTCTGAGCTTCTATATTCAGAAAGCTTTGGAGGACCTTTTATTACAGAGAGAAGTTTCATTTTGGGGAGTCATTATATTGCTGAAAATATGTTGAAAAATACGAGCTGTAGATTTTTGTTTCCTAAATACAGTTGGAAAAATCCTTTTATCTTATTTTTTTATCTTACAAATGTGTAGCTACATAATTTACTATATCCAAGGTATTATTCTTCAGGAATTCATTACACAAAATGCCAACATTGTTTATATAGTCATATTTAATCTAACCCACAGTCTTCTGTGGGTTTTTAAAACTAAACTGTCATACCTTAAAGTCTGTTGGTGCATTTTTGAACCTTTGCGTAGCTGTGTGTGATTCTCTCCAAATTAGTTGTGGACAGGATCTTATAGTTCATTGAGCATATGAAAATGGAACACTGTTACATCACAGTAGCTGTATTTTGTCTTTTCAAAGTGTTTTATATCCATGTACATAAACAGATTTTTTTTCTTGTAAAAATAGTGGATTATTTGTTTTAAAATGTAAATTGCAGTGAATAAGCCTTCTTGGAACAACTGTGCTTTGTGGGAGCTTATTTTGAGATCTCTCTTTTAAAAAACCTTTTATATTGCATATGTCAAGGTTATTGCAGATGCAGTCTTATCAGCAACTCCTTTTTAGATTCTTTACTGGTAAGAACTGTATGTGTCTATCCTCTGTTGCCCTGGGACTCCTTGAGATATCCACTCACACTCCTCACTTAATTGGTGGCTAGTGGAGTAATTTGTGGTGAGTTCTTTTGTCTGTAATTCAGTGCTTCTCTGTGAGGTTTGGCCGTGTAGATGGACACATCTTTACAGTTGCCAGTAAAGTCTCACTTGGAGAAATCACTTAAAATACAGTAAATAAGAAACAGCACATTAGGAAGTAGAGACATACCTTGGGATTATTCTCAGTTCGAGTTCAAAGGAATTCAAGCTGATATTTGTGAAAGAAAGGGTCTGTAACAGCATTTTAAGTATTTTTGTTACCTACAATTGAACACTGTATGTGTAAAGTAAGGGGAAAGCCCAATGAAAATGACATAAATAAAATTTATCAATAACTTCTATGAGCTGGTCAGATTCACTTGTACATTACAGTGGGAAAAGAGTTTAACCTTGTGAGCAGGTTGGGTTTGGTCGGTTGGTGTGTGTTTGTTTTCTGCAGTCCCTGAACACTGTTGTTGCCTGTCTTCCCATGTTTGAAGGCTGTTACTCCTTGTTTCCTCTAGGTTCTCTCTCGTTGTAGTAAATATTATTAGGTATCTGATGTGGCCTGCAGGCTACCAGCAATGACAGAAACATGAAAATATACTTTTCTTGACAATTTTATTCCTGCCTCTTTTTTGTTAAATCAGCTGATAGTAATACAGTCGAAATAGCCAGATACTAGTTAAAACATTCTGAGATGCGTTACAAAAAATTTTGCAGTAGTTAATAAAGAGTTTTCAGGGCTGCACTTCATCCTTACCTGCTGAACTTTATAACAAGCATGTTTCACCTGACTATTTTGGCTCATAAATCGTGTGTCAGTGCATCTCTCTTAAGAGTCACTGATGTAACTTCTGTCCTGTTTCTCTACTGCCTGGGAGAGAATGAAAAATAGTGCTACGTATCTTCTGTGATTTACACTTTAAAAAAATAATTCTGAAATAAGAATTTTGTAAACATTTGAGGTTAGTACTGTTTTGGCATTGTGATGGAAAGACTCAGTCCTGCCACAGTGATGTCTTTCAGAGTCCTTTCCAACACAGGTGTTTGTGTGGTTTTTTATGTCCCATGCTGGGGAACTGACAAAATTAATGCAAAGAGTGGGGTGATTAGTTGTTTGGTTTTGTTAAAACTAGTCAGGTAGAAGAAAAACGAAGACCTGTTTCTGATTTTCATTTCACTTTGCTGATATTTTGCTGTCACAAAATGAGCTGTTCGGGTGCAGGAAGAAACAGGACAACAACTGGTTTCTTATTGGCATTGCCGTTTTATGCAATTTAAACTTGCTGAACCCATAGTTCATGTCCTCTTGGAAACTGTTCTGAGGGTAGCAAGGATCAGTGGAAAGAGTGTTAGATGTGCTTGCTGAAGCCTTTAGCTACCTTGGACTTGGAAGAAGAGTTGGGAATTTTATTAAGAATCTATGGAACTCTAAGCTGTTGCTCTCTTAGGTTTGGGAACAGTGAGTTCTTGTCTCCTGTGATTTTTCTCAGCATCCGAAGAACTGTAGCAAATGCCTAGATGAGAACTACTGTCAAAAGGTTCTGACAGACTCTGATGAGCAGTCTGTGCCAGGGGCCTTGGAGCCTGCATCCCTCCTCAGGGCTTCCTGAGGCAACCACGGAGAGATGGCAGGGCCGTCCTGTGAGTTAGCAGTGCGGTGCGTAGTGAAGCAGCTGAGGCAGAGTCATTGCGGTTGTTTTAATCCACAGTATACAAATCTTCAAAAATTGTGGAGAACTCTAAATAAACATCACACTTTTGGTCAGTTTAATCACTTAATTCTTCCACAATAACACTTTGAGAAAGAAACTTTTTTTCCAACACATTCCCAGGGCATTGCATGCACCCTACTTCCAGCCTACATTAGGTCATTGCTATTCAGGTTAATGTTTTATTAATAGCTTATTTTAATTTAAAAATTAAATACTTTGCACTTCAGCTGAGACATTAATTGATGTTCAGCTCAACTCAGAGTTTCAAGCTGAAACTCAGACGTTTCAACTCATTTCAAAAGGCAATTTATTAATTGCCCATACTGTAGGAGTTTGGTGCATGGTGTTCCTGTGACCGCTTTGCAGAAGCAGCCTATTCACTTGTTCAATAGGCAAGAAATTCTTTCATTGCCTGTTTTCCCTTCCTATTCTGATTTCTTACCACTTTTTCTGAGGTACTGAACAGAAGTGGAGCCTGTATTTGCTGTAAGAGGCACTTTAAGTATCTCATACAATGCAACCATTCCTTTTCAGTCTTCTATGTTGCTTTAATCAGCTGTTTGGATTCTGGTTTAATGGTTGGGGTTTTTTATACTGTTCATGGAACAGGAAAGCATAATGCAATATTTAATTTCCAAAACAATGAGAGGAATCTCATAGTCCTCTGAGAGCAAAAACTAGTTTGCTTATTTTAGAAAAGAACGCTGAGTTTTCCAGCATGGGCTTGGTGTAACAAATCATTCTTGGTCTTTTCTTTTCCTCTTCTGTCATCTAGGCCAAGGCAATAGGTTGAGTAAATTCTTCCAAGTCACTGTCTGTGCCATCTGAGATTTGTCAAGTGTTGAATCATGTCTTAGTGGCATGTGCCTTTTTTGGTGGTCTCCTCTTCAGGTTCTACTTTGTCTGTTGGCTGCTTTAACTTCTGGGAGCAGAAAGTTAAATAGTTAAACAACAGGTTTAAGTGACAATTGAAAATATTCGGTAATTTACAATCTTATCATCAGGAATAGAAGGGCGCAAAGAATGGATTTTTAGTAAGTCCAAGCAGCAGTGCAGGTTGTGGTGCCATCAACAGGCCTGGTACAATTCAAAAGTCTTGACTCCCTCAGTGGATCAGTGATTTCCTGTGCACTATCCAGCATCACTCAAGAATTGGAAACCTGTGTTAAAATGATTTGCTGATATTTTGTAGGTTGGCAGACTTGCAGAGTGTAACGGCAATGGGCATATTCACAGTAGAAGGAACATTTAGTACCGATGTGACACTTGTGAAGGAGCTTTGCTGACCCCCTGAAGAAACTTCCTAGAAAGTTGCTTTGGTGATTTTCCTCTCCAGGCAGACCCTGGCAGTTCACGTGGAAGTTTTATCTGTTAAGATTAATTTCTTGCAAAATTGACGGTTCTGGTTCCTTCCTGTGCCTTTCATTATGTCGCTCGAAGCTGCTGACTCCTGTGCCAGCCATGCGGTTACCAACAGGAACGCCTCATCCGGTGTGGTGTGAGTGCCTGCCATGGCTGTAGCTCTCTGTGCTCCCTGCTTCCTGCCAGCAGCACTGATGAGATGTCATTTGCCAAGAAGACTCTTAGAAACGTAGTGTACTGCAGAACTTATATTGAGTTAAGGAGCTAATTGCTCCTCTGGTTTTCATTTGGCTTCCCTAAGGCCACTCCTTGCCAGTTGCCTCAGCAGGTTGGGCTCCGGTTCCATTCTTAATGACATTGTTCTAGTAAGAGTAGGGATGGGAGAGGTATCAAATAAACAACTTTCCCAAGCAGAGCATGAAAGGCACAGTGTTTACGACAGAATGTCTCAGATGTATAAACAAGTTATATGTCAGTGTTATTAAGCACTTTTCCATTTGGGTACTCGGTAGATACAAAGCAATTCAGTCTTGCCATCAGGCTTATTTTCATTAAGACAGGGTTTGTTCTCTGCAAGCCAGAGGGCTGCTGCTTTCTGTTTCCCTGTCTTCTGCTCTTTTTGTCTATGCAAGTCAAAGTACTTCTTGTGTCCACCTCTCTTTCCTCGGGGGGGAGAAGCGCTACCCTGTCTGAAGCTGTGCTTTCTGGTTAGTGCTGCTTCTGCAAGGTCTCCAGCAGCTTCCTGTTCTTCACACACCTGTGACCACATATTATGTATGCACCCCTAATGACTTCAAACTTTCTGTTGTGCTTTCTCTTTGCTTTTGGTCGGCTGTGGGATTGCAGCACTTCCTGGCTGTACTTCAGTTTGACTTCTGGCCGGACTTTTGCCTAGGGCAGCAACTTTTGACTTAACATGCTCCACAGCAGCACTCACTGACTGACTGTGTCTGATCTGTGGGGTAAAAGTGCAATCCTTTGCATTTTTATTCATCATATATACACAGCCCAGAACTGCTCAATACACATTCTTTTTTAGAAGAAAATAGCCTTCATATGACCTTTTTTTTTAATTTTTATTTTAAGAAGCAGAAAAGCTTGGTATTCTCCTCCTCCCCACCTCCCTTTACTCTCCTAGTCAGGTATTTTTTCTGTTTTCACAGGCATTTGCAACCTTCAGCCGCATTCTTGCTGCCAGCTGTCACTGACTGATTCAAACACTCTGCCCTTTCAGAAAGTGAAACTTCATTTGTTTAAAGGTTACAGTGTAATTTTCAAATAGTAAATCAAAAGCTGTCTTTAAACACTTGATATCCAGCATTCCTGGTCTTTCTTGTGTTAAAGAAGAAAATTGAGTCATAGGTGATGATATTCTCACGTTTTAGAACTTTTATTCGAGTGTCACAATATTTTTGTAAGATTCCGTTATATTGTGAGACCGTGGAGCCCATCTAATGACTTTCTTTAAACATAACATTTTTCTTCTGCTGAGCTTTGTGCTATTGCAAATTCATGAGGCTGTAAGATACAATCTGTGGTATCTGTGCATACAGATACCACAAATTTGCAAACTTTCCTCTGTGAAATCTTCTTAAAATTCAGAACTCTGCTAAAAGGCTACTGTTGGAAAGGTCTCCTGCACCTTGAATTAGATCATGTTATATGATACATGAACTAAATCATATGATTCAGCATGGGTTGCAACTATGGCAGGGCTTTAGGGTTAATCTGAGCTTGCCTTCTTGCACCCCTGTCTCTTTTTGGTTCAGATTAGTTCCATGCATTGATTATCTGTTCCATATCTGTAAAATTCTATGCTAAAATTGACAATCCATCTGTATAACTCATACCTTCACAACTGTTTCATCCCTAGATGATACTATTTTAACTAAGACTATTAAATCTCAGTTAAAGTTGTTGGGAGGGATGACTTCATTGGTCTCTCAAGAGGAGCAAAGTGGAGAGGTTGGTCTCCTCCCTGGGACCCAGTGACAGAACAGGTGGGAATCGTTCAGCTGCACCAGGGAAGGTTCAGACTGGACATTATGAAGCATTTCTTTACCAACTGGGTGGTCAAACACTGGAACAGGCTTCACAGATGGTCAATGGCCCAAGCCTGTCAGTGTTCAAGAGGCATTTGGACAATGTCCTTAAGAATATGTTTAACTGTTAGTCAGTCCTGAAGTGGCCGGGCAGTCGGACTGATGATTCTATGGGTCCCTGCCAACTGACAGGGCTCTAGACTATCCTGTCCTAGTCCATCTCTTAGCTAAGCAAGTAAGATTTCTCCATTCTTGGCATTTCACAGGGATGATAAAATTGTTAACTCTTTTGTTGCTTGCTTCATATATTGGGTTTTTCATTATTTAATTGCAGTATTTAATGCTTAAAGAGTTTCACTGGGACTGTAGAAACTTGGTTTATAGTTTCTGCATTCTATTTTGAACACAGAAATATTCCCGTGAGTTTCTGATCATAAATTGAGCTATGTGAAGCTACACACAAGTTTTTCAATGTGTTGAAATACCTGCCATCTCATTTCACACATCTGAAAATATTTGAAACATCATAGAAACATGTGAAAATAAATTCATGTGATTCCTGCCGCACATGAGAGATGACACTGTATTCAAACATGTAATTGCACATTCTCTCTGCTTTGAAATTTGCTGATTTTCCTTCTCTACTGCTACTTCCTGTGGATTTTCATTTACTGTTATTTGTCTTGTGCCAGAGCTTCTGATCTGTAGTTAACCAAGCTTCCAAACACAGTCTTCCCTTCTCAATCTGCAAAATTAGTTCACATTATTAACAAAATAATAAACTTGGTGTGGGTGAAGCACTGTTACTGTCCTATGCTTCCTGTGCTAGCTTTCCTGATTCACTGTCGAAAACAGCCTCAGAATTCTCTCAACATCCTTTCCCGTTCACACTCTGAATTACTTCAGTCTTATTGGTACACTGAATGTAGCAAATTTTTTTACTTTTTGAGGTTTTAAGTGCCTCTGTCCTTACAATTTTACTAGCAGACTATTCCTTCGTTAATGTTAATCTCTCCACTTCCCTGTCACATCTTCAGAAGAAAGTTGCATTTTTGTATTGCACAGGTTAGGAAGTATCTCTGGAGGTCAAGCAGTCCAACTCTGCTCAAAGTCAAACCAGTTTTGATGTTATATCAGGTTGTTCAGGTCCCTCTGCAGTTAATTTTGAAAATTTCCAAAGGCAGAGGTTTTGTAGCTCTACTGGACAGTCTGCTCCCTTCTCCAGTTCCTGGTATTCGCTTCCTAAAAAGTAAGATTTCCAGCGTTTCAACCTGTCTGCTGACTCTTGTCCATTCACTTTGTACCCCTGAAAAGTAAAGCCTCATTTCAGCTTCCGTTGAGGCCAACCATTTATTCATCCTTGAGCTGAACAATTCCAGTTCTCTCAGCTTCTCTGTGAGCACCATGTGAAGTATCTTGGTGGACTTCTAATAAGCTAGGGAATGTTTTGATAATTTTCATACATTGGGGACCCCAACGTTAGAGATAGCATTGCAGATACGGTTTCGCAAGTGCCAAGTAGAGGGGGAAATCTACTTCCCTCAACCTACTGGCTGTGCATTTACCAACAGAAACTTACATGCAGTCAGTGCAAGGGCTGGCTGCTCATTCCTCTTTGCTTGGCTTGTTGTCCACCAGGGCTGTCAGGTCCCCTTTCTCAAGGTGCCGTCCTGTACTGTCGTTTGGAATTGTTCCATTCCAGCTACAGGACTCTGCACTTGCCCTTGTTGAACTCTGTGAGCTTCCTGTCAGCTCATTTACTCATCCTGTCTGGGTCACTCTTGGAAGCCACCCTGCCCTCCAGTGTATCAGCTTTGAACTTAAAACCACTGACTGTGACTGCAGCAAGTGTTCCACTCACCTGGTAATTTCTCTGTGCAATCTCTGTTGGCCTGGTTTGGCTACAAAGATGCTTTGAGGTTCTGTATTAAAAGTCATGCTATAGGAAAGGATGTGTGCACTGCTCTCCCCTTGTCCACCAAGACAAACATCTCATCATGGAAGGAAATCAGGTAATCAAACACATTTTGCCCTTTTTTAGATCGATTATGGCTGTTCTCATCTTTTCTTGTTCATCACGTTCTTGGAAGTGGATTCCAGAAGGGTTTGCTCTGTGGGTTTTGTAGACAGTGTGGTCAGGCTGCTGTTCCAGCCTGTAGCTTTCTGAATCCTCCCTGTTGCCCTTCTAGAACATGGACATGACATTTGCCCTTTGCCAGGAATCAGGAGCCTCCCCAGTTTGCCATGACCTTTCAAAGGTGATAGAGAACAGTCTGGTAGTGGTGTTGACTGGGTTGTTCAGCACACTTGGATGTATCCTGTGTCATCTCATGACCTGGTGTATGTCAAGTTGGTTTTACTGGTCCTTAACTTCCCCTACTGCGATACCTTGCTGCCCCACACTCAGCTATTACCTTTGAGGAGCTGGGAGGCCTGTGGGCAGAGCTTGAGAGCGAAGTGTGAGGCAAAAAAGGCTTCAAGTATGGTGATCTTCTCCATGTCCATGGCACTAGATCCCCTACATCACTGAGAGCAGTGGGCCCATGTTTGCCTCATTCTTTTTTTTATTGCCACTGTATTTATAAAGGCTCTTGTTTCCCTTCATAATTGTGGCTAGTTTCAATTCCAGCTGAACTCAGCTTTCCCAATTCCATCTTTGCTTGTTTGGGACATTTCTGCTGGAATGTCCTCATACTTGTTTGGACATCTCTGCTTCCATGTTCCAAACCTTCCCCTTTTGTGCTTGTGTTGAGGCAGAGGTTGCCTGTTCAGCTGGACTGGCTCCCTACCATTGCTGCTTGATTTCTAGCTAACTAGAACAGACTGTTCTTGTGCTATTAACATGTCATCTTTGAAGATCAACCCACTCCTCTGCCCTTCACAGCAGCTTTCCCCAGAATCCTGCCAGTGAGTTTCCCCAACAAGCTATAGTCTGTTCTGCTGAAGTCCAAGGTCTGCTATTCTCCTTCCCCAGTTCTGTTACGAGTCTTAATTTCCACCATCTCACAGTTGCTTCAGCTGAGGCTGCCACGGACTTTGTCTCCCTGGGCCAGATCATTCTTGTTTGTGAGTAATAGATCAGAGTGCCTCCCTGATTTGGCTCATTGCTTGTTGGAACAAAAGAAATGTTCTTGATCGTCCGGCATCTCCTGGATTGCTTGTAGCCTGCCAAGCTGCTCTTTGTGAATAGCTTGGAATGGTTAAGCTATTTACTAGATGTTCATTATCATTAACTCCCTTAGACTATGTAATCTTTAATGTCATACTGGATTAACTTTATTTCTGATCCCTTTCCCCTCCTGTATTCAGATCTGAGATTTCCATTAATGCCTTTCTAGGGATCAAATTCCATGGTATTTGACCATGTGATCTCACAATATACACCTCTGCACCTCTCTGAATATAAGCATCCACAGCTTTTCATACAATTTCATGCTCTCCCTGGTAGAGTTCTTGCTCCAGCCACCTGTTTTGCTTTGTTTTGTTCTTCCTCTAAGTGTGTGCGGGGGCTTGTCATGCCTAAGAAAGATTACCTCCAGTATTATGGATTCCATTCATTGCTTCCATTATCTTCTGTCCTTCTAATAAGAATAGATTTTAAAAATGCATTTAGCAGGGAATGTGTTCATAGCAGGCTTCATTTGCAAAATTAAAGACTCTAGGACCTTGCATATTTTTAGAATTTGTCAGAGATCAGAATTTCACTGGTTTCCCTTACAGATTCTCACAATTACCAACAAGACACATAGTGATAGTCAGAGCTTATCTGCAGAAGGTTGTACCAGAGGATACTTGAACAGAGCATTGTAGACATCATTTTAAGAAGTGTAGTGAACACGAAAAAGCACTTTGAGATGGCCAGCAGTTACATACACATACGTAAACTTGAATCAATGGAATAAATGAATGGATCTAAAGTCATATCTTTGCATGATCTGCAGTTGTATGTGAAGGTTATATTCCTTGCCATTTGACTGCTGCTGAACCCTCCAGGTGTGTAGGAGCAGGCTGCAGCCTCAGTGCTTTTGTGTATACCAAGTATTCTGCCTGAGCGTGACAGGCATCCCTGGCTCTCTTCATTGCCAGTCTTCCCATGAGCTTGTGAGTGATGATTATTAGAGGTGTGAAATGAGAATCAGCAAAATTCAGAAGATTTTTCAGTTGTTACAGCTAGAGGTGGAGGGCTAATGATTTACAAAGAATAATGAAAGGAGATATTGAGAGTGACTGCAGATTTCAAGAATTATGAAGAAAGCTCTAAACATTTAAATGAAAATATCTTGGTTTTACTCTCAATGAAAAATGTTAGAGAAAATTCTTGTATTCTGTTAACACATGCATTATGACAACTTCTTTTTGATTTGTTTTAGATGAGAAGATTGTGGAAAAAATCCGAGCTTTACAAATGAAAGCTGAAGACTATGATGTTGTTAAGGTGATTGGAAGAGGGGCTTTTGGAGAAGTGCAGCTGGTAAGAATTCAATTATTTAATGTTCAGAGAGATTTACCACCCTAGCCAAAACCTTCTTCAGTTTCCCATGCTTTATATCTAAAAAATCCATTCTCACAAAGAATAAGTGTTATTTTTATTGTATTGTGAGGTCATTTCTGTGCATAGTAGACAGTACGTCAAGTTTAAAACGTGATGGCTTGGAAGGGAAGGACTTGGGACACAGTTTGCTGTCCTTTGATCAAAATCAAAAAGGCAGCTCATGGCAATTCTAAATTTTTTTTTTAGCCACAAGCATCACTGAATAATAATATCTGAAATCTTCCTATGAAAGAGCAAATGAATAGTGTGGCAAAAGAATTTTGTTTTGCTCCTATAATTGTGATGCTTGCAATGTATTTAACTGGCACAACTCATAGGATGTTTAAAAAACTCTTAGGATGTTTAAAAG
The DNA here is from genome assembly GCA_035583185.1 of Anabacerthia variegaticeps. Taxonomy (NCBI): domain Eukaryota; kingdom Metazoa; phylum Chordata; class Aves; order Passeriformes; family Furnariidae; genus Anabacerthia; species Anabacerthia variegaticeps. Next base: position 101,039,480 of record JAWWEW010000112.1, on the reverse strand, counting down.
ACTCTTTCCTTAATATTATCCCCTCAACATTGTATTCTATATACTATCTACAATAAGAATGGGATTTCTTCTAAAATTTTATTGCAGAGAAATTATATTTTTTTTAAAAAGGCAAACTACAAAAAATAACTTGTGGCATCACACATAGTCTGATTTTAATTGAATTTCAGTTTTTCTCAAACTTCAAAGTCCTATCACACGAAGTGTAGTAGGTGACACAAAAATGTGAACATATGTATAAGATGGCTTGATATGTCAGTTTTGAAATGAGCCTCAGATGTAAGCACCAAATAGAATCTAGAGTGAAAACAACAGGGGTAAGTTATCATGAGCTAACAGATAACTGTGCACCAGCTGATCCAGGATAATTTTCTGTGTAAGCATTTTTGGAGGAAGAGGCATGTGAAACAAGTCAATGGAAAGGGGAACAGCTAATCTGCAGCAATTGAAGCTTGTTATCTTGTTACCACAAGGTAACAAAAATTACCCTTTTGCTTGTGTTTTTTGGCATGGAACTGACATTTTACTGTTCTGGGCTAATTTTGCACTAGGAAGCTGAGAAAATCATATTGTCTTGTAATATATAACCATTTTGGAAAATACAAAGATGTGTTGGAGTTTTGTTGAGGAATGTCACAAGATGTAAGCTGTGAAGTGCTAATAGAAGGTACACAGCGTATAATAACAATAAATTTATGATCCATTTATAACATTCTTTGTATTTTCCATGATAGTGTTGGTGAAATTTGTTGACACTGAGGAAAAAAACATAAAACTAGCCTAAAACTGTGACTAGCCTAAAACTATTTGCATGACTGATGAGTCATTTGCAAATTTAGATGTGGCAGATAGCAACATTTAATCAGCAATTTTTATTCATTTATGTAATTTTTTTGAGGCGCTTTCATCCAGGTCTGGCAATGTGAGGATGTATCACCATCTTCCCTATTTCTATAAGGGTCATTTGCACTTTGTTTTTATCCAGAAGACTGTGTGAAGTATAGAGTGGAGTATTTCAGAAAATCCCCACTTTCTAGCAAGACTTTAAAGAATTAATATGTATCTTTATATGATTTTATGTCTTTACTGGCAAGAAATTAAAACCAAAACCTTCAGCTGAGCCTTACTTAGGTGTGAAGGGGCTGCTGCAGGGGGCTTTGTAAGAAAGCAGTCTACTACTCTTTTCACTGAGAGGCACATCAAATGGTTTGGTTTAAAGTCTTCTATTAGGTGTTTTTATCTTTATATATATTCACTTGTAGCAGCAAATAGAGGCTTTGCATAAGAAGTCAGTGAAAAATCAAGTAGTAAGGAGCAGAGTTCCTCATCCATTTGTTGAGGGGGGATGAGATGAAAAAGAGATGATCCCAGTAACAGAAGCTGTGCGTTTTTTGGGCATCACATGCGTGTATTTCCTGGAAGGATTCAAGAGAATTGTATTTTTTTATGTGCTTCAAAAATGAAAATACATTGTTTTGATATATGTATTTCTAAGAACAGAAGGGTTTTTCTAAATAATTTTCATTTCTTTTTAACATTTTATTACAAATAGTTCTTGATCTTTCAAGTATAGGTTAAAATCATGATGTTATGCAGTCTTACAGCTTAAAAGCAATGGGCTAATAAGTGCAGTTGCAGAGCTGAACTAATATTAGTTTGTGATGTGGACAGACATACCTATATTTTTTGCCTCACAAGGTATGATACAAGTTTAAACTATTGACCTAAGCTCTGTCTATTTCTACTCCATTCAAAATGTTAACACCACTGTTGCAGCTGATGGATTTGCAGTAAGCAAAATATTTTGCAATACTTTCTGTGATCAAAATAGAAATTTTCTTCAGTGGGGACTCAATGCAGAAAGAACCATAAATAAAACATGATTAACTATGTGAGTTAAATTAATGAATGTTGTGTTATCTGTGTGTGCTGTTGTGCATAGGTACTTGTAGCATAACTATTTATTATGTGTTTCTAATGATAATATTAGTATGCTTATTTTTTGGCTTATAATGTTTACAGCATAAAATAGGCAGCTATGACCTCCTTCATTTAATTTTATTTTCCCCAAGTCTCTGCTCCAGTATAGCATTTTCTTGTTAAAGAAGTGACGTGGAGCGATCAACTAACTTTACATGTTCTTTCAAAAAAGGGGAAACAGTTCTACTATTGTGTCTTACAGCTAGGTTGTTTTTAAAAAGCCTCACTTTTTCTCCTTCCTCTCCCCTCCAAAAAATTTAAAAAATCAGTCCAGTAAAGAGAGATCAGATGACTCTGGTCTGAGCCTCTGACTTTGGTGGAAAAACAATTTCCTTATAGCTTCAGAAGTATTAAACTCTATACTTGAGCTCTGGCCTCTGGTTTTGCTGGGTCTGTACTGATGGGAACGGCTAAGAAAATAATTGCCAGCTGCCAGATCACTTCTTATTTTATGCAGTGCCATGAATAAAAATGACTGGTGTTTGGGCAGACAGAAAAATTGAATTATGGTGCTTAATATGTTACTTGTGGTTTATGCAGAAACAGTAATTTATGAAAGCACATCCTGAGTGCCTCTTGTTTGTTTTCACTTGAGGAAAAGTCCTCTTAATTTGAAATTGAAAGTTATCCTTAGTTCCTTCTCCGAGGTCTAACCATGAAGGACTGTAACATTGCAGCGATGCAGCAGACTCTCCTGGTCATGCACTGGAAGACAAAACTAAAGCAAAGCTAATGTTTTCGTGTGTTTGGATGCTTAAGAATGGTCTAGGCAGGTCTTTACTGTGTGAATTCTTGGTGTTGCAAACCAGCAGTTGTCATGGCCTGTGTACACCGGTGCTGGTTTATTTTTTCCCATTAAGTGCTTTGTTTATCAGGTTTAGTTCTCCATCCACTGATGATTTACATGATTTATTACTTGAAAATTTGTCAGGACATGAACTTCAGTGCCTTATCCCTAGTCATTTCTTACGGCTCTATTAAATATTTTAGGATACTTATGTTTACTTCAAGCCTTAGAGTTCCTTAGACTTAATTTCAAAACTCCACTCTAGAATCTTCATTTTCTTTAATCATAAAAGAGGCACTACCATTGCCAATACTGTGTATTCAGTCTGATCATTTCAAATGGGTATGTTATTTTCTTTGCCTACAGAGTGTCTTCTCCTGTGAATGCTGTAGAAATTATGGATGCATTTTGTGTGTACTTGTTTATTGAAAGTTTTAGATTGTTGAAGCAGAGTACAGTGAAATTCTTTTTCTTAATGCTTTTTCATGAGTTAAACAAGGCCATGTTACTCAGTGTTAATGGCATGAAGGGATTTTCCTACCTATTTTGAGAGTTACTGTGGTGAGCTGCAGTTTAAATTTGGCAGGTCGTTTTAACAGTTGGAAGAAATTGAAACATCATGACAGTTTAATACATGAATAATCTGCTCTATGAGCCAATATCTGTATGAACAAATATAGCTCTGGGTAAAGAGTACAATGACTAGCAGCTAAAAAGGCTGTCTCCAGGGGCCATGGTGGTGGTAGAAGGAGGAGTATCAGCGGTAGGTCTGTTCACCTGCCAGGTGTGCCAACATGCTCTCTGGGTGTGCCAGTATACTAGTTATTACTTTGGTTCCCTGATTTTTGTACAGAGAAAGAACCTATCTTGAAATTTGCTCAAGAAATAAGTTAGCCAGCTAATAAGCTGTTGGCACTACTTTAGAGAGGTGCACAGGCTGTGATTTCGGGTCCCCTCACCCGTTTGCTTTGCCTGTCCTGTGCATGAGCTTGTTTCAGACTGTGCTGGCTTTAGAGAACTTTTTTCCCAAAGTAGTGGGAGACAGTTGTTCTTTTAAATGAAGGCAGCTACACTAACTGCACCTAGGCAAGAGCATACAGCAGTTTTAGGAATTGTGAACTACTAAGTACCTTGCAGAGCTTTACGTGAACTTTCACAGAAAACGCATCTTCCATTAAACAGTATCTTTTTGAGGTTTCTGGTCGTTGTGTTTCTTCTGGTTTTGGACAGGATTACAAGAGCTCTGCTTTGTGGAGTACAGTTTGTGGTGTACCACCAAGTCTTTGTAAATAATCACATGTGGGATTAGTAAATGGGAAGGAGTTAATTTTCAAAATCCTTTCTTAGGACACCTTCACTAGCTGACTAACTGCTAATGTCTTAAAATATGCTTATACAATTGTTACTGCATATGGGTAATATGTTCTTGTTCTGGTCTTACGCTGGAGGTTTTTTGATCTAGCTATACAGAAGGTTGATGGTTAGTTATGCAAGATACTAATAATAATACCTTTGCACCTGTATCTTGAAAGCAAAAAGCCCCAATTGCAAGAACAGTAAGTTCTTAAATAGTCCTTTCTGTTCATGTTCTCACTCTTCGAAGATTAGCCCTCCACCTGATGCTTCTATTCCTTCAGCAATATTAATTTCTACAGCTCCTCTGGAGCAGGAGACTCCCAGATTTGTAGACCGCATAGGTGCCTCTTGAAGTTTTCACTGCAGACATAGCAGACCTGAAACATTTACAGCTGTTCACAAAAAGCCTCTTAAACATTCATTCAAGTAGCGTAATTAAACTAATGCAAAGCTAAGAGGTTGGGAGGTCTGGTTTACTTTACTAAATGTGATGTTTTTAAATGCACCAGAAAATCATAACTTCTGTTGCTGGTGCATTTCACAGATTTCACAAATAGATTTCAGAAGTTAGTCCACTGAATTTTCTATTTTAACAGGAAGAAAATATGTAAACAATTAAGGTGCAGTTAATTTATTTTCTCTGCTGACACAGACATTTTACAGCTGAGTACTTCTTACATTGATTTCTGTAAGGAACACTCAAGAATGTTAAAAACCTGGTCCTTTAGTTGTTTAATAAAGTAGCATAAATCTCATGTGGTTTAATTAGCAGAGTAATAACGGCGGGATTTGATTTCATGTCTGCATTTAGATGAAGTTTTCCGAAATATTTTCAAGCTTTGTCATAAAAGTTTTAATTCCAGTTTTCAACAAGGTTTATCTTACTAATTTTGCACCATTTAAAGTGAATTTAAGAACTATTTAGGAAAATAAATAGGAGCAATCTTTTTTGTGGTGCAAAGTAAAAATTGACAGAGGCTGAAGTAGACTCCTTGCAGAATTTCTGACATGCATGAATTCAGTGGCTAGACAGTGTTCAGAACAAGAAAATGCAAGCAGAGTTGCACGATGGAACTTTTGATGGGGGAATAACATTTTCTTCAGTGAATAGAATCATTTCGTATTTTCAGTGTTCTGTGTGATTTTAAGTAGGCACCTTCACTCAGAAAATGTTAGGAGCCATCCAGTTCTTTAGAGAAAGGGGGTACTTTTCTCATTCTGAGTTTTGGCTTGTGTTGTTTTGGGTGTTTGTGGTTTTTTTTGTTTGTTTTGGTTTGGTTTTTTGTTGTTGTCATGTGTTTGTGTTGGTGCATGTTCAAAGCAAGAGGCCCCTCCTAAGGGCTCCTGCAGCCCCGAGGCAGGTCCTGCTCATGGCCTGTAGCATCTTTGCTGGGGTTGCAGTGGCAGCTGCACCCATTGCCCATTATCTTCCTTCACTTGCCATCCTTCTTGTTCCATCCCTGCTGTGGTGGGTTTTTTGAGCCGCTGTTAAGCTTTGCTTTCCAGGTTTGGAAGTTCTCAAATCCTTACTGTGTAGAAAATAGAGTGTATGAAGACCTGGAGGCATCTGATGCCAGAAGGCAGTTTGTGCAGAGCAGAATTACACTGTGCCTGTGTTCAGGCTTCTGACGAGACATTTAAAAAAAGTTGGTTCTCTTGTTTCTCAACCAACAGGTTCGCCATAAAATGACACAGAAAGTTTATGCAATGAAGCTACTTAGTAAATTTGAAATGATCAAGAGATCAGATTCAGCCTTTTTCTGGGAAGAAAGAGATATCATGGCCTTCGCCAACAGTCCATGGGTGGTTCAGGTAAGGAGGATATGTAAGAGTAAAATATTAATAGTAACAACAGCAATAATAATGTTGATGTAATACATATTTTCCAGTCTTGATCTGATTTTGAATTTAAACTAAACTCAATTCACAGCTTAGGTTCAGATTTGTGCTTTTTAAAAAATATGTTTATACAGGAATTTCACTGAGTTCTGAGTATTTGGCTGTGTTAGAAAGTAGATGAATCTACATTTTAGTCAGTACAAATGCATCATAAAACAGATTTTTGAAATACCTATGTAATTATTTTGAATAATAGGAAAGTTACCTGTCCAACTAAGAAAAATTCTGTATAGAAATGTAGAAACAGGTGTCAGTATTTTTTCTAGCCTTTCCTCCTGCTACAGTCAGTTGATTGCAGACTGTTAGTATCAAGAGTGATTTAAATATCACTATTTTTTCAGCAGCAATTTGGTATATGGACGAGTGTACACCCCTGGTCCCCTGCAGGACTGGAGGCTGTAGCAGTGGTTTGCTTGAAACCATCTTGTTCAGTGGTCAGCTACAGCATCTCAGCTTGGAAGTATCATCCCAGGCATGGAGAGTGGGCTGCTTCAGTTGTCTTGCACCGTTGTGTGCAGCTGTCTCATGACATGTATCATCATGATGCTGTAATGTGAATTATGCCTTTGGGAAGAATCAGAACTAGATGTTGCCATTTGTTATAACTGGTAAATTACGCCAGTTAATAAAAGAGTAGCGAAAGCATGTGCTTGGAGAAGCTGTTAGCACTTAATTTTGTTGAATAATTAATACTTTTGAAAGCTTCCATGTATATTGCCAGGCTTCTGTATATTTAATAAGACTGGACTTAAGCTTTCCATATATTCTTCATAACATTTTGCCTCATGTATGCAAGAAATGTTTTACATGGTTTTTTACTTATATGTTTTGTTCTCTGAGCATGTTCTGTGGTCTTGCCCATATTCAGCAGAAATACTTAACCAAATAGATGATTGTTTTTTTTAATTTAGTTCTTTGCTCTAGTAACAGTAGTTGTCAGGAATTAATTTTATTTTTCACATGCAGTTGAAAGGAACAAGAAATCCATGACATGGATTTTCAAAGGAAAGTGTCACAAGGAGGATATAAATGTATGTCTGTATTTGTAAATAGCACATGAACAAAGGTGTAGGTGCACCTGTGCCTTCTATGATAAAGTGTATTAGTGGGATATATTTAGTAATGTGGTCCAGCGGGATAGGACATCAAGCTGATTTGAAGAAAATGCACCTCCTGTTCAGAGCTAGAAAATGGGACAGATCACAGTACTTCTCTGTGTCTTGTTTTTAACGTGAAAAAGAATTGAAACCAAAGCCCTACGTAATTTAAATTTTTTTTAATTAAATCCTTTCAGGGCAATAATGTAAGTGCTGTGTGAAGGCATAGTGCTGTTATTTATTACTGTGTAATATTAATGTCTTTACATGTGAGAATGTAGAGATTATTTTGGATTTTAATTTAGACTTTAATGACCAAATATATTATCTTACCATATAATGCATATATTATCAATTTCTGAAAACAAATACAGTGCAATATATGTGCATTAAAATATTTATTTCTAATTTAGGTCTTCTCTCACTAATTACATAATTCATTTTAATCTAAAGGTTAAATCTCCTTATTAACATACCTGCATTTCATGGTTCCTCATCCTTCATGGACTCCCTTATTTTTACTTCCTTCTTTCCACACATCCTGTTTTTTGATAGCCTTTAAATTTTGTGTGTGTAACTTAGAATTATTTTAGATTTAAGGTAAAGGAACACTGTTCTCTGAGAAATAACATGAGAGTTTCAGAGACTTTTTCACACCAGCCATTGAACATTTGATAGTAATGCTTTTTGATGGCTTGGGTTATTTTCAGACTTGGTGATTGCTGGGTGAGATCTCTAAAACTGCAGCACTTTAGGTCTGAAATACATTTTAAAGAGACTGAACTTACTTGCACTATCATGCCAGTAGGAAACATACTGAGTCCAGCCTATACCAGATCATTATTTTATTGTTAAGCATAATTTCTTTGTATAGAGTGTTGTAGTTGTCAGTACATTTTGTTTTTCTTTCTTATTTCGATATGTGTTGATTTAGGACAAAATTAGTAATGAAAATGTACAGAGATAAGGAGTTTATAATCCAGAGAATTTAGAAACAGTCCAAGTTGTTGCTCACTGCTGAGCTATTTTCAAATCAGTACGTGATGCTCCCTTTCTCGGATTTGATACTTTGCATTTTGACTCAGTGATACTTTTTAATGCCAGGAATCATGGATATATATATATATATATATATACATACACACACGCACACACACACACATACATATAAAAGCTGATATTAAAATAATCAGGAAGTCTTTTTCACTTTTTTAAAACAAAGGGGTTTTGAAGTTCAGTAAATTTCAATGTACTGTCACAATTAATAGAAAATGTAGATTGTCTGAATATAAAAAGGAAACATTCTCAGGTTTAATGAAATTTCAAGATAAAGGGCTTTCTTCTTTTTCCTAGCTGTCTGTGAAAAGTAATTGCATTTTTTCCTTTTTTTTTTTTTTTCTAATGTTGCAGCTATTTTGTGCCTTTCAAGATGACAAATACTTGTACATGGTAATGGAATACATGCCAGGTGGAGATCTTGTAAACCTTATGAGCAATTACGATGTGCCTGAGAAATGGGCCAAGTTCTACACAGCCGAAGTTGTTCTTGCTCTTGACGCAATTCACTCCATGGGCTTGATACACAGAGATGTGAAGCCCGACAATATGCTGTTAGATAAACATGGGCATCTGAAGCTGGCAGATTTTGGCACTTGCATGAAAATGGATGAAGTAAGTATGCAACTGAATAATTTATATAACTGTAATTCTAAGGTTATTTTGTTACTTTCTCAAAGAAATATTCATCAAACGGTCTACCTGGTTAGAAAGCTGTTTCTTGTTTCCTAGTTTTAAATATGAGTACTTTAAATGGTGTAACTTTTCTGTAATAAACAGTTCTGTCACACAGAAGAAGGATGTAAACTTTCTTCTTGTTATTTCTGAAGGCATGTATATTTATGAATTTCTGAGGTTCACTTTTTTGCCAAACGTCTGAAAAGCTTACAAGGTAACTCACAGTTTCAACATTAATAACCTTGGAACAGTTCATAAACTGACATTTTTCTGTAAATGAAATTATTTTTTTATAGGCAAGATACGGTCCCTGTTTTTTTCCTGTGTCTAATTGTTCTCGTAGCATCCTCTAGTGGCCATTCAAATGAGGTGGCAGTAAGGCAGCAGTGATATGTGATATATTCATCAAAATTTGTTAGTTGTTTGTCAAGATGTCATGCATTTTAATTGTCCAGATTTTGCCATTTACAGTCAAATATAGTTTTCTAATGAGATTGTATAAGAATATTTTTTTACATCATGTAATACTTTATATTATGAAAGGAGACTTAAAGCTAGATTTTGTAGTTTGCACTCTTAAAATCTTCCCTGACAAACAATGTTATACTTTAAATTACAGAATAAATTCTTCCTGTGAAAAATTATAACAGATTCTAAAAAAAGCCCCATATATGAATGTGTGTTATGATTTGCCTGGCCTTTGAAAGATTTTTGTATTAATATTGGTAAGGATAGTTTTTGTGTATTGTTTTGGCAGTGCTCGATATAATCTTTGCAATCTACTTAATTTTCATCACTAAGTTAATGTCTTTTCAGCTGTTTCTAGAAGTAGTGTCTCTGGTTATGTTGTTTTTTGCACATGACAATGTATTAACTTCATTATACGACTGCAGATGTTTATTGAAATTCAGCCTGTTTAGTTTTGCTGATATTGTAATAACTCTGGTTCTTCTAAAGGCAGAAAGAATGTTTACCCCCACTTTGATGATTTACTTGCCTATATTCTAGGGGACAGCATTTACTTTAATTGAAAAAATCAAGAGTAGTACTCGGTCTCTCAATTCAGTCCTTAAAACAAATAATCTTGGGTTCCAGTCAGTAGAGTGTACACCTGAAGGGAATCTGTTATTATCTGAAGAGACAATTACAAAGCAGCACGAAGTTCATAATATAAATCTACAACAAAGGGGTGATCCTCTGTGCTATTTTAGAGAACCCAGAAATGGTGGACATTGGCCTTTTTTTCCAATTTCTTTTTTGCTGCTGTTGTTAAAAAAATGGAATACTGAAATATGGATGATGATACTGTAAATGGGAGAAATGCATACATGTTTCTCGTAAAGAGTCCAAGTGAGCTCCAGCTTGAACTGAGCATCATCAATGGACCAGTGATCTACTAAAGAAGTTAATTTTTTAACAGATTGCGTTTTAAGTTCTTCATATTTCTCAGACTCAGTGGAATGGCAAAAATTTTTTCTACAGGAAGCTTTAGAAGTTGGGAGGTTCTGGATTGCCTCCAAATCTCATGCTACTTCTTACAAAACATGAACACATCCCAGCTGTGTAAATATAATACTGGTGTTGGCCGGCCAATTTCTAGAAAATATATGTTTGCCCAATACTTTCTTATTTTTCTTTGAATATGGATTTCTTTTAGCAGTTGTGCACATTAGCATCTTCCTTATGCTTTTGATAGCCCAGGAAAATTCTGCTGCAATTTGGTTAAAGATTTTTCTGACCTTTGCTTTAGAACTGAAAACAGTGTCCTCTTAAGTCTGCCAGGCCAGACCTGACACTTGCAGCAGAGTTTCTCCTTATCATTATGTGAAAAGAGTTGCTGCTGAGTGTTTTAGTGATATTTTCCAGCATAAATGGAACTCCTCTATTCATGTAACTCAGTTGTGGTGATTTGGGGAGTTTTTTATGTTGGGTTGTTTTTGTATTTGTTTGTGTTGTTTTTTTTAATTTGCCTTTTTAAAAATCTTCAACAAGGTGAGTATTTCTATTACTGAATAAAGAATGTAGTTGGCCTCAGAGGTTTAATAGAAATTGTGGTTTTCTTTTTAGGTATGATAAGGTAGATCAGAAAGGGTTTCACCAGGTGTCCAGTTGTCAGGTTTTCTGTAAGAAACTAGGCAGTAGTTGGTTTAGGTGGGTGTCATAGGGCCAGGAGCAACCAGTGCTGCCGGGCTTGGTACACAGCACTGTCCTGTGCTATCTGAGCTGTCAGAAGAGCATGGGTTTAGAGGTTACCTGTGGAAAACAGATGTGACCAAAAGCAGGGGTGTTTACCATTTTGGATTATTGCCTCAGCTCAGGCTGTTCAGCTGAAATAAGCAGTGTGTTCCTGTGTTTAGAACTGAACTTCTTTCTCACTGAGACTCATCCAAGACTGCTGGATCCTTCTTACTTCACTCCATTGTCTGCAGCACACTGCAGACAAGCCTGTGTGCCGTGTTAACACCTAATATGTGCTATCCTAATATTTCTACACAAGCATTCTCCAGCTCTTGTTTACTGGAAAGAACTTCTTGAGGAAGTGAAAGCTTGATTGTCAGCCTTGGTTCAAGACAGCAAGTCCTTCTTCAGGTCTGATGAATATCATCCGGAAGATGAAATCTGAATTGCTTTGTCTTCAGCAATAAAATAGTGTTGAATAATGCTAGGAAACACTGCAGCTTCACTGCCAAGTTGTCATAAGGTGTGAGAACATGCTGTGTCTCCTGGACAGTTTTTTTTTTAAAACCATACTCTGTCCATCTTTCACAGAGCTGGAGGAGATTCATTCCAAGATCTGCCTTTATCTTTTGAAGTGATGAGGGAAGTTTCAGGTAAAATACTGGCCTGAGACTCTCAACAGGTAGCTTTGTATGAGAAGTGTTACAATTTCAGGCATAAAACAGAGGCTTAGTATTGGAAGCAGAAGAGTAACGTGCTGTCCAGAGAAAACAGCATCCTTTAGGTCTCTTCAGAATGCAGGGACTGCCAAGATGCCATGTACTGCACAGAGAGGATGTCTCTGTTGACTTGCCTTGGATGCCAGAGACCATAGAAGCAAGTCTGATAGTGATATTAAAGGTAACCAGTACTTAGAAATACATACAAAGCAACTCCCAAGTTCTTTGAAAGAATAAGTGTGCAAGTGAGAGGAGCAGAAGTTTGGGAGTATTATATTAAGGTGATAACCGTCCAGTCTCCACAGGAACATGGTAGAATCCTCATTGCTGGAGTGTTTTGTAGTGCAGCTGGTCAAACTGCTAGATAATCTTATATAGGCTCCTTTTCCCATGGCAGGTTGGGTCAGTTGATCTTTCAAAGTCCCTTCCAAGCCAGGCTGATCTATGATCTATGAGCCTTTTTAGATTAGTTCCTAAGACAGAAGGTAAAGAGTTTTATGGGGAGTAGGTACAACCAGCTCCACGTGCTTCAGAGGGGTCTGGTCCATTGAAAACTGATGTTAGCATGCAGGGCCCTTTTTACTGTAGGAATATTTTTTGTTTTACTATTCAGTTCTTTGGCTTCTTGTCTGAAAACTTAGGGTGTTGTTACATAGAGTTCTTTAGCATTCGTAGCATCATTGGAAAGAACTTTGCTTGTTGCTACATACCAGCCATCAGAGTTGGGTAGGTCTGGCTTGTTTTGGCACAGCCTTTGCTTTGTTTACTTAAGACTTCAAAAAATATCAACACGTGTAACATATTAAAAAGTGTTCTTGCTTTGCTATATTAATTATAGAGGGATGGCAAGTAGGGTGTTATTAAGTACTTATGTGTTGAGGTGATGAGGCTGTGACTGAAGCTGCAGTCTTCAGAACTGTTTTGTTGTACTTTGTTTTTAAAGACCCTCCTTACACAGGGCAGGATTTGGGTGGCTTCAATCACTCTTTACTGAGCAAAATTTCAGACTTCTTGTTGTAACTTTACGTTTGGTTAAGGAAGAGAGAGACATACCAGCGTTGGAGGCCTCATTAAGATGCCGCAGTCCTGCTAGATGAGCAGAATCCCATAATCCTAGAGCAATTCCTCCTGTGCTCAAAGCAAAGAGAGGCTTAAGCTTCAGAGAAGACATGTAGATTAGTGCACAGAGGGCTGTTACAAGCAGGATATTCAAATAGTGATTCCTGCCATGTGCCAGATCCATTTTTGAATGCTCTCAGCCTTAGATTTCTGGAGCCTTGGAGCTTTAGTTTATTTCCCACTGTTAAAATGAGTTTGTACTTTACTTTGACCAATGTATGCATTAGGTTTTCTGACAAGAGTTAACTTCATTTTCTTATCCCAGGATGAATAAGTTCTATGCTATCTCATCCATACTATAGAAGGCAAAATTTAACCTGCTCTTCATTCTGGAACTGAGAAGTTAAAACTTCTTTAGGTTTATCATGGAGTCATAGAAGATGATAGGCATTTGCCAGGAGGATATTTGAAGTAGGTCTCCACAGTGTTTAGTTATCCCTTTATTTTTCGCCTGTTGATTCATGACTCTGGATTCTGGTTTAGTACAGAAATAAAAGCTTTTGATAGTTCATATTGTGTATTAAAAAAACATTTAATGTGGTGTGTAAGTTTTAGCCCTCAGTACAATTCTCAAAACAAAATGTTTCTCTTGCTTTCTTTAAATATGCATTTTGACTTTAGTTATTGCTACTAATATTCTGTACTAATATTCATATTTAATACGTATTGCTGTTCATGCTGATGGCAGAATGCATGAAGAACTTTGTAAGATGACTGAGATAAGAATTCAGACTGAGAAATAGAATAAAAGATGAGTGTATTTTTGGTACCTCTCTAACTTCATCCGGGATTTAATTTCATTCATCCATCTGGTCTCTCAGGAGTGAATGCAGTGAATTTGACTGAAGGAAACAAGACTTATGACTGTGAACCAGAATGCTGGCAGGTCTGGTTGATGCTTTTGCGTCACTTAGCCCCTGCATTTTTAGTGTCTCAGCGTGAAGCAAAGGGGATGAGGAATCATTCCATTAATACAACTGTGGTAATATATTAATAAAAAAAAAAAAAAAAGGCTTTCCTATTATTTAAAAATAACTTTCTCTTTTATTCTTCGTCCTATCTTTAATTAAAAAACAAAATGTAAGTATAAAAATTTACCTATAGCTTGATTTATGGTCTGAATTAGGCAAATTTGCTATGTATCTACTATGTAGGGCCTAGAATTCATAACTTGTCAAATTTATTCTAAAGTTTGTCACTGAATTCAATGAGTTAAGTAGTCTGGTATGGTAAGTAGCTCCATATTGAATCCAATAGTAAAAATAATAAAATTGGTCAGTTTTGGAAAGATGCAGTCAAGAGACATCACTACAAAGTAGGCAGGGGTGAGCACGTTATCAGAAAATGTAATTTCAGACTGTAATGTTTCTTGAAGAAAAAAAACACTCTTTCAAACACAGTCCTCAAACCAAATATTTTAGGCTGTATTTCTTGTGGTTTTCTGCTCTACAAACAGGTGAACTGTTTAAAGACTCAGCAGTATTTTGAACTGATGTGTTTGTGTTCTTGCTGTTGCACAGACGGGGATGGTGCGCTGCGACACAGCTGTGGGGACACCCGACTACATATCGCCCGAAGTGCTGAAATCGCAGGGGGGTGATGGTTATTATGGACGGGAATGTGACTGGTGGTCCGTAGGGGTGTTCCTTTTTGAGATGTTAGTTGGTAAGTAGTGATTTCTTCTGCTACTGAGATTATCACTGAGTCCTTGCTGTGCCTTTAACTGTGCTTTGCCGCTCGAGGGCTGGTCCTACCTAACAGCTTGTGACTTTTGGCTGATGCTGTGGCTTCATTCCTGTTCTCTTTCTCTCTGTCACTCTTATGCTGTGACAGCTGTTTGCGTGCTTGCTCAGTGATTAGTTCCCTGACTCGGTTCAGCTTAAAACTAATTCTTAGAATAGTTTTAACTGGGATCAGCTACCTCACCAACTCTTGAACGTTTGTGCCACCTCAGGCAGTACGAGTTTTCAGGGACATCAAGTGAGAAAAGAGTGGAAAAGGCAGGACTGTCATTTTCTTTTCTTGTCCTCTCTTTTTTCCACAGCATGTCAGTGTCTTCTGTTAGGTCAAAACATGGAAGTATAGCTTGATTCCTTCTTTTATGCTTGAGTCAGGATTTTCCAGTAAAATACACTGGACTGCTATGGCAACGAACATAGAATATAATCTGTTAAGGAGATGAGTCATCTGCATCTTAAAATACAGTGAGGATCAGTGTTATAGTCTGGTAGCAAAATACTGATTATAGAAGGATGGATTTGAGCATATAATTATTAAAAATCAAAATCAGCATGTTTCTGGTAATATGCAGATTTGATGTTTCTGGTATCATGAGCCAGGAAAGACATTTGGATATATAATACTATTACAATTTCTATGTCTTTCAGAATTAAGGTATTTTGGCTTTTTAAAAGCGTAGTTTATAATTGTCTGTCATAAACAATTTTAGCAATAAATAAAATTTTTCAATTATAAAAAAAAATTGGACATAGTTGTCCAGAACGTTTTCTCAGAGCCTCTTGTTTTTTCCTCTTGTATCTAGGAGAGTTAATTCCCCCATCTCCCACACTATGGTAAAATGTAGCTATTTTTGTCTGTGCTCACATATCAGATTCTGCCTATGCTCTTCTAAAACTTTGCACTCCAAAGAAAGCACAGAAAGTGTTCCATTGTTCTGGTTTTAGTAAAGCCATGGTACGAATGACAATGATAATTTTATTATAAAAATGAAACTTTTAGTGTGCTCGTAACACAAAGGTAAAATCTTGGTCACAGGATGAATCCTAACAATAGTTCAGTTACTTTAGATACTTTAGTTTTGAGGTGTGGCCAAAATCAAAGCTGTTTCTGAAACAGAAGACAGTTGAGAAGAGGAAGGTTGTGAAAGAGGGAGGCAGCAGCAAGTGTCAGTAATCCCTGCCTGCCACTGGTATGGCAGTCTAGTGACTTTGCTAAAAGTCTAGAAGTTTAGTTCAAGCTGGTGTGTAGTAATTCCTTATTTTGCCATAAAATGATAGAATAGGATTGTTGCATTTATGTTCTTTTGAAAGCAGAACAGTTTTTGTCCATGGCTCTGTTTGTACATTTTTCATGTACCTGGCTTTTGAACTGTTCACTTTCTTGTTGGAAGGCTGCGGCCAGCAAGGCTGTTCTGCCAGGTGATCCCTGCCTGCACTCAGCACACCAGGAAAGAGCCATCACACGATGGTTCACCTTCTCTATTAAACCTATGGATTAGTTGGAAGAAAGGATTTTAGTAAAAGTTCGAGGTTCTTGACTGCAGACCCAGACCATCTGTATGTTCAGAATGCTGTCAGTTTATTTGAGTGGCAGTTGCTTTCATTGCTGCCGATTCTTTTCGCTTGTCCCGATTTTACCTTTCTTTTCTGGCTCTTTGCAAGTATCTTTAAAGCCTGTGCTGCAAACCACTGGGTGAGAAAGGTCTATGCTTTTAAAAGCCACTGCCATGTTAATATAGGCACCCAAGCTAGTGTAATTTGTTAGTCAACAAGATTTATTAATATGCCTTTTACTGTGCAGTAACACACTGGGAAGACTCCTGCTCAGAGCTGGCTTGCCTTAGGCAGAGCAGACCTGCATACCACTGAAGTGAGCTTCAGAGAGCTTTGGTGGATTCTTTCCAACAAATGTGCATTAGCAAATCTTTAATGAGTTTTGGTCCATTTTACCCGTGGAGTGTTTAAAGATGGAATTTATGTGGGTGTCAGCCGTCATGCAAATTAGTGAGAGTATTCAGGTAGGACAAAAGATGTAATTCACTGGGCATAATTTTGGTAGTGATAGGCAGGATGGAAAGTGGTGTAGTTTTTAACATGGGCATTTAGGGATGGAATATTTTTAGTAGTATACATTATTTTGTACCCTGCATTCCAGTTTTACCGTTTGGTTCTTTCTAAATAAAAGACTATTTTCGGTAAATTGCTTGTAGAGTTTTCTTTGTATCTCTTCTCTTACTCTAATGACTTGAACATGACTCAGAATCACAGTCAATTTACTGTTTTATTTTCAGGCGATACTCCTTTTTATGCAGACTCACTAGTAGGAACATACAGTAAAATTATGGATCATAAGAACTCATTACATTTCCCAGATGACGTGGAAATCTCTAAGCATGCAAAGAACCTTATCTGTGCCTTTTTAACTGATAGGTAAGTGCATGTGTTGTTCTGTTACTGGTTTTTTATTTTGGATGGTATTGGCTGCATTTGTTTTGGATGGTACATTGTAAAAGTTAATTCCTTTCATTACTTCTCTTAATCTCTGTCCAAATCTCTTCTGCTAAACCTCCCCTTCTCTAGTTTTTCTTCTGGGATGTTTTTTCCAGGTATTGTATTTTATTTCTATGAGTAGTTCTGACAGCTCTTGTTAGCAACACCATTTGTGCTGGACAACTGCAGCATGTAATACAGTTACAAACCTGTAAGGCTGAAAGTAATTTGTAAGCTCCAAGGCAGGGACCAAATTGTTGTGCGCAATGTCTGTGTGGGAGTTATTTATGGAAAATGAAAGCAAGTACTTTTCTGAAAGTAATCACGAGTTTAAGTTTCTTGGAATGTTTGATTTATTTTTGTTTTCATTTGCGTTGTTGCATTAATTGGTAAGCATAGCTAACAAACCTGCAAGGGTATTGTTATGGCTGCCGATAGGTCCTAGAAGTTTTCCTTTATGCAGCTGAGCCAGTTACTGACATGAAGATATGTAAGCTTGTTCTTGACCTGAATACTTACATTTTCTTCAGTTTTAGAAAGCAGAGGTCATCTTTGAATTCTCTGATTGAAAAACACAACACCATAGATCCACAGTTAATTCTGGATCGATGATGCCTTTTTATGCTTTTTATCACCTGAACTGGGCTGGAGCAGAGCATCCAGCTGCCATAGACCGAGGGATTAGGAAAACAAATTACCTTATAATGGGTTTTGCATTCAGAGAGGGATTGTTTGCTCTACTGTGCAAGATCACGGTTTCTCAGGAAGAATATGCTTTATTTAACAGCGTTTTTCACCTGTAGTAGCTGAAGTATAGAGAGAAAATACGAGTAGAATTTAATAATGTAAATGTGGAGAGGTGTATTTCCACTACGTGTGTCCGTCTTCCTGTTTATGTTTAACACAGTTCTTGAGCAATTTATTTGAAACAGATGCTTGCTTTCTGTCTGCGTGATCACTGCTGAAGCACTTAAAGAAGGACCAAGCATCGACCCTGTGATTTATTACTTCTTTTGCATGCATTGTTTTTTATGTCCTGTTCTTGTACATAGTTTCAAGAGAGACTCTTCTGTTCAAACTAAAAGTTTCTTGTTGCTCTTAAGATTTACTTCACTGCAAATATCAGCAAAAGATGTGTCAGGGTTAGTTGTGGGGCAGAGGATGGAATTCTTAAAATATTTATTTTAGTCCAGCTTTGAATAACTGTTCTGTGCAGTAAGTTAGACCTTCCTTCACTTGCGTCTTACGGTTTGTCATGTGGTTTGGCAGACACGGAACTTCTGCAGTTTTATTTCCCCCAAGGGTGTTGAGTTTTTGTTTCTGTTTTTAGGTTTTTTCTTAGTTTTTGCCTTAGTGCTCCCTTTCTTGCTTTACTCCCCACGTGGCAGACTCCAAATTCTGGACAGTTAGCAGTTGCAGGGAGAGCTCATGCTAAGAATCAGAGTACATTTTATATAAGAAACTACATATTAGTGGTTGGTGGTTTTTAAGTTTTATTTTCTATCTGTCCATTAGCGTGGTTAACACAGACAGTCTTTACTGAAAGTTTCATTGCTGCTTATGAACAAGGCACAATTTAAATAACAACAAACCCAAACAAACAAAAAAAAGAAGATATTTTCCCTAATGTAACTTTGGCTTAATTGCTATGTTTAGGGATGTTCGACTTGGGAGAAATGGGGTAGAAGAAATCAAGCATCACCCTTTCTTCAAAAGTGATCAGTGGAACTGGGACAACATTCGAGAGAGTAAGTACATTAGCTTACAAGTTCTGTTTTATTCAGTATTTGCAATAGTAGAAATGAAAACAACTTTAGGTTATATAAATTAAGTGTTTTCTATCTATCAAGAATCTTCCTCAACCTTTCATATTTATCATTTGTAGTATAAAAACTCATCTGAGTGAGGGTTAGTAAATACATATTTTTCCTACTGAAATGCTCCTTACCTTTATCTTACTTTTAATGTAGACATTTCTATTTTAAGTAATGGAATTGGATGTTTCAGAATTCTAACTAAAAAGAATGCATGTTAAGTTCTGTTTCTCTTTAGCCTTTATTGTTTTGGTTTAGGGTGGAGTTTTTTGTTTTGATTTGGGTTTTTTTAATCTTCTGGTAGTTAGGGCAGTGGTTTGACAGTGGTCTTGTCAATTTTACTGCTTTTCATTTAAGGTATTGAGAACCTGATAGCTTTAGGTAAAAAAAGCAAAGTCTGTCAATTCAGCTCACAAGCTTGATTGTACCTTCTAAAGTTATATATTTACTAAGGTTTCTTAAAATGTTGATTGTACTGTAGTCCTATTCTCAAATGTGATTACCTGAGCAAATATGTCTTGCATATTACATAGTCCATGCATTAAGCAATTAATACAAAAATAGATTGCTCTAGGAAAAATTGTGCACAGTAATATTTCCAGATCTGCTGTCTGGTTAATACATATTTAACTACAAGTTATTTAAGGACAAGTTAGTCTTTTAACATTATAGAGATACCAGTATATAGCAAGTGACTGAATCTTGGGGTGAAGTTCATCTCTCTCTTCTCCCCTTTTTACAGCTGCTGCTCCTGTTGTTCCTGAGCTTAGCAGTGATATAGATAGCAGTAATTTTGACGACATTGAGGATGACAAGGGGGACGTGGAAACCTTTCCAATCCCCAAAGCCTTCGTGGGAAACCAACTGCCTTTCATAGGATTTACCTACTATAGAGACAATTTGTATGTGACAGTTTAATATGCATTTTTTGAAAAATGCTTACACATTTTTCTTATATTCTGTCTTTTCACTCTAGATACATAATTTATTCCTTGCATTATATACATTTATGTCCAATTGTGAAGATCATAAATGCAAAGATTGAGTAAAATAATTTGTTACTAATTTGGTTATTTCAATAACTGTGATTAAACACAGTATTTTTATATGCACTAAATTATACAATATCTTAAAAAATTTACTAGGGTTAAAATACTGATAGATTTGTAACTTCTAAAAAGGCTTTTTATTAGTTATTTTAGAGAAAAATGTTACACAGGATAACTTTCTAGAATTCAGCTTGAATAATTAAGAGAATTGTATTAATTAAAACATAATAAGCTGTTGTGGATTTGGAAACATGCTATATTTCAGTCAAGGAAAGATTGAAATCAGAAGGATGCGCTAACACTGAAATAAAACAAGCTTTGTTCTGGGCAGCATAGGACACATTAAGATTTGAGAGAATTGATTAAAAAGGCAAAGTTGTCAGAGTTGCTGCAAACTTGAATAAGAGCTGGAGGGATTTGTTTTTGTTTTTGACAGGTTGCTAAGTGACTCCTCTCAGTCTTGCAGAGAAAATGAATCTGTGCAATCTAGTAAAAATGAGGTTGGTGCCTTTTTTCTTTAGTATTAATGGTATGAATGGTATGATTAACTAATTTTGTTAAGTCTGTTAAGACAAAGCCTAAAATAAGTTTTCAAGGAGTTTGGGGGGGGGAAAGAGGTTTTTTTCTCTTTAAGTGATCGTCAATAAAAATGATATTTTCTGTTCACAGGACAGCAAAGAGGTAAGTATATTATTTCAATTATGAAAGGACTAAAAAAATTTCTGACATAATTTTATCTGGATGTGAAATATCTTAAATATTTGTTCACTAAGTTGTTAGCAGTAGACCAGTTGCATTTTGAAACAGTTGTACTCCAGTGTTAAGGTGCTGTAGTATAAAAAGGAATGAGTAAAATTTTTTCTCAAGTTCTTTTGGCATCTAGAATTTGTTTGGAAAGGCAGTGTGTGAGGCTCTGTTTGCTACAGACAGCTTCACTCCTGGGAAAGTTCCACACTTGCCTGAGTGATTCCTGATTGATTTATTCATAGTTTGGAAAAGTAAATTGTCACCCACAGTCATAAAGGAATGTTTAAATCATACTCCAGCTGGAGTGTATGGAGCATGTTTATCCAGCTTTTGAAGATTGACAATTGAATTTAAATTTGCATATGACAGGAAAGTACTATGGAATTTTCATATACTTGCTTCATTCTGTTACTTAAACATTTGCATTATTCAAGTGTGCATAGTAAATTGTTAACATTTCCTAAAACTTAGAGTTCCTTTTCAAAGTTTAAAAAATAAGTAAAGGAAATGCATTATGTATTGATTGGATAAATTTAAATGCAAATGTTTATTAGACTCTACTTCCTTCCTGTCATTGCTGAATAGATGAATAGTTTTAGAGTTTCCCTTTTGAAAAGAAATGGTACTGCTGTTTAAAATACGTATTGTCATATTCATGCTATTTGCTTTATGTTGTGATTGTAAATGCAGATTGTAGCATTTTTCATTTGACTTCTGACAACTTTTTTCATTTGTATTTTCTCAAGCAATGAATCTCCAGTTTTGGTGTCCTTTTCAGTGTATTGTAACAATTATAAAGTATTTTAGGAAACCACATTTTTACCTTTCATGTCTGGGGAGTACAGGAAGATGGGGTGTAAAGTAACCGGGGGAAGGGAGGAAAATAATGCATTTGAAAGCCTTAAGTCATGAGATGAATCCAAAATTTATTATTTGCAATTTATTTCATGAATATTTGGGTCCCGGACTCACAATTTTTTTTAAATATGTTAGTAAGCAAAACTAAAGTAAGGATATAAAATTGTTTAAGGACAATAAAAAGTGTTTTTATAAATACATTAATAGCAAAAAGAGGGGCGAGTGGAGTGGGGAGGCAGAACATAGTTACCGAGGATGAGGAAAAGGCTGTAAAACCTTCTTTGCCTCAGTGTTCAGCAATAAGATGGGTCCTTCTCAGGACAACTGACCCCCTGAGCTGGTAGAGAGGGACAGGAAGCAGAATAGCCCCCCTTCAATCAAGTAGAAAGCAGTTTGTGCCCTGCTGAGCCACTTGGATCGTCACAAGTCTTTGGGACCAGATGGGATCCATCCTAGGGTGCTGAGGGAGCTGGTGGAAGAGCTCGCCAAGCTGCTCTCCATCATTTATCATCATTTATCCTGTCTGTCTGGGCAGATCCCAGATGACTGGAAGTTGGCCAGTGTGATGCTCAGCCATAAGAAGGGTCAGAAGGAGGAAATTACAGGGCTGTCACCCTGACCTTGGTACCTTACAAGGTTATGGAATAATTATCTTGGGTGCGATCACATGGCACCTACAGGATGGCCAGGGGATCAGACCCAACTGGCATGGATTTAGGATGGGCAGGTCCTGCCTGACCAACCTGATCTCTCTTTATGACTGGTGACCCGCCTGGTGGGTGAGGGGAAGTCTGTGGATGTGTCTGCCTGGACTTCAGCAAAGCCTTTGACACCATCTCCCGTAACATACTCCTGGAAAAACTGGAGCCCATGGCTCGGGCAGGGGCAGTCTGTGCTGGGTTAGGAGCGGGCTGATGGCCGGGCACAGAGAGGGATGGTGAGCGGGGCTGGTCATTAGTGGTGCCCCCAGTTTTGGGCCCAGCCCTGCTTTACATCTTTATTGATGGTCTGGATGAGGGGATTGAGTCTACTTTTACCACATTTGCAGACAACACCAAGTTGGGGGCATGCGTCAGTCTGCTGGAGGGTAGGAAGGCTCTGCAGAGGGACCTGGACGGGCTGGACAGACGGGCCAAATCCAACAGTGTGGGGTTCAACAAGGCCAGGTGCCAGGTCCTGCACTGTGGCCACAACACCCCCTGCAGCACCACGGGCTGGACAGAGTGGCTGGAGAGGAGCCGGGCAAAAAGGGACCTTGGGGTACTGATGGACAGGAGGCTGAACGTGATCCAGCAGTGTGCCCAGGAGGCCAAGAAGGGCAGT
>JAWWEW010000112.1:100850093-101016491 GCA_035583185.1 Anabacerthia variegaticeps | reverse complement strand
CTCTACAACTACCTGAGAGGAGGTTGTACCCAGGGGGAGTTCGGTCTCTTCTCCCAGGCAACAAGCAGCAGGACAGGGGGACACAGTCTTAAGCTGTGCCAGGGGAGGTTTAGGTTAGACAGCAGGAAGAAATTCTTCACAGAAATAGTGATTGGGCATTGGAATGGACTGCCCATGGAGGTGGTGGAGTCACCACCCCTGGAGGTGATCAGGAAAGACTGGATGTGACTCTTAGTGCCATAGTCTGGTTGGCAAGGTGGAGTTAGGTCAGGGGTTGGATTGGTGATCTCAGAGGTCTTTTCCAACCTAATTCTGTGATTCTGTGAAAACAAAGCATTTCCAAACTTGAAAGGCATTCATTAGCTTCCAAATGAGACAGATTAAGAAATTGTTGTTTATGTAATGTCACTGAACGTGTTTAGTCATACTCCCTGAATATTGTCCAGTTTCATCACGTACCCCCCCCCCGCCCCCTTTTTATTTTTTTCATTTCATTTAGAAAAGGCTATCCCAAAAAATCTGCTGCAGTGGACAGTCTCTGGCTACAGGGAACAGTAAAGGGCTGGTAACAGTATTCTTTGGCCATAAAAATTTTATGATTCACAATCTGTGGCACATAATTCTGTGATGATCTGATTTAATGCAGCATGCAGCAAATTTTGTTGATATGGATCTCTATTTTTAAAATCATCTCAATTAATACCTTGTAAAGATGTAACCTAGTGATGATATTAAAATAATATAGTAGAAGATTGATTTAATTTTCCTCTCTTTGCTGTGTTTTGTTATTTAATTGATATACATTTGTTTCATGTGATAGCATTTTTATGTGTGGGCCATGATTTTTTGATATTTTACACAGTTTCAGAAAAAACTAAGCAAGCTAGAAGAACAGCTCAGTAATGAATTGCAAGCCAAAGATGAACTAGAACAGAAGTACAGGTGAGACTGTTTTGACATGTTTGCTATGTTTATAGAGTAGTTATATTAAACCTTCTATTTTTGAACGCTTAAATGCATTTTCATTCGTTTTGGGGATTCCCAACCCTGTAAGCAGAGTTCACTGTAACCTGCTGGCCTGATTCTTGCTACTCCTGTGACTGCTGGGGTGGTTTTGTTGTGTTTTTTTCTCCTTACCTCTCTAGAATAATCTCTCTATTATTTGAGTGATTTCACTGGTCCTTGAGTTTTCATGTTATTGCTGAAAGTAGAATATCTTACATAAAATTAATGAGACACATCCAAACATTTTAATTTCTGTATTATTAGCAGGGTTTAAAGTATTTTTCAAATTTGTTCAGGTCTACAAGTACTCGTTTAGAGAAGATACTGAAAGAGCTCGATGAAGAGGTAACTCCATAGATACTTCTTACTGGAATGAGAATTTTAACATTTGTGTGTGGCTTTTTTCCTTCGGTAACAGCAAATTGCTTTTGACTAGCTAGAGCAACTAACACGAGATGATTTCTTGGTATTCACAAGCATGAAATTGTTGTCACTGCTAAAATATTTTCATTATGATTTCTATACTATAGTGACACGTTTCTTTGAGAACTCATTTTTTCCTGCTTTTTTTTTTTTAAGCTGGAGGAATGCATTATATAAATATCCCATATAGATTTTAAAAATTGAAGGCATAAGAGTAGTGTTTCGCGAGGAGGAAGGCATGCTTTGCATTGTTCAGTGTTAGTGAAAGGACTCTATTTCCTGCCCAGCTTTGCACCTTAGTGCATCTACAAGCTTGGATGGGAATGTCTACAACTTTAATGTATTGCTCATCCAGGTGCATATCAAAACCTTACATCACACATATGTTTCTCTGCTCCCAGAGGGACTGCTTAGGCAGGTCTGCCAGGTTCATCAAATCCAAATGATCAAACAGTATTTAAATAGCAGAGCTCCTGGCCATAGACATCCTGGGCTGGATTTGACCACGTGTTCTGATACCTTGGGTTTGCAGCAGGCAGATAGACTGGCTTTCTCCAGTACAGGCTAAACCGAGTGCATGAGCTGTGTTTTTATCATGTAAGAATACCTCTCTTGTATATGTAATTAGTGGTGTATTTTTTTAAATATATCCAGATAACTTCAAGGAAGAATGTAGAGTCTGCAGTCAGGCAGTTAGAGAGAGAGAAGGCTCTTCTTCAACATAAGAATACAGAATACCAGAGAAAAGCAGAACATGAAGCAGATAAGAAACGCAATTTGGAAAATGAGGGTATGTTGAACCATGCTTGAAGGGTTCCATTTTGATCTGGGTTTTTAAAAGTTAAAATAAATGAATTATAGTTCTAGTTGAAGCATTTTCATGACAGCTACTAACAATGTTGAATTTTTTTTTTTTGTTGTAGTTAACAGTTTGAAAGACCAGCTTGAAGATTTAAAAAAGAGGAATCAGAACTCTCAAATATCCAATGAGAAAATCAATCAACTACAAAGACAGGTATGCAATATATTTATATTTTAAAATAATAGCTGTTTGAAGTACAAATTTTGGTAGTAGTGGAGGGATTTAAGATGTGTAATTAAGTTTTAAAAGCTGTTCATTCTTGTCATGTTTTGGTCAAAAGTCATCTTAAAATACACTCTGTTTTACTTCTTTAATCCCTAAAACTGAGTATTCTGTAGTAGAAATAATAGTTTTTATATTTTAATTGTTTCTAAATATGTTTTTATCAATCTTAGTTGGATGAAGCCAATTCTTTGCTGCGGTCAGAGTCTGATACTGCAGCCAGGTTAAGAAAGAACCAGACAGAAAGCACAAAGCAAATCCAGCAGCTGGAAACTAATAATAGAGAACTACAAGATAAGAACTGCCTGCTAGAGAATGCAAAACTCAAACTGGAGAAGGAGTATCTCAATCTTCAGTCAGCTCTAGAATCAGAAAGGAGAGATCGAAGTCATGGATCAGAGATTATCAGTGATTTACAAGGTATTCCTGCAATTCTTCTGAAGTTAAGATTGCTTTTTGTTTCAGAAATAAGAATAGGTTTGGGTGGCATTATTTGAGCTTCAGACTGTGACTAGATAAGTGTGCAGTTCTATAAAATGTAACTGTGAACACACATTTAAGAGAAAATGTGTGATAACATTTATAAAACACTATTGATAACTTTCAAAATCACCGTAAAGGAAGACGTTCTTAATAGTCAGAAGCTGTAATGTTTGAAAAATGTTATCTCTAATTAGATCAAGTACAGTCTTGTTTTCACACACTGCCCAGCCTCATGGATGTTTTGGTCATTTTTAGGTCGAATATCTAGCCTTGAAGAAGAAGTGAAAAATGGAAAGAGTGCATTAGCCAAACTGGAAATGGAGAAGAGACAACTACAGGAAAAGCTCACAGATTTAGAAAAGGTAACAGCACATCTAAGTGAACATTGGTGTTACAGTCTTACAGGATTTTTGAATCAGTACTTTTTTTACTTGAGGATTAAGTAAGCCTTGTTTTTAGCATTTATTCATGTTCTTTAATTTTTTATATTTCTTTTTAATTGTTTCTGCAATTTGAGAAGTGAGGACAAAAAGACACCGTTTCCCATACAATCATAATACATTATATTTCTGAAGTACATAATAATGTACTCCAGTGTGTAGCTTAACAGTGCAGTAGTGACATTTAATTTGATGTGTTGGATTTTTTTAAACTCATTATTGCCAGAAGTAAAAGAGCTTCTGCTAATAGTTTTGTGTTTTTTAAACAAATCTGTCATTGAAACAAGGTTTTGAAAAATTTCTTCAATAAACATCATTTTTGAGCCACTCTTGTTACAGAATCTTCGTTGTTAAGGCAGTAATTCTGTAATTGTTTGCACCTGGGGATGCCATTGTACAGTTTGAGACCACTTTGCCATTCACAAAAAACATTTTAGAAATGAGTTTTCGGTTAACTCCTTAGTCTGAGCTCTGTCCTACTCTTTGCATCCTTCCAAGCAGCATGTTACTGTCATCTAAAATTTTGCCTCTAACTTGATATATTTAATGTTTTATTTTTATGTTATTTTTTTTTAACAGGAAAAGAGCAACATGGAAATAGATATGACATATAAATTTAAAGTTATGCAGCAGAATCTTGAGCAAGAAGAAGCTGAACACAAAGCCACAAAAGCACGATTAGCAGACAAAAATAAGATCTATGAATCTATAGAGGAAGCAAAATCTGAAGCCATGAAAGGTATGCATTTGACATTACAATTGGACTTAGATGTGAATTATAGAAAGTATAAAGCTTTCACTGTGCATATTCTGGTGCATCTCAAAACAACTGAAATATCTTGAAGAGAGGGATAGTTACAAAAAAATTCCAGAAAATGGCTCTTACTTTTGAATTAAATGGCATATGTTTATTGTAGCTAATTAAAAAGCTACCTACAGATCCTCTCCTTCCAACTGCGGAGCATTGACAAAAATTGTGACCCTGCAGATCTTCAAAAGAAGCAAAAATGATTCAGTGATAATGGCTGAGTCACTTGGCTTATCAGAATCCAGAACAGCTTCAGGTTTTTAATTGATTTCATATTGTTACAGAGCAAAAATTCAGTCAATTTGGACAGGTTTTTTTTTAAATTCCACCACTTTTATTCATCTCAGAGGTGTTGCAGATAAACTAGAAGTTATCTAGAAACAAAAAGTAGGAAGTAACCCTCTAAGGAATGCTTGCAAAAGCGTCCTCTGGGTGCCAGTTTACTGTGAAAATTGTAATTAATCACTTTGGAGCAGTCTTTCTCTTGAGTTTTGAAAGGAGGAAAATACTACTTTTTGCTAATATGGGGTAGACATCCTCCTCCCTTTGGCCTCCAAAATCTGCTGGTTTACACTGATGTCTTAAATCTTCTACTTCACAGAAATGGAGAAGAAACTTTTGGAAGAGAGAGCTTTAAAGCAAAAAGTAGAAAATCGGTTGTTGGAAGCTGAAAAGCAGCGCTCCATGTTGGACTGTGATCTCAAACAACTGCAACAGAAAATAAATGAGCTCCTTATGCAGAAGGATATATTAAATGAAGAGGTAAGGAATGCTGACGAAAGGAGTCTTGAGTCAAACCGAATTTTCAATGTCCTCATATTTTTCTTGTTACAGCTATATTTAGAAGTGTTTGTGAGTGAAAATGGCAGCAAAGTTTTCCTTCTCTGTCTTTGGAACTTTAAAAAGTCTGCTTCACAGATTGTGGTGTCATTTTTCTGAAATATTTCAGCGTTACTCATTTTATGAAGTTTTTCTTCTGGCATGTAAAATGCTGTGAGATTGACATGGAAAAACTAGCTAACTCAATGTGTGCTAATGCCTTTATTCAGGAAGCAGCTTTGATTTCCCCAAAGGTGTGAGTATGTTGTACAGAAATGTAGAGGAAGTCAGTAAGAGGCTGTTTAAATGTTGCTTTCCTGTGTAGGTCTGTAAAATTAACAGGTTTCTGTTTCTTTTTCAGGTAAAAAACTTGACATTAAAAATAGAGCAAGAAACACAAAAACGCTGTCTCACTCAAAATGACCTCAAGATGCAAACGCAGCAGGTCAACACCTTGAAAATGTCAGAGAAGCAGTTAAAACAGGAGAATAACCATCTTCAGGAAATCAAATTAAGTCTGGAAAAACAAAACAACGAACTCCGCAAGTATGCAAGTTGCTCTGTGTTTTTCAGTCATGTTACTGTTTTGTAATATTTTTGTGACATAAATTGAAAGGAATATTAATTGAAAAGATTTGCTGCAAAGAATATGCTGTTCTACAGTGCAAAGCTTAATGGTTCTTTAAAATAATTTACAGTGAGTCTACTTGACACTTTTCCTGGTGGTTCAGCAATGTATAGATTTGTATTCAAAGATCTTTGTTATCCTGAAAACCTTAAAAAACCCACCTTAGACACGAGTCTGAGGACTTAAGAGAAACACTTATGTAACTGAAAGTCTAGATACGTTTTTTTTAATGATGTAGGACTTCAGTGAAGAGGAAAGTTACTGTAATTATTAATCCAGGAGAGCTTATTAGAGTTGGAAATGAATACTGCTGCAGAGCTGTGAAGATTAACCATTGAAAATCTCTAGTACTACAGATGTTTAAACACACCTGTTGGACCTTCAGATAGGAGTTGTTACGTGGCAGCAGTTCTCCGAGGTCTTACAAGTAGTATTTGCACCTGATAATAAATAAGTAAATAAATATTACTTCTTTTTACATAAATAACTTTCTTGTGAATGAAAAGACTAGTTTAGCACATCTATTAGGTGTATCTCAGCTCCTCTATGACTTCTGATGGTTTATCTCCTTGTGCTTTGTCTTTTCTCTCAGAAGGATGCAGTTAGTCACACAGAAGGTGGCTGAAATGTGAAACACTGGCAGATGTCTTTTCTGCTACATTTCTTTTGTTATGGGACTGACTGTTGTGTTAATGACAGATGAATTCAAGAAATATATGTGTCAAGGAATACAAACATGTTTTCACAGACTATGCTCTAGCAAACAAGAGACCTAAAACAACCGGTCAGATCAGCGATGTTTACATGGAAATAAGATTCTGTTGGTGGCTCTTCACTTTATCAGTGTCTCTTACTGGTTAAACTATGTGACACTGTTGTAGTTAGTGTGTTAACAGTATTAACCAGACTTGTTGCTAGTGCAGTCTTCTCAGCTGTACAAATGAAAAAGAGACCTGTTACTCAGAGGAAGCTTCAGGTTTAATTGCTGACCATACTTTATTCAGGAAATCACTGAAGATCTCGAGAACGTGAATGTCATCTTTTCTATTTACTGGTTTGTAATGTCATCATATCTTTAAAGCATGTTATTCCTTTCTAGGGAACGTCAAGATGCAGATGGACAAATGAAAGAGCTTCAAGACCAACTCGAAGCTGAACAGTATTTCTCCGTATGTTTTGTGCTGCTTTATTTTTATACTAATCTGTTTACTGAGTATAATGTTATCTTTTCTTCTTCCTCCTCAGACATTTCACATCTCTAACCCAAAGCTACTTGTTTTTCTTGTGCCTGTCTTCATTGTAGTCTGCAGCCTTGATCTTGATCACTGAGCATACAAAAGAGCTCATGTTAAGAAATGTCCCAGCTCTGTAAGGGAGTTCAGAGGGAGGGAGGAGTCAAGCAGCTCACTTTTTCACAGTGTGAATAATTTTCTGCATGTTTCCAGCCTTTTGCATTCAGGATCTCATTCACCATCTCTTCCAACTCTTAGAAGAGTTGTCTTCTAACATGGTGTGACAAAATGTGCATATAAGGCTTGGAAGGAAATTTTTGCTTTACAGCCAAAGAGAGCTGTTAGGAGATTTTGATTTATTGTGGTAAGGTGCAACAGAATAAATAGATATTGTACTTAAAAATCATCACTAGCATGTGGGAGTTAATTTTTATTGACAGTGCACAGCTAGTTGCACTGCAGGAGATGCCAAAAGGCTTGTTTCAGAATTAAAGGAAACTTGAAATGTCATTGTGGTGTTTAGTTCAGTGAGTAGAAGGACTACCTGAAGTTTTAGTAGACGAAAATGTTAAAGGAGAGAAAGGGGGAAGTGAGGTCAGTTAACTGCAGTAGATGGGCCAGAGAGAGACAGTCTGTCTTTAAGGCCCTGCAGTAAGTCCACTTAGAGCTGTCTGTCATTTAACCTGCAGCCATTTGAGTGGACAGAGCAGTATAATGTTTCTTTCATTTTATTTGGAGCTCTAGATTTGTATTGATTTAATGAAAGTTTGAATTTCAGATTATTTTCTAATCTGTTTTCCCTTCTATATTTCTGTCTGTTCTTTAACTGCCACATTGGTTTCATGGATTAGTATGATTAGAATCTAAACAGCACATTCCTAATTACATCAGACAAAGATTTAAAAATAAATTAATTGTTTTCCTTGCTTCTGATACTTCTGATTTTCTATGAGATAGTGATTTTTACATTTGGAGTATCTTCAACAGTATGTTTACAGACATAGAAAATATATATTATACATCTACCCATTTGGAAATATCCAAGTTAAAAAAAGAACAACAAAACCCTAAAATAACCAAAGCACATTTGTGAATGATGACAGCATTTAGATAAGTTTAGAGAAGGCATTGCAAAGTTACACTCTAATTAAAACGTGTGATTAAAGAATTGCATACAATATCATATTGTATGATTTTTGTGAACTTTCAAGAGTATAGAAATCACACAGTTTTCTTTCTGACTTTAAATTTTAGACTCTGTATAAGACGCAAGTTCGAGAACTTAAAGAAGAATGTGAGGAAAAGACCAAAATTTGTAAAGAAATACAGCAAAAGATACAAGAGTTACAGGATGAGAGGTAGGTTTTCCTAGTTATACTACAAGTACATAAAATATTAGGATGGCTATTTGCTGTCTTCTCTCTCCTCCCCACCCCTACTCACCCATTTGAAAGTTAAAAATATATATCAATAATTTGCAGAGATTCCTTGGCTGCTCAGCTGGAGATCACTTTGACAAAAGCAGATTCAGAACAACTTGCCCGTTCCATTGCTGAAGAACAGTATTCTGATTTGGAGAAAGAGAAGATTATGAAAGAGCTGGAGATTAAAGAGATGATGGCAAGGCATAAACAGGAACTTACTGAGAAAGATGCCACCATAGCCTCAGTGAGTTGTATGATTTGTAATTTTGGTAGAGGTTTTAGACCTTGAGTTTTATTTGCAGTTCAAGTTATCTATTGTTATTTAGCACAGTTAGAGATATACAAGTATATCTAACATTTTAAAAATACTTATTTTTAACAATAGAAGTGCAAAAATCTCTCATGTTTCTTCATGCATCTTTCTGACCATTCTTTGTTCTGTGCCTCTACCCCCTCTTCTTTGTCTAGTTGGAGGAAGCAAATAGGACACTAACTAGTGATGTGGCTAATCTTGCTAATGAGAAAGAAGAACTAAACAATAAACTGAAGGAAGTACAAGAACGTACGTATTTCTCTGAACCAAATGTAATTTAATTTGAAACCAGTTTTGCTCTTTAATAGTACTATTTTCTTTTTTAATTAGAGTTTTCATAGTTTTTTTTTTAATTACTTTGCTACAGAAATTACAAAACTAAAAGAAGAAGAAGCAAATATAGGAAATATTAAAGCACAATTTGAGAAACAGTTATTGAATGAAAGAACATTAAAAACCCAGGTAAGCAAATGTGTTTTAATGAATGTAGAGATAGTTCTCATGACTCGAGTAATTTTTAATAGAAAATTTTCCGTGGTAAGCTACTTGTATGTACCATTAATACTTAAATCAGTTTTGCCCTGAAACAAAATATATTGATTTTTTTTTTCTTCTACTAAATAGACTTTCAATGTAGTGAAACTGATTCCTTGTGATTTATCATAGAGGAACTTCTAACCCAGACGCATTCCACCAGCAAAAGTTTTCATTTCTGTCAAATTATTTGATATTTTGCTGGTTTCAGTCTTGATTTATGTTCCTCTGTAAGTTTTATAAAATCAGAAATGTACTTTAATCCACATTGTTTTTTAGAATGTGTGACCAGTGAAAATGGAGGGGATTATTTAAATGAGTTGAAGGGTTCACAGCTAATGCTTGCTCTAAGTAAAAATGAGATCATTACCTTCCTTTCAGTTTTGAGTAATATATGGAATTAAAGCAAGTTTGTAGCACTGGATTACAGAGGTCTTAGTCTGCAGTTAAAAGTGCCTGGTTGTAGATAGGAGAGGAGATTTTATTTCTTCACAACATAACTGTGTATTTATTATGTGGTTTTTGTCACTTTTTTCTTTCATGGGAAGGCTGTGAATAAATTGGCTGAGATCATGAATCGGAAGGGTCCAGTCAAGCGTGGATCTGACACTGATGTACGGCGGAAGGAAAAGGAAAATAGGAAGCTGCATATGGAACTGAAGTCTGAACGAGAAAAGTTAACCCAAATGATGATCAAATATCAAAAGGAAATAAATGAAATGCAGGCAGTAAGATCTTTTTGCAAATATAAACATTGCAGCATTTTCTGTAAAATCATAGTATTGATACAGACTTTAAGGTAGCGTATCCAGTCTCTATTCCTGAATTTCCCATGACCAAAAGCAATACACAGAATAAATACTGAGATTGGCTACAAATTCTGCATAGTTTTCTAATTATTTTTTCTTTGAGTAACCAAATATTGTGATGATAGGAAATCTTGTAATTTATCCCTACAGCAAATAGCAGAAGAGAGTCAGATCCGGATTGAACTGCAGATGACTCTGGACAGCAAGGACAGTGACATTGAACAGCTCCGTTCCCAGCTGCAGTCACTGCACATCGGGCTGGACAACAGTAGCATTGGCAGCGGGCCTGGAGATGCTGAGGCAGATGATGGATTCCCTGGTATGTTATTCTTCTCATATTTCTGCATTAGTGGGTTTATATCAGTGTTTTACCATGGAAGCTGGAGTATTCAGTTGGTGATCTGATGATTCTGTGACTTTTCATCTTCATCTCTTTTATACCATCTTACCAACCCTTTGATAGTGATCACTGTTCACCTACTAACTAAATCTGTCTGCAATCATACTACATCTTATATTTATTTAAAGAAACTTATTTTTAAAAATTCTGTTGTAGTCCATTAGAAATAAATTTTTTTTCACTTTGTTGTGGTGGTTACTTTGTAGTTACTGTGTTTATGTGATGAAATGTAAAACTAATACTATCCTTAGAGATTCTGTTTTGACTTCTTTTCTACTTTTCCTCCTTTATGCTTTACGTTTAGTCCGTATCACTCAATCCCACACTATGGAATCCATGTCCTTTACCTATCAGCACTCTTCCACCTCTGTCAGTATTGCCACTAAGCCTTCCAGTTCTCGCATGCTTCTTGATTCTGATTCTGACTCAGAGGAAGAACCTTTGTCTTGTTCCCACAGCCCTACAGAAGTTGATAGCACAGGTGACATCCCTGAGAACTGTTTGGTTTTGTCCTTACTGTGTCCTTTTTATTGTTTCAAAACTAACACTATTAATACATTATTAAAACAAAGAAACATAAAAAAAACCTGGCAGCTAACACACTACAGTGACAGTAAACATTGCCATCAAAGATACGAGAAAGTTTGCATGAACAAGTAAATGTCGTTTTCTCTAAACATTTACAAATGCTTGCTGCCATTTCTAAACCCACCATTTTTATTAAAGCATTGAACAAATGAGCCTTATTGCTTTGTTTTCAAAGTAGCCTCTGTCCAGTGTCTGCAGCTATCTGTATGGCCCTAAGGTACTGGATACCAAAAAGTCAAATCTTTGTGTTCAAGGGAAGTGTGGAAACATCTAACTCCTCACATCTAAACATATTTTATTTTCTTGTAAAAATTCAGTCATCTATTACATTGTTTTGTCTTAATTTGAATCTTATATTTGATTCTTTTGTGATAAGGCAAGCAAAATTTGTTTATTTTTCCAGATACATAAAATATATAATAAATTATAAGACTCCAGTAAAACAGAGCTCTGTTCTAATAATTCTGTATTCATTTTACATGACTGCAGCTACACTTTTTTGAACAAAGCTTCTGTTTAATGTTAACGTCAGAGGTGGGTTTTTTAGTTGCCTTCAAAGTTCTGTATTTCACTTGAGGTTCCTTTTAAGTGTGAATACCTTTGCAGTGAAGGTAAAACTTCTGCTGGGATTTTGACATTGCTTCATCAAACTAGAGTAAAGAATAATGTATTTTCCCTATTTTCCTCATTCTTTGTCTTTTGCTGTGAGGCTTCTAATAAAGAAAAGTTATGTACATACATAATTTTTTTCTCGCTAGCTGCTATCGTGGTTTGTGCATGGATTTATTTTGTTTCAAAGTAAAAATCGCATCTAAGCTAGGACTTTTTGCTGACATAATTACAACAGGTTTGAGGTATGGTGGTTGTGTTTTGTTGCTTTTCCCTACCATTGCTTATAAGCATGTACTGTGAAAATTTTGGAATATTCTGCCCTTTCTCTGATCTGTTACCATTGAATAGACACCAGAAGGGAAGAAGTATAATGAGAAACTCTCATTTTGTTGATTTCTTGCAATAGTGTTAGAGATTACGGAGAAAAGTAGGAAAACAATTATATTTTAGGAAAGAGGATAAACTTTCATGTTTTTTGCCCTGCACATGCTCCCTGGGTGTGGGGTAGGATTTTTTTTTTCATCAGCATTATGCTTGCTACACTTTTTATCAGTGTAGTTGAAAGGAACAATATAATGTGGCAGGTATGAGGCAAAATACATGTTATAGAACTGCTTCATGTACTTGGTATGTACATTAAAATGGATCATCAAGAACAACGCTGGTAGAGCAATAAATGTTGAAGACTGTATCTGAATAAATAACGTTGCTTTAAGTCTCTGTAGACAAAATAAGAATTCTGTGACTAGCTATTTCATATGCTATATTAAACATGGGCAGAAACCTGCAAATGCCCTCTGGTGAGAAATAACATAGCCTTTGCAATTTTGGAGCATGTTTCTGCCTCTTCCATGGTTTTGTGCTTGTTAATGCTTAAGGCTTCAGTATTTTTGACTCGAAGGTTCCTCAGCAGTAGTACAGGTTATCTACTAGGGTAGAAAACTCATTACAAATATATTGCAACTGAGTAGTTTCTCCTAATAAAACAGAGGGGAAAGAAATGCTTGTGTTAAGTACAGCTATAAAAATAGGGTCAAAGGCTGTGTGATCCCGTGGATTACCCATCATGGGAAAGTGTGATCCTGATGAGCTTTTGGTTACTACTGTATGTCAGTACTACAGTTACTGCTGTAAATGTGTACGTCAAGCAACAGCTGAGCTCTTAATACTGTTGATAAATCAAATCTGACTAATGTGCCAGTGTAATATAAAATACTGCAAGTGTGTGAAAGGGCAGTTGAATTCAGGCAAGGCCCAAGGATTAACTGAAAATTACTTACTTTGGATTAGAAAGCCTAGGAGATACAGGCAGAATTAGAGAAAATAAACATTTTTAGACCAAAAAGTATGAATTAGAATACTAAACTGACGTTTTGCCTGGTATTTGGAGGATATAGGTTATTTGTGGTGGTAATTTGCCTTTTGTTGTCTTGAACTGGATGTTGTGTGGTTTGTACTAATATCTTTAGATGCTGTTGTAAAAGGTAAAGGTTGATAGATATAAAGCTTTTAAGACTTGAAAAAATTACTAAAGGGAATGTGTGTGCTACAATTGCAAGTTATCTCTTTCCCTTCCTCCTCATGCTTACTACTTTTTTGTGATTGCATTGCTGGGCATTGGCTGTATTCATTAAAGATTATTTAATGTATTCGTGAACGTTTACTGTGATAAACTTTGCAAGACCTTGTGCTGTTAAATAGATCAAGTTCTTATGTTTGCTCTGTTGCTTTATTATTGATCTTCAATAACTACTTTAAAATGTGCAGTTGTCTCAAAAACGATGTTTTTTCAATCTTTCTATTCTTTAATATATATCTCTTTTTCAGAATCAAGATTGGAAGGCTGGCTATCACTGCCTGTTAGAAATAACACTAAAAAATTTGGATGGGTTAAAAAGGTAAGAAAACCAGATCTGTGATCTTGTT
This sequence comes from Anabacerthia variegaticeps, assembly GCA_035583185.1. Classification (NCBI taxonomy): domain Eukaryota; kingdom Metazoa; phylum Chordata; class Aves; order Passeriformes; family Furnariidae; genus Anabacerthia; species Anabacerthia variegaticeps. The sequence goes on along the minus strand of JAWWEW010000112.1, from coordinate 101,002,963 downwards.
TCATGTGTATTCTGGATTTTAAACTTACTGCATATTTTCAACACTTCAGTTTTTCTTTGATATTTGTTCTCTCACTACTCAAATGTATAAAATATGTTAGCTGGTATAGCTACCTCTTAGAGGAGCATCTTAAGACAATTTTAATAAGGAAAGACACTTCTTTGTCCAGCCACAAGTGAGAACAGTCATTCGTGATCTTCAGATGTTTATACATGCAACCATAAGCATTCCGAGCAGTATTAGATGGCTGGAATTCAGCAGAGTCTGAAAGGAGATGCCCTTTACAACTTCTTTATTTAGAAGATAAAACTAACAATTGCTCATCTGCCTTGTGCAGCCTTTACTTGTTTCCTGCTTCTCAGTAACCTCTTTGATGGATCTTTGTCCAAAACATAACATACACATTTTCATACCAGTTTGCTTACTGCTTAGTCATACTGTTAATTCTAGGCAAAATCCAGGGAATAGGACATCCAGGTAATCATCTCTTTAATTAACATTGCTGGCTGTTCTGGTAAGTATAATAAGGATCTTTCTAAGTATGATCCCTATTAGTTGTGACCTGCACATGTGAAATAGAGATCATGACAGTTACTCTCCCTACCAGTCCAAGTGAAAACTAAATCAATAAAATAAAAAGGAAACTCCTTTATCTTACTTTCTTCCAAACTTTAGTTTTTGTCTCTTCATAGATACTTAAATCTGTTTAAGTATCAATTACTCTGATAACACAAATTGATTTATCAGGTAATCAGGATTTTTCTTTGTGCAGTGAATTTCTTGACAAATCATGAACTTAACATACAGTACTGCTATTGACTATTTAGGTACCGTTTAATAAAATCATAGAAAAATATTGATGCAACATCTGTGGTAATTGCCATGACATCTCTGACCTCTGATGAGCTGGCTTAAAACGTGTATTTTATCCTTTCTGTCTTCTAACAGTATGTAATTGTAAGCAGTAAGAAGATCCTGTTCTATGACAGTGAACAAGATAAAGAACAATCTAATCCCTATATGGTATTGGATATAGAGTAAGTATTGCCATGTATGATTCCTTCTTCTGATTTGTAGATGAACTTTGTTGAAAATATTGTAACCAAAGGCCTTTTAAGGTCCAGTGTGGGATCACAGCATCACATGGGGCATTATTTTTTTTAATTTGAGCTACATGGCTGGGCTCTTAGGGCACCCACTGTGGGGAAGAGTTGGGTTTGCTGTAGGCACTGGTGCAGCAGCAGCAGTGTGGTGCTCAGACTGATCCAGGGAACTCCACTGAGCCCTGATGTAACTGAACTGCTCCCACTAGCTCAGCTAGACCTTCCTCACATACACATGGGAGCAAAATATGTTAAGGGAACAGTAGCAGAAAGACTATAATTTTCAGTGTTCATGTTTTCTCTTACAGGTAGGTTGTATAGTTAATTTATTTTCTTAATAAATGCAGAATGTGCCAGAGGTTGGAGCATGGGAAGAGGATTGTGTTAGAAAGCTTTTATCAATCATTAAAGTCACACAACAGTGGGTTTTCAGTGCTGTTTTTTGTTTTGGGATTTTTTGGGTTTTTTTTTGCATATACAACTGGATGCTTGTGAGTTCTTTTTATTTAGGGTTTTTGGGAGTTTGTGTGTAGGGCTGAAAGATAAGTCTGGATCAAGTGATTAGAAATTTGTACTGGCAAATCCTTAATGGCTCTAAGTCTTAATGTGTATCCTAATTTAATCTGTCAACTTAAGTTTATCATTTTGCTAACACTAACTTTTGTCCTTATTGAAATAATTTCCTATAGCAAACTCTTCCATGTCCGACCAGTCACTCAGACTGATGTATACAGAGCAGATTCCAAGGAAATTCCTAGGATATTCCAGGTATTCATTAATAAATTTATGTTTCAAGTGTAACTGACATGATATTCCATGCATTGTCAAAAGTAGTGATGAAATATTTACTAAAATTATTGAAAAATCACTTCTAGTGTAATTCTTCAATCTTTCTTCTTAGATAAATCTGACTCTGAATTTACATTTATCATCTCGGAGTACTGAGATTATTTTACTTTGATTCTAGATTCTATATGCTAATGAAGGAGAGAGCAAAAAGGAACAGGAATTTCCTGTGGAGCCCATGGGAGAGAAGTCAAATTATATTTGTCACAAAGGACATGAATTTATACCTACTCTTTACCACTTTCCAACCAATTGTGAAGCTTGTATGAAGCCACTGTGGCATATGTTTAAACCTCCTCCTGCTCTGGAATGTCGCCGCTGTCACATCAAATGTCACAAAGATCACATGGATAAAAAAGAAGAGATTATAGCGCCTTGCAAAGGTAAATAGCAAGTGTTTGAATATGCATATGGTGCTGGAGTCACAAGGCATTCTAATAGATCAGAGGATTCTAGTAATGGTCTGACACCAGCTAAATGTAAACAGGTCAGGGTTTTTTTTATTAATCTGTGGCCATTGCTGCCTTTCTAAGGGTGTCCATGAGAGTCACTCACTGCTTTGAGTTAGTGGTATGTGTAGTTGTTGTGTTGTCAGCCTCATGCAGCAAAGCAGGGTGGTTGTGGAGCTGCTCACTCTGTGTGTTGTGCTCTTTGCTGTGGGAAACATTAGTGTCAGGGCATGTTATGGAAGGGATGGCATTCAGTGGAGGTTACTCCTGGCGATTCATCGTTGTATAATTTCTTGGTCTCAGACACACCTCTGTTGTTATCCCTGGTTTTGTCTGTGTGAGTGTGTATCTTCCATAGTACTAAGTTGTTACTCTGTAACTACAAGGAGAGAGCACTGCCAACAGCCAGGAAACTTAGTTTGGCAAAACCTGGTTCATTTTGCTTTTCATTTCTCTGCTGATTTCTCTGTGTTTAGTATGAGAGTGTGGTAATCTGACAACTAATTTTTGATATGGGGACATGTTTAGAATATTAACAATACTCATTTTAAAAATTACTGTTGCAGTGTACTATGATATTTCTACGGCAAAGAATCTACTACTGTTAGCTAATTCTACAGAAGAACAGCAAAAATGGGTGAGCCGACTGGTGAAAAAAATACCCAAGAAGCCTCCAGCACCAGACCCCTTTGCTCGATCTTCTCCCAGAACTTCCATGAAGGTACAGCCAAACCAGTCCATCAGACGACCAAGTCGACAGCTTCCTCCAAACAAACCAAGGTGACACAAGGGCTGCTATTTCATTTATTGCTTTAAATGTTTTACTGCAATTAATGTCATATATGCTGATAAGAATAATTGGCCACAAATGTTGTTGACTAGTGACGTGTGATCTAGCATGTGATCTCCCATAAACCTCAGTTAAGTTATAAGAAGAGCCACTATGTTTTGTTTCTTTGTTTGAAGGACTTTGCACTGTTAGTTAACACTATCATATTGATGATGTATCCTCTGATTCTTACCTGTAACAGGCAGAACTTGATCTGTGGCCTAATGGTTCCTGTGAACTGGTAGGGAAAACGGGGTTTAACTAGGCAAAGAGTCAGTGAGAAGGGGTGTGAAGATTTTAAAAAAAAAAAAAAAATTTTAAAAAAATTTTTAAAATTTTCGAGGTGGCCGTTACTGTACCTGATTTGAAGCTGAACAATGACGTTAGGTGCTTGTGGTTCTGGTGAACCTTAGAGAGGATTCATCATCATGGCTAGGCTTAGAGAGGATTAGCAGCTTTCAAAAACAGTCTGGAGGGCCTGACACATAACAAAAAAACTGCACATATTTCATTTTTTATGGCTTGGTTTTGAGACGTATTTGAATTCCTGCCCTGCTCTAAAGTTAGACACTTGATTGGAGGTACGTCAATGTGTGTTTCATCTGTACACACACATATATATATCTTTGTTTGACTCCATTTAGGAAGAGTTTTTTCACTCTCCATGTTGTAGTGTACAAAAGGAGCACACAGCATGCTCTTAGATGCCTGCAGCGAAAAGCTGGTGCGGATGAATCTCACTTCTGTGTCTGCTCACATGGCTTCCACAGTGTGGAGCCTGTTGCTGTCATGGCAGGCACCTGTGCTGTTTGAAAAAGAGCAGGAAGATGGGAGGTGGGGGGTCACTGTTTGGTCAAGTAATTTACCCAAAGGGTGAGAGAATTGGTTTCACTTCCTTATTCAGCCTAAAAAGACTCATGCTCACATCTCATGATTCCTAAAAGAATAGTCTTATCAGATTCTTCTGATTTGGGAAAAAAAATCTAATCTATCTCTGGATCAGTTTTAAGCAGCAAAATCCTGTACTGTACTGTGGAATGATAGCATTCTGCCTGTAGCATTTATGGGATTGCACAGTACAGAGTTTCTGGGTTTTTTCCAGTTTGCTTTTTTCATCACCTGCAGCACTAGCTAATATGTGCTTCTATCAGTCCCCAGTTACTGGCAGCCTATGAAAAAATTGGCCTGGCTTGTTTTGTTTGTTATAGTATTCCAACAGCAATGGACAGTTCAGCAAAGGCTTAACATTTTTCTCCAGAGAGGTAATTTGGCAGTGGCTCGACAGGATTGCTGTCCTTGTTTCTGTGACCAGACTGGCACCAGCGTCTCAGCTGGCTGGGTGAGGACAGAGTTGGATGAGATGCCAGAGTTACAGTGGGGAATGCAGGGAAGAATGCTTTTGCTGTGGTGCTGCTGTTACCCCAAAACATCCTTATGCTGTGAAGAGTTAGATCCTAAACAAATATTAGTATTTTAGTGGGTGGAAATGCATAGTGAAAGAACTTGAAGTAACTTAATTTCACTTCCCTCCTAACTTTAATACAGTCTAATTTTTTGTGATTTAATTTACATATTTAAAATAGTCAGACCTTTTAATTTGGATTTTAAATTAATAGATTTTTTTATTATAATCATGAAGGAAAAAAGTTTTTAACTCACTTCTTAGGGACCAATTATTAAAGTATTTCTTTCTGCAAAACTAACCAAAATATCAGTGATAGGTTTGAAGCACAAATCAAAGAAGCGTTCATGACAATATGGGGGAAAAGCAGAATGCTGTTTCTTCTGCATAGTGTTTACAGTCTAATTTAGTAATGTAATTCTGTTTACTGCTGTTAACATGTTAAGGTATATTATAAATTCAGATTCTTTTTCAATAGCTATTCTTAGATGTTCTGAAAATAACTTCTCTCCTTCCAACACCCTTTTTTCAACCTTCCTGACCTTTCATACAAAATGCTTTCATAACACAGTATTTACCCTTCTATACTGGTGGGAAAAGGAGGAAGATGAATATTTTTGTGTATAAATGATTTTTTCAGTTCTGGTTTCCAAGTTAGCTTTGCAAATGTGCCTAATAGATGAAAAGCATAGTTCTCTGAGGTCATGTCATCTATCACCTTACTAATGCAGGTCTGTCAAACCAGTGGAAATTTGTATGGATTTAAACACCTTTAATTAGAAACCACATACTCATAAATTACTGTAACTGCTATGGCAAATTTATCTCTGACTGGTGCTTCTATGAGGCTTTTGTGGAAGGACTTACCGTCTGGAATAATTAATTTTCCTTTATGAACATTAATAAGAATGAAGGTGTATTTGCCAGCTAAATATGGACACTGAATGGCTGGGGACAAGCAGTGAGCCCTGGCAGCAAGGCAGGCTCTGAGTCTGCACCAGGAGGAGCACAGCCAGAGGATTGAGGGAAGAGATTATCCCCCTCTGTTCATTCCATAATCCACAGCAGGACAGTGCCTCTGTGTTTGAGCCTGCGAATTCCAGCCAGACATTGACATACTGGGAAAGGACCAAGCAAAGGCCACCAGGATGGTCAGAGCAGATGCTTGAGGGAGCTGGGCTTGTTCAGCCTGGATGAAGGACATCTCCAGGAACTGTCACAGCAGCCTGACCCAGCCTGTGGGGAGGGTGTCCGGGAGACAGAGCCAGGCCCTTCAGTGCTGTATGGTGGGAGGGTGAGAAACAAGGGTCTCACTTGAACGAAGAGGTGTTCCAGCTAGCTAGAAAGAAAAACCAATGCAGGGAGACAGGCTGGTGGGGCTGAACAGGTTCCATCCCTGGAGGCTTTCAAGACCTGACAGGACAAGTCTTTGAGAATACTGGGCTGGCCTTGTAGCTGCTTTGAGCAGGAGGTTGGGCTAGAAACTTCCTGAGGTCCCTTCCAAGCTGCATGGTCCTAAAAATGCTGTCCCTCCTAGGAATTTCACACAGTGATTATTTCTCTGAGGTTTTTATGGCTATTGTTCTTCATGATGATTTAAGAAAGGGCAAACCAGTTTTTCATATGGACCATATAATTTCTGCTTAGCCATCCATTGAATCACGCCAAAAGAATAATTCCAAAGTGGAAAAAATCAACTTTAATATATTTTAATTCATAATAAATTCTATAAGTTTTACAGTTGTAGTTCATATAAAAAATGAATTTTGAGCCTTTTCAGGGCTGTATCACATTTAAAGGTTTAAATAGTTTAAAACTTAACCTGAAAATACAAATTGCCCTGAAACTGATTTTGTTTAAAGAATGTGATTAATTATATTAAACAGTGTAGCATGTTTAAACTGATGCTCTGTTAGAGTAAGGTTTCTTTGTCTGCCTCCTATGCTCAGCATATAATCCTGAGTAAAAATCCTTTATGCCCATTGAAGAGATGACTAGACTGGGTTTCATTTCTTGTAGCTATTGCAGTTGAGAAGTTAGTACTTAAGATATTTGTCTAAGGTCCTTCACTAACAACAGGGAGAGATGAATGTTTCTAGACGATGATTCACCCCATCCCACAACAAATGTCTCAAATAAGTAAAATGACTCATTTGCTGTCAGAGTGTGATTCACTTGCTTCTTTTTTCTATAGTGACCATAGAAGGAGCACAGACAGCAAGGCCTAGAGAACAAGTTGATATATCCTCTTTTTTGGCATTGCTTAGCTTTAAGTAATGAGCTACAGAATAGCTGTATGGTGTAATCACCCTGTATTTGGGATACAGTAGGATTGTGCTGTATTTTGTACATTCAGATAAAGGTTTCTTATTCAATGTTCTGTTCAGCAATCAAAATTACTTGATCTTATTGGAAAAATTGTTCAGCAAGAACAGCAGCAAAACAGCAGCTAATTTTATACAATGTACTTGTTGGTCTTTCCTACTGAATTTTTTTGGGAAAAAAATTAATATGGTAAGTGTTCAACATTGAATTGAATGATTTTAAGATGAACTTTCAGCGAATACAATATTCCTAGCTTACATGAACACTAACTGAATCATCATATTCCATGATAGGCAAAGGAGCAAACCCACCTACCTTAAACAGTCTTTTAGTTAGAAAGGTTTAATGATAACAAAAGGAATTTGGAAGTCTTTAATAGAAGTGTAACACTCATTAAACATCAAACCCTCCTGTTGCAGATTACTTGATCTGGCATTTAAGGACTGGGATTGGTCATTTGATGATGTTGATGATATTGATGGTGATGATGATGATGACGATGTTTTTGATTTCTGAAGAAGTATAAGGGGTAAATCTAAATAGAGAGGAATGGATTTGTTTGCCGTTGAATACAGCATGCTATGTTGGATTTTGTTTTTCAAAGCAGAGAAAATACAAGATCTCATTTTAATATTTTAAACAGTAAAAATGAGATTCTTTTCATGATGTCAAACTTTTACAGGAGTCATTTTCATTAAATTGTCAGTGTTCTTATTTTTCTAATTTTAGACCTTCTTTTTTTTTTCCAAATTCATGTCTGCCTGCCTGAAAAAACCCCTGCTGTTTTCAGAGTAATTGCTCATCTATAATGCTAATACTGCTAACCTTGCCAGAGTATTTGAAGGATAAAAGGGAGATGGTAGCAGTTGTGTGTTTAGCTGAAATAGACTTAGCACTTGCAAATACTTTTCATTTTTAAACTTTTAATATAAACTGACTGGTCTATGGCTAGCAGACATGAAATCACTGGAGTTCTGCATTTTGCTTTTCTACCTGTGTTCTGAAGTGAATTTGACTTGGCTTTCCTTTGCAGTGCTGTGCTTTCTGGGTACCTAACCATGCATTTAAAAACTATGTAAACAAACGGGCTTTGCAGCTTCTGTGATGTGGTTTCCTTGACTGCTTTAGAAAAGATCCTTCCGTTGTAGTGATCTAATTTGTCCCATGGCTTAATTGTGAATAGACTGGAAATACTGTTAGCTATTTTACAAATCTCACCGTTTCCTCATTTTTACACATTGATGCCATCTTACATTTACACAGAAAAAAAACTCCAAATGTTAAATGCCTAAGAATTCTTTTAAGTATTACATGAGGTGTGTCTCAGCTGTATAAAAGAAGGCAGTGGCAGCAGCACTGTAGCTGCACCTCAGCTGTGCGCTCAGGAACTGAGACTACAGCTCCTGTAGAATTTAACTGGCTTAGTGTTCACAGGAACAAGCATTACACTAATTAAATATACAGCATCTTTATGTATTAAAAGCTTACAAATCACTAATCTTCTAGAAGTGACTATTACATTGTGCATATTTCACCCTTATTACAAGGAGGTTTAACTGATTTGGGATTATAACATATAAGGATGTGCTATACTTAAGTAATGATGCTGTTGGATGCAGAGGAATGGTGTTTCTCCCAAGTATGATGATGAGCAAGCTCACCTTAAATGAAGATTTTGAAGAAGTATGTTTTTGCCAGATTTACATTTGTTGCATTTACTGACAAAACTTCCTGCTTCTTTTTCAGCTAACTGCTTTCCGTGAATGCACACAGTTCAAGGTCATAATTTTCTTCCTGTTACAGCAAGACTGAAACATATCCCAAAATATATTAAAAATATATATTTTCCTGAGAGATTGTGCTATATATATCAGAGGTTTACATTTTTGCTGCAATATAAATTACTAATCTCTGAGGGTTTTCCTGTATTCTCCTGAGTGACTGATCAATTGAGGAATGGTTGGCAAATAGTAAAAGGATGTGTTAGGTTACCTTTTAAACTCTGTTCCACAAAAGCTTTCTTGGCAAGACACATACACTACATTTCATAAAAGGATCGAGAGGAATGAATATTAAAATGGAAGAAACTGACTTTCCAGCATTCATAAAGATGCCACCAGCACGTCTGCAAGTAGAACCGGAGGAAGATCCACCATAGTGATATAGACTGCATCTGTAAGAAGTGACCATTATACTGTGTATATATATTGTACTGTAATACTGCAAGAGGGTTTTAAAAATCTTTCCACTTTATTTTTTTATGCTTATTAATCAGATACCGTTACTTATTGCAGTGGCAACTATGCACTTGTATAAAGCCATACTGTTGAAGTTTATATCATTCATACACGTCTATCAGAAGCTGCATGTCAGTGTTCAGCAGCTAGTATAGGTTTGAAGTATATACTAGTTTCAGCTATACGTCATCATGGGCAGTCCTGTTTTACCTGTCTAATTGCCTTAATTTAAATTTTTTTCAAGTTTTTTTGCCCATTCTTTCTATTTAAGGAAAAAGAAAGTTTACCAGCTCTTAGGATGCAATTTTGCTTTGTGGCAGAAGAAATAGTGCACTATTTTTACACCTAGTAAGTATATCAATGTCAGCCTACTTTGAATGTATATCAACTGGTTTTAAGGGTGGAGAAGTGTTGGTTACAGAAACAATGTCTGAGAGCATTGGAATTACCAGACCATTTGCTTGTACATGTAACTGCTCATCCAGCCCTTTTTACAAACCTCAATACTAGTTATTGACTTATATTAATCCTCATTAAGTGCTATGAAACTTCATTTGCCTTGTTTTTGCATATTCTCCTAGATGTGTTTTTTTTATTTCTGGAAAAGAAAAGAATCTGTTACTATTTTTACATTTCACAACACAATATCCAAGGACTGTCACAAACTTTAAGAAGAGTAAAACATACTGTAGATGTATTTTAAAGTTTTAATCTGGTTCTCTAGCACATAGCTGTAGGGATAGATAACTATTTCAGTAGTGTGTTTTGAGAACTGATAGCTGGGAAGGAAGGGCCTCAGAGGCACTTAATCTGACTTTTTTTTTTAACTTGGAGTTGTACAAAAAAATATAATTTATGTGGGCTCATTCATGATGTGTTCATAATTATCCCAGAAAATGCATGTTTTATACAACTACAGTATGCGATGTTAAACATATTGACAGTAAAAAATGTAGTCTCCTATTTGGTCTCTTTATATATATAAATATATATATATATTTAAAATATATATATATATAAAATATTGTGTGGGAGTGCAGTAATTTAAAATATGATCTAACACTTCAATGAAGGAGGACATTTCACTTTAAAATTTTGTTTGTTTTTGTTTTTTAAAGAGTGTTGAAATGTTTGGAAGGATAGGACCATGATTTATTTAACACTATCATGAAAGGTGGACTTGGAAACACTGAAATACTGAAAATTAATAAATATATTTACCTTTTTTAACCTCTACTACAGCTTAACAGAGCCAGAATGTATTCAGTCTTCTATTTTTGCACTCACAAAGTAAAATGTTGTTTGTGAGTTCTTAAATTCAAAACTAAAACTTTCATATCAGTTTTATTAGGTATTATAACCCAGCACACAGCTACAGTGTTTTTCCCTGCTTGTTTTGATTTACAGAAGTACGGTATATTTTTAGGTAATGCAGATATGCATAGAGAACAACATTAAAAATGTATACAGTAAAACTGTTTCCATTCACTGAATGCATAAATATTTTATATATATATATAAAAAAAATGTTACATTGTGGGAAGTTCTATCCTTTTCTGAATTGGAGAATATTATATATATATTTTTAAATAAACTATTTGAGTAAGGTAAAATAGTTCCTGAACTTGAGAAGCTGGTAATTAATTGAAATATTTAAATATAGAGGCAACTACTGCGGCAGATATGGGAAAGGCAAGGGCAAAGCCTGTGTGTGGAGGGAGCGCTGACTCCAAGGGAGCTGTTTGGAGCTCCTCTGCTGCTGGGGCTGGATCCATTGCTCTTTCTCTCCCTGACCTGCCCTCATTTACTGTGAATCCCTGGGGTCCTGCTGAGCCTGACATTTCAGGAAATGTACTATATGATAGTATTTACTGGCCACATTTTATCCAGTCTGTGCTTGTACGAGCAGTTCTTACCTACACAAACAACAGGCTATACTGAGATGGTGTTGTAGAGCAGTACAGGCTGAGGGAGCACTGAAGGTCCTGTGCTCTGAACTCCACCTCAGGGCAGGGCTAACTCAGCACAGGTTCCTCAAGGCCAGGGGTATGATGTGCGCAAACCTTGATGTGTACCCAGGGCACAAAGGGCAAAGCTGCTCTTCTGTTCTTCTTGCTTATCCTGCTGTGAAACGCAAAGAACTCTTAAATGCCAGTTCCTGGAGATTGTGTTGTTTCCTTATTGTCCAGTGGTGACCTTTTAACATTTTTGAGAGACAGGCATCTTCATGAACTAAGGAATATTTGTCTTGAAAGTCACTGATGTTTAAACACTTTCTTTTTGTAACACAGTTGTCCCAACAAACAGGACATTTTTATGGCCTGAATGATTTATAGCCAAGCTGCAGCTTAACTTTCCAGAAAAATCAGGGGTCAGACTTGGAGCCAGAAGCTTAAATCACTTGTAGGGAAGTTGCTCTTTAGTTCCCAATCCAAGAGCTCACCAACACAGACGCTGGACAGGAAGACCCCATCGGAGTTGGCATGTCAGTTGTCAGAATGACCTTTCTGCAAGGAGATTTCCACTTCTGTCCTAGTTGTGTGCTGCAATTCCCTACATCCAGTGGTTCCTGCCCAAGTGCAGCCCCTCCCAGCACTGCTAGCAATCCAGCACCACGTCTCCTTTTACTAGAGGAAAACTGTGGTTCTTGTGCTTCTGAGCATGGTTGATCCTGTAACTAAAACACAGAACCACAGTACCACGTAGGACTTGGAAACACACAAGAGGCCCAAGGGTCTCAGCAGTCAGTGACAAGGGCCAGATTTAAAGCATCACTGAAATTTCACTGCAAATGTCCAGATCTCTTACTACCTCTTGAAGATGCTGAACCTTCTACACTTTGACAGGCCTTCAGTGGCTCTCCAAAGGCACCAGGCCAGGAAAGCTGCCACTGAAATTATATGCTTTTTCTCTTCAGTTTCTCAGGCAATGTCAAGTGATCATTAGAAATTTGAGCATTTATGTTGGTACTCTTACACAGTATTAGTTTCCCATCTAGCTTTGAGAGAATCATCCTTGGAGAAGGATTTATGTATTTTGGTCTCAAGTGCCTCTACCCATCCTGTGCTTGTGAAGTCGTATTTGGGATGCTGCTGTGAAAAGAGGGAATGTCTGTGAAAGCAAGCTTCTCACCTGCATTGCTCTTACCAACCCTTACCACCTCCTAATTCTGTTTGCGAGGCTGGGGAATATAACAGTACATGGTCCACTTCAGTAAACTTGAGTATTTCAGTCTGCTCTGCATTACTGGATAGTTTGCCTCAGCATTGATATCAAAATCATGATTAATTTATTTTTTCATAGAGACTGTCTCAAGTTGAAAGGGACCCATAAGGTTCATGGAAGTCCAACTTTCTGCTTTTCACAGGACTACCTAAAACTAAACCATGTGACTAAGAGGATCATCCAAACACACCTTGAACTCTGACAGGCATGGTGCCTTTTCAGTGCATTACAGTTTTTTATTGACTGTCATCTCTGCACGTAGTAAAATTGAAAGCATTATTTGTTATTTTTAAGATGATCATCATCTAAACCACTTAGGGTTTTATCAGCTTCCTAAGGATCATGGGGTTTTGCCTACTGCTTTGAAGTATCCCTTATTAGAGTGGGAAGGACTCTTCTTTTGGATCTCTTTAAAAGATGCTGATGGAGTGGTTCTGGAACTAATTCATGTTCTTTGCTGAAGTTGCCTATAAAGTGGACAGGATATACTCAGACATTCTCATCTGAGAAATGAGAAAAGTCTACTGAGATGTGGCTGAAAAGAGCATTGTGTCCTAACACATCGAGCCTAGTTCTCCCCAGAAACTACTGCAGTGAATGGAAAAGCTCACTGTAAAATCACAGCTCCAACAAGTGGGGACGCAGAGGAACTGTGATTTATTAGCATGGGGATGCTAATTATCAGGCCTTATTCATGAAGATTGGGGTTCGGAATCTTTGCCCCTTTGTAGGAAGGAAGCTTTGTTTTATAAGGTAAGAAAGACACATTACTACTTGTTATATATGGCAAGGGTGAAGTCTTGGGTTTGACCACAGCTGCTTTTGCACAGAAGCGCTGGGATAATGGTGACCTTTCAAAATCAAAGTCACAGTGAAAGGTAGCAAAATTTCAAAGTTATAAATGTATATAGTCCTGCGTACCTTAAAGAAATCTGGAAAGAGACATTGACACCCTGAAAAGAAAGGGCAGAGAGGGCAGCAGTTTCATGTCCCTGCAGCCCATATTTGGTTGTTGGAGGAGCTACAAAGAAAGGCTTTCACACTCAAGACAACCGCATGCGATGCTTTGGTCCTGGTGCCCCATTTTGAGGTCTAGGGCTTCAGTGCTTGTTCAGAGATGTGAGCCTGCTTGTATGTATAGTCTTACATTGTTTGTTTACCGGTGGGTCTTGTACATCATCCAGTTCTTGTCATTTGTCATGGCTCTTTGGGGTGTTTTTTCTCAAGTTGCTGTTGCACCACTTGTTAAGCATGGCCAGCCAAGAAGAAGTGCATCAGGCTTATGAGACCACTGCCAATCCTCCTTTTTTCCTTTGGATCACCAACTGCTTAGACTTCAGGCACTGAATTGTCTTGGATATGTGCTGTTTTTTATTAACAAGTGAACTAGTGGAAACATTTTTGGAGGAATTCAATATAGTAAATACCTTAACTGCTTTAAGGCAGAACAGGCCAGAAGCCCCACTGTCTGAGCACTGTTTGCCATCTGCTTGTCCTACTGTTGTCTCTTGCCTCAGCTGTGTTCCACTTTCCAACAAGCTCTTGAAGCAGATCTTGTAGCTGGGTGCAGGTCTGGCTGCAGCTTCAGGACTTGCATTTATTTGCTGGATCCCATGGCCTCTTGTGTCTGTGTGAAGTTGTCCAGCATATTACAACCCTTATATGCTGGGGGCCAACAGATGCAGTAGGGTCTGTGTAGCCATTACTCCCCTCTGGAGCCATGCAAGGGCTAGATAAATGCCACCAGGAGGCTCCCCTGCATGCTTCGTGTACTGTTCAGAGCTACAGCAATGGGATTTGATTAGTGGAAAGTGGGCAGGCATGCAGACTTTAAAAAAAGAAAAGGCAACAAAGCTGAGAAAGGAGAATATCCCCGAGCTCAGAGTCCATGAGGACTGTAAGTTGTGCTGACAGTGCATTTCATGGAAAAAAAATTTTAAACTTTGAAAGATAAGTCACTCTCTTGAAAGTCAGACCAGTGGGATCTGTATCTACTTAGTTGCTCAAAGAATTTCTTTACAGTTAATTGGGTACTTAAAATATGCTTTACACAAGCTCAGTTTATGCTTTGTTAGAGTCATGATTTACATGACAGAGAGGACACTGAGGCAAAGGATGCATGTTCTTCCATTTATGATCTGCGTATAATAAGAGACAGGTCAGCATCTTTGGTAGTGCTGGCCAAAGCCTCAAAATTCCAAAGCAGAAATCTTGTACATCCCAGAGCAGGCATACGCACCAATGACTTGCAATTACAAGGTGGTAAGTAGAATTGATTTTCAGCATGGACTCATGTTAGTATTCAGTTTAAAACAGAATCATTAGCTAACTTTGCTAGTCACATTTCAGGCTGGTGCAGGTTCTGTTCTTTACGTCAGTTTCCAGAATATGGGACAGATAAAACAAGATGTCTGTCCTCATAAAGTTCTTCCCCTGTGAGTCAGTGATACCACATAATGCACAGAAGTACTTGATTAGGGTACTGACAACTTAAGACAGTTACGAGCTGAAATAATGAAACAGGGCATGAAAAAAATCGTGACAATTATTTAGATTGTCCTTCAGGTATGCCCAGTTGAATTTCATCAAAAGTATAATTTAAAAAGCCTCTTATTTTGCCTCTGGTCCAAAGACTGGATTTTCTTTTTCAAGACAGAGATGGTGTTTGTCCCAAACCACTTCCAGTGCAGAATGGAATAGCTGACATCTTTAACTTGAAAACATCTGTATGCCTATCTTACCATCAGGCAGGAAACACCTGAGGTCCATCAGGACTCAGGTCTGTGAGACTGCCAAGGTCTTGCAATTGGATCCATCACAAGTGATGAGCTGTCAGGTTCTTACACTGATGTTTATTGTGGCTCTCAGACACCTGTTTGACCTCAACAGCCGTCATTTCCGAGAACTCTGAAATATTCTGGAGAACTCTGGCTCAAAATCAAGCAAATTAAAGTTCAGTACAAACCAAGAACTTAATAACATTGTATTTTAAGATTTTTTTTTCAGTTTTCTCACCTTAGACCATTATTAGCGAAGGCAACATTTCATGTTCTGCTTCATACATAAATAAGAATTTCAAGTATTGAAGAATGTGAAAGGGAGTGAAACAAACCAGCCTGAAGAGCATTTGGAGGGAAGTATTTATTATCAGAGAAAATACATGGCTAGAAAACTACCTCATTCAAGTTGATCTCCACATCTGTGTAGCTTTTCATTTATGATAAGTTTCTTCTGTGGGCTCTCAGCTGTTAATTCCTTCCCCCACACCCTGCCCTTAAATATGTCTGTAAATGGATAATGATTGTTTGGTGGAGGATGCCTCATTTAAAGGAGTGTATGAAGCCGTTCTACAAGTTGTAAGCTGATTGGGACTGTTCAGCTAATCGTGAATTACTTTCCCATAAGAGTCAAACTGCACTAAAATCCAGCTTCGGAGCTGCAGCGGTTGGGGTGTTGCTGCCTCCCCACCCCATGCCTTTCTCTCCTGTTTTAATAGATTAGATGAGCAGAGC
This sequence comes from Anabacerthia variegaticeps, assembly GCA_035583185.1. Classification (NCBI taxonomy): domain Eukaryota; kingdom Metazoa; phylum Chordata; class Aves; order Passeriformes; family Furnariidae; genus Anabacerthia; species Anabacerthia variegaticeps. Next base: position 100,987,035 of record JAWWEW010000112.1, on the reverse strand, counting down.
CAGGACAGGCAGCAGCTCCGTGCTTGGCATAAGCCAGTGCGAGGCTCGGGGGTCAGGCAGGGACAGGGACTCCTGAGCAGTCCAAGCAATAGCGTCCTTTGCTGGATTACAGCAGCACAAAGAAACCCATCTTTGGCCACATAGTTTTACTCTGCACAAAATGTCCCGTGTTAGGGAGGCCCATAGGGTGGGGCAAAGGATGGTTTTGCATGTGTGTTTGTTGTTCCTGTTCACTGAGGATAGTTCAGAGAAAGTAAACTATGCACATCTTCCACTGCCCACATCCTCGTTTTCAGACCTGCAATGTGCTGTCTGGAATCACGTCCTCATTCCTTCCTCTGGATTGTAAACCTCATGGTAAATGTTTTCTCCCTCATATAGTTAAAGTGAGCTTGTAGCTTACGTGTTGCCAAATGCACAGTCACAGTTCATCATATCCACAGCTGGAGATATTTGGAGTTAGTGGACTGTACTGGAATTCAGATCTTTTCACAGGCAAGGAAACAAACTTTCTGAAAGCCCTGATAGGAGCCACCCTTTGTCAGCCAGGACAGGCTGTGTTACTGTGTTGTGAACACAATTAGACACCAAGTGTGTAATTCCACACTCGTACAGCATCTGTGAATGGAGCTGTGTTACCTCCAGCCCTGTGGATAAAAGTTGTTTACTGGCTTAGACCCACTGCAATAAATCCAAGCTTCCCTAGCCTGCCTTTGGCCCGCTGCTGCATTACACAGCAAATTGCTTGTGTCCACCCTGATACTGATGAATGGCAAGTTTAACAAGATTTATCCTCCCTGTGAATCTTGTCTAAAGCTGCTGCCTTTAATCCATCCCCTGAGAAGATTATGCTTCGCATACTGGAAAACACAGGGTCTGCACTTTTGCGGGCCTTGCCCAGGACTTGAATGTACATCTGCTTATGAAAGTGAAGGAAATTACCCTCTGGGAGTTAAAAACAAGTGTGTAAAACTATCTACTGCCGTTTTCTGATTTGTTCTGTATCTCTTGCAGCTTGAATAAGAACTTATGGTCCAGCTTTCCAAGTCCACAAAATTACTTTACCTTAGCTCGTGAATTACCTAGCTTTGTTTCTTTTCCTCAGTCTTTTTTCACACAGGCTTCTAAGGTGATTTATTCAAAATATGTTAAGTAACCTATGAAGAATTTTTCTTAAATGCGTTTTCAGCATTTTATGGTAAAAAAACCCAAATTGAGGTGCTGATTCTTGAACCAAAAATGGAGCAGCTTCATTTTGCTACAGCATCACTCAGGAGTATGAAAGATGTCAATAACAGAGAAGGTTTAAACTCCATACAAATCTTCCTCTATCAAGAAGAGGCTTTAATTAAAAAAAAAAAAAGGTGTGTTTTTTTTTCATTTTAGGATGCTGGAGCTCTTTAGCATTGGACAGGTTAATATTCAGTCTGATGCTTCAAATAATTAAGGTGAAAGCTGCCCATTTATGACCTGTAATGAATATTTCATTTTCTCTCCATATATGGAAATAGAATAAAAAATCAAATACAATTAAGAATGACATTATCAATCTTGAAGAGTAGCATTTATTAATATCACCTGGAAAATGTACCACCTGCCACCATTTAGACCACTTCAGATACTTTACACAGATCTAGTAAAATCAGTAACAGAATGTTTACAGTTAATCTCTCAACCAACATAGATTTATATATTTTATTGGAGCAGTAAAAACGCTCATCTTTGACTTGCCCTCAGTGAGATACATGAAACCTGTGTCCACAGACACACCTCCTCCAACCCTTCCCACTCTGAAGGAGCGTACGAAGTAGCTGTTTTCTGACAGTGAAAGCCCCAGTCTGACTGCTGAGTGTTCACTGGCAGAAACATCGGTGTTTGCAGATCCCGCTCCTCCCCAGGAGTCCCACAATCTAGCATATTGCAAAGAAAACCTGCCTCAAATGTAGTCAATGCAGTCTTCCGTAGTTTTCAGGAGTGTCAGCATGAAGGGTGCCTTGGTTTTTACATGCCAATCAACAGAATACTGTAAGAACTCTTTTGAAATGGCACACCTTTTAAGAATGTAATGAGAAATGAAGGTGAGCTGTGTGATAACCAATGTAACTTTTGGTTGTGAAGGCAGTACATCCAAAGGTAAAATCTCCTGTTAATAGTTCTCAAGAATACCCTTTTCTGCCTTTTTACTGTAAGTACTACAAATTGATTAGAATCTCTGAAGTAAAAATTTAAGTGAAGTCTATGTTCTTTAATACACTTAGCAAGACAGGCCAAAAACTAATGAACCACAGGGCAGTATCACCAAAAACTGACAACCCTGGCAGATGAGTTTGCTGAGATGCATCAAGGTGCACAGGTAGCCAGGTCACTGCCAGTATGGATTGTGTTTGGGGACTCTGGGTGTTGGTTCAGGGAACTTCTGCTCCAACACCATTTTTAACTGTTGGTCACAGTTTCATTAATTCCCACACATTCTAGTCTCTGATGTTCCCAAAACAGTATGTTCAGTGAACGAGAGCTCAGATTGAAAAAGAATAATTCACAGTTGAGTTCTTGCTCTTATCCATTAAAAACTGGGTATACTGAATGAAGTGACCGAGGGTATCCTGTATCAGCTGTATAAATTGTACTATTTAAGTGTTGCATGTAAGTACTACAATCCCAACTGGATTTGTGACTTAGTAAAAGACATTTAGAACCTTATTTTGGATTGGGCCTTGACTCAGATTTTCTTCATCCTAAAATACAGATAGTTAATGTCAAACTAACTGAGTTGCTTGCAAGAATACAAACATCTGTTGTGGTTTTTCAATCTTGCAGCAGAAAGACAAGTTGGTATGTTGGTGCAAAACTGATCATGTATAATTGAAGAAAATTGCTTATATGTAACCAGAAAGTACTGAAGTGATACAAGAATATATAAACATCTAATTACAAAATACCTTGTAGTAAAAAAATCCAGAGAAAATGTGGTATCAGTGAAACTTGTCTGAAATGACCAATAAAAATATGCTGCTTAAATTAAGTATCTTATAAGAATTATTTCTAAGAGAAAGTAAGCATGAATGTACTATACTGTAAGTATGCTAAGGGGTAAATATTAGGCTTAAGAGAGAGAAGGAGCTTCCTCAACCTTTCTTCTGTTCTTTAAGCTTAATTGTATCATTTGGGTTTTTTCATGGTAATGATACATGTGCTGATGAGTGTCTTCTAAGCAGTCTTTTTAGTCTTCTTGTAGTGCTGGACTGTGGCTGTGACCCAAAGATTGAGAATGAGCATGATTATGAAACGGATGAGAACTAAAAGGGAAAAAAAAAATACTGTAAGCAATAATAAAAAAAAAACTCAACTGCTGTTATTTTCAGGGGACAAACTTTTGTAAACCTTCACTGGTGTACAGGCAGGCTGGTTCATATTCTGCAACTCTTTTCAGCCAATTAGTTTTAATGACTAGGTCCAGGAACCCAGAAATTCTGAGTGTAAATACAACAGAAAAGAGCATTTAGCAGTTGATCACTTTTAGTGATATCTGAAAATAATTCCTTTGTAACAAACCCAGGAGAATAGTATGAGTAGCCTCATATAAATTTAGATTTACACCATAAACTAAACTCAGAGTCGTAGCTCACATATCCTTTACAGTTGCATGTGTTGTTTATAATAAAGGGATTATTCTCTACCGCCATCTGTGAAGTTTAGATTTTGGGAGACAGGAAATACCTGTATCTGTCTGACTTTAATGACAGAAAATCTGGCCACTGACAAAAAATGAGTTTCTTAGTACCCTGATTAAGTCAGCCTTTTTTAAAACCATAATAGGCACAGTACTTATACCTGTGAGACCCCAATTTGAAGTATAAGTATGTCTAATGTCCATTTACTAACTGAAATATTCCCAATCAGCTGCGGGCGAAAGTGGGCTCAGTACCTGACCCCAACTGAATTTCTGTATGTGCATTATGCCAAATGTCTGGTGACCCAGTTAACAGCATGGCCCCACAAACTCCTTACTCTGGCAAAGAGAATGCAGCAAGCCTGTGAGTGGAAATGGGTGATTGAAATGGGACTTCCTTTTCCCGTGAAAGAGCTGCTTGAAATGCCTGTAGAGCCATGGCCTTACTGTGCTGCAGAGGGCTGCTTACAAAGTGTAAAATCCATTCAGATGATGCTTCTGATGGAACAGCAGTTTTCAACAAGAACAAGGAACCACCAGATGGAGTACAAAGGGGTTTTGTTACCGTTCTTGCATCCACCAAGGCTTGTTTTTGAACTATTTGTTGAAAAATCTGCAGCATTCCCTAGCTCTTGCAATTTTCTCAGGATGGCAAGAAGCTGTTAAATAAATTTGTTGTATAATGAAATCAGCTGCAAATTATATATTTTAAGCCAGTTTTTGTGACTTTTTTTTCTTACCAGCTTACCATTTCATTTTCAGCCTGCCATAAATGTTCTGAAGGTTGTGCCTAAAACTGTTCATACACTAAACTGAACTTTAGTTTTCTACAAGAATTTTTTAATTCACAAAGCCTTCAATAAAAAAGGGAAACATTATTAAAACAACTACAGATTTTTCAAGTTGCATTTTACTACTTTTTTTATTAAAATAGTAAAGATTTTTAATGCTTTATTCTGCTATTTTCAGAATTAATTTTGTAGTGCTTTTGCTTTTTGAAAAAAAAAACTATCTTTTGGACCACTTGCACCATGTGATGTGTGAGCAGCTTTTTTGTTTTGTTTTGCTGATGTATTTTCCTGCTTTGTAATCCCGTGCTACCTTTTTGGCAGTAACTCCTTCCCTGACCATGCCAACCCATCATGTTCATGGTTGGTTTGTCTGAGATCTTTTAGCTGTTTTACAAAACAGCCAAAAACTACAATGGCAGCTGTTCCCTTGGAAAGGCAGGCAATTCCATACTTCACTCACCTGCGACATCATTCGTAGTCACTAAAGTTGTAAATATTCTTGCTGTAAATTGAATGAATTCTGATTAGTGGAACACATATGACACCTTTATAATTTAAAAAAATTATGAAATACCTATTTTTCAACAGAGGATAATGTTGCATGAAAATATACACTGTACAGACGTTCCCACTTTCAGTCCATCCACTCTTCACTGATTTAGCTTTAGAGATTAAGCTCTCAAAGGTGAGTGACAATGTATTAAGGGTCTTTTTTAACGAGAAAATCACTGATATAATTAGAATTTTTATATTTGTATCTACCACAGTAGACTGGATGTGGCTAGAAGATACTCTTTCTTTCTGTTCAGCCCCTCTTTCAGTAGCTGACAATGACAGTGACACAATCAAGTTGGCATGACTTAACCACTGTGAATGTTCACATGTGTGCCTTCAGCCACCTGCAAATACAAGGAATTCAGTTTTCCTTCCCACAACGGATCTAAACGTTAATTAGTTCATATTTGCAGCAGACAAAAAGCATTTACAAAGTTTATTGCCATTGTTCAGCAAATATACCACAACTTCTAATTACTGACTTTCATGTAGAAATAGATTCATCATCACTGTGTTCTACAGTGTGAATATTTTAAACAAGTTTAGTGAAGATGAGAAAGGCGCTTCTGACAAAGAGCTGCAGAGCTATTCATGCAGACCACTCAGGAATCACCACAGGAACTTCACAAATCACTGTTCTTAAATTCTCCACTGAGTAATGTAATTACATGTAGCCATAGAGTTAAAGGTATTTAGCACTAAGTCTGTATTTATTTGTAGATAACTTTTCAAAATTAGCATTGTCTGATTGTCTAACTCAAATATCAGCACCTTTTCATGCTGGATCACTAGTAATTGTATTAACTCCTAGACCATGGAAAGCTTTTCTTCATAAAGACAGTCTTTCAGTTATTTCAACTCAGGTTCCCTTGGCCATATTCACATGGGTTTTAAGTCATTGGTTTTTATCAATGGTGTCAACAATAAAACTTGATTTCAAGAGACTGTTATCTGAGTCTCAGGAGTCGGCACTAAGGGAAACTAAGGCAAGATCTTCATCTACTATGGCTGAGTAAATACCTATGGAAAGAGGAATTAGGAGAACTCAGTACTTCACACCAAGCTGCCCGTGGCTTACTTGCACAGGTGTATGCAGACAGGCCCCAGGTCAAGGCGCTCACTTGTCCGGACTCTTTGCTCTTCCAGAGGCACTGCAGCTGGACCAGCTTACTGGCTGCGCTGATGAATGTGCACAGGTTCTGAAAAGCAGGCAAAAAGAGAAAAAGAACCTCTGTCTCTGACTCTGCCATTGTATTGTCTGAACAGGACTACCTTTTTCATTTAGAATTAAAAAAAAAAAATCGGCACTTCTCCTGTATTTGGCAGCCCAAGTGCTTTGGTTCTTACTAAGAAACAGCAAAGCAAAAAGTGGAAGTTGCCTGAAACAAGGGCCTGATTTCTGAGGTACTGCCCAGCAAGAGGCTCCAATAGCACAATTGCTACTGTTGTTGGCAAATGCTGGAGAGAAAGCAAAGAAACAAAAAAGCTGCTCAGCCTGCTCCATAAAACTGTTTATGAAAGTTAGCTAAAATGGGACTGATCTAGTCTAAACAGCAAGGTTGATTCAGACCATCTGTTACCATTATGTCTGGCAAACCAAACCATAGAGGAATGAGAAAACCGACAAGAATGTGTGGAAAATTAGTCCAAATGGAGGGAAAAAATAATAACAGGAATGCACTATTCACTCTGTCACACTTTTAAAGAGGATTTTGCAAATGCAGCAGGTAGAAAGCCCCTTCACACAGGTCTTTGTGCCAGGCCCAGATTTTCCTTGCAAGTAAGGACTGGAGTTGGGCTTAGAAGTTTTTATCCCCATTTGTATAATCTTTTGCATTAGCGAGCCCAGTTCATCTCAATTACATTTTTACTTTCTCTCTTCTGGTAAAAAGAGAAATGACCATCTTTAACCTATGCAGGCATTATCAGATGATATTTTTCTTGCACAACTGTAGGACTAAAGGGGCAAAAATATTTCACATTCCCTGTTTCAAATGCTTTGACTGATGCTCTATTCTCTTCCTCTTCTGTTAAAGGTTTAATGTTTGGGATTATGACATTAGGACTAAAGTGGAAATAGAATTTCAACATCTGAAGCATCTGCTAGTTTTAATTAAGGCACCACTCTGATTAACAATGTTACCTCAGAACATACTTTTTTTTTTTTCACCATAGAGTCTCTTTGCCAGTGCTGTTTTCCAGCTATTCACAGAAGACCAAACCAGCTGTATTTGAAAACTGGTTGGTTGTTCTGAAAGTTAAAGTTGTCCTTATTCCAAGGACAAATATAAGGAGAAATTCCACTCATAGAGACTGCCAGAAAAAAAAGTTATTTCATATGAAGACCTATTTTTAAATAATCACACAGCACTTACCATGGCCAGGTCGATTATCCACTTCCGCAGTGTTAGCATGTACCAGCCCACCCAAAATCTTGTATTACGTTAAGTTTCATAGCACTGAAAATTCTAGGATACAAAGTTCTCAAAACTGCCTGAGGAGTTAGATTTTTTTTAAAACATCTGGAAATAATCTTATTGAAACTTTGTAACAGACTATACAATCCAGATAAAACATATTAAGCACTAGTTAAACACTAAGTGTTCCTATTTTTCACACTGTCTTCAGTCGAACAGTGCCTGGAGTTTCTCAAAACCTGCTCCAAAGCACAAGACTTGAGATTTAAACCCAAGTCCTGTTTAAAAAAATCCAAACAAACACTGCTGTCTTCATCGTAGCAAGTATAACCTGCATGGGTGGGAATCAAAGAAAAAAGATTTGTCATTTCTACTCTGCATCTCTAGCATGTAAATTAAGAGTTGGGTTGGTAAATTAAGATGTAAATTAAGAGTGGGGTTTACTCTTCATCAGTTGGGAGCCTTCTAAAGCAGAGCTACATATGAAGCTTACTTCCTGTGGAGATTTTACTGTGATCCCAGAAATCAGCATGTGAACGTGGAATGCATGTTGAGGGGTGGCTGAAAATGATTTACAACAGTAGCACAAAACAAATGATGGCACAGCTTCTATGCAAAGAACTACCAAACAAGCCACATAAACCAAAACTCCCAGCTATCAAAGGATACACGACTGCAAAGAACAAACCTCGTTTTGTTTTTCCATTGAAATATAGAATGCACAAAAGGAGAATGACATCTGAAATAAAGGAAAGATGGCTTGTCACGGAAGGGACCAAAGGGGCCCAAACACAAACCTGGACAGTTCCACTGGGCACCACATCTGTGGAAACTCCTTTCTTACAGGCTCTGTCTCTCAAATGTGCTTGATGTCCAAAACAATGCCAGCTCCAAAATGGAGCTTTTGTTCGAGTCTGCAGAGATTAAAATGTTTTTCTCCTACATGGAGGCAGTGGATAAAGGATACACTTACACTGCAACTCTGTCTTATAATTAGGTCTTTCTCCTTGACTTGACCACTTTAATGAAATTTATAAGAATTCAATTTTATTTGAGATGCTCACTCCCTCTTCCCCCCAGCTCCAGCATCACTGCAGTGGAGGACTGCACCTACATGCAGAGCCTGTGAGTGCTGAATGAGCCGTGTTTCAAAACATGGCTTAAAAAAATTACCTTGTGCAATGATGATGGGATATTCCAAGTATGTCTGCAGGGGGTAACCATAATAGATCTGGTACCTCAGAAACACAAGGAAGCTGAATAGAGAGATACAAAACAAGGTGACTGCACAAAGGGACACGACAGCGCCTTCACAACTTTTTTACTGTTTTGGTGGTGCCAAAAGGTGCCAGATAAGAGCAGCCTCTGCTGTCAAACTAATCAAACAAATACAGGCACAAAGTGCAAGCATGATCATTCTGTACTCTACTTCTGTTACCCTCAGAGTAAGATGTATAGAGCTGCCCACACTTCTTATCAAGGTCCTTGTGCCACAGTATATGAGGCATAATTAATTACAGCTGGTAAGAAAGAAAGAGAGAAAGCAAGGCTTCCAGACTTAGGAAATACCTTCTATTTGCAAGAGTCTTGGCACCTCTGGGATAACTCAGTTTTCTTAATTTATGTCTGTAGTTCAATCTCTACATTAAGCAAGTTTTACAGGAGTAGAAAACACCTTCCAAGCTGTCTAGACTATACTGTTATGAGATTGCCGAGTGTAGCTCTGCTGGCCAGACGGAGAGTCTGTTCCTAAGTGCACCAAAACAATGGCAATTCTCCTTCCTGCCATGCCACAACAGAGTATTTGAATGAAAGGAACTAAACTTTTATAATGCATTCCCTCCTTTCAACTCTCCTGCAAGGCCACGGGGTTAAACAGAAAATCCACAGCTACACAGGAAACAGAAAGGGCTCTGAAGGCAATTTTATGTAAGGAATAATTTATGGTTCCCAACAAGGAACAGCCTGCCTTGTAAGAAACTGGTTTTTACAGTATTCAGAATTTAAATATCTGAGTTCCTCGAAGTGCTGTTTGTTATAGAGTCAAATTAGACTTCTTGCCATCAGCAACAACCTTTTGTGTCACTCCTCTGTCACTCAGCACTGCCTGCTGACCCTGCAGAACTATCCCAGCTTGTACCAGTAGTCCCAAAACTCCCTGCAACTGCACTCCAAGTCTTTAAAAGTTGTGGGATAAATATCTACTAAATAAACGAACAGTCCCAATAAACATTTCAAAGATGACCAGAACCCGCAGGTGTGGGTACCGCCGTTCTCACACAGGTGCTGAGGAGACATTTAGGGCTTTCTCCATGCTCATCCTGAAGCATTGCTTACAAAGCCTTTTAAACGCAGACCCATGCCCCACGAATGATTTTAAAATGCTGCAATGGCTTTCTGGCTGGGGCTGTGGGGTCACTAATCTCTGCTGAATTTAGGATTTACTCCGTTTTCTCGGAGGTGTGTGGAGGGCTGTGGAGGCCGGGGGAATTCTGCCCCAGGAGAGGTGTCCCTACAGCCGAGTGCCAGCAGCTCTGCCCCTGCCCCAGCACAAGGCACGGGCAAGCTCAGGAACACCACGCCGCTTCTGGGAGGGGCTTTTTGTGAATAAAAAGCGCTGTTCTAGCTTGGTGCAGCGGTGTCCTGCCCCCTCCATCCCTCTGTCCTGACCTGCTCTTCCAGGTGTTTCCTCTCACTTGCGCCGCATCTGCATGTGCGTGCACGGCGTTTATTTCTTTCTCATTCCACACAATCCTCTTTAAACACGCTTTAACATAAGCCCTGCCCATGCAAACGTATTACAGGCTGACAAGGCTCTGGAGTTTGGCGTGGCTCGTAATTTCCCTGAAGAACGATGATGTCCTGCCGGCTCGGCGGGGGAGGCTGTGCGGGGACACAACACCCCGGGCTTGGGGCGGCCCCAGAGCCCTTCCCTTCGGAGACACCGCGGAACCGGCCCGGAGCAGGAAGCTCGCTCTGGGAGGGCTCCGTGTGCCCGGCTGGGGAGCCCGGCCCGCTCCCGGCCCTGCTCCCGGCCCTGCTCCCGGCCCGCTCCCGGCCCTGCTCCCGGCCCGCTCCCGGCCCCGCTCCCGGCCCCGCTCCCGGCCCGCTCCCGGCCCTGCTCCCGGCCCCGCGCCCGGCCCTGCTCCCGGCCCCGCTCCCGGCCCGCTCCCGGCCCTGCTCCCGGCCCGCTCCCGGCCCTGCTCCCGGCCCGCTCCCGGCCCTGCTCCCGGCCCGCTCCCGGCGCTGCTCCCGGCCCCGGCTGCGCAGGGAGCGGGGCTGCGGCACGGGCAGGGCGGGCTGTGCCCTCCGACCCGGGGAACGCACCCTTGGATACCCCGGAATCCGGCGGATCCCCCCGGTGTGTCCCGGGTGTTCCCCCGGTGTTCCCCCGGTGTGTCCCGGCTGTTCTCCGGTGTTCCCCGGTGTGTCTCGAGTGTTTCCCCGGTGTGTCCCGGCTGGTCCCCCTGTGTTCCCCGGTGTGTCCCCGGAGTTCCCTCGCTGTGTCCCGGATGTATCTCCGGTGTATCCCCGGTGGGTCCCCGGTGTTCCCCCTCTGTCGCCCCGCTGTCCCCCCGGTGTATCCCCAGTGTCCCCACGCTGTTCCCCCTCTGTTCCCCCGCTGTACCCCCGCTGTCTCCCCGCCTTACCCTGCCAGCTCCAGCAGCAGGCTGCCCACGCTGAGCCCCCGCGCCGATCCCGCCTCCAGCACGGCCAGCAGCTGGGGCAGCTTCAGCACGGCACACACGGCCCATGTGCTCCAGTGCGCCACGTCCAGCACCGTCACCGCCATCCCGGCACCGGGAGCGGGAATGGGAACGGCAGCGGGAGCGGCGGGGCGGGAGGGGTGTGGCGGGGACCCCGCCCGGGATGGGCACGGCAGGGATGGGCACGGCAGGGATGGGGAGCTCGGCCGGGATGGGGAGCTCGGCCGGGATGGGGAGCCCGGCCGGGAAGGGGAGCCGGGCCGGGCCGGGAAGGGGAGCTCGGCCGGGTCGGTCCCGCCGTCACAGAGCGCCGATGGCGGCCGCGCTGCCCGGGCCGCGGGGAGGGGAGAGCCGGGCCCGGCGGGGACATCCCCGGTGCCCCGGGCGGACAGAGCCCCGTCCCGGCCGTGCCGAACACCCTGGACACGGCGGGGACATCCCCGGTGCCCCGGGCGGACAGAGCCCCGTCCAGAGCACCGCGGGCCGCTGCCGAGGCCTCCCCGGGCCGAGCTCCGCCGGTGGCCGGGCCGGGACACGGCGGGGCCGGCAGTGCCGGCCCTGGAGGGACTGTGGGACCCCGGGCAGCACCCTGAACAGCACCGGGGCAGGGCCCGTGTGCTGCTGCTGCTGCTGCCGCCTTCCCCGGGGGCGGGTCGGTGCCAGGGATGGAGCTCAGTTTCCTCCCCCACAGGGAGCCCCGATGGCTCCGTGGGTGTCGGGATGGAATTCCCGCAGCAGGGATGGCGTGGTTCTGACAGCAGCACTCTTTACTTTTACAGGGAAAAGGAAGTGAAGCGCATTAAAAAGAGCCTGAATGCAGGACTTGTGAGGTAATCGGAGCTGGAGCAGCTTCCCCGAACACACACCTACTCACCATGCACAGTTACACACGGGTATTAGAGCTTTCCTGCTTACCACCTTGTCAGAACTAAATGCTTATCCAAGGCATATCCATTTGCACTGATCACACATACATAGGATCTTGGCTCTTTCCTGCCTGCATGTTGCTGGGACTACTCCCATGTCGAATCCACACCATTAATCCCGAGTTTTACCTCGCATAATTGCTTTAACATGAGTGGTTATTCGCAGGCATAACATTTCTCCTTTTTCATTTTAATGAAAGTTGTATTTCAGTATGACTAATAGTTCTTAAAACAGCTTAAAAGAGGTTTATTGCATTCACTCCACATTCCCTTAGTGGTATTTTAAAACGGTATTACTAATTCTTAATTTGTAAATCATGTTGGCCTCTGTGTAATTCGGTCATAAAAGGGAGCAGTGTGACTACACAAAATCTCAAAACTCTGATTGAAATAAATACCATCCCCCCTATATAGAGTTTTAATTTTAAAATTCTTTCTATTAATATAATTCAAATTAATCAAGCTTTTCAAAGTCCATAATCTCTAAAAGGTGAAAAGAAACTTTGAATTTACCTTAAAATAATAACTGTTCCAATATTTTCTTGATAAACTCAGTTCTCAGTCTTGGAGGACTCTTACGTACTTGAAAGAGTTGAGAAATCCATCATACAAGATGAAGTTATCATTTTAAGTTAGGTCCGAGATGTAGATGTGTCTGTCATTTCAGATAATCTGAGAATAAAAGAGACAAGGGAGAAACTCTGTATCTGCCCTACTCTTTGGATGCTGATCCAAAAACTGCTGTAAAATTATCAATAATGGGCACTACCTTGTATCTTACTTGAGTAATCAAGAAGTTGAACTGACTTCAAACTATTAAACAGGTCCATGAGCCTATTTTATTCAACTGCTTTTACATTTAATAAGACATTAAGTATTCAGCTTTAGACAGCATTTCACTTTTTTAAAAAATACATCCTGCTTTGGATTGCAAGCAGCCAGTTAAGCAGAATGATTTACCATCCTTCCCCTGCCCTATCTGTGTAATGACCCTGCTCTGCAGCTGTTCACTGGCCACGTAAGTAGCAGCTTAGGGAAGAAACAGACATCACAGTGCTGGGCAGCCCTGTTCAAGGTTACAACAAAAAAAAATTAATCTATGAAGAATATAAGAAATTCTTCCTATTCTGTTTGAATTATTTAGTTCTGCATCAAATGTCAGACTTGGTAAGTTGCAGTGGAATGCAGAACCACTTGAAATTACAGGTCAGTGAATAAAATTACAACATTTGAGTCTCCAGTGCAGATTGCCTATTCCGCAGCAGATGGGCAGTGGTTTAACACTGCTGCACCTCAAATGAGAATGCTTATGTTGATTCCTACTGAAAATAAAACACAGGAAAATAATCTTCCTGTAGTAACCAAAGACAAAAAGCCAGACCAATTTTTTTTTTCCAGTAATGATTTTGGCTTGTTATAGTTGAGTCTTTGAACAGAATAGTGCCTTAAATTTTGCGGGTTTGCGAGGAATGCGGAGAGCACTCTCTTGCTGGTAATTTACACTAGCCTACCATGCTACCAGGGAATAGTTTATTTTATTGATAATTGGTGGTTTAAGCTCTAGGTTAAAATAAAGGAGATTCCACAACTGAGGAGCCTGTGGGGCTGGAGACAACCCCCAAGAGACGTGTGGAGGAAGGCTGGGGTGGACAGAGTTGGCCAGGGACAACAGGTTGCTGGAGGCTCCCTTGTTTGCTCTGAGAAGGGAGCGTGAACACAGTGCATCAACACACACAGCCTGGGAAAGAAACCAGAGGAAATGGACATATCAGCACAGTTGCAGGGCTGTGACCTCTCTGGGATCATGGAGACAGTGTGGCACAGCATGTGATGAGTATCATGGAAGGATTCAAGGTTTTTTGGAAAAGCAGTCAGGGAAATGAGTGGAACTTGTGTTCTACACAAAAGAGTCTCTTTTCCTGGAGCTTTCCTTCGCTTGGATTAAGCACCGAGCCAACTGAAACCTGAGGGGCTGCAGTCGGTGGGGAGACCAGCATGGAGGACAGTGCAGAAGCACCTGCTTTAAATTGCCTGATCAGGAAAAGGAAGCAGATGAAACCTTAAATAACTAGAAGGAAGTTGACAATTGTAAGCACAGGCTGCTTTGGAATATAAAATAGCTCCAACATCTGGACATGGTGGGGTAAAAGCAATCCAGCCAATTTCTATGGGACATCAAGAACATTTTGTTTTGATCCAGATGCTGGATTTGTTACTCAGAAACAAAGAAGGAACTAGTAGGCAGTGTACAGGTCAAGGACAGCCTTGGCCTTAGTGACCCCAGGACCTGGGAATTAAGACCCCAAGAGAAATCAGGAATACAAAGAATAAAGATTCTGGGCTTCAGAAGAACAGAATTTGCCTTCTTCAGGAAATTGGACTGTCAGGACCTCTCAGGAAAGTGCCATGGGGGCAGTGGAGACTCGGAGGGTGCATGGATACTCAAAGAGAATATGATCATAGCACAAAAATTATCTTGACCAGGGAGCTGGAATTCAAGCAGGCATAGCAGAGAAACAGTCTGGCTGATCCAGACAGTGCTTATCTGAACTCAAACACCAAAAGGGAGGGTTGGGAAGATGGAAGCAGGTGTTAACTACCCAGGCATGAGGGGATGGAATTGAACACTGAACAGTGGTCCAGAGAGGCTCAGGAATCTCCATCTGTGCTGAGACTCCTCAGCAGCAAAATGGCTCCGCTTCAACTCTGATTTGAAGATCCTCCTCTTACTAAAGAAGTCCAACAGGTCCCTGTGTGCTTCATGTTTGAGATTACATAGTGCAAATGTGCATGATACAAGTATAAAAGAAACCTTGGAGGCTGCATGTAGATCATTGGCTTTGTGTACAGTATGTTATATATATTTGTGGCAAACTGAAAACATGGCCTTACTTATTTAAGGTTTATTTGGTGTTAGGTTGAACAGAAGCATAACAAATTGAATGAAAGTACTGTAAGCAAAAAAACCCCAAACCATGTTGACTCAGTGTTTGCTCAGTTAACAGAAGGCCTGAAGGCCATTCTGGGTAATGACATCTAAAGTAATATGGCTAGCTAAAAAGCAGTATCACAAGAGCCTAGAATACCAAACGCAGATTAAAAAACCTAACCCAAAAACGTAGCAAAGCCAAGAATCTGGAAGGACCAAAAGAAAAGGAAAATACATTGAGTACTGTCCCTTTTAGAAAAACTTGTAGCCCAGAGAGGAGGTTGAGCTTTAGCTTTTGGGTCTGGAACTGGTGTTGGTCTAGATCTGTGCTTACATCTAACTTGCTCAAGGAAGAGGCTCCAGTGAGAGTTGAGCGTGTGAGTACATGATGACAATCCCTGGGAAGGTCCTGATGTGTGATGCCTCCTGTATTCTTGCCAAAGGTCTTAAGATTCTCCCAAAGTGTGCGAATGGATTTATCAGCACTTAGGAGCAGCTACAGTATGACTGTGCTTATTCCAGCAATGAAGTTTGTCAGCTCACCAGGTCTGAAACACTGGCAGGTGCTGGTTTCACTCTGTGGCTTTTATAGGTTTTTTACGTACCCCTGTGGTAACACAATACTAGCAACATGTCAGCATCCTGTTAAGTTTTGTGGTAGAAAGGTTGATACAAACACTGTGTTTTGAGTCCATTTGGCTTTAAAGAGACATAAAGGTGTAACTGCTAATAAGCATTATGATACTTGCAGGTGGTTCTGCAATGCTTCATTGGTTGAGTTTGTTTCTCAGCAGTATTGGCAGATGATGTAAGACTTACTGCATGAGTAAGTTTGTTAATTCACTGCTCATATAAAATATATCCAGTGTCGATAATTGCTCATTAATAAACAGGTAAAGTGAACATGCAGTTTGAAGTGGTCAGGTCATAGAGTGAAGCCAAATCTCATAATTTTTATAGTTATTGTGCCAGTATGTTTGCAGATTACTTCTTAATGCAATTTGTCAGTCAGTGTATGCCAGCTGAGGCTTTCCTCTGGCCATCCCCTGGGTTAACAGCCAGTTAAGAGAAATTTGCAGTGGTTTTGCTCCATTGATCTGGCATAAAGGTCTTGTGGTGAGATGCGGCTGTAACCCCAGATATTTGAAAATCCAGTTTCTAAGTGCTGGTGCTTTTGTGGATACATGGATACATACGGCCTCTCAGAGAGGCTTAGAGGAGGTTGCAAGCTGAGGTCAGTCTGTGGCATCTGCCCTGTGACAGAAGAGGGCAGTGGGCAGGGCTGTGCAAGCGCCTCTTCAGAGTTTGGCACAACTCCTGAGTTACTTAGAGTCCCATCTGTGTTTCAAGGAATTCATCAAAGCAAACATGAAGTTTTCTGAAGAGGGAGAACATAACTGACATAGATTCAGAGCAGCCAGCAGAGGTTTTAAGAGACATTCTATGTTAGGAAAGGTTTACTGGTTTCTCTCGGAGCAGGATTTGTGAAATGCAGCTTGAGGGCCTATTGTTGATTTCTAAAACTAACAAACCAAGAAATACCCCACTTCAGTAAAATCTGTCTGCTTTAAGATGAACTTCAACTGAGAAATTGTGTTCTATAGTGTGTTTTTTATAGAAAGCAAACAACGTGAATGTGTATGTACGTAATACATACAAACATAGGATGCCTGGACCAGCAGCATTATCCATCATGTTCATACATAATCATCCTCATCCTTCCCAGTTCTAGGAATCTTTCTGTTTATGCAGTAATTTTCACAGCATGATGAGATCTTCTTTGTAGGAAAATCCATTTAGTTATTTTGTTTACTTCAGAGTAATTTAAAGATCAAGAAACAGTTTTAAACACAGTTTCTAAAAAACGCAACTGGATTTACAGTCATCACTGATCTTACAAAACAGACCTTTATAGTTAAGATGTCACCTGGGAACTATATATGTAAAGACTGTTCTAAAAGCATGAGAAATACATTTTTATATGAACTTACCTATGTTATGTTTTGTTAAAATACATATTTCACACTTTTTTTATTTTAAATAGAACTCAAGGTGAGAACACACAAAATGTGGAGGCACTGGAAACATCTGTGCACCAAGGTGCAATTAACATTAACAATCCTCAAAAACATAACATAGAAAGCAGTTGCATTTAAGGGAAGAATTAAATCAATATAGCTACACACTTGTGCTCTTTAGCTGAAAGAAAAACAGAAAATTAATTGTCTAAATATGAATAATCTGTTGTTTTAGATCTAGCAACAAAAAGGGCAAAAGCTTATAAAACTGAAGCACGAGTGATACATCATAAGGATGCTTTACAAGTAGCTTATCACACAGTTTAATATCTACACAGTCTCTTTAATAAATGGAATTTCCACTGATTATTTACAGATTTCACTACTGTTATAATCTCATCTAATCTTTGTAAGACACTCTGCTTATGTAAGTAAGGATTAGTCGTCAAAGTTCATTATCATAAAAGAAAAATGGCTGTTAAACTTGGGATGAAATTGGAGTCTGGAGAATATCTGTTTGCTACCTTTTACTTGCAGGTGCAAAGACAGTTTTGATTAGGACCCTGGATATTCCTGAAAGGTTTTTTGTGGAGGTTGCTGTACGTGGTAGAGAGACCCAAACTAAGTTTGGAAATGTAATGCTGGGTGTCAGAGGAGAGATAATTGCAGCAGCATAAAATAATTTGCATTTCCAGGGAAAGTGCAATAATTGAACAAAATAAGGTGTCTGGTTCAACACAATGTTTCCATATCGCACACTTTATCAGATCTATTCCACGTGGGCAGCTTTGGTTCCCTAGACATTTTCCCCTTAATCATTAAGATGTCAAAGTCCTTAAGAGTTGCTATCAATTTCAGCAGGGAATTTGAGAAGTGTCCTTATGTGGCTGTCAGGAGGGCACTAAACAAGCCTCTCAGATGTGTGTGATTAAAAGAGGCACATCTAGACTTTATGAAAAGCATGTTCTATGAGTAGTTAGAGGAATTAGAAGTGTATTGCCATCAACAATATTATCTGATTAATCTGTATTTTAGAGGTGAAATGTATTTAAACCTGGTATAATTAAAATACAATTTGTAAAAAAATTTTTGTGAATGTATTTGAAAAATCATGTTTACAGAGTATCTTCCATTCCCAACTGCTCTGATGTAGTCAGGAAATTGGTGAAAAGCTCTTTAGACAGTCACTCAATTTGTACAGTAAAACACGAACCCTTTTAAATACATCCCTCTTGGTGGATGTATGTGTTTAACCTTCAAAGGTGAAGATTCCTCAGGGAATCCATTCCAGTATTGTATTATCCTTACTACTAGCTTTCCAAAAAGTTAACGTGATTCTTCCTTGCTATAATTTAAGCTTATTATTTTTGCTGTTGCCTGCCACTCACATAAAGTATAGCTTTTTCCAGAGTTATACATGTATCAAATGATCCTATCCTCTTTCAAGTGGCTTTTCTTCTTCAGGTTAAACTTTTCAGTTCTTTTAATCTTTCCTTATATGAAATGCCTTCCCGTGCTCCAGTTGCCATTACTGCTTCTCTAGACTCTACTTAGTGGGCCACATCTTTAGGGTAGGACATGGAAGGCCTTGTCCAATACTGGGAGAAATGCTTTAGTTGAAACAATGTCAGTTCTAAGTGAAGTGGGAGGATTAAATCATGCACTGCTTAGACCATCCTCTTACCCTCTGTTTTACGGGAACTGACTGGGAGAAGGATTCTCTGGATTCATACACAGTAAACAGAGTCAAGAATCTGGAATTATTTAATGTCACTTGAAATTAAAAAGGAATTGTGTAATACTGCCTTTATGTCCTTTTTGGTGGATTACTTGATGTGGAGTGAGTGCCATCTGGAGGCTGGGAAACATGGAGCTCTGTATGCTTTCATGCTGAAAAACAACATTCCCATGCTTTATAAATGAAGTGTTAAACTTTAATAAGTAGGGGCTTGAGCCTGACAGATGCTGGACATCACCACTCATCGTGGAGTTTGTGATCCACAGAGAGACTTGGAACTACTCAGTATGTCTCAGAGTAAGGCATGCAAGTGTAATGACGCTTGGTATCATACAATGTCCCTTAAATATGCAACGTCTGAGTGGACTGTGCAGTTTTTCAAGAAGCTCTGGACAGCACAGGGATGAGGAAAGTCTTGATCTGCTCTCTCCTCTCCCACTTTTAGATGTGTGAAAACAAGTTCCTGGTGAAGTTTTCTGCTCACAGGAGAGAGCAGAAAGCATTTCAGCTGAACAAGATGTCTGTTTTAAAAAGTAAGTTCACATTTGGTGTGTCTGAACTCAGTTGTCCCATACAATGTCTGCACAGAGTGAAATCAGTCCTTCTCACTTGGGCTGATTGCATGATGTGGGTAACCTTTTTTGGGTAAGTTGCCTGTCTTCTCAAAAGCCTTAATCTTCCAGTGTTGAGGAAATCAGGAGAAGAACCACTTGTTATTGTGACTTCAGTGAGTGGGATTTTACTCTTCTTTTACAATGCCTTTTCTCCAGAGACCACTTGGATGTGTGATCACAGCGCTTACAGTGATCAGCCACCTCGTGTGTGCTTCTGAGCTGCTTTCTGCTGCTGAAGTGTAATCATAAAAACAAAATAACTTTAATTGCAAAACATAAGTGCATGCATCTCCACCTGGGTCTGGTGAGGGATTGCAGGCTGTTGTGTTGAGGCCATGCTAATGACTTCTGTGTTGAGCTCCACCTGGGGCTGAGCACGATCCTATGAAAGCCACATCCAGTTCAAAGGGTAGGTATTCTGTGTACACTCTCCATGCTCTGCTGGTTGCAGATTTTTCCTTGCAGAACAACAGGTTATGACCTGTTTGAACCTACGTAATGAAGAGGCACTAGTGAACAGGCTTTTGGTATTGTGTCCATTTAGGTTGATGATGGTTTCCCTGGGAACCACAGATTTTAGGAACTGTGAACCTGTTAAATTCATGGTTGACAGTCCTGAGGGTGTAAGACAGGTTGCTGAGCCAACACGCCTCCAGAGCAAAATGTGAAAGCCTGCTTCCTTGTCAATGAGGTACCATCAGCTAAACTAGGAAAAAAAAAAAAGCGTAAGAGAAGGGAATTTGAGAACAGCAAATCTAGAGAAACAAAACTGAAAAAAATTTGGTCTCCCTCCTTCAGCAGGGAGGGGTGAAAAGCACAGAACATGTCTCATGTGCCTTAGTCTTTAGATCAGGCTTAAACGTGCAGATGACAGAAGTTGATGAATCGTTGTCTAACTACATGAAATGCAACAAGCTTCTGCGTTTTCATTGTGCTGGCTTTCAGAAGTGAAAATATGTTGTTTATGTTGGGACTCATCTGAGCAGACCTCCATTAATTTGAGATAAAAATTCTGGAAGAAATTACCTCTTGTCTGTAATCTTGTTCTTTCTGATAGTGGCGCCCTTACTATAGATTTGCATGGGAAGATCGATGAGATTTGTAGTGCTGTCTGTATATGGCCCAGTCACCTCAAATACAAAGAGAATAATCTCCTACAGTATTGCTGGACAACATCTGTTTTTGCCCTTGAAGTGCTGAGTACTGAACAACAGGCCCTGAACCAGAACTGACCTCTAGGTGAACCTTTCAACCTCATGTTATATTTAGCCATGTATCTCTTTATTGGCCAAAATTCTATATAATCCTTAGTAAAATACATAAGACTACACCTGTGTAAACTTGTATGCTTGTTACTAAGATATATTGGTATTCACTTATTAGGGAAGGTTAGTATCTGTTTATTAATGAGATATGACTGTATCTATCTTTCTGTAGTTAGAGACAGTCAAGGCCATGGAGGTAGATGGCTGGCCTTATCAGATATGAATATATCTATCTTTATTCAACAGCAGATGGTCCAAATTGACTCCCTGATTTTCCTCTGAAGCCCTGGCCAGGCTTTGGGTGAAAACCAAGGACAGAAGAAAGCCAGGTATTTTCCACACTAAATAAGAGATGTAAGCTTGTTTGTTTAACAGTATAAAAGCTGGACCTGTTCACAGCAAAGATGGAGACCTCTCCCACGAGTGGACACACTGCACAGGACTTCCCAGTTCCCAGGAGTGGTTCTCCAATCCCTCACTGTGATTGAGGCTCCCCAGCTGACGTGCGGGTCTGGATGATGGGAATGTATTAAAGGTGTAACTGGTGATGTATCTCTCTTAATCACTAGAGACACTCTTTGTAGTAACAACTGGGTGCATTGCTAAGTTTATCCTTTTATAATTATTTTCTTTCTTTTTGTAATTCTTTGCTGTTTTGCACTATAGTAAATTTAGACACATTCTCTTAAATTGGCGTCTGTGTATTTGGTGCTGAGCCTTGTCCCCTGGCAAAACAGCCCTTGAAAGAAAATCCATGCTAGACAGTAGTATTGGTCTCTCTAGGCAAAATGTAGAATTTTTTTCATGCTGTGGAGTCAGTTTGCTAGAACCATTGAACTTGCTTTTTACTATTATATTGTTACTGAAACACCAGAAAAACTGGAGCTCCCCCTCAAGTTTCCTCTTTGATGCTCCACTGCTGAAGAAATAATCCATATACTGGAGCCCTGCCAAGCTCAGTATTCATTTGACTGGCAATAGTTTGGTTGGCCAAGTTGGGAACTTCGCTTGAGAACACAGGCATATAGTTTGGGAATAGTTTCTGCTCCTTTCTCTTACCCTGGATAAAGCAAAGACCGTTAATAAGTTTTCAAAATACAAGTTACAGAAATTATTTATAATGTCAACACTTAAAATAACAACACTTTTGCTTTCAAAATTAGAATTTAAGTGTACTTAAAAATATCATATTGATATCAAGTGTACATGAAATTTGTAGAACTAAAGTAAAACAATTGTTTCTTCTGTTGTCTTAGGATAACAGAGGGAAATTAATAATTTTGAAATGTGTTGCAAAAAATGTCATCTGGGACAGAAATTAGCCTGCTGTAGAATGGTTGTGATGTGGGAGGCTTTTTCTTTCATTTTTACTAAGTGGCTTGGGTTTCAGTGTGATGACATTGTCTTACAAATTTTCTCTTAGGAAGTTGGTTCTTCTAGTATTTGTCTTTCCACTGAGTTGTTAACGTTGAAACAGACTGAATACGCATAGGTAGCAGATGAAAGGCACTTCAGCTCTCTTTTATTTTCCCTAAAGATTTTAGTCGTAGAGCATTTGCCAAGTATGCCTAAGTAAGCTTCAATTTGAAATATTAGCCTAGCTCAAATTGAGGAAAACTAAAAAGAGCGTGGATACAGTTGAATGTCCATTTCCAAAATCACCATTTGGTCATAATACTTTAGGAAACTCCAGTTCTAGTAACATGAAATAGAGGTAAAAAATGCTAAGTCAAATTTTCTGTCTTTAAATTAAATAGTTTGTGTTGGTAATAATTGAATGTCTCTAACTGCTCAGTTTGATACAGCCCAAGTCTTACACCTGCAAACTCCTTGTACTAAAACCCGTCTTTCCTGTGGTGGAGCCTAGGGTTTTCTTTATTCCCATACTACATGAGGAGTGGGTGTTGTTTTTGCTGAGGGAAGATGAGTATACTATGTCCACAGTGTAATCCTTGTGCAAATGCAGATAAAATACCCACGTCCTGAGTCACTCTAGAAAACCTTTGTCCAATTCCTTGAGCAAGACACAGCTTCTTATTTTTAATTAGGGAGAAATGCCATGCCCTCAGATATTTACCTGTATCTACTTCAAGTCAGACCATGTAATGCATAGCAGCCTTCCCCCATCATTGTTTTTGGGACAGGAGTGTGGAACTGCAGGACAGCTCTGTGCGGGCTTTCAGGTATGTAGTTTGATGAATCCAGCTTTAGGCATCTTGTTCTTCACAGGTCTGTCCTACCCTTTTCCAAGAGTTTCTGTGTTCATAGCTAAAACTGGAAAGCAGAACATGCATCAGCTGTATGATGTGTTACCTTACTTACTCATGAAAGTGAGTTTTTACCCATATCCATGACTATGAACTCCAGGGACAGGCACAGAGTCCCTCCTGCTGCCTTAGCTAGGGAATAGGCATGGATCATGCTGGGCTTGTTGAGCAAGAGTCTGAGTCTGCCAGCATAACTGGGAGAGAGTCACATTGCCACCATGGCCCTGGCTTTGCATGAATCAGTCCTGGCATCAGCCTGTCCCTCAGGTAAAGGGAGCCAGACAAGAGTGCCAATGTGTCTCTGGGGAAATCAGAGCTGTGATCTGTATCTCCTCCAGAGGGCTGAGGAGGGCACAGGTTTTCAGGTAGTTTCTTTTCCCATTTTAAAAAATAGTGAGAGTGATGTTCTTTTTTCCTCCCTTTTCTTTAGCTTTGGTAGTGAACAGTTGGAAATGGAGCTGCTTTTTAATTTTACCAAGGATATTCATCTAATAGGAAAACTTATGCTGTGCACTGATATATGAACTTAAGCATTTATTCAAGGTATATGGCAGAGACAGAGAGGATCTTAATTTTGGGTTCCTTCATGTCCCTGGTGTATGAACAGTCAAAGCTTGGGTTGTATGTGTGCAGGTCAGTCTGCTGAAAGACTATAACAATGAAGCAAATTCAGTAGATTTACAGATTGGGAATACAACTCATATTTTGGCAGAACATTCTGTTCAGCTTCCATTTCAGCCTTTTCCAAGAGTATGAGAAGAGGTGATAATACCAGTATGTCTGCAATAAATTATAGAGCTTGGCACTTCTATGACTTCATTGTGGGAATCTCTGTAAAGCTAAAGGATACTTAACATGCAGCTCTTTGCATGTCTTTTCAGCTTAAGCCCAGCATGCCAGGAGATATTAGCACAGATTTTGTCCAGTCAAAGGAAACAGAGATAATGTAGCCCTAGAAAGGAAGGCATTAGGATCTGATCCAAAGTCCCTGCAGAAGAAAATTTCATTTGATAGTGTTGGCTTTGGATCAAGTCTTAATGCTGTCAGCAAGCATCAGTGCCATTGTCAAGACGAGTGGAAGAGGCATGAACTGGAACAAACTGACGCAGCAGATTTTCCTTCCTCTCTGTTCAGCCTCTACAGACTCTCCAGATCTTATCCTGTTGGACCTGGTCTGGCTGCGGTGCTGCCTGCTCATCTGCCCAGGCCTGAGTAGCTGGTTGTGCAGTGACAGGTCTGTTTGGTTCAGTGCTCTGGGACACGGATGGAGCTGGGGCTGGTTGCCCCAGGGATGTGGTTGCTGGTTGCTGAGACCCAACCAAGGTATTTCTCCTGAATCCAGAACCCTTTCCCGACTTGTCCATTTTGAAACTTACCATATACCCAGCACTGTTTGGTATACTGTGACTGTTCAGAAAGTTAAACCTGCTCTTGTTTGCACGTTCAAACTCCTTCTCTCCTAACATTTCCTCTCAGCTGCTGCTTTGGAGTGCTTTCAGAAAACAAACCTGCACAGCAGTGCTGACAGGCAGTGCTCAGAACTGCTTTACTTCCCTCTTATTTAATGCTCCTTCCCTACTGCTTTATGTTGTATCATTGCTTGAACACTTAGAGGGTTCTCCTGGTAACAGCAATTTTGTAAGAAATTACTGTTATTGGAAGCTGTGGGATCTCCAGCTGTAACAGCAGACTCTGAGCTTACAAGGTGATTACTGCTGCTACAGCTGAGATCAGCCTCTATTCAAAATCCTCAGAACAATAAAGTCTGGTTTAGTAGCAAAGGGTGCTGTGGAGATTGCTGCTGAGTGTGTCAGGAAGACTTTTGTTGTGGTTATGTAGCAGAAGCAAAAGCTCCTGAAGACTGCTGGTTTCCCTGGCGTGTTTACTGTCTCTATTGGAAACAAGTCTGACTTGTGAATATACACCAGAAAAGGAGCAGAGACCCAGTGGGACCGCTGCTGGGGCCTTGAACTCTATTTGGGGCAGAGCTGTTTGTTTAAAATAAAATGTTTCAACGAATCTGTGCTGAAAGCTCCTTATTTTTAAATTTATAAAAAGAGCAGAGATCATCAAAAGCCCTTTTTAAACACTTAGAGATTTCTACAGAAAGTATTAAGCAACTATGAGAAACAGTTTTTAAGTGACTTTAAGGGTCATTAGTATACAAAGTGAGACTTTTCAAAACAGTATCCAAAATGTCAGTGTTTGTCTTTACAATCAGCCTGTTCGGCTTTTGTGGCATGAACTCACTTCCTCAAGTATTTGTGACCATGCAGGAAAACAGAGTGCTTTAAGTATAAATTTCCTCTGAAATTCTTGACTGACTTGTTTTTGAGTAGTGTGGCTTAGCTCCAGATGAATTCTAGCCTCTTGCTTCATCTTCCTGGTAAATGCTAATGAACTTTGAATGTACTTCTTTAGGGGGATTTTGGCAAACTCATTTGCTTGCAGTATTGGGAAACACATGCTGAATTTGAAAAATAATTTCTTTTAAAATAGTTGCAAATATACAGCAATCCAAACATTTCATGTAGATGTGTTTAAGCAGGAAATACTTCTATATTTGGAAAAATTAGTCTCAATTTGAAGATTATGATAACACAGCTTAAGAAGAGGTAAACTCCACCTCAAACACCAACATTTACTTTGGGTTTGAATTAAATTTTAGGGGGCTTTTTGTTTGTTTGTTTTCTGAGATAATTCAAATCTGAAAAGTGTCTTTACTCTCTTTCAGCCAAAAAGCAAAAAAAGTCAAGTACCCCCATAGCATCATGAACGGAAGAAATCAGGTGTTTGGCAGCCTGGCTTAATGATTGTCTCTATTCTTCTTGTGGAATCTGCTTATCCTGCTGCATTTGTTCCAGGGTCCCCTGCAAGCTGGAGTGAGTGCAGCTGGTTGGAGAACAGTGTTTTAGCAGCATCTGATTGCTTTAAAAGGAAGCTGAGGTATGTTTGGAAGATCTAGTACATTAATTAGTGTACATGGGATTTTAGCTCCTGATCAGGTCAGGAAAAGATACTGATGGAAAGTTTATTCCTGTGCACAGAATGCTCTTTAATTCTTGTGTACAAAGTGTGACATTAATTCTGATCCTTTGTTCAAGTCAGTTTCTGCAAATTGGACAGTAATAAGCTAAAAATGGTTGTTGATCTGAGTACAGCCTCCAAATGACTACTTGTAGCTACCAAATAAACTGGACAAAGATTGCAAGCAGGTGTTTAAGTCTGTGCCACTGAATGTTGTCTGCAAAGATTCAGGAGTTGTAATTACTCTGCTTTTGATGCAAGTGTGAGGCTACAAAGTTCTTCTCAGAACATCTTACTGAAAGTGAACCCATAGGTTAAAGGCAGATCATTGACACAAGACCCCACAACCTCAGAAAAGAAGGAACTCCTAACTCTTTAGGACTTCTGTAGGCTTTCAACAAAAGTAAGCTATGATTCTACATGCAGATATTGAACATATCAAGCCATTTATCTGGAAATAGTAGATGGGAATGGGATCATGGCTGTTATAATAAGTGGGATTTTAAAAAATATTGTAATAATATGACTTTAAAATGTAGCTGCTGTTGCAAAAGCAGATCACTAACAGCTGATATGAAAATGATCCCATTTTCTGTTGGGACCAGAAGTCATTAAGGGAGTGATTATGCCCCATCAAAGTAAATCAAGGTGAGTGCAAGGATGACATTTCTGGGTGTTACTCTAGATCCTTGCTGGACATACTAGTATCTCATTTAGGCCATTTACTAGGTTAACAGCTCAGCAGACATGCATTATAAATTCATCTGTGAAAACTATGTGCATTATTTCCTTTGAGTCAAAGGAAAAGATGTCTAGAGACACTTTTTGTGGAAGAAAAAGTTCAGATGTTTAGACAAAACATTTTTATTTGACCACAAGAGGGTATTGCAGTATCAGTTATGCCAGACTTGAGCTAATGTTTGCCTTTATGTGCACCACCTTATTTTTAAAATACATGTTTCTCAAAATTGATCGTTTACATTAGGCAGTAGTTAAGAAAATCAGGTTTTGTATGCCAGTATTTGACATCCTGGTCCAAGGGCAACTTCTGAGCTGTTTTTTCCTAAAATGTATAGTAGCAAGTTTCTTGAAGCTCAAGAATTTCTCACAGATTTCATTTGAAGACAGAGACTTAGACGATTATTCTGAAACCCTGAAAAACTTCATGGAAATGGCTTGGTTGAATGCAAGAATGCATCAGTCACAGAAGGGAAGTAACAACAGGAGATAAATGTGTTGCTCATTTGGTTCTAAATGCCTGTTGGTCCAGGATGGGAGCTGTCAAAGTCAGTGAGACTCTGATCTGATTTTTCTATGTGGTCCTACTTGCAGGAATAAGGTCTGAAATCTTTTTAGCTCATTTGTGTTTCCCAGCTTCCTCACTTACATCCAATTCTTCTACAGTATACATCCAGTGTTGGTTTGTGCTTTTTTTATAAGTCAATACTGTGTTGGGATACTTTCCTACTAAAGTTGTATGTTCTAAACCTCAAGGGCTGTATTGCCAAATGTCCATGCTATGTTTTGTACAGTTCTTCATGGAAGAGGGACCTAGAAGGATTTTTGGATTCACCTGCTCTTACACCTACTGCTGAATTTAGGAGAGGGAGCATGGTATGCCTGCCTGTCTTTCAACAAGCCCACCTGTAAAAGAAGAGGCAGAAGAACAGCCATATCACATTATCTGCAAAGAACAAATTTCTGAGGGTTGTGATAGTGATTTGATGGACAACGAGGCAATTTTCATGTAAGAAATTTTGTGACATTTTGCAGAGATTTAAGAAACATGCAGATTTAAAAACCTGGGTGCAATGAATATGAGGTGTAAATAAGAGGCAGGGGAAAAAGCTGGAGGAGAAGGCAGCTGTCTGGAGATCAGCTTTTCAGAGCAGGTCACAATTTGGAAGATCTCTGTCACTTCACGAATGAGATGGAGATCCCCATGGAAATCTTTCAGTACAAGCAGCATTTCCTGTCTGCCTAAGAGAGTGACATTTGACTTGTCATCATCATCTTCCTCAAATGAATAAAGATCAGTCAAGTCAGCCAAGGTTGCAGGCTGGAAGACAGGAGATGTGGATGGGTAGCAGAGCAGGGTATTAGATGGTCACACAGAGCACCCGCCAGAGAAGTGATGTAGGGCACTAAAGTGGTGCATCTTCATCGGCCCTGGGCGTGAACCACCAAGGGCCCTGGAAAGCCCAGAGGTGACAGGTCCTGCTGACAAGCCATGCCTTGATCTGGCAGGAGCAGAGGAGCAGTCGATTGCTGTATGCAGTCAAAATGAAAACAAATCCGGCCAACTATCAGTTGGGAGTAAAACTCCTTTTAAGCAGTTATGTAGCTGATTGATTAAAGGCATCACGCATCAAGTTTTGTTGTAGCTTTCTTAAAAAATACAAACTCATTTCTTGTCTTGATGGAGTTCTGTGAGAGACCCTGGCAAGCTGAGTGTCTGTTGCATCAGCAGTGTGCAAATACCACAGAGGGAATGTCTGCTTCAGTGACACAGAGCCTGACACTTCAAAATAAAACCAAAGCTCTAGTACAGACTGTAAGAAATCTGCTGTGATTTTTTTCATGCTCTTATAAATGTTGCAAAACATGTTAGCTAGTGATACACAGTTTGTTTTATTTGAAGCAAATGTAATTTATTTGAAAAAGAATTATTTACTTGAAAAAAAATATTAAACATCAGGTATTGCATGGAATAGGCAGGCCTGTTACATCAGAGTCTTCTGCTTAAACCTGCCACCTGAGCAGGGTGATGGGATTTCAGGGAGGGAGAGCTGCAGAGCTGGTGTGTGAGTAGGGGTGTTTGGAAGTATCTCGTTTAAGGAAAACTATCAATATATGAAGTGTTCTCTGCTGGCTGGGGAATGTTTTCAGTTGCTATTTCAGGTAATTTCAGTCTTAGAGGCTAGATCTGTCTAGAAGTGCAATATTGCATGAACAACCAAAGCTGTCTTTGTTAGTCAGAGCTGAGTTCAATTCACATCCTCACCACAGCAGGGAGCTCTGGTAACTGCACAGTGGAGCTTGGCTTTATTCTGTTCATCCTCACTGTTTGCTCTCACAGTTCATTAACAGGTCTAAGAGCATTCCAGTGTATAAAGTGGTTAAGTACTTCTGCAAGGGCTGTGCTTCATGCTGCCTAAGTACCTAAACAAGCAGTTTGTCCTCTGGAATCTGATGTGACCCTGCTTCCTGCACTGCCAGGGTGTGCAGCTCTTCACAGGGGCAGCTACAGCTCAGGGGAAGCTGCTCCACAAATGTGGCAGAGGTTTGGTTTTCTCTCTCTGTGACCTGGAGCACTGCAGTGACAAAATACTTCCACTTAGATACTTATACTTGCAGGAGTATTTTGTCCTATGAATATTCCAGCTTCATACTACTATGTATTTCAGTGCTCAAGGTGCTGTGCAGGTTTGGTTTTTCTGGTTTTTTTTGCATAATTCTCTGGTTTTTACTTATCTCCTCTGGTAGCTAAGAGTCTATTTGTTGATCTGCTCTTTAGTACATGAAATGTTTAATTTACCATCCACTTATCATGCTCAGAAAGGGCATTAACTTTCAGTTTTGACCAAAAATTATCTGATGCAAGTTAGGCAAAGTTTTCAAATCGGGATATCTAAAATTTCTTTTAAATTGTGTCTCTGACTATTAAATGAAAGGGGCCTGTTTTTTAAAGTGTCTTCACTTTTTTAAGTTCTTTTGGCTGAGAACTAAGCTACTTTCTCCTAGTTTTTTTTTAAGGTAACTGTCAGAGTCTAAAATTGGGAAGCCTTGCCTGAACATGTCAATCACAAGCTTTATCTGTTTTTCAGCAAAGCTTTTAGCACCTTCATTGCAGCTATTAGTGTGGGTTTCCTTCTTAGCTATAGAACCTAATGTTAAATCACACTTCAGGCTGATGTTTGGCCAGATCTGACTGTTGGAGATTAGAAGGAAGTTCTTCCTAAAAGAAGATGTTCCCATGACTGGACATAGGTAGTTTTGTGTATAGCCTTTTTTTTTTTTAATACACTGTAATCTGATGTCAAGTTTCCTGAGATCATAGTAGAATTCAGATCTGAAGGGACTTCAGGAGGTCTCTAACCCGACCTGCTCCTCAGAGCAGGATCAGCTATGAGATCAGACCAGCTGGTCAGGGCTTTATGCTGTTGATCTTGAAAGCCTCCAAGAACGGAGACTGCACAACTGTTTTGGGTAATGTATCTCACCACTGGGCTCTGTCTGTGATGCAGATGCTTTGCCTTATGTACAGTCAGAACCTCTCCTGTTTCAATTTGCCCCATTTTATTTCATCCTCCCACTGGGCTTCACTGTGGGCAGCCTGGCTGTCTGTCCAATAACCTCCTTGCAGATAGTGGGAGACTGCTCTTCTCCCCACAGCCTTCTCTGCTCCGGTCTGGGCAGGATCTGATCACCAGTCACATTATCTCTGTCACTCAGATGTGTCAGACCTTTACCTAACTCACTCTGTTCTCTGTCCCTGCCTGATTTGACCCTATGTGCTGCTCATGCCCAGCAGGGCAGAGGCTCCATGAGACCTAGAAAGGAAAGTAACCAGAAATGCACGGTCTGTTTTGCCATTCTCTTGGATCACCTGCACTGTTCTGTAGCTCTGTGCAGCCTTATTCCTTCTGTGGTATACAGAGCCTGATTGTTTTGCTGTGGAGCTGGAAAATTTTACTCCCTGAAGAAATGGACAGCCGGAACAATGTGAAATCTTCCTGGATGTGTTTGGAGCTTTGTATTTTTAGCTCAACTGTGCAACTGTTCACATGCAAATACTTTAACAGGCGAAACCAAAAGAAAAACAGCTGTGTCCCTAGACCTTGGGGCCAGAGCAGCCAAACAGACTTGGAACAAATTTCAGACTGGACTTTCACTGTACCAGGTGCTTCATTGAAGATCCTGTTATGCTGTGATGAAGACAATGCAAGCCTTCCTCTTAGAATGGTCTATATTCTAGTTTTCAGGCCAGGTCCTAGTTTTTAGGAAAGCTTTTGCTTAGGTCACTACTTAAGTTTAGAAAGTTTACAAAGTATTAGACAGCCATGCAATTAAGAATGAAATTTCAGAATCAGGATAAAATCTTGCTTTCTTACATTTGGGCACTTAAGGAGAAAAAGGGAAAGATCTTATTTTACTTTTTGTGTGAATTATCCACGCAATCTGCATATATGCAGTATGAATATCATAGGTCTCTCTTTAAAAATCCAGCTTTGATCAAAGTGGTGATATAAGTGCACATACCAGTCTCTTCCATACAGATATCATAAAAAACTTCAGCCAAGCTGAGATTGTGGAAAATTGTTGACCTGTCCAACCTGAAGTATTTAATCTTGAAATATGATGACATCATTGAATCTTTGATGAGAAACATGGTTTACAAAATGGTTTCAGGTTCTGGAGTTCCAGGACAGAGAGCAGAGTAAAGCCTGACAGCCACGAAGAACCCCATGACAGGTGAGGTCTCCTACAGATTCCAGCATTCCTTCTGCTGAATGGCAGGAATCTCAAAGCTCTGAGATATTGTGCTACCTGCATCCTTGGTTTCTGGGCAGACTACTCAAGGCTTTCACATGTTTTTAAAAGAGAGGAAAAAAATAGCAACCAAAATATGGATATTCAGATGTGCTTTTTCATTCTCCACCTGCTGCAATGTACAAATCCTTGATAGTTTAAACCATGAAAAGACCATTCTGCAAATCTTGGTTCTTGTCTGCTGTGCATACTAAGGATCCTTTAAATGTATTCTGAATTGTTTAAGATTGACTAATGTGAGCAAAATTAGTTGAGTCAGTGAGTTAGTCACACATAGAGGCATCTACTGCCATTTAGAAAGTCCTAGGATAGCTGATAAGTCCGTGATGGGCCAACAGATCCATAGCAAACCTGCAAGAGACCTGTATCTTTCTACAGCAGCAGGAGAGACGAGCAGGAATATCTGGCTGTTGCACTAAATGACTACGAGTGTGTCAATATTTCACATCTTGACATCCAATTAATAGTGTTTTCCAAGCAAATCTCCCAGTCAACTCCACTTACTGTAGTATGGATTGTGCCACAGGGTGGTCTTGGAACATGCTGGCTGTGGGGCCTCCTGGGCAGTTGCTGGGGAAGGTGAGGTGCACCTGCTCTCCAGATTCTTAACAACACAGGAACCAGGAAAGGGACCAGGAAAGGGCAGGCAACCCCTGGCCTGCAGGGTGGGTTAAACATCCCTGTGGGTTCGTAACCACAGTCGGTTTCACTCCACAGATCCACACTACCTGCTACTGCAGATGTATTCCCTACACCTCCAGTACCTGTGGGGTAGCAGAGATACCCTTAAAGAAGTCCTATACATAGATGGTGATTAGATTACTTACTGTGAAGGAAAGGTATAACTACACCTAGACGAGGAAAAAGAGTGCCAGGGCCCACTCTCTGAATGGGAATCAGAAGCATTCCTTGTACCATAATGAAGGAGTTTATTAGTAGGTGATTGCATTATATTGCATGGTATGTTCTGTTACTTAATTGCTGTTTAAAAAGGGACTTAGCCAGGACCAAAGGGATAAGTTGGGTGAGAAACTTCGTAGAAAAATAGCTTAAATTTCCAGTCTTATGTTAGAGGAAAGTATGTTTTTTTCTCTATTTGATACGGTTTATATTCCTAATTCCAGACATTTTTCTTTCATAATAGTTTTGTTATATACTTGAACTTGACAACTGAAGGATTAAGGATGTGTTTGGACTGCCTTTATTGCAAGTCTGATGATGAAAACCATCTATGCCTTTAGAATAAAATAAAAAGCAGAAACTTTCTTTTACTTGTAGTTCCAGTAGGAGAACAGTTCACGGAAGCTAAAAGTTTTGCTGGTGAATGAGAATATTCACTCTGGAAATAGCCTGCACTGGCTCCATAGTTAAAACTGTGCCATACTCTTGCAGAATCCTAATACAGGGATTTTGAATAAAGCAGATCTATGCTGTATCTATTTGGTCTTTGCCCTTTGCCTGTTTCAGTTCCTCCAGGGTCTCATTAACTTGTCAGAATAGAATATACACCCAGGCTGTATACTAAGCACACTTTTCAAACTGCTTCTTCTTTTTAAAACTTGTATCCCAAAATACAGATTAAAATATAATTTTTAACCTAAAAAAGTTTACCCTACTTTATGTCTTTGTTTATGGTGAGTGTTCAGGTTCATCAGCATCATGGTGTATGATGGCTGCTTTATTTTGTATGTTCTGTTTTATGGACTCCATTACTGGGACAGTTGTTAGCTGAGAGAAGTAAATAGACTTTGAGAAAGAGATCACACCATAGCAACCCTTAGGGTCTGCTTGTGGTTCAAATAAATGTCTGTGCCATGGAAATTTATGACCTGAAGAATTTTCTAAACTAGTATTCTAACTGTTTTAGTAACAAAAGGATTAATGCACATACATTGAAGACAAATCTACACTGAATATTTAAATGGTGAATAATTTTATTTTTTTTAAACTGCCAGTAAATAATACATCACAGCTCCTCACTAAGGAGAAAGTGTTTTTCACTGATTTACAATACTAGAAAGTACATGACTGTTTTGAGCAAGAGGTTCATGTAAGCACTCAGCAGAATATGAGTTCTTCTATTAAAATCAATATTAAAACTCAGTTTGTTTAATGTGAGCAACTCTGTGTGTGTTTTGAAAACCCAAACCTATCAGTTCATAATTTCCTCACCTTTTGGTTAAAGAAGTAGTTTTTACTCAAGTAAAATATCTATTAACTAAACTAGACATTTTGCTTGGGAAGACCTAGTGGAGTAAGATCCATGCCTCTGAATATCCTGGCTGCAGGGACATTTTATACCTTTAAAGGGTATGCCAGGAAAGGACATTTTTTTCCTGCAGCTGATGCTAAGACACTGTTGCTGGCAGTACTTTGGGTTTGTATCTTTCTTAATATCCAAATTGGCAAGATTTTGTTTCAAAGTGTAAGCATTCCTTATTCCTTAGAGATTTCACCCATACATGCTGGTCCTTCAGCTGGCTTGCCTTTATACTTGGCCAGGGGTTCAGAAAGCACAGCGTCGGTCTGGGATGGAGTCACAGTTTGGGAGGATTTTGTAAATGGTGACTCTCTTGTGGGTTTTGTAATGGAGAGTGGCTGGAGAAACTGATGAGAAGGCAGGGCAGGATTAGGTATGGTTTTAATATGGAGCATCTGGGAAATTGAGAAATCCTCTGGCTACCTGCTCCTTGATAGAAATTACCATCAAACCCAGTAACTACAGAACACCAGTGGAATGTGAGTCTTGAGATCCAGGGGTAGGTGATCCCCACAGAGCCTCCAGCACGATGCTCACTCAGAGCCCACCTGCAATACACACAGATGCAGGTTTGTGCCTCTTCCCTCCCAGCTCCCTTACATCACTGAAGATTAGTTGG
The DNA here is from genome assembly GCA_035583185.1 of Anabacerthia variegaticeps. Taxonomy (NCBI): domain Eukaryota; kingdom Metazoa; phylum Chordata; class Aves; order Passeriformes; family Furnariidae; genus Anabacerthia; species Anabacerthia variegaticeps. The sequence goes on along the minus strand of JAWWEW010000112.1, from coordinate 100,952,679 downwards.
GTGAGGGGAAAGTAAAGCTTTTTATATAGTGTTTGCTGCTATAGAAACCACTGACTCTGTGATAGCGTGCTCAGCTATGTGGGCACAGCCAGCTGCAGCTCCCGACTGGGGGATGCTGTAACCTGCACTGTCAGTTTTCAGTCTTTTTGACTGAACCTCAGCTGCCTTCTGAACTGCTGTGTGTCTGTCACTCTGCAACATGCAGGTCTTTAGCACAGACAGTAAAGACACCAAATATCTGAAATTGTTTGTGCTGAAAAAGAAAGCCATGGCCTCCTGCTATAAAGGTTTATCTGCCATTTCAAGTCTGTCACAGTTTATGGATGACATCGAGCCTCTGGTGATTCGAGTTATGGCTGTAACTTTCCCCAGAAAGTCACTTTCAGCATCTCTGTAAAGAAGAGCCAACATTAAAGGAGATGATATATGTATCTGCTAAGCCTTTCATGATAGTGTTAAGATACAAAACTCTATAAAATGACTGTAACTCTGATAAATATTTCTGTAGTCAGAGGAGGATGAAGCTATTGGCTGTGAGGGGAGAAAAGCAATAGAGTATCGATCCTTGGTCAGTAGGGCAATCCTGCTAATTTTGGTAAGTCTGGCTTTAGGAAAAAACAAACAAAACAAAAAAAACAACAACAAAATGCAACAAGAAGAGAAAACAAATGTAGAACATCTCAAAGACATCTGAAGTGCTCTCTGATGAAAGTAAAAAGGAGACTGTATTCATGAAGTATATTAAAGCAATAGCTGTGCTTGCTTCTTTCAGGGTTACAAGATCTCTAGAGGAAGAAAAAGGGAAAAAACACTGCTTTTTAAAAGTCCAAATTCTGGATGTTACAGCTGAGTTAGTATCTCAAAAATATTTACCTGAGAAATAGATCTGCAAATAAGTAGCCTGACGAGTACAAAAAAACAACGTGAAAGATACATTTCAAAGCTCTCTTTTCAATGGTCAGGGTTAGGTTGTCCTCAGCACAGTCATATGGTGTGTGACCTCACTGAAAATTGATGTCCAGGAAAGCTGAACAAGAACTTTCTGTAAAAGAGAAGGTGAGGATAGGCAACAAGGACATGGCTTAAAAATGCTTGTTTACTTCCATCACTAGCACTGCCTCCTAGTTAGGCTTTAGCCTCCCATCCTTCAGAGTGGGCAGAGCAAGGCAGAGGCCAATGTTGATTTTTTTTCTCCTCTAGGTGATTTTTCCAATGGATGGCCTATGTTTAGCACAAGGAAAACAACATCCCAGAGTATGAGCAGGGGAGCTGTAGGCAGCTGGTGTCAGCAAAATACTTTACAGACAGGCAGAGCGGGTCCCAACTGTGTTTCGCTTGACAAAGCCTCCTGCTGTGATCACAGCAAAATGTTGATTCCTCTCCAGTTACCCTGGAGTATCTTTTGCAAGCCCAGGGTCTCCTTGGATTGTGAGACCAATACAACTCAGAACACAGACAGCGGATGTGTGGGTTTGACAAACTGCACACACCAGCTATTAGAAAATACACTCTGAAAGAAAGGTACAGGCCCACCACCTCTGCTTTGAAATCAATAGCCAGTCAGGTTCTGTCAGAAATAAAGATGCTCTAAAAGTATTGAAGCCAATCCTCTAGTAGGATGAGGATTCTGACAAACTGCAAAACCAAGTCTCTCCAGAAAGACTGCATGATTTACACACCCACTTTTTAGTTTTGAATAATCTAGGATTATTGCTGCCAGACAAACTAAATTGGTGCTGTCATAAGCTCTCAAACACAGGCAATAGCAAAACCAACTCAAGGGGTTTTGTTTTCCTCTTTGATTTTTTAGGGCTTTGCTTGCTGTGAAAATGATGAAATACCTAAAACAGTGCTAGAGAAAAGATTGTATGGGATTATACTAAGTAAGCTTTCTGGTGGGAAGCACGCAATTATGTATTATGTACTGTCAGCACATGGAGCGTGATGGGACTATAATTTTACCTATGTTATTTCCCCTGGTTGCCAGAGAAACCGTAATAAGAGAAGTCAAAGTGCTCCGTTCTTATTGATCTTCTTAACAAACTCTCACAAGCAGCATTGACTGTTATAATTGTTTTCGCTTCACTAAGCCAGTATCTGATGTCACACATACCACTGTCAAAATCAGCTGGTTTGCCAGTGCAGAAATCTAGACACAAAACTATATAAAAAAGGCTACACTGAAGGAAATGGGACAAGCACATGAAGTAGTCATGCATATGAATGCTTTCCTTTGCCATTTCCTTAAAAGCTTTATTGATGCAGACAGAAGTGAAAAAAAAGGGCTGCCAGGTCCAAGAAAATGAATCCTCATAAGTTTTAAGGTAGGTGCGATGGTGATGAAGGTCTCCTTGATGGTTGGTGGCATGCACACTGTGAGGAGCTGTGTGTGGGGAAGAGCAGGAACCTGCTGGAGGACAAATGGCTCTGGGGCAGCAGTAGCAATAGAGAAGAAGGAAGCCAAAAGGACTCTTTATCTCCTCTCTCTGTGGAACCAATAGCTAAGCAGGTGGCTGAAGGCTTCCTCTTTGTCCTCCTCCTCATCATCATCTTCTTCATCCTACTCATCCTTATCCTCCTCATTCTTGTCCTCACCCTTCTCCTTGTTGTCCTCCTCCTTCTCTTTGTCCTCCTCGTCCTCCTCATCCTCCTTGTCCTCCTCATCCTCCTTCTCTTCCTTCTCCCTGGCAGAATCCCATAGGGAGTGCGGTCTTTAGGGCTCTGGGGAGGAGTGAGGTCATGGGACCACACCAGGGGAATGGGGGAAAGCTGACCATCTGGAAGATCCTGGAGTTAAATTTTTAACACGATTTCCACTCCCCACCCCCCCTTTTCTTCTTCTGTCCTTTGAAAAGGAGTGCTCTGGTCCTCAAGCAGCAGTAGGTCCATGATCGAGGCAATAATTTTTTTTTTTCAATCCAGAGGGTACAGATAAAAAAGGAATGATGGCTAAAATGAACCTTGAGTGTCTGCCAACACATCCCATGCTATTTCTGCAGCCTCTTGTAGAAGCAGCCTGTGGCTCCAAAGCTGAGAACCTCTGTCCAGTTGTAGATGCAGAGGAAAGAGATTTCTTTTTGAGTCTTATTATTACTATATAAATAAAAGCACAGGAAGGCCAGAGAGAAGTTTATTCTGTAGGGGAAGCTGAACATAAAGTCAGATTTGGGCTTTATTTGTGGGACTAGAGAGGTTTTTGGAACATGCAACCTGTAGGTGTTCCCTTTCTGGGGTTCTTGTGTTGACTCACAAAGACTCTGCGTCCCCTGTTGCCCTCAGATGATGAGCAGTGACATATGGATGTAGTGGGAGGCTGGGACTGGGAAGGCAGGTCTCAGGTCAGGAGAGTTCATGGCATTGACAAGTGTAGTGTACCCAGGGCTGATCTGCAGCTTTGGTTGGGAAGATAAAAAAGCTGGTTCAAATTTTTATTTAAAAAAATTATTTATTTATTTTGGTGGTGAGTGCAAAGCAGGTCTGAGCACTTGAGAGCCTCTGGTGAAAGCCGAGAGGTGAACATGCAAGCGGATATGGTCAAGTTGGGTTTGTGTCCATGTGATTGTCTACCTTTTCCTAAAGCCTAGAAAGACCAGGTTTTACCCTCATTTTTGCAAGAATTTTCTCAAGTAGATTTAATAGTATGTGAAGAAGAAATGACAACACCTCCCTGTCTGATTGGCAGCCCACAGCTAACTTGTAATGAGCTTTTCTTAATAACATTTCAATTATTCTCTTTCCTATCAAGGGTGGGTGAAAGAGATAACTTAAGTAAAATTATTACAGCCCTATTTTTAAATCTCCCTATGCAGAGTAACAGTTGGGGTGTCAAGTGGTTCTGGTATTTGGAAATTATGTCTGACAGCCCCAGGAAAGTGTGAAAGAGAACTGCCCTTTCAAGGCCTGTGAATAGTCTTCCCAGGAACTATTGTGTCCAGGAGAGCTTTGGGGTCCTTTGTCTGGATGGAGATTTGATGAAATGATTTTATGTAGGTGCTTGGAAGAACAGAAAACATTTTTCTTACTGTATCATATAATTAGTAGAAGAAACAAGGTGATCCTGTGGCCAACCCTCCCACTGTAAATCCTTTCCATCAGAGCTTCAAAACCATCTTGAGAAATCTTTCAACGCTGAAGGAAAGTCCCTGAAGATAACCAAGTGCTTTTCACATTACCGCAGTGGCTTCTAATCCTGAGAGCCACTTAGGGAGTGGAAATGGTTTTCAAATTATTTCAGCCTGTCCTCCTTCCATGATGGTTTAAGTCTCTTCACAAGGTATCTATGACCACATCTGAGCAGCTAAGGGAGGATGAAATTACACACTTAGTGCAAATGGGCTTCTGTGTCACGTAACACATCAAGCAAATCATCAGCCACAAACCTGTGATCAGTGGCTACTGAAATTGGATCTGAAATTATTGCAGAATCTATCATTGGAGGCAGTTCTTATGGAATACAGACTATTATCTGCATGTACTATTTTCCTGCTTTTGTGTCTCTGCTATGCACAGTGTCTCTGGGTTGGACCATGATTGGTAATCAACAGCACTGTTCGTTGTGGCCGTGCTGTGCAGTTTGTCTGTAATTGGTAATAGGATCATAATTCTGTGACTGACACAGCAAGCAACAGGGCCAAGCATTTATCATTGCAATCCTGTGGGCTTTTATGTTGGTGCTTCATTTGCAGCTTAGTTATAAATTTGCATAAAGCTGATCATTTTTATGAAAATTTGATTCAAACAACCACCCCAGCATTTTACACTATTTTTTTTTCTTTCCTTGTTTCCTTGTTGATAATGTTGGTCCTAGTTGGTGTTCAGTCAAGTGGTGAAATTAAAGTTCTCTACAATTTCAATAATAAATATCTGTCTGCTTGACAAAGCATTAATGATTTTAAGAAAATGTCACTTAGTACATGTAAGGGAACACATACATGTTCTACGCTATGAGTGCATTGCAACACATGCACTGTGCACGAATGTTCCCATATTAAGCAGAAAGTGTTGAAACAAACCAGGTGTTGGCCAAAATCCAAGAAGATTCCAGAACCAAGACAGCCTTTATCCTTATTTCTCTTTGGGTGTATGACACGCCCTGAGTTTTGTGGCCACTGTTTCTGTTGTAGATCTGGGCTCCTGCTGAGAAGCTGCTCACTGACCATCAGGGATCCTTGCCAGCAGACCACACCAGATAGTTTAGGGGCAAGAAGATCACAGGTTTGTTCCCAGGCTGCAAAGCTCTGCCAAAGGGGCAGCATCTGGTCTCCCAGGTAGAAAGTTGCTCAGAGAGACCTGGTTGCTGGTACACTGGATAGGTCTTCAGCTATTCCTGTTCTCCAAGGTGATGTGTTATGAGGGACAAACACATTCAAGCTCAGGACTCTATCACTGTGCCTCCAGAAGACATCCTTATCCCCAGTGTTTAAAAGTTGTAAGAATCTAATACTCAAGGCATACATAATTTAATACAAATACTTAAACTCCACTGTGTAGGAAGGGCTTATCATATAAGCAGCATTCTTTCTTGGCACTGAGCCAGATAAGTCAGACTTCTCTCATTTTGTGATATCAGGATTTATTAAAACCAGACCTCCTGTACTTAGAAAGAAATGCCCTTCATACACATACAGTGGATTTTAAGTACTTCTCCTACTAAAAAGTCATACCCTGTTCTCCTGAAGTCAGCAGCAGAATTCCCATTATCAGAAAAAAAGCCAAACCCAAATCCCTAACAAGAGAATGTAAAAGAAGAGCATGCTTCAATTATATGTGTTGCTTAATAATACAATAAAGCTTTGAACATGCTGCCCTGTTTTCAGGATTCAACTGGGGAGCAACCCTGGGCTCCTTGTCTGGGCAGTGCCCTGCCAAAAGCACTGGGAGCTTGACTGGGTGGGGGGGCTGATGCCACATGTTGTCCCAGCAGGTCCATGGAGTCATTGCTGGGAGTAGGAAAGGTGCTGCTGTCTCTTTTTGGGCAGTGTCATGACAAGATACGGGATGTGCAATTCCACAGAAGGGCTAAAACCAGCAGTGTGCTTTCAGCACAGACAGGCTCTTCGGAGAGGTTTGCTGCCAAACTCCCAAATCTCTTGCTGCTCATGTGCAGAGAAGCATTTTTTGATTCTGAGTTTTATGACTTGGGTATGTACATTCTAGCTGCTGATGTAAAGCAGCTCCCAAACTACTAAATTTCAAGTTGCTGCTAGAAAACATCGTGCAAAATGAAAAAGAAAGAAACTAGCAAAGAAAATGAAGGAGAAAAAATATCTGTTCTTCCCTATATTAACTTACAGGAATTGCTGAGCTCTTCTGGTAGAAAGCTAAAAAGAATGAGTCTGACATAGAGATTTGACAGGAAAATTGTCAGGCATAATGATTAAAGTTTATGATCACAGAATTTATAGCACAGAAATTGATAATCACAGACAACCTAGTGTTTACAGCAGGAAGGTCCAGACATCCCCTCCTCAGGCAGTACTGTCAGTCTCCCTGCAGTAAGTAACTGGTCTCGGTATAAAGAATTTGTGAAAATTGCTGTTACATCTGCTTGCCCCTGTACAGAGTCATGCAGAGGCTGATCACCTGCCTCGAAAAACACCCTTTCATGACTATTTGAGCAGTTTGGGCCCTCGTTGCTTTTCAGCTGGTGATGAAGAGCCCCGGGAAGGTCTGTCCATAGCTCTGCTCTGTGCCCAGGTACCAGCCAGCAGAGGGGAGCCAACAGCCGCACATCTATCTCCGCCTGGTGCAGGAAAGCACAGGCTGCCAGGGAGTGAATGAATGAAAGAGTGAATGAATGCATGCATGAATGAATGTCTTCCTTCACATCTTCAGCAGCTCTTGTTTTGTTTTCCTTCTGTGTTGTGGAGATGCTGGAAGTGGACTTTCTAGTGAATTAGGATAGTTAAAAGTGATGTGCTAATGACATAAATGTTCATCAATTCCCAAAACACTGAACAGTGCACATTCACACCCTGAATATTTTATACTAGAAAACACATTACATGGAACTGTCTCAGAACCTCCAAAGGAGTCTTTAATAAATTAGCAGGTTAATGAACCAACATTACAGAGAGAGAGAGAGAAAACTGCATGTCTGATAATCACATCCCTGATAATTTTATTCTGCTGGAATATTTCAAGTTTCTCTTTTCTTCACAAACTATAAGAGTCCAGAAATAAATGGACAGGAAAATATAATTTAACAGTCTGTTCCTGTTTCTTGCCTTCTCTTCCATTGGCTGAAGGAGATTCTGGTTTGTTTTGCTGGCAGATTCAAACTGCACAGAGCCACAAATCACCCACTAGATTTGAAGGGTATCAGAAGGACCCTACTGTGCTCACAAACCCTGCTCCTTTTCCCAGCAGAAGAAAGAGGCAGGAAGCCAGCAGCAGGAAAAGCTCCAGCAGTATGGGTGGGATCAATGGAGAGCAGAGCTCTGATTAGGGGTAAAGAGGGTGGAGGATCAGTGGTTACTGTGCAGCATCAAAGGAGAAAGGGAGGATACACCTTTGGCAGTGGCACTTTCACACAAACACTTATTAAGATGAGGGAGATGATGTGGGAAAAGGGAGTGACACTTAGACATACTGGTGAGAGTGGCTTTTGGAATGGAGGACAGGTGAAGGTGGAGAATATGGATTAGAGAGGTTAAGAGCAGAAGGCTGAAAGGAGGCAGATCAAAAAGCAAGAGGGAGGAGAATGAACAATGTCTGTGAAACAGGAGAAAGGTGAGCACCAACCAGTGTGGGATTCTGTTGCTGCTCCAATGCCTCCAGGCAAGTGAATGTGCTCAGTTCACGCTGTTCCTCAGTTTGACTTCTGTAAAATGATGGTGTCTTGGCTTTGTGGATTCAGAGGATTATTTAGGTTCATGTAAGGGCCTCATGAGATCACCTAATCTTTGGCCTCATCTTCCCTTCCCCCTCTCTGCCTTGTGTGATTAAAGCTTTTCTGTCTCTTACATATAGTTTTACCACAATGTTTTTGAGTAATCTGCTATATTACAAATAATGAAATGCCCTATGTGCTGGTTTAAAGGTAAACCAGCAGGAGAAATGGACCTACCACAAGAGAGATTATAAATCAGAGTTACAATGTAATGAAAGATATTACAATAAATAGACTAACACAAAGAGAGAAACTGCTTTCAACTCACCAACACCCAGCAGTATAACCCAGTGTCCCGGGGCATAAGCCCAAAGGGGTTTGTTAGCCCTTGTGCTGAGACCCACGTGGTTCCCCCAAGTCCAAAGCAAAAGGAAGTGAAGAACCTGTTGGTGCAGACGATGGCTGTAGTCTGGTCAGGAGTGGTGGTCTCCTCCTGTCGAGGTCCTGCTGCTCCTCCAGATCCAACAAGTCATACCCAAGGTCTTCTTACCCTCACTTATGTACCCTCAGGGAGCACCCAGTCCCTCCCCCAGGGCGGGGACTCACACAATGGGTGATTAACTGTGAGTCATGGGGTATTGTTGAACCCTTGATGGCCCATTGGCAGCCACGCCCCCTCAGGCTGGGTGTGAAGGTGCTAACGACTCCCTGGGCAGCTGCTGCAAATGGTCCATTGTTCTTGGGAAAGGAAGAGAGGTGGGTAGAATACATAGCTTTGATCACCCCCACACAGTGATAACTGGTCCCACCTGCTGAACTAGGACACCCTGTTACCCACAAAGCTCAGGCTTGTGGATGCACAAGATCTCAGCACTTATGCAAGGGAAAAAGAAAGACAAACACAAGCAAAGAGGGTGTACCATTTCCTCTGACTTTAATGTGATTTCATCCCTGTTTGTGATGCCTAAATTCCCTCTGTAGCAGCAACCTTCTAAGTTGCCTGCCTGAAGTGCAGTTCCTTGTTGTTCTGTACAAACTTCATCACAGGTGGAATGCCAGTGAGAGATGCAGTACTATACATGTATCTTATGGCATGGGAGGGTTTTGCATCACAGCCTCTGCTCACACCCAGATAAATGTGATTCTCGGAATGTAGCACTCCCTTTCTGAGAGCAAGCAGTCAGCTTCACTAAATCACCGCCCAGGATAGCTGTGTTCCCTTTGCGTTTTGTATTATTATTCTCTTATTTTCAGACTAACCATTGTTTTCTGAGATTTGATAGGCTACTGCTGCTAAACCCCACAATTATTGCTTTAAAAACCCGCTGCCCTGCCGAAGACAGATGGGCTTTGAGGAAACCAGCTGTGCTTAGAAGGTATAAAAACTGCTTTGGAAGAGTAAGGAGGAAAGTATTTCAGGAGGAACAGGCTGTGCTTCATCCTAAACCACCAGGGTCATCAATATGGAGAGTAAGGGGAAGCAGTGATTCTGCTCTCACCTGGGCTGGAGGGAATGACTTCCCAGCCCTTCCCTTCTCCCTCGCCAGCCCCACAGGAAGGTTGGCAGGACTTCCCTCTCCAGGAGACACCATTCAAACAGCTTTGCTGAAGGACTAAAGCAGACTCTCACAGAGCCGTGGGGGTTGTCTTGCAGCCCGTGGCACAGCTCCCGGCACCACACCTGCTCAGATCAAGGATGGGAACCAAAGCACTGACCAACCTGCTTCTGAGTGCCTGGATTGCGGCATGCTTTAACCTCCTCAGTGGGGCTTCATGATGGCTGTTGGAGAGGCTTTCTAGCTGCAAAGAAGCTTCTTTAAATCTTCTTCTATTCAGGGGAATTATGCTCTGGAAAGGCAAAGTGTGTATACTGTATGGGGAAGAAGAAGGACACTGATCTTTTGCTTTCTGCCATTCTTTATTAAATTCCCTTTTTCTCCTCAAAGTGAGCTCTGCTTAAGGGTGCCCACGAATGAGACAGCTAAACACACACACATACATGTATAAAAATAGTACCAGTGGTCATAGTCATCATTCCTTCTAAAAAGTAATTTTAACTCCCCTCTCCATCCAGTGCAGATGATTTTTAAAAGGAAAATGTCATTTGCTCCAGGCAAGTTAGAAAGCCTTTTTCTGTGGGTTGACTAGGTCTTTCAAGTGCCTTTTGTGGGCCACAATTAATGAAGCACAAAAGAATAGTCATCTGGTTGTTTAGAGAAAAAAAATTATAGGCTGTTATAGGCCAAAGTGCTATGGTTTCCTCAATGTCTCTTTCCTTGATCCAAAAGAAAATTCTTAACAGAAGAAAAAGGTTGCACTTGAATGTTATCTGCCACGTCTGCTTAAGCCTGGATGCAATATGCACACAATATTTCATATTGGAAATATACATTCCTTTCCAACTGCTTTTTCTGTGTTTTCTGCAAAATGAAAAGGGAATGAAGTTAGCATTGAGTCAAATTTTGAGGATTATTAAGATTTGGAAGGATTGGTTCTTCTACCCAGAGCATTTTTGGCTGAAATTAGCCAGGAAACTGAAAATATTTGAGGGGGGGGGGGGATGACCCCCCCCAATTCCCCCCTACCCCCCCAACCAAAGAAATAAAAACAACAAAAACCAACCAAATGGAAAAACCAAACCAAAACCAAGCTTTCTGCCTGGTATTCCAGCCCTGTGAATGAGCCTCTGGATGTATTTCTAAGCCCTCTTTGGGCTGCTCTTCAGTGCTCAATGAGATTTCTTCAAGATGCTTCATTATCTATGGGCAGAAGGGCACCTGAGCAATGACTGAGTGACTGTCACTGTAAAACAAGAAAAGACTTTCAAAAGTAGAAAGATACTGTTTCCATGAGCACTTACTGGGATTGAGCATTCCCAGTCTTTCCCTGAGAGCCAGGCTCTGGCTGAGGGGCAGAGGATTCTATTGCACAGCTTTGATCTCTGTTTTAATGAATCATCCAGGTCATAGTAACATGAGTGACCAAAGATTTTTGTTCAGGCAAAATTCACAGGCACACAAACAAAATATTTTCTAAAATCTTCTCTCAGCATTCCCTAAGGTTCTAACTCCATCCTTTGAATTTCATAGACATATTTCTTACAGGCAGCAGAAACAAACTCTGCCCTTTGAGGAGAAGGAATAGTGATACCTCTTGCTTTGACCTTGACCCTCCTGTGTGATATACTCATTGGTTTACAGAGGGGTTCTGAGATGTCTCTGCTTTTCCTTCCTAGCTAGTCCAGTTCTGCATCAGTGCCACTGTAAAACTGTCTCTCCAGAGTCAGAATTTCCTCAGTCAGAAAGGCTTGTATTGTCATGCTCCACACATCTTCACGCATGGCTTTTTTTGTATTGTAGCTTTAATAAACCCTCAGAGGAATATACCTGGCAGTTTGGGCATGTCTGTGCTGCCAGCTGTCTAACAACAATCTCAGATGTTAGTCTGGCATCTGGGATGACTCATTACTCTAGGAACATTTGAAATTCTATAAGTCCCATCACTGGGCTGGCTATATGGGAACAAGTTATATTTCTCAGAATATCAATATCAGGTTAAAAAGAAAGCTGTTTATTGATTCTGTGTCTTGGCTTGATGCTGGGAGTTCAAATATTTACAGAATTCCACTTTGTAAGACTCTTTCTCTTACAGAAAGTAAGTTGTGCAATTTAAAGTAAGTGCAAATTAATGAGATGAAGAACTCAGACCGTTTCCGCAGATAAAGGAAGCACTAAAATTTTATTAGGCATGGAGGTGCAGTTAAATTTAGACCAACACAATTTTGACCCAGCTTGCTGAATCCTTATTATGCAGCCACAGACCACGTAGCAGTCCATTGCACAATGGGACTAGTTCTGTTTTACCTGAGTTACAATTCCTCTTGCATATCTTTTGTGGCATCATCTCTCCAAAAGCTACTGAAGGTTATGCAAATGTAATTTTGCTTGATTAGAAAGCCAGGGGTCACAGCACATGAGTGCATTTTGGAGTTAACAGATGATCCAGAGATAAAATTAGTGTGAACTTTTTGGCTGCATAATTGATTCGGCAATGTACAGATTTTTTTCTTGTGTCATGTTGAGTGTAATTTTCCACTTTGGACATAGCATGCTTTATGAGTCCCCCAAGCCTATGTCTGACCTCTACTCCTCTTCAGCCCTTGCTTTGTATCCCACATAACTTTCTAACTGTGATATGTTTTACTGAACAATAGGTGAATTAACCTAGTTTTTGGCTAAGTACCTATATATCAAAACAGATTATATCTTTACTAATATGTTCTACACCTTAGGAAGAGTGTGGATGAACTCATTTTGTAATGATTGGACATTACCAACCTCACGCCACTGGCCATCTTCTTACTCAGACATCACCTGAAACACTTTTCTCTCCCCATTGTGGATTCTGCTATGTGGGAAACTCTCAAAACCTACAGAAATGGAGGAAAGTTTTACTGAAAATACTTGTCTCCTAACCAAACAACTCTCAAATTGAGGCACTGGAACAGGTTGCCCAGTGAAAGCTGAGGATGTCCCATCCCTGGGAGTGTTCAGGACCAGGTTGGATGGGGGTCTGAGCAACCTGGTCTAGCGGAAATTGTCCCTGCCCTTGGCAGGGGGCTTGTAATGAGATGACCTTTAAGATCCCTTCCAACACAAACCATTCTATGATTCTATGAAATGCTCCCAGTGACAACAGCAGCAGCTGGGTGGAAGTCCCAAAAGCTGTTCGTTCTGGTTCAACCTTGAACAATTTGAGATCTTGCCAAACCACCCCAGTTGTTTGAGTTTCCAAGGAGTGATATATCCAAACTCAGCCTTCAAATCCCCACTTTGTTGCCAGTTGTGGAATAGACAGAAAAATAACCCAAAAGAAAATAATGGGAGAAAATCCTATCACCTCACAACTGGATGAGCAGAGATCTTTCTTCCTGAAGTTTAACCTGTGCAGAGGTACAACGTAAGTGTTATTGTTTATCTTGCTTATTTTGCAGTCTTGAGAGCATTTAGAAAGGATGATGGGACAGAAGTAAAGTTCCTTTCAGAAGTTTAAGTTCAGCTGTCAGCTGGTGGTTTGCTTTTCCATTTTCGCGTGTTTTCTGGTTTTATTTTTCATGGGTGACTCAGTGCAATCTTGCATGTGCAAGATGAGCACGGCATTTCTGGGCAGTGCTGGATTGGTACTGCTGCACTTGCAGCTGCCCCCGTCAGCCCTTGCCCTAACTTAGTTCTTTCCCTGCTTGAATAACAAGAGCTTTACTGCCTGCAGCTTCTTCCCCAGGGAAGTCCTCACATACTGTAATCCAGAGGGCAATCTGAGAGGCGGATCAGGCTGATTGTGTTTCTCCTGTTATTTTTCTCCCATTAACCTTTATATTGCATTGCTCAGAAAAGAGAATTGAGATATTAAGAGTTCGCAGCCTACCAGAAACATGCTGAAACAGGTTTGGCCACTCAGAAACATGCACAAAATATTTCTGACTCCTGTTATTTTTTGTATTTTGTGACCCACAAAAGGCCAAATCTAAATGTGAAATATTAAATTAATGTAGAAATACTTAAAAAAAAAAAAAAAGTTGTCTGCCCTTACCATGTAAATAACAATGATAAATTATTCTGTAAGAATTTGAGTCATTCACCTTTCTTTATCACTACAGAGCCTTATATTAATATCAACACCCTCAGTGTCAGACCAATCTAATCTCACAAGTAATTTAATATTTCTCATTTCCTAAATATAAAAACACTCTTCTGACTTTTCAGACTCCTTCCAATATGAAAAATTAACACATCTGGGTCCTTTTTCTTTAGCTCAGTTAACAAGTGCTAGGTTTGTTTTTGTGACAAAGGCAAATCAGTTCTCCTTCCACTGTGATAATTAATAGGGTCCTCCACCAGTACAGGCTCACAGGAGTCCTGTCACTTTCTATGACTGCTATAATTATGATAACATTAGAGAGTACATTCCTGTTTAATTTTCTTAATAACGAGTATCAGCTCTTCTGTGACTGCTGAGGCTGAATGGATGCTATTAAAACCAATAATTGATGTGTACAGTAGTATTCATCAGCATCTGTTATATGCTTACTCTTAAGCATTGGATAGCTGGTGATACTTTGAATTCTGCCTTGAACCTTTAGATGAAATTTTACTGTCTTTCTGAAAGCCTGAAGAGGCAGATTTACTGGAAGCAGCAGAAAGTCAAACTTTAGTTGAACTATTTAATTGGTAGTTTGGGTTTTCACTGATGTAGCTTCACTGGGACCCTGTGAATCAGGCTTGCAATGCAATGTCCATCATATTTTACTGGACAGAGACAATAACTACAGTATGACTGACCATGTTTCAAAATATGTTTCTGGAGGCTGTTAAAATCTGATGATATCACTTCAAACCTGCAGCATGCTCTGAAAGACCTCAGACCCTGGAGACCTTCCTACGTGCATAGTGTAGCCTGTACCTGCCCTCCCAGCATGGTCTGTCTGGAAGGAAGAGCTCCAGTGGCTGTCTCTGCTTTAACAGGGTCTCGAAAACCTTCCCATCTTTACTGGATGCAGTACAGTTTGCAGCCATGGCAGAGCAAGACAGCTGTGTCTCTAAATGAAGTTACAGGTATTAGGACAGGGATTCCCTAATCCCTGTGCTACTGAACCATGTAAATTTATGCTTTCCTGTGTAAGCATCTGTAGACATACTAAGGTTTCTAAGTTTCAAGTTCACAGTAAATTCCCAATAGAAGCTGGTAGCTGGAGGCTGTAGCAAGCTTTCCATTTCCGAGTTGCCCCCAAGGGCTGAGGGGACATCTCCCATTTCTCTTGGAATGTTTCCTGAGGCAGCATCTGAGTGCAGGGCTGGGGCAGCCTGTGCAGGCTCCTTCCCTGGGGCCCTGAATGAGGTGAGGATGTGAGATGAGGGAAGGGTCCTTCTCCAAGTGTAACCTTTACAAATGGAGAAGATGTGCACCTGAGGTGGCAAAGAGTACAGAAGCAAAATGCTCAGCAAAAAGTTAGGGAAGAACAGCACAGACACTGCTGATGGGTGTGTGGGACTGGCAAAGGATTTACAGGGGTTTATCATTTCTGTACAGAAGAGTATTAAAAAAGGCTTATTTTCTGAAGCTGTGATTAGAGGCAGTGTTGCATTGATGGTCCCTTGGGTCTGGAATGATTCTCGGGTCTTGAAAGACCAAAGGAGGGATTACAAAGAGAGAGCCCTGGTGGACACCTTGACAAATTGATCAGCATGTGGCCCCTGATCCCCTGGAAAGACCAAGGACATGGAACAAGCACTGGCTGAGGAAATGATTGCAAGAGGAGAACCCCCCTCTGCAGCTCATTGCAGTAAGAGCTGTCATAGAAACAGAGCCACATTCCTTGGGGCTGCACATTACTCAGTCCTGTGCTCTCAGGCAGCACAAAGCTCTTGCTATACCTTATCCCATGGCTCTGAGCTGTCTGAGTAGTTACAACACTACAGCATTAAATCTGTCTGTAGCTAGCTGGAGGTTTAGAATCAGTATTTGAAACCTGGTCCCCTTCCTTTCTCATTAGAGGAAATAGTTTCATAGGGAAGAGGTTGCAGAGAGCTCACATTTTTTCAGAAAATGTCTTGACAGCCATCCCAAATACAGTTTTGGTTAGGTTTATTTCAAGTAGCAGATATGATCTAAGGTCTCATTCAAGATGAAAAACAGTCAGAACGAGTGAGCAAGGAAAAGAACTGATAAAATACATCTGAAGACACACACAGAAATTGCAAGGATGTGATCATCCTGAGAAGGCTTTTGAGATGCATCTGTTTCTGTTGGTGGTGGTGATGAGTTATATTACTGTCCTGCCATATTGTTGATTCCATAGGGATTATTTCCAGCCTTTCTACTTGAAAAGAAATAACTTGATGTGGTACAACTGACTGCTTTCAGTCCATAAGGGCAACATGGCATGATCCACAAGGGTAGCATGTGTGAAACCCAGACTCTCTATTAATCTCTGCTTCCAGCTCACCACATGTCTGTGGCTGAATCCCTCATCCTGCTGTGCCTCTGGCTCTCTTTGTGTATTTGTCTGGGGCCTTTTTTTCTAGGTTACCCATAAGATCCTTAGGATTCACAACCTTGAGCTTGTAAGCTTTGTGTCTATATAGCGCCCAGTATAGCACCCTGGTCCCATCCACAGTCTTTGGGGTAATGGTGGTGGCAAAGTAATTCCAAGGGGATCTGGAAAGAGAGGAGACACTGCTGTTTTCTGAAACTGAAATCTGTATGTTGGGGTCTCCTGCATCTCCTTCATTTTGACCAGAATGCTTCACTGTGCTCAAAAATGCATCAAGTAAATGGAAAAGAGAAATATTTTAAAGCATCGCTAACTTGTCACACCTCATCCTCTCAAAGTAGACCACTGTGAAGGGACCAAACCCATGATTTATTTAAGCTCAGATCCTACTGAAAGTGAGATTTTTGAAGTCTAGGAATAGAAATGGTGTTGGGTGATTTAGGTGCCTACTCACTGAATATCCACTTCTTACCAGTCAACCACAAGGTGAAATATAATAATTAATTTTAAAATGCTAAAACAGTTACAAAAGGAAAACTGCAAAAATTATAGCTAGATGATTCACAAATGGAAATAAATAAATACACAATATAAATTATGCATTGCAGTCATTTGCTCAGCTACAGTAATAATGGTTTTGTGGGCAGGGATTGTTACTCTTATAACCTGCACAAATGAAAAAAAAGTTGCTGCCTAACAAAACATCCTCAGGAAATTAATGTTTTTTTCAGATTTGACATTACAAACCATTTTATGGAAACCTGGAAAACTCTTAAAAATCTATTCAGCAACATATTTCTTTTAGGAACTAGTAATGCAATTTTATTGCCTGCAGAAGGTATATGGGATTTCTTTAAAAGCAACCCCAACATTACACTCCCTCCCCCTGCTCCAAACAGGGTCTCATTCCTGGAGGCAGTCCATTAACAATGTAAAAACATCTTGTGTAAAAGCCACATGTATGTCTGACCCTGTCAGCTTTAGATAAAAGTGTGAATTGCCAGATTTTGTATTGCCTTGTCGTCACTGCCTCTGAAATACTTAATTTCACTTGCAATTGTGACTCCAGGTCTCTGACACCATCAGCAGTTTGGCTTCCTATCATCCCCAGTTATCTCTGCCAGTGCTATGCTGGGTGGAAAGGATTTAAACACCAGCAAGCCTAAGACAGGCTTCAAACAGGAAAAACATTGGTTCTGCTTTTAAAAAAGAGCCTCTGAAAATGAACTTTGTGAATAGGGCATGGCATTGCTGCAGTGTGTAAAATTGGTGCATGCTTCATGAGCTGACTGGGACCATTAATCCTCCCAGCACTGCAGGGTCTGACAGGAGGATTACCTGTGCTTTCGTACTCTGGCACACCTGGGCTGCACAGGAAAGGATTCAAAACCCAAGATCAAACCTCATGCAATCCCCTCACAGGGCACTGCACATAAAGCAGTCCTGCATCCCATACTTGCTCACTAAACAATAGTCCTTTGCTACTGTAGCACACAGAACATCCCCAGTAACACGAGGTTTTTTTTTCTGTAGCAATGTGTTGTGTTTTTTTCAGGGAAAATCAGGATAAAAACAACATTCATTAGAGGGAACACATAGGAGAAAATTTCAGAAACTGCTCTGGGCAATTTTTTTCTGGGTCTTGTTGTTTTGAAAGAAAAATTGAAAGATGTCAAAGTAAATATTTGGCAATAATGGGAAAATATTTATTTCTGCCATCATTCTTTCTGTAGGCAAACCCCAGTAATTTCCCTCGTGTGCTGTCCATAATACATGCTGTGCTGGTGCTGGGTGAGGGAACGGCTGCCCAGCTGCCCTGGGGAGCTGCTGCTGGGGCTGTGCCAGGGGTTTCCATCAGCATGGCTGTGGTCTGGCAGGACACAGAGGGGGACCCACTCTGGCACAGTTCAGCCACTGCCTGAATGGTGATGTTGCCTTCCCCTACAGCTCTTTTCATCCTCAGCATCACCTGTCTCAGCTGGTGGTCACACATTTTTCTTGTTCCTCTGTTGTACCCCCAGTTTCCTGTGTTGGTAAGAAAACATTTCCCTTCCATTGTAATGGGATAGAGGGCTTTCTTGCTTTCTTCAATGAGTCCAAACAGTGAATAAGCACATTAGGAGAGTAGATTGGCACTGAGGCCCTAAAATTTTGCAAGAAGGAATTAAATGCCATAACTACCCTTATACTGAGATCACATTTGCTGCATCTGCTTATTAGCTTGTTGTCTGAGATACTAAATGGTGCCAGGACCAGCTTGCTGTGCCACACTGGCACAGACTAGTAGCCCCGTATTTGAAGGGGATGACAGCCAGTTTCAGAACTTGGGAGTGCAACAGCACAGCATGGCCTGCCCATGTCATGCTCTCTTCTGCTTCAAAATAGGCACCGCACTGAAATCATCTGCTGCAATGAACTTCAGAAGATCCCTCTGTGCTAGCCCATGAACACTTCTTAGGAATTGCTTGGGGTGATGGACAGAACTGCACCTGTGACCCTCCTACCCAGGTGACCTTTCTAACACTGTTCAGTTATGTGAATGTGGCTGGTTTTGGCAGAACAAGAGAAGAATCACTGACAAAGAAGACAACTACTGGGGCTAAAAATGCATGAAAGGGTGGGAGTGAAGAAGAGGCAAAGGCTGCAGAAACACAGGTGAAAAGAACAGAGTGACAGGGTTTGCAGAAGGTTTTAGATGCATACAGGCTGCTGTGGCTAAATGTGACAGATATCGAGGAAAACAGGAGACTTTTCATGCAAATGTCCTTGAGATCCAGACGCAAATTATTTTGATAAGGATCACCCAGCAGCCTTTCCTTTTTGCTTCCATCACTGCCCCTCTAGTCACGCCAGTGATTTAGATCAATTGCAAACAGGGAATGATGGATTAAGTCTGAACATTGGTGTGACAGTGAGAGCTCTTTGTTAACCTTCAGACAAGCAGCTACTGTGAAAAACTAAGCTCCCTCTGAGCCACAGAAGTTATGTCCCTACCAGCAAACTCAACAAGATGAGGACATGGGGCAGTGCTGGGGATTGCTGGCCCAACCCTGACATAGCAGTGGTGCAGGGTGACTCTGCCATGCAGTGCCTGGTCTTGGAGCGTGGGAGAGCAGGATCCATCCCTCCAGGCAGAGTGGGTGCTGGGAACAGCAGTCAGCTGTGTGGGTACAAGCCAAGCCATGCCAGTCACCCTTCAAACTAGATGGTGTTTCTGAGCACAGAATGTGTTATTCACTAATGTGCAGGAAGCATATTGGTGAAAAAAAAAAGTAATTCACATTTGCATGTATTGGAACAGCAGTGGAATGGCTAACTCTGTTTATAGAATGGTTCTCTGCTGTCTGTAAAAGCCATGCTACAGAATGCTAGTTTAACTGCAACACCAAAATGAGACTTGTTCTCTGTGGTCATTTCATATGGCTTTCATCTAGGTAGAAAAAAATCATTAAAAGCTTTTCTCCACCTCCATCATAGTTTTTTTGTAATTAAAAAAAAAACATAGAAATGCAATCCACTGGGGATGGCATCTCAGCCAAGTGACTCTCTTGGGAAAATAACAACTACAACAACCCACAAACAGACAAAAATTAACAGTATTTATTTGCTAATTGTATACACACATTATGCCCTACTTTGTGCAGTTATTCTTCTGCAAGAGGTGATACAGTATTCCATACATGGTTAACTTTTTAAAAGGAGCTATAATTATTCACCCATCCTTTCTGTGACATGAAAAACATAGTAAAGTGCTTTTATTTTCCCCAGCAGCTCAGTGTTCACAATTTTCAGAACCCTTAGGATATTATTATGTAACAAAAGTTTGATTAGAAAAGCTGCTTCTTCATACATAAAGCTCCAAGAACTTCATATGCTTCTGACACTATCTCATCAGTGGAACACATTATAAGATTTTGTATGATATGATTTTCCATTAAAAATTCACAGTACTTAAAGGAACATTAATATAAAATTAAAACTATTATAATAAAATTATAATATTATAATAACATTATATTATAATATTATAATAAAACTATTATAATAAAATTTTATATCCATTTCAAGAGGAGGAATTTTGTGACCAGCAATTAATGAAAAGAAGGAGATGAAAACATGCAAAAAAACACAGATGTGACTGGGATACAATACTTGTGATCCTATTCACCTAGGCATGACATTTGATATTTTTATCGCAGTCCTAATGTCTTGCACTTAAACCCACACATAGAGGAGAGGGCAAGAGAACCACAAATAAGGAATATTTTCCAACTGGGAATTAAAGGTTTGCTTCTGTGTCTGTGTGGTGTTTACTGTTTTCCAGACAATATTGATGGGCTCATCGACATGGTGACATAATTTCGTCAAACTCAGTGGGGATGAAATGGGGATACTGACTGAAATGGGGATGCTGACCTGCTGCTCGCTGGCATTCAGTGACTTGTATAACGTTTCACAGAGGAAGCAGAAATGTATTAGTGTCAGTAGGTAATTTACGGATTATCAGCAATGCACCAAGATCTTTTCTAGAGCAGAGTGCAAACTGCCCCAGCTCACTTCAGTTAACACCAAGGCAAGCACTGAAACCTCTTGCTGCAGGTGGAGAAGTGTTGGTCCACTTCCACTGGTCACCTGTCGATTTATTTGTGCTTTCATGACTTAGAAAGCAGCTACCCTGCCTTCATGTGAGCCAAATAACAGTGATCTGGGAACTGTTTATCATTATCACTTTCTCCTGCTAATGGAATAAATGCTTTATGAGGTGAGGGGAGGAGTGGAGCAGAGCTCATTTGGCTACAGCTGGTGTGAAACAAAGCTTTTTGTTCTAGAAGTTTTTCCTTTATTCTTAGTGTTTCTTGCATGCAGGAGGAAAATGCTTCCCACGAAGTTGGAATGACCATGACATAAATCATCAGACCATTTTTTCAAGTAATTTGTTACAGCCAGTTCTCATTAGGAGGATGTTAATTAGTTGACAAGATCTAATGATCTGCATTTGTTTCTTTCATAGCTTATAAATTGCCACCTTGTAAGGTTGTCATCTTAGAGATTGTATTGGCTCTTGTCTTGGTGAATTCTTACCCCACTGGGAGGTGCTCTCTCAGGCTGCACCTACAGGAATGGCTTCTTGGACAGGACTTCATAAAGAGGCCGTGTTATCTCAAGGAGAAAGGACACAATGTAGGTATGGAACCACTTACCGTGAAAAGGATGCTGATGGCACCCATTAATATCTCTTTCTATTGCCCTTGAAGACACAAGTGTCTATGGATGAAGCTGAAGTTTGTTTAAAACCCCCACCTGCTTCTCTCTTAGACTGTCTTCTCTCTTCTGTCTCGTAAAGTGCAACTGATAAATACTCCTAGTGTCCCTCTCTGCACTTGGCTTTCTAGAATCCCCGTGTAGCTGCTCTCAGATGTGACTTTTTCAGGCTCGAGAGTATATTTAAACTCTTTTGAGGAGGCATTTTGTACTTCTCCTCCTGTCCCCTAGCACAGCTACTCTGTGCCCTCAGAGGGAGGTGGAACAGCCCAACACATGCCCTTGTTTTAGACATTTCTGTAGCTGCACTTTAGAACTGCTGTTGTTTTGGTCACCCCCTTCTATAAAGAGGTGGGCTTGGTGGCATCCCCTGTGCAATGGGGCACTGCAGGCACTGGCCTGAGTTGTTGCTGGATAACACTTGAGTAAAATGTTTAGAGTAGATAGTATGTTAAATGGAATAAGCAGGTGCCAATAAATCTGCGTTCATATACTTTGGGTCTGAAACTGAACATTCAAAGTCTACTGATTTACAGTGGCAGAATGCAATGCTAATTTTTATGCTTCAATTTTGGCCATGTTCATTGACATTAGTCCCTATTTCTATATAAGCATGTGAATCTTGCCCTGATTATCCCCAAGTTAGGCACTTGTGAATAATCCTGTAGCTTTGCCAGTGGCTGTGCCTGATGACAGGTGAAAAAATTCCTCATCAAGCCAAGCATCCACGACCAAATCCATAATGAAGAGTTTGCAGAAGTGTGGAAGAGCTACATTAGAAATCTGTACAATCAGAGTAACTTGATCCTTTCTAGAGCACTGTGAGATCAGAAGATGAATTTGTGTTTGTACTGTAGTAGCACTGGAATAATAGAATTGTAAAATCATTTATGTTGGACAAGACCTCTAAGGTCATTGATTCCAACCATAAACCCAACACTGCCAAATCCACCACTAAACCATGTGCCTAAGTGGCACATCTGTTAAATACTTCCAGGTCTTTTAAATATCTTCAGGGATGGTAACTCAACTACTTCCCTGGGTAGCTTTTCCAATGCTTGACAATTCTTTTGGTGAAAAAATTTTTCCTAATATCTAACCTAAACCTCTGCTGGTGCAATATGAGGCCATTTCTTCTTGTCTTGTCACTTCTTATCTGGAAGAAAAGACTGACCCCCACCTCACTACAAGCTCCTTTCACATAGTTCAAGAGCATGATGAGGACTGACAAATAGATGCCACTCAAGAGAGGAAATAATTTTAAGAAACTGATTTACATCATGTTAGATGTTGTAAGGTATGTGTACTTCTGTTTTTTAATGCAGCATGATGCAGAAATTTATAAGTTTTTAGCAAAAAGTAGGTCTTGGGTCTCAGCAGCAGAAGACACAGATGATCAGGCACATGGATGCTCTGGTATCTTTAATCACCACCGTTAGTGCTATCCTTGGAGATGGGTGAGCAAGGAAAAGGCAGGAGAGTGTGCTCACAGACTACCCATGCTGGTGCTGATTGTGCAGCTGGCAGCCTGGGAGCTTGTTGGGAGGCAAGGGACTGGCTGGAAAGGTTGGGTGTAAGCCCACATCTCCCTGCACTGCGAGTTTCCCCATGTTTCCCTGGGGAAGGCCAGAGCAGGGTGCTCTGAAACCCTAATGGGCTTATGCAGAGCTTGCTGAACACAGTCATGTATTTTCCTGCCTCTGGTCCCTCTCAGCACAGCACATCCCACCCCAGCAGCAGACCAGCCTTTCCTCCCCTGCCTGCTGAAGCACAGGGCAGCCTGAACTGCCTGGTGTGATGGAGAAGAGCCCAGTGTTCATTTGCAGCCAGTCTACCAGCCTCCTTTCTGTTGCCATGGATACAAGAACTTTATTCAGGATTAGGTATTTTTACTGTAATTATGCAACAGGAAATTATTAGACTGTCCTTCCCTTCATCTCACCCCTAGTTTATTTATGTGATGCTCCAAGTGCCTGTGCTGAGCCCCCAGGCATTGAACCCTGTGTCACTGGGGGCTGCTGCTCTGCCAGAGGTGTGAGGTGCTGGTGGCCCCAGGGGTGGGGGGGCTCTGCTCAGCTGGGCAGGCAGCAGCAGAGCATGGGCAGGAGCCCACCCAGCTGCTGTGCTTGAGCCCTGTCTGCACTGTGGGGAACTTCCTGGGTCTTGTCTGCAGTCAGTAATTAGCAGAGGTTAGGATCACGCTCTCTCTGAGAGGGGCTGGGATTGCCCCTGAGCCTCCAGGGTACAGGCTCCTGGCAGAGCAGGACATCTGACTGCCCACCCCCTGGCCAGGTGTGGTGTGAGCATCCAGCTGTGGTTCTTGTTGATGGGTGCTTAAACTGCTCTGTGAGTGTCAGAGCTTGTACAAAGCCATTGGAGCTGTGTAGAGTCCTCTTCTGAAATTTAGTTTGGGGTGCAGCTGTATGCACTGCTCCTTGGCTTCCTGAATCCTTTTCTGGCTATGGTGGCATGGAGCTGGAGGAGTTCAGGCCAGTGGTGGTAAAAACACGGACTTAAACACAATTTTTTTATTGCTGTGATTCTTCAGGGCCTTTAGTCTAAGATCCCTACCAGACAAGTCCTATAGAATTTCACAGGAAGTGAAATACCTACAGATTTCTGTAGGTTTTTAATAACCGTGTAGCATTCAGCTATGGAACTGTACAGAACAGCAAAGGAATCACTGAAATATAATGCATTTCTGTTTTCTTCTGTTAGTCTGTAGAGGGGTTTTGCTTATCTGCTGCCCTTGTTTTCCCAGCAGTTGTGTAGCTGGTGGGTGCAGCAGCTAGTGTCTGTCTGTCTGTCCCTGCAGCACAGGACCACCAGCAGGGCTCTGTGAAGACAGGTCCATGAAAGCGGAGCGGAGGGAAGAGCCTGGCAGGCAGCTGCCATCGGGAAGGATGACTTTGCCAGTGGAATCCTCCCCCACCAGTGGACATGAGGAAGTTTTAAATTGCACTTACTGGTACTGTGGTTTAGAAGAGATGAGTTTTTCAATTTCTGCAACACTGATTTTTTTTGACCATTTTTGGCCATTAGCTACAGTGATCTAATAGAGAGGGGATGCTGAGTCAGGATTGGAGAGACAGGGATTAAACTCCTGAGTTTGGCCCATCCTCTGTGGGGCTGTGTCTGGCTCAGTTTCTGCACTCCACAAATCCACCTCCTTGCACCAGCCACACTTGGCTGCACAATGGGGGCCTGTCTGGAGCCCCCCCCAAATTTTCCTTTCTCTTCACCTCTGTGTTGCATTTGGTCATGGTTCAGGGAGAAGATTGTATGCTCAGAAGTCAGGTAGTTTCTTTCACTGATCTATAATAAAAATTATTTTTAAAATTGCCCCAACAAGAGTGTAATAAAAGGACATTTGGACTGATGAAAACATTGAAGAATTGAGTGTTTTATGTTTTTTACTATTGAAATATCTGGCCTCAGTGTCATTTTTGTAATTTTTCAATTTACAAAAAGTGACTGAACTTAATTTACCTAAACTTGCAGCTATATTAAGACATTTCAGGACTGCATTTTTCATAGGCAAATAGAAATAATAAATGCAAAAAGAAAATGAGATGAATGTTTCAATGCAGAGTATTAGAAGCAATTCCAATTTCTGAAAAATAGGTATTTAGAAATGAAATAAATAAGAACGAAAGGAAGAAGCAGGTCATTCTTCTATATGAGAGCCCTACTACAGCACTGTTTTATGTCATAGGAAAAATTTCAGAGAATTTGTAATTACTCAGTAGTTATATTAAGAAATGACACTAAAATGTGAAGTGTTGTATTGAAAAGATGTTCTAGGTTGGTACATGAAAGAACCAAAGAAAGAAATAGGAAGGTAATACAAAATACAAGAGGCAAATACTAAACTATCCCATTTACCCACTGAGGTGTGAGAACCACATCAGGTTATGGGAAACTCAGAATAGGGCCTGTTGCCTCTGTTCTGATGGGTTTTGCTGTCATAAAATAGATCTGCCCCAAATCTTAAATTTCATTGTTTAATTTTAGAAACTGACTCCATGTTTGTCCATGTGAGTAAGTGTGACCTGCTCTTCTGATTTGACGAAGACCAGTTCACTAAACAGAAGAAAAAGGGAGACCCAGCTGCATTCAGCTGATAAAATTTAGGCATCCTATATTTGGCATTTAGCTTTCACTTGATCAGAATTATTTCACAGGATACGCTGTCTTTCTTTACTAAGGCATTTGCCGGCACTCGCTTTACTTCCATTAACATATCACTCTTAATCAAAGCTGGTGTTCAGACCTCTCTGCATCCTGCCATCCTAACAGTCATTAATGCTCTTCCCTGGAGTATACTTTTGACTCTCTTAGTATGCCAGATATTTTTGCCTGGGTCCTTTGAGACCCCAGTGAGACACACCCCTGCTTTCTGTCTGCTTGATGAAATCTGCAGGACCACAGTCCATTAGTGCTCCTCTGCAAGACCAAATGCTGGCAAGACTCTTATCTTTAAGGAAAAAGCAAACTTTTCATGGCACTGGCAGTAGGACTGAGAAATTAAATATTGAGTTATGAGAAGCCAAGCTTGACAGTGCCCTTAATCCAATTAAAACTATGTCTGAAAAGCTGTTCTCGTTTTGGCGTAAGTGATTAAGCAGTGCTTAGAGTCTTGCACTGGGACAATTAAGAAATATATAATGATTAGTATGTGACAGAAAGATCTTGGGTTTATAATCAGATAAGACTTACAATCAATTAAGATCCAATTATCTCCAAGACCAGAATTCTTCATTTTCTAAAGACCAGTCCTGTGGTTTAAGTTCGTTATCACTTTGTAGCAGTGGATGTTAGTTGAGCGATATGAAGATTTTAATTAGAGCCAGAAGCTTTTACATAGAGAGATTAAATTAAAGGAGCAAAAATGGTCTTTTTAATATATTTTATCTGTTTTAAGGGTTCTCTTAAAGCATTTGATGCCTCTTTCCTCAGGTCACTGTTGCAGATTTTTCAAAATTACCTCTTCATTTCTCGTTTTGGGAGCAAATTATTTTTTTTTTTTAAAGATACTATTTTGATTTATATTTTTCAATGTACAAAGCCACAGACCCACTGCTAACAATATTTTCCCAGCTCAAAAGTACTTTTTAATAACTGAACTCTACATACCCAATGGCAAGGAAGTTTGTGCAAATTCAATTTTACTTGACAAGTACAACAAGATTATAACTATGTGAGAATTACTTTAATGGTCACAGATTTGGTGTGTTTAGACAGAAAGCTAATCTGGAGGAAATCTTTGCGGAGTTCAGTGGTCATAAAAAAATTACATTGAGAACCACAATAGCATCTGTTTGCAGTTCCCTATGAGAATTTAGCTCTTCAACACTTTGGAGGTCAATTGAAGGACATTCCCATGGTCAAGTCTCCATGGCAGTGCAATTTATCTTGGACTGTGGAAGAGCCATTGCAGGGAAGAACAGTGGTTGTGTTAGGGTGCAGTTACCCTCATCTAGAGCAGGTCTGGCTGAGAGCTATATGATCCAAACAATTTGGATGGATGTGGTATTATTCTTACTTTTTCTTCTCATTGAATTGATTTTGGTCATGTTTGCCCATATAAATGGCAAATAGTTACCATGGGCAATGGCAACCATCACTGGTTGCCAGCAGTTGTTGCTAAAAATAATGTAAAATCTTGTGCAGAAGAGTGCAGAGGTGAATGTAAGGTGTGGGAGGAAGATATGGAAAATCAGAAGAGGACAATGACAGGTCTAGAAAATATGAGATAAGGAAAAGGGAGGTCAAAAGGATGTCAGAACAGTGAGAAGCTGGAAAATACTGCATGAGGCCAGGGAAGAAGATAATGGGAAACTGGAGAGACTCTTAGCAGGAATAGGAAGAAATATCATGAGAAGAACAGAAAATCTTGTGGATACAATAAGAATCAGATGAGGTTTCCTTTTTGTGCACATGTGACTCACTGAAGGCAGATTTGCAGGTAAATGTGACTCAGACCTTCAATCGAGTGAGTTAATTTTTGCCAAGCTGAAGTTCTGCCACCTGCAGCATTCAACCATCTCTGTCTGTGTCTCTAAAGTATTTGAAATGAACTTCTGAGTCAATCTGTATTTACCTGCACTGCATCAAGCCAGCAACATGCAGTGCCTAAGACCTCTGCATGGGTCCAGATTGTCCTTACCATCACCCAATGTGAGGATGTTGGGTAGATCAGGGCACAGGATGCCCACAGCCTGATTAGTGTTTTGTTCTACATCAGGTGGGATTCACAACAATCTGGTTTTGGCTCAGTTTGGATGTACAGGTCAGTGAGTGCCATGCCAGGCTTCACACCTCTCTCATGGCTGGCCAGGTCACATACAGCATAGATCCTTCCTTTGCAGACCAGGTGGACCCAGGACATCACTGCATTTCTTTGCGGTGTACACCAGGCTGAAGGTCTGAATTTCAGAATTTTTTGCATTCTTCTGTTATGGAGCCTTCTTTGGAGATTTTGCAAGATTAATTACCCTGATACAGCCCTCACCATGAAATGTAAAGTGAAGTTCAGCTCACTTCTGTTCACTGGGGCACCTGAAATAAATTTGGCCTAGGTTTTATCTGAAATCACGGTACTAAAAGAGGCACCTTCTGGTAGTGCTTCTGTTGTGGAGAGCCAGGACAGGTGGGGTGCTCCCAAGTTGGACTTTGGGGACAACCTAATCTGCTAAGGTAACGTAGGGAGATGAGAAAGACAAGCGTCAAACTGGCTGCCTGATGCAGATTAGATGCCCAACTATATGGTTGCAATTTGGTGATATGAAGTTCTGTGTATAATAGGCATACATATTTTTTTATTCATTACTTAGAGAGCTTTTTTAAATGGTGGTAGGAACTGTACTAGGAAAAGGTATGGTTTTGTTCCCACTCTTCATTAGAAACAGGTAGTCTAACATTTTAATGGAAATTGCTATCACATTGAAATTTGTGGATGATTTGATTGGATCTTTTCCAGAGTTATAGTAATTCCTTTATATAATACTTGTTTGTGATTCCACTCCTGTTTTAAAGATTTATTATATATGCATATCTATCTATCTGTTTATCTATGTTATGTGTGTGTATTTATACATGCAGACACCATATATATGTTGTCTCTTAGTTTGAATGTATGCTTGAATTTTAAGGTCCTAAAACACCTGAAGCATTATGTCTTGGTCATCTCCTAGATTTTTGATTTTTTTTCTATGCAACACCATTCTGAGGCTGAAATCCTTTCTTTTATTGATGAGATGAAAAGCTCTCCTTTCATACATCTTTATGCAGAACCAGAAATTATCCCAGCTTCAGGGCAGAGAGGATGGAAAAAAGAACAAGGAAACTGCACAGCTGAAAAGATGTGACCACATTGACTAGTAGGAGAGCTCTACTCGAGGCAGACAAGAGGGAAAAGCCCCTCAGGATCAGGAAACTAACAGCTGAATTGAACATTCCGAATGCAGATTTATGAAGGAACTTCCACTGGGAAGCTACTGTTATGCTTTTGAGCTGCCACGTCCTACCAAGGACATAAGTGAAAGCCTTGAAGTGAGCTTTGAAATTAATAATCAGTTTTGTCTTCTATCCTTATCTTCTTAGGCAAGACTTGCAACACTATGGTCTGATGCTAGCTTTTTCTGAATTGCTTTCAGAATATTATGACTGGTGTGGATTTGGGATATTTCCTTTTTGCAAGTCAAAAAATATATGGGACTGTTTTGTGAGAGCATGAGGGTCAGCACATAATACACGGATACCAATTTTAGAGAATAGTCTAAATTTACTATAGTGCAAAACAGCAAAGAATTACGAAAAAAGAAAAGAATTATAAAAGGATAAGCTTAGCAATGCACCCAGTTGTTACTACAAAGAGTGTCTCTAGTGATTAAGAAAGATACATCACCAGTTACCCCTTTAATACATTGCCATCATCCAGACCCCCACGTCAGCTGGGAAGCCTCAATCACAGTGAGGGATTGGAGAACCACTCCTGGGAACTGGGAAGTCCTGTGCAGTGTGTCCACTCATGGGCGAGGTCTCCGTCTTTGCTGTGATCAGGTCCAGATTTTATATCATGAAACAAACAAGCTTACATCTCTTATTTAGTGTGGAAAATACCTGGCTTTCTTCTGTCCTTGGTTTTCACCCAAAGCCTGGCCAGGGCTTCAGAGGAAAATCAGGGAGTCAGTTTGGACCATCTACTGTCAAACAAGGCCAGTCATCTTCTTCCATGGCCTTGACCAGTCTCTAAACATGGAAAGATAGATACATTCATATCTCATTAATGAACAGATAGAAATCTTCACTAATAAGCAAATGCCAATATATCTTGCTAACAAGCATGCATGTTTACACAGGTGTAGTCTTATCATATTATGTATTTTATTAAGGATTATACAGAATTTTGACTAATAAGCAGATATATGGCTAAATATAACATGAGGCTGAAAGGTTCATCTAGAGGTCAGCTCTGGCCCAGGGCCTGTTTTTTGGACCTCAGCACTTCAGGAACATCTACTGCTCACATTTCTCCTGACGTTTAAATTGTATCTATGGGCAAAGGGCTGGTGTTCAAGGACAGAGCCTCCCTCTTTCTCCTCTGGGTATTTAATTCAAAGTTGTAAGGAGGAGGGAAGACAGTCTAGGTATTTGTTTTCTTTACAGAGAGCTTCATTACTCAGACAATGAAACTAAATGCCTTGGCATGTTAAAGAGTCTTTTTTCCGCTCTATCTTTTAAGATGTTCCTATTCTTCATCTTTTTTCATATGTCCAGATGTACAAATAATTAGTCACCTCTGACTCCTCTGCTGAGGTCCATTAGCCATTGCTTGGCCATAAATTGAGGTTCAACACTATGGTTTTCTGAAGTCAGAGCAGGCTGAGTCACTAAAAGATGACTGTGTACACAACATGGTGGGATGTAGTTTTCTGATTCTGTCACAGCTAAAGACTCCTTTACAGCACTCATTAATGACTCATGCAGTATCTTTAATATCTTGAGTTTGTGGCCATTTGGTTACTGTTGTAAATATTGTCAGTTGAGAGCACTTGCTTTCTTAATGTGTAGCATCTTGACTGAAATGTGTTTTTCTGGAAAAGAGCCTGCAGGACTGGAGTCTCTGTTGCTAAAAGCAGCTAGTTCAGAAAGCCTGTGGTGTTGTCCTTTCATTGCATCAGGAGCAGACACCCTGCAATGAATTTAATCTTTCCAGCCAAGCACAAATTTAGCAAAAAGGCCTGACAGATGCCCCTAGATGCTTTTGAACCACCCAAGTGGTCACTGACGGGTTCTGTCTGCTTCTGGAATGCAATTAGTGCTTGTCCTCCACAATAAATTTGCAGATCCACCAACCTGAATGCATTACACATAGGACTAAGTTATCTGGCCCTCTTCACTCACTCTCTCTGCCATATTTCTGTGTCACGCACTATGAGTCTCACTCTTTAGCCCCATCTGCCATACACGTGTGTGATCTGCATGTGTGTGATCTCCTGAACACCTGTACACAGCAGGTGACATCTCAGGGCCAGAGAGGCAGTGACAGCAATGGAGCCTGTCTGGAAAAGCACCCTGAAATTATCCTATTAAGCTAATTTCGAAAAATCAAGTTCTTCAGAGAGGAAAATTCCTATTGTAGACATTTTCTTTGGCTTTTGTAAGTAATATGTAATATGTTGGTGTCTAAAATGTCTTTTCCTTCTTTTTTTATTTTTTATTTTTATTAGACCCTGTGTTCTTTGCATTTATGTTTCCCTACCTTCTGGAATGCCTTGGTCACCTTCCTTTTGCCTATAAGCAGGCAGGTGATCAAGAAGATGTACTAAAACCATGGAAAAATGGAAACTGTCCAGATGAGAGAAAACTGTGGGTTAGATAAGCTGAAGAGAGCAGGGAAGAGAAAAATTGGAGATAATCTACATCCACCAACAAGTACTTGAATCCTTAGTTCCTTATCTGTGTGGGGGAAAAGATGTAAGGTAAGTAGCCTTCTCCAACCCACTGTTACCAAGAAGTAACAGGGACAAGATGACATCTCTCTGTATCTATTTAAGCCTGTAGGGTGAAAGCAAGCAGAGAAGATGGGATGAAAAAGCCTGTAAATTTATTTTAAAAACTCCCCACCCCAATAATCTTGAGCTCTCAGCTAGGAGGAATACGAGAAGGGACCTGAAACCATTATGGTGATGAAAATGGTCAGTGACTCCTCAGATACCACTCTGTATATCAGCTACTCCTTCCAACAGCACCACAGGCATCCAAGCTCCAGCCCAAGCCTAATCATGCTGCATATTTTCTGCCTCTTGCAGGCCTCCCTTTTCCTTAGGGCTTTGAAGGTTTCATGTGACAACATGGTAAGAAGGCAGAAAACCTCTGCACAGAACTTAAGGAACATAGAAACTTTGAGTTGAGGAGCTGGTCTGACACCTGAGGGAAAATTTGGAGGACTGGCTGCAAGCAAAGTTTGGAGAAAAAATATCCTTTTTAGAAGTGCTCAGCAAGCTATGAGACAGACAAGAGAGCATCCTTCAAACCCACAGGGGTCACATCTTGCTCATCAAGCTGCTTGTGCTCAGCCCTGCACTGAGTGTGAGAGAGCTCAGGTTTCCCCTGCTCTCACAGCTCCTTCGAGCTGCAGGGGCTGGGAGGGAAGAAATTAATTCAGTCTGTCCTGTGAAATGAGTCTGTCCTGGTTTTGGCTGGGATAGAGTTATTTTTCTTCCTGGTACAGTGCTGTGTTTGGAATTAGCGTGAGAGTAATGCTGATAACACACTGATGTTTTAGTTGTTGCTGAACAGGGCTAACACTAAGTCAAGGACTTCTCAGTGTCTCATGCTCTGCCAGTGGGGAGGTGCACAAGAAACTGTGAGGCAGCACAGCTGTGACAGCTGACCTGAACAGGCAAAAAGCATGTTCTGTACCACAGAACATCATGCCCCGTATGGAAACAAGGGGAAGCTGGTTGAGGATGTGTGGGAGGAATCACTGTTTGGGGATGGGCATTGGTCAGTGAGCAGTTACTGCCTGTGCCACTTGTTTCTTTTGAGTTTTTTATCCCTTTCTCTCTCCTTCTCATTGCAATATATTATATTTTATTTTGTTTCAATTGTTGAACTGTTTTTTTCTCAATCCATGAAGTTTACCTTTTTTTTTATTTTGATTCTCCTCCCCACCAGCTTTGGGGGAGTGAGTGGCTGCTTAGTACTCAGTTACTGGCTGGAGTTAAACTACAACAGATCCTCACAGCAAAAGCAGCTTCTTTCAAGGTGCTATTCTGAAGTCACTCAATTCCTCTCGTGAAGTCATTGCTTAATGCTTGTTGCTATAACAACCTGTTAGTCTTTTTCCCTATTACTCATGCAGCACAAGTGCCTACAGGTGTGTCACTGTTGTGGCATTCACCTTTAAAATGTTAATTTAAAAATATCTCCCCTATGCAATATTTCACTTGTACAAAGCACACAGCTTTACAGAAAGATTTATTTTTCTATTAAGAAGAGGTAGCTCCAACTCATTCCGGCTGAAGAAGAAAACAGTAAACCACAGGAATGAGCATTCTTTCAGTGCACCAGCATTTTAGCTGAATATTTCCCTCTTATATGTTCAGTATTTTCAAAAGCTTTCTCTCCACTGAGTATAGGGAGAAATCTTTGGTAACGAGTGTGCAAAGCTCAATGGGACTGTTCTGGCTTTGGTGGCTTCTACCTGTGGTATGGAAGCAGCTATGACTGTGCTGTCTTTTGGGGCACTAACCTTTCGTTGATGCAATATATATTGCCTGAGTGTCAGAAGTGTGAGGATAAGCACTGTAAAGTAACACCTTTCATAAAATATGCACAAGCTCACAGGCTTTCAGGCACAGAAGTTTTCAAGGGTTCATCTGTTATTTTGACTTAAAGTTTTTTTTCCCCTTCCAAACTTTAAAACGTATTTTACAGTTTTCAAAGCTTTTGGAGCTTGAGTTCACTTTTCTGTAAAGGGAAGCTATGAATTGCTCTACAGGGCCATCTCACTGTCCCAGTGAAGCTGTGTGAAGCTTACTTGTATTATGCTGGGACTCCTCCCCTCCCCTGCATCCCTAGGGACACAGATCACTGCTCTGGTGATCACTGCTCTGGTGACAGGCATACCTGGCAGGGGATGACTGACCCACAGGCAGCCCCTTTGTCCCAGCACACAGCAGAGAGGGCAGCCTGGAGCTTTTTACGGAGTGATGTTCAGATGAATGCTGCCTCCAGCATAATTCACTGTTACATCTCCAGCAATAGAGTTGGCTCATGTTTTATCAAATATAAGTCAGCTAAACTCTCTAGAGGGGTTCTAGGAAATATCATAAACAATGGAAGTCAAAGCCTAATTCTTTTGTTGAAAATAAAAAAAGTTTCCACTTTTCCACAATTCATGGAAGCGCTTACAAAGTGGTACCCAGGTTTTTACTGTCTGAGATTCATGCTTGTGAAATAAGTCAAAGGAAGGATAAGATGTACTTAAAGACAAGTCTTATTTCAGAAGGGTAAAACTGCCATTGCTTAATTCTTTCAGTTTTCAGTCAGATAATCTTACTTTACAGTTTAAGGACGATGTTCCACTCAAGGAGTTATAAACTATGACTTTTTCTTTTATAGACAGATATTTTAGAAAAAAAATTGCCATGGAATCAGTCCAAAGAAATAAATTAAATATATGGAAATATCAAAAAAGTGTACAAAACATTCTTATGCTTTGGTAAAAATACAGAGCTCAGCTCGTATCCCCATGCAGTCATATTCATGTAGCACAAGTTTAGCTACAGGATTCATGAGTCAGTGTTTCTACTCTCAGGTTTCTGAAATGTGGGCTGCCAGAACTTAGCTTGGCCAATACAATACCACAACATCCAGAGTAAATGGCTGCTGAAATTTCTCTCAGTCCTGGTTCAAGAACAGGGAAAGGAGCTGTAGAAGAGCTGGTATTGCCCAATCTGCATCTTGAGATTAAGGCTTTTTAAATTCTTGCCTTCATGTCACTATTGCTTGAACACGCTGCTGTTGGTCTGTCCATTTTTCTTGACCTCAGTATTGTCTGGTTAACATTGTTAATGCTGTACCTTGCTTGGGAACCAGTGAGAATGATGAGATTTGCATGGGAATGAAAGAGAAGGAAAATACTCAAGAATCAAATACTGATAACCTGAGTGCACCTGGGGACTTGTTTTAGTCAAATCCTTCCCCAGGTTGTACACCCAACCCCCAAATGGTCCCTCCACCTCTGGCTTTGATTAACAGGCAGAACAGCCAGGAATTTGCAGCACTTCTTTGCTTTTACCTTAGGAGGCAGCAGGAGGATGCAAAATGCTGCAGTGGCCCCATTGCATCTTTGAAGTATTTTGCATCATTCTGGACTTGAGACTTCACAGAGGTTATTAGGAGACTTCATGAATAGGGTTTTTAGTAAGTTAGGGGACAGAAGGAAGGAGAATGGTGCCTAGCTGATGGCACAGCCTTGGCCATGTTTATTCTGTGGGTTAGGCAGGAGGGGGCTACAGAGGAACCAGAAGCCTTGCTTCAGTGCCAGAGGAATACATGACAGGGAGAAAAGAACTGGTAAATGGCGGTGTTGAGCAACTTCAACCATGATGTTAGTTTCTGTTGTGAAGCTGAGACAGCGTTATTATATTTTCAGTACCCTTCAGCTCTAAAAATGAGGCAGATCTCAGTGGCATGATATTGAAGCATGAAAAAGGGTAATGGTCAATCTCTTTGGTGGTTCAAAGAGTACTCCTTACTTAGGAGCATGAGAAGCCTGTCAGAAGAGCCCTTAATTTGCAGGTAAATGTTAAAAGCCACGTGTAGAGAAGGAGGTTTTGGGGCACAGTGTCCCTGGGTGAGCCCTCAGGTCCAGGAGCTAGTTGCAGCACTTGGGTTTCTTGCTTGGGGCACCTCATTAGCTTTCTGTGAATTACCAGGCAGCTTCCCCTTCTACAGTAGCTGTCAAACTGTGCCAAAGTCAGGTAGTGCAAGTAATTGCCAGATATTTTTATGTGCTGTACTTGAGCTGCAGCTGCATCATTGAAGATCCTTGTGAAATTTTGATTAAATTTCATTTCATAACTTTAAAAATACCCTGCTTGGACTGGAAGCAGAAATCATGTGGTAGGTTTACATTCATGTTCCCATTCATATTATCTCAATATTCTGTACTATTAAAATCATAGAATCCTACAATTTTTTAGGTTAGAAAGGACACTTAATATCACCAAGTCAGAGTGCACACCTGACACTGTCAAGTCTATCACTAAACCATGTCCCTAATCGTCATCTACATGTCTCTTAAATACTTTCAGGAGTGGTGGCTCAACCACTTCCCTGGGCAGCCTATTCCAATGCTTGACAACCTTTTCAGTGAAGAAATTTTTCCTAATATCCAATCTCAACCTCACCTAGTGCAATGTATAAAAAAATCTAAAACCAAATTATTTTTATTATATTCTGTTTCATGTTGCTACAATATATTATCAAGTGACTTAATAAACCTTTAAGAGACCTCTAACATATATTACTTCTCCTGACCTGTGCATGTTATGAAAGAATATTTAATCAGAAAAGAGTGTCATGGTTAAAGATGCAAACATGTTTGTTGGTTTGTTTTGGGATTTTCTGCATGGTAAAACTGTGTTAAATAGT
This sequence comes from Anabacerthia variegaticeps, assembly GCA_035583185.1. Lineage (NCBI taxonomy): Eukaryota > Metazoa > Chordata > Aves > Passeriformes > Furnariidae > Anabacerthia > Anabacerthia variegaticeps. The sequence continues at coordinate 100,916,866 of JAWWEW010000112.1, read as the reverse complement.
AGTCAGATTTGGATTGCTTGCTATGTAAGATTTATTGATATTTCTAATTTTATCTATAAAGGGTATTTTTTTTCATAATAGATATTATCTACCCATAAATAAATGCAGCATAGCTACTCTTGAAATCTAGAGGCAAAAATTGATACTCTCAGATCAGTGAGGATTCAGCCGTGGACATCACCAAGAGCAATCACAGACCACAGGTCAGTGTGCCGCTAGCAGCTTTGGAGGCAAAACTGAAAGGAGCTGGTGCTTCAAGCAGAGCTTCAGAAATCCAGGTTGTCCCATCTCCTCATGTGCACATATAGTTTCTTCCAGGCAGAGTGACTCTGACAGTCAAAATGGACTTGTTGCTATTTTACAAAATGCGTTTGAAACTAGTTTCTCTAAACATTCTCCAAAAATCAAAAGATTGGCTTATTTCCGATCCCACAAAAGGTTCTTCTTTATCGTCTATTAGCTTTCTTCAGTGCATGACACCATGCCATTAGTATTCACTAAACAGTCTGCTAAATGGAGTTGTCCCAGAGGCAGGCAGTGTGCAGAGTTGCTTCCCAGTGACTAATTGGCACAAGAAAAGTTCCTTTACACAGGACCTTGTCTGCTGCTGGTGAGCTGGAACCTTTTTAAGCTAATACTGTACTCAAAAAGTATTCAGCTGTCTGTGCTCTGACTAGTCTCAAGTTACCAATATACAATTATTGTGAAGGAATTTGTGCAGTGATTGGAGGATATCTATAGAATATAGACATTTTTGCACAGATCACTACCTCCGTTGTAAGACCTTCTTTTCTATAGATCCCTACACTCTGTAATAGAAAATAATAGCTTTCTACTGCCCTCTTTTTTTAATGTGTTTTAATATTTATGCTCCTCCTTAAGAATGTAAAATAACTTAAAATTCTGCACACTGGAAACCTAGGCACTTTTTCAAGAGTTAACATCCAATTCCCAGGCTGCTGCAACTGCACATCCTTCCACAGTCTGTTTGTCTTTCTCTTCTCAAGTATTCCCGTTTTCATCCTGCACAGCAAGGTTCATCTTCCACAATATGGGATTACCCTGTCTGTTGCATTGTCTCTGCCTCTTAGGTATACTAACTCACAAATATATTTCTCTCTGTGCTGATGGGCCAGCAATATTATCAGCTTCTAAGATGATTCTTGCTCACGGATGAAAAGTACACTCTAATCCCTGAATTTTGAGGGAAATCAGAGATAATCAAAGAATGTGTCTGCCAAGCACATAACAGGCTGTGTGTGTGGTCTATCAGATTATTAAATTCCCTAAGAATAATCAATTGTGTTTAATAGATAAAAGAAATCTGTCAAATCAATACAGCTCTAAACAAAACCACTCAAGAAAAATAACAAAATATATTGTGTTTTTATTTTGGTTTTTTTAGTGTTGTTTTTTTTATGGTTGAGAACAGCAAACAACTTTCACTCTCTTAGGTTTGAAGTCCCTGGTGAGTTTTTAAAGTTATCTAGCTGTAGTTTTGTTTAGCTGGAATTGCTTGCCTTGCTAAGCTCTCCTCCTGGGCCTCCTCCAGTGTTAATCAGTGTTATGAAGGGAGACAGCAGGGTTGTTTTCAACTTGTCATCTTGTACACTTGTCCATGCCTGAAAGCCTCTGAATTGGGTTTCTTTCTCCCTTGTTCTTTGCACTGGAGTTTTCTCATCTCCTTTTTTAAAGCCTTAATGATCCGAGGCAGGAGCCCATTGGGTGCTATGAATGAAGCATTCTGGGTTTTTCTGGAGGTGGAGATATCACAACAGATGCAAGACTTCTTTCAAACTATCTAAATTATGCACTGAAAGCAGTGTTCACTGTATAAAATATTCATTATACAAGGATCCTGCCAAATTCATATTTTCTGGATTATTACATCCTCTTCTCAGTGATAGCATGTGACATAGCAACAATTTAAAATTTGACACTTAGACCACTTTCTAAGTTACTTTTTCCCTCTCCATTTATTTCCTTTATATCCAAGGGAAGAGACAAGAAACCTTGAAATAAGTACCCTAAGAAAACTGGTTTCTATGGTAGGATCCAGCACAGACTGAGACCCAAGAGGTTTAGACAAGGCTGAATCACAGAAAGGTAAAAGCAGTCCATGAGCCACAGTTCAAAAAGCCCATCAGCCCTTTCTTTCTAAGAATCCATAAGTTATGCCTCTCAAGCAATACAAGCACATTTGTCTAACTTACAGCACCTTTGTCTCTTTGTTAAAAGCATAAAGATACTAAACAATTTCTCAGATGTCAAAAATGTTTGTAATTTGGGGAGTAAGGACCCTTTAGAGTCATGGAGAGTGATAAAAACATAATTTAGTTTCTTTTAATATCCCTTTCTCTCTCTTTTCCTTTGTATTCTGTACAGTTGCCTTCTGGATTGCTTCAAAAATGTGAAAGTAAGTAAATTGATGGCCAGTGAAAAAAATGTTTTGCCACAAGTTTTGGATTTCCAGAAGACAAAAGTGTTGCCTTCAAAAGTAAATCCATTAAGGATCTGCCTTGCACTCTATTGTACAGATCCCTACACTGTATAATAGAAAACAGTGGCAAGTCATTGAGCTCATTCAAGCATAACATCCACCCAAACAACACTCAAGCAGAGCTGTTGTGAAAATGCCTGCATCGCCCATTTTTACTGAGTGGTACCCTGGGGGCAACAAGGGCCAGCTGCTGCAGGAGTCAGCCAAGCCAGGAGCTGAGCGTGAGCCAGACCAGACCCTGCCCTCCCCCAGGCACAGTCCCACGGGAGCTGCTAACAGGGACTGACAGCCCTTGACTTGGCAAGCAATGGACCAGGTCCAGGATCCATCCAAGTGCTCCAGCCAGAAGTGGAAGGAGACTGGCCCAGAAACAGGGCTGGGAAGAAGCTGTGACACGGCTCTGAAGTCCATCCTATGGGTACACCTACAGTGTCACTCAGGCAGGGACTGACAGCTGAAATGGGGATGGTCACATGGAACTGCACAGCTGAGCCAAGAGAGGAAAGTAGATCTTTAGATCACAAGAGTTAAGCGTTCGCTTTTGTTGAGTGTTACTCCAGGATCAAACAGCCTTCATAAATAATCCTCTATTACTGGGCTTTCATCATAAGGTATCTTGCTTAATCCCATACAATCAGAGACAAATGGCAAGCTGTGTCTGACTCAACCATTTCTGTTGCACCCTCTCATTAAATGCATTTGGAATAAAATTGCTCTGTCCCCTGCTGAGTAACCTTTACAAACCACGCTGCTGGTCAGGTAGGGTTCAAGAAAAGACAGAGCAATTCAGCCTTTGCATGAACCAAAGCCAACTTTTAACTAGATTGAATTTCCTCAGTAAGGCTAATAATTTTGGTACTAAAACACAAATAATTACAGTTGTAATTGCTTTTCAGCATCCACAGGTGTGCTGGCTGCCTCTCAAGCTGAATAAAAGGACAGGAACTCATGGTTTATAAAGATCACAACATTCCTGCTTCTGAAAAGTTCACTGAAAGCCAGTGGGAATAATTTTCATAGATGCCTGAGTCTATGGAATAGCTATAAACTCTATATTCACTCAGGTGTCTGGGAAAATTTATTCAAGGTTAAGATTAAATTAGCGGGCAAAGAACCTACTTGATCTCTGTGAACAAACTGGATTTTAATGCAGCCCTCCTGTGTCACATAAGGACATGAACATGGTGATAGTGGTTGAGAGCAAATATCCACCTAACCTGAAAGTGTCTGTAAGGAGATACCTAGGGAATTATAAAAGCAGGAGAAATCTGTGTGATATTTTTTCTGCTGCCTTAGCCCACCTCCACCAATTTCAGGGCAGAGGATTTTCTCTGCCCATCCCAGTTTATCTGTTCAGTCATCTTCAAGGGTTCTCTCTTATGGAATTCCCTGTTTCCCCCTTGAAACCATTGTTTACCTGATATATCCTTTCATTTTCTTTGGTTTTTTGGCTTCCACCAAGCTCTGAGCTGATAAGGAAACAGCCTCACTCCTGAAGGATTCTGGTCTTCTCAGAAGCAGCATTTTATGTGTGAATCATTTGCCATTATGTGCATCTTTTTACACTTATCTCTATCGCACTTCCTCTGGTATCTTCAGGCCCTGGCAATCATTTTTCTAATGTCCTTCCTATTACTCTTATCTGCCTTTGTTCCTACCACTCTGAGCAGCTCTGTATCAGCAAACCTTTCCCACATTCTGACCCCACTGACCTTAAGACTATGTGATGGAGTTGCTGTGGTATGGTATTACCTTCTCAAACAGTGGGGTTTTTGTATCTTCAGCATGTCTACATTTATGTGCATTCTCAAATATGTGTGTGTATAAATATTGAAATTAATGTTTAATGTGAATGCATTTGACTCTAGTTCAGAAGGCAGTTGTATAATTGCTATACTTTCAAATATGGCTAATATAAAAAATAGAAGAACTGAGCTACCAATTAAACATTTTGCCTTTTCCATGATATTTTGATTATTTTGACTTCATAGACAAAAGAGTGACTACAGGGACTACACATGCTGAAGACACAGGCTTTCCCCTTATGAAGCTGCAGCATAAGGGACAAATAAAGCATAAAATTGCTTCTTTTGTATTAACTACATTTTTAATTTTTAGAAAAGTGAGCATATTAAGGGTCCATTTAATTTATCATTTACCAGTGCATAGAATCAACACGAGTATATATCACACTCTATATTCTACTTTGTGACCAATTCTGAGCTGGAGTTTTCTAAACAAAGATTTTCTCCAGGCAGATAAAACCAAAACAAATTAACTTTATTAAATATTTAATAAATCCTAGACCCTGGCAAACATTACCCATTTCCTTATGCTCAGAAGCGCTGCTTAAGAAGGGAGATACCATTGTAATGGATTTTTTCTAAGGAAAGACTGAAGTTAGTTCAATGAAGATAAAACAAGTTGAGATTAATAAGCTGCAGTCACGCTAATAAATATTAAATAATAAGCAATTATAAATGATGTCTTATTATGCAATTAATATTCACACAAGTTTCATGCAAAGACTATACATATATAATATTAATACTTTAATTTTTACTCATTTCCTCACAAAGTTGAAAATGTTCTTAGACCTTCTGCATTAAGACTTGAATTACACAGGCAGCCACCATGTCGAGCTTGCAAATGCTCCTTTAATGTCTCTGTCTTCTGAAATCAGAGACTTCTACCATGTTCTGGCTAACCCTAATTTAGTAGTTTTAAAGCACATATGAGTTAAAACCTTGGAAGCTGTCACACTTCATCAGATCACAAGGAAAAGGCTTTTGAAAATGAACAGGGCACTGGTCCAGCCCAAAGGCTGGAAACATATTAGCCAAAGCCAAAATTTCAATGTAATCAGACATCTGTATGTCCTATGATTGCTGATACCAGTGTTGCAAAGTCATAAGAATGGTTTCTCTCAGTGTATGTTAAAGCTGGTATTTAGGAAGGACATTAAACATTATCTCTGTTGAAATATGAGACCTTGCCTCAGAAATATCACAGTAAATCTTTGAAGTTAGAACCTCAGTGGGAGTGTTATATTTAAATTGTATAATGGGTAAATTTTATTCTCTCAAGGTTTCACTGTGACTGCCTTTATTTTAGTTAGCTACATGAATGCATATTTTATCCTAAACTTATATTTTGCATTTAGCTAGGTGCTTGGTGATGATGAAATGTAATTCACATGTATGTAAATCATATATATAATAATGGGCCTTAGTTTTTTACCCCTTCGAGCATCCTCAGATGCTCATTTCTACTCATAAAAAAGTAATCTGTCTTCAAGCACTAAGTCTTTACTGCCTCCATTAGACAGGCTGAGGGCACCTGTCTGTGGTGAGAGCACCTCCTGAGTAACCAGGGGAGTGGGTTTGGGGAAACTCAGCAGCAGTGTGTCCCTCCACATCTGCTCAGTCACCTCAGGCTGATGAGGCTACCTCACCTGGGCTCCAATATCAGCATTGCCAATAACAATGAATTAGTGTGAAGCTTCTTTCCCATGGTTTCTGTTAGATATGGAGATGACATGATCAGTAGATGTCAAAGTACAAAATTGTATGTAAGACCAATGATGGTTCTGCATGCTTGACCTTATTCTTCCGTGGCAGTCAGTGAGTTCAAGGGAAGCACATGAATGAGAAGTTGTAGTTGAAGATCTGATGTAATAAGAAAAAGTAAATTTAGATGATGTAAATAAATTAAAATGATACATCGGAAGGCAGGATTAAGCTTGGAGCTCTCCTGCATTCATAGCTGTAAATAATGCATGATTGGGTTATTGAAAAATTATAATATTGCTGTTTGTTAGCTGTTTTATGTGTGTCATCCTCTACTGTTTTGGGCTGATGGGGTCTTTTGCCCTTTGGGGCAATTTTCCAGCTTCTGGATGGAAGAGGCAGCTTCAGGCACACACAGTGTGTGAGTGCTGTCCCTTGGGAGAGAAACAGGGAAGGTGGAGGGTAGCAGACTGGCAGGACAAAAGCATGTGCCTTGCATTTCTCACCAGAGCAACACATCTCCAAACCAGGCAGAGAGGACACTGAGGAAGGAAATCAGCAGTCAAAGGCAGAAATTATGTCAAATTCAGTCTATGGGACTGAATAGCCTCTAGATACTCTGAATTCATGCTGATTTGGAAATGCCACTGAATCCTTCTCATTTCTGTGCTGATCCTGCAGAGCCAGATGAGTCTGCCCTGGAGAGGGTCTGAAACAGCATTTGGGGCTTCAAATGGCATTCTGAGACTAAGAAGGCACTCTAAAACAAGACTAGTAATCCCTCAGTCATGACACTAAGCTTTCCCTGCAGAAATGCAAGACCCCAGCTGGCCCAGACACTGTTTGGGGTTGGCAGATCTATCACACGACTTGTGTTTCCTTCCCAAATGTCATTCCCTGTAGGGCCAAGGTGAGGAGCTGACACATGGCTTGGCACACAGTGCTGCTCGCGTGGAACCCATCTCCCCACTCCCACTCCCCCGAGCTGCAGATGGAGGGTAAGCAGCCCTGCTGAGCTCAGGGACTGGCTCCTCACTGTGTGAGCCTGTCTCTGGGGCTTGGCAGAGAAATTGGAAGTATTCCGTGGCATTTACATATTGAGGTAAGTTCAGAATTTCTAGAGACTGTTCAGCATATAGTGTGAAACTCTGTAGTTTGCTCTAATTCCCTTGCTTTTATATCTGCAGTTAATAATTTCCTGGTGTCCTCCATACAGTGCTACTGTCTCAAATAATCCAGAAAATAATTAAGTGCATCAGAAGTCCTTCAGTTCCCCCTTATGTTAGCTTATGCTTCCATAAGTTGGCTGTTTAAAAACTCCTTTCTTGTGTCATTCCTTGTTAAATATCAGAAAAAAACCCTGCATTGTCCCATCTCGGGTCTTTCCTGCTGCAAGCATCATAGCTCTTCACGAAGGCAACATAGATAGTAGGAAGGAACATTGGAGGTGGACCAGAGAGTGAACTGAAATTGATAAAATGAACTAAAGATAATTGCCAATGTATATTGATCATTTCTTTGGAAGTTATTTTACCTACAAGTGATGTAAGTAAGTTCTGTGTAATATAAGTGAAAAAAACCATAAAACGTAAACTTTTTGTCATTTTACAAACTTGGACATGGTGACAATAATGCTGTGGTCAGTTTCTCCCATTCTATCACTTACTTTAAAGTATTTCTAGGAATGCATGCACAGAAAAAGGAATAAATCAAGAGATCTCTGTACAAGAGTATAGGATAGGAGATGTCTTAAAAGATCCAAAAACCCCTCAAAAGGCCTGTTGACCCTTGAGGACAAACATTCAATGTGAAAGCATGTTTATTTGTTTTGAAAAGTTACCAGGCTAAATTGATACTTTAGGGCCCAGATGTTAAAATCCAGTACATCACAAGTGGGTTATTGCTGCTTATCATCACTTGCTTCATTAATGGTTACAAACTCCTTTGAGACCCCCAGAGGACTCCTGAGGAATAAATAAGCAGATATGGTTTTGTATTGCAAAAAGCTTTAGAAACTCAAATGTGTTTACTACTGAACTGAACTGCAGGTGAGCCTGAGGCAAAACCACGTGGGGCATCTGAACCCTGGTAGAGCATTGTTTTGGTTTAGTTTGACTTTTGTTGTTGTTGTTGTTTTTGTTGCCAGGTTTCTATTTCAATTGTCTCAGTCTCGTGTCTGGGCTTGCAAGGGACAGGGAGGGAGGTCACCTGTGCTGGCCTCAACTGCATTTGAAGGAAAATCTCTCCAATTCTAAAGGAGAAAAAGTACAAGGAGCTAATGCACTTGAGGCCACTGGATTAATGAACTTCAAGTGCAGCTCTAGGGGACTCTGGAAAAAAAAAAGGGGAACAGCATCCAACAGAGAGGTGTGAAAAACTAATTCCTGGAGATGGACATTTTTGCTTTTCAGTTTCTGGCTGTCATGGAGCAGCAAGGGCAGGCTGCTCCACAGAGAAGGGGAGCTGGGAGTCCAGCACAATGCAGGGCTGGCAGAGCAGCAGCCTCACCCACCACGGTGCCAGAAAAAGGGGAGCAGACAGGGTTGGGTGAGAGTCTCGTGAGCACCCAGCAAGTCCTCAGCAGCGGGGCAGGTCCCAGTCAAGCCAGGGAGTCAAGTCCACAGATCAGGGAAGCGTGAGACTGGATGCAGAAATATCTGTGTTGGAAATACGGTGTAGCTCTGCAGGAAAGTGTAAGACCTTCAGCTTAAAGGAAGACTGCAAAGGTGGACAGAGCATCTGCAGACATTTCCTCCTGCTCTTTTATTCAAGGCCCCTGGCTGCCCTCTCTCATCTCATCTCATCCTAAGCCCAGGCAACCAAACCCCTGGGATGACTCTCAGATTAACAACCAAAGACCAGATGACTGTCCTGAGGCCAGGGTTTTGCCAAGGGTCAGCAGAAATGCCCGAGGAAACCCTGTCTCCCTTATGCTAAGGCTTGGTGGTAAACCCAGACCCCATGGTGAGGTGCAAGCTGAAAGGGAGGCAGATGATGGCAAATGGCAATCACCTCACAAGTTCCTATGGCTTCTCATTGTGTCAATCACACAATTCAAACACACGACTCAGTTGTGTGAAATATGCACAGTTTAAGTCTTTTGACCAAAGTTTTCATTTGTATGAAATGCTGCCTCTCCTTGTGTTCACTAGAACCACAACAGGTTATGGAGGTCTGGTTTATTTACTGGTTTCAGGCTCTACTGCAGAAGTAAACAGACTGCACGGTATAAAGGCTGATCTTTAAAAAAATGAAGATATATCAACCCTGCAAAAAAACCCCAGCAGTTCTAGAAAATATATTTAAACAAAGCTTGCTTCATCTGTTCATATCCAAAAAATAGATTGCTAAATAAAATGAGATGTCAGGAAAGTCAACAAAAGGTTTTGCCCCAAGTGATTTGATGGATTTCGTATTGACTGAATGATGCCCTCTGGGTCTCTCATTTTTAAATATAATATAGAGACACACTGAAGTAAAACAGTTTCAGAAATCTGGTTGGAGAGAAAATGTGGAGCTCCATAGATTACAACACAGCATCTCCCTCAATCAGCCCAGCACTGCTGATCCTGACGTTCACTGTATTGCTTTTATCTGAAAGAAAGAAGCATATTGCAGCAGCTGCCAATAGGTCCTGTGTAATGCAGAAGATAACACTTCTTAATGCTTTAATGTACACTTTTTAAGCCCTTATTTTGGATGGATATCTTCTTTCAGACTGAGAGTCCAGGTGTCTCTCTTGATTATGCCAATTCTCTATCCTATTTGTATGTCTTTCTAGGCAGCTTACAGACTATTTATGGAATGCAAACATTACTTGAGACCTCATCAGCATTAAAGAATCCAACTATGTGAGATGGAAAATGGCAGGTTTTTTCTATTTTATGTACAATTGAGACTGATACACTGCTGCACTGTAAAAGGGATGAGTGAAACCTGACCACTGCTAAAGGAATTAAATCCCAGTTTGAGGGAGAGGTGTGGTTGCTCTGCCTCACCACGATGCAGCAGAAAGGTACAGAGCACCTGGCTGCGGTGTGAGGGTCTGGAGTACAAAACCATGGCTTTTCCCTCGCCCCTTCTGGTTTCCCCACTGTTCTTGGGACAACTATGGGAAGTGAAAATAGTCATAAAGATACAAGCCTGATAACAAGACTTTTGGGTTGTACATACACTTTTCTGGTTCACACATACACTTGCAGAAGACAGTGAAATAAATTTTGTCGACTAGAAATGGAAATTGGAAATACCTTTTCTTGAGTCAGAGAAGGGAGCAGCCCTACCCAGAGCTTGTGGGGAAGGTTGTCTGTGGGACAAGAATGTCACACTAGAGATGGATGCTCCAGCAGGTATGTGTCTGAAGTGGTGCTGTTCCTCAGAGATGGCATTCCCCAGGGGTCAGTGTTGGGACAGGCACTTTTTAACATTGTGGTCAGCAATGGACGATGGATTTGAGTGCACTCTCAGCAGGTTTGCTGATGACACCAAGCTGTGTGGTGTGGTTGACACAGTGGAGGGAAGAGATATCATCCAGACGGACCTGAACAGGCCTGAGAAGTGGACCAATGCAAACCTCATGAAGTTCAAAGAGACCAAGTGCAAGATCCTGCACTTGGGTTGGAACAGTCCTGAGCACAAGTGCAGGCTGGGATGAGAATGGATGGAGACTAGCCCGGGGGAGAAAGATTTGGGGGTGTTCATGGACAAAAAGCTCTGTGTTCTCAGCAATGTGCACTTGCTGCCCAGAAAGGCAAACTCATCCTGGGTTGCATCAAAACATGACCAGCAGATTAAGGGAGGTCCTTCTCCCCCCTCTACTCTGCTGCCTTGACAGCTCACCTGGAGCACTGTGTGCAGAACTGGGGACACCAACACAAGAAAGACATGGACCAGTTGGAGAGAGTCCAGAGGAGAGTCACCAACTTGATCAGAGTGCTGGAGCACTTCTCCTGTGGAGACAGTTTGAGAGAGCTGGGGCTGTTAGCCTGGAGAAGGGAAGACTTCAAGGAGACCTTACACTTTTCACACAGAACATGAGCGAATGACCTTTAGCTGAAGAGCGGCATGTTTAGATTAAATGTTAGGAAGGAATTCTTTACTGTGCAGCGGTGAGGCACTGCAACAGATTGCCCAGAGAGGTTGTGGACTCCCCATCCCTTCAGGTGTTCAAGGCCAGTCTGGATAGAGCTCTGAACATTTTGGTCTAGTGGAAGGTTCCCTGCCCATAGCAGGGTGTTAGAGCTGGATGATCTCTAAGGTCCTTTCCAACCCTAACCTTTCTGTGATTCTGTGGTTTTTGCAAGAATAGCTGTTCCCCAAGGGTCATTCAAAATTGTCACTGACTTAACTTCTCTCTCCAAATGCACAGTCATCCCTGACATAGAGAAACTGCTCAAGAAAATGCTAAAGAAGAAAAGAAAGTACTTATTAAGGATTCTGTTATAAAAAAATCATTTAACCTGTGCTGGAGTCCCTTAGTGCCTCCTGGTTGTTCTTCCTACTGGGTTCTATTAATTTACAATAACCTCTGTGGCTTCACTGTGATTACATGTCAACAGACTAGTGTTGTAAAAAGCTCTTTTACCATTTACTGTCATGGAAACTTTGGCCCTAAGTAGCTGCTGGGCTTCTTGCACCACCATTTGTGCAGCAGCTACAATACACCTGCAGGTATTTTAGATGGTCTGTAGGTGCCTTGTCTGCTGCACAGTAGTGAAGGCTGAGACATCAGTGCTCCTGAAGCAGCCAGGACACCAGCAGATGTCGATACTTCTGTTCCACCCCTTCCCAAACAGTGGCTGCAACCTCAGCCAAGCAAGGAGAGGCTTTCACAGAGTACTGTGGACACTGGCACTTTTGGGTATGTCTTCTGCGTAACATTTTTCTTCTTTCTGCCAGTTCTTTACAGTCTGTACATGTCACCTGTGCCTGGAAGGCTCATGTTATTCAGCTCCACCCATTTTTCATGTGAAATCACCACGTCCTCTCTAATTTTATGTTCTTAATGGGGCAAACAACTTGGGCTATGTGACACCACATCCCACCTTTCTGAGGAGCTTCTCTAAACTGTGCAAGTCTACTTTTCTCCTATACAGGGAAATACAACCCTTATAGCTGGTGTTAGCAATGTGTAGAATTTCAACAACTGTTTTTTCCTTCTCTCAGTCCATTTTTCCTCTTTCATTTCCTTTGTGTGTAAGTGTGGTTCCCCTTGTGTTCTTTGCAACTGTACAAATGAAATAGTTGGTGAAGGGGTGATAAATCCATTGAAAATTAATGGAACTATGAAGATAAAACTATATGAGCCTTATTATCTGGCATTGTGTGCACAAAATATACAAGCATAATTGTGGTGAACTGTGGTTATTTCATGGAAAGGTTTCAGTGGAAATATTAATGGATTGAACAGTATAATCAAAAAGAAGGGTGGAAATGTCATAACATTAAAGATTAATTTTATTTTTTTTTTAAGAGAAACTCATCTCTCTGGGCATGGTTCTGGAAACACTTTAATTAACTCTAGCAAGTTTTAATACCTGCCCTTTATTTCACCCCTTTCAGGCAATACAAGGAGAATTGCAATTGCTGACAGTTTTTAAGTCTAAAGATCAAATTTGTGACATTTCTTATGGCAAAGAGTGCAAAAGAAGATCACTTGGAGGAATATTTATACATTCCTCTGACACGCAATTCTAAGAATTCTTCTGTTTTCTTTTAGGTAAATCTCCTTCTGGGAATGAATGGAGTGAGTCTTGGGGAATGTACTAGATGTCAAAAATTTGTGGCTCTACATTATGCCTAAGTTTGATACTAATAAGTATCAAACTTATTTTAACCAATCAGCCAGGTGAGGAACCTTAAATATTCCAGTGAATTAATAGATGAAAAAGCATTTTTCAATTTTCTTTTTTTTTTCCTCTGTCCTGCTCCTTCTATTCCTTTTAAAACAGAGATTTCTGATTGTATTTTGAAATGAAATTTGCAAGCTTGTAAAAATAATTCTTAAAACAAATTCTGCATCTTGCTTCCCTCTTCCCTACATGTCCCTATTTATGTACAAGAGTGGGTCTCACTGCTTGGTCAGATAAGTGTCCAGATAGTCATGCCACTGATCCTTTTAGTCACCTGTAGCCATTGAAGATCTGCAGAGGAAATTTAGGCCTCTTTATTCTTTCTGTTGGAATATATATGATTTCTTTTCTAGGGGTGCGAACTCATTCTAGCCCTGGCTATGCCCCAGGTGAACCTTCAGACAAGTGGAGTGGCTGTGAATTATAACACCTATATTCAAATGTGTGGTGTGTTACCACCAATAGCCTGTGGTTATTTATGTAGGAACTCCTAAATACTTGAATTTCTAACAGAACCTCCTTTCCAAGTACAGTGACTACACTTCTGGCTGGTATTTACAGGTCTCAGAAATATTAAAATAATTGTGTCACATCTATAGATTTTGTATTACATCTTCTAAGGAACATTTAAGTCCACCTACAGTTTCAATGCAACATTTCTAATTTTCCAATCACAGTGTTTTCTTCCTGTGATGAAATTACTACTGAAATGACATTATGACATTTTTGAAAGCATACTTTACAAACTGGTAATATATCTGTGCTGTCACTGGCACCAATGCAGTAGCAGCTGTATTTGGAATTCAGTGGTCACTCAGAGCACACCAATGATTTTCAATTTGCCAAATAATGACTTGCTCAGTTACAAAACTTTATCTGAAATTCACCTTCTACATTTGACAGAATTTTGTGCTTCCTAGATGATGCTAAAATGCTAAATATTGCTTTTCAACTGTGAAAAAATAAATATCTTTTATGCAAACAGCAGTGTAGATGCAGTAATGTACTGAGTGCTCTCCACAGCCTGTGGCTGTGTTTGGCTTTACAGTGTCTGGGGCAGACTATCTCTCCCTTGTGCTCACGAGTGGTCTGTGAAGAGCAATGGGAATCATTTATCACAGTGATAGATGAGAAACTCCCATGGTATAGATACTAAGCAAATGCTATATTAAACTTAAAATTACATTCACCAATGAAGGATTAAGAAGCAAGGTCAGAAAAATAAATAGCACCAAGACTGAGAGGGGCATAGACAAAAATGTATCTTTTATGTCTGCTAGGCAGATGGGGATGATAACCTGATTTTGAGTGATAGCAAATACCTACTGTTATTTTCTCTCTGAGCCTTGATTATAAGAATGAATGAGAAGATTTATTTTAAGGGCTTTTGATTGATTGGGCTGGGGGTGGGAGGAGGTGCAACCTGTTTTAGAGAGTGAGATGTAAAACTGATACAGTTATTAATAAGCATTTGTGGTTGCATAAGCTTGGAGAAGTGGCTGCTGGCCTGAAGGTCACTCTGGGCAAGGCACAATACAAATATACAGGGACTGACCACCCCTGCTTTGAAGAAATTACCTCAAAATTGAGGTGTCCACTTCTTTTTTCTCTCTACCTTGAGCTTAAGTTGCCCAGATGGGTGGCTTGATGCCTTCCCTATGATTCTATGATTCTAATCCTGCTGTGGCCAGTTTACAGGACTCACATGTAAAGATCTGTGTAGCTGTAAGTTCTCTTAGTATTTCACACAATGGTAGAATATGCCCACACTGAGTGTGGGAGCCCTGTCAAAGCAGGGACTATGCTCTTGTGTTGCTTCCCTAAGTTAATTTCAGAGCAGCCAATTGTGATGTCTTGGCTTTGGGTGTAGAGGTTGATTTATGCAAGACAAGAGAAAGATGCTTTCTCCTGCTGAACAGGTCCTTCCAGAACTTGGGGGACCAGCACTCCCTAGCAGACCCTCTACACCATCTTTGGCAGAGGACAGTGTGCTGTGGTCCCTTTGGAGGGGATGTGCAGAGTAGAGAACTTCTGCTCCCTCCCTGGGCATGGCACCTCCTGCAGCCTGGCTGTGTCTAAGGGTATCAACAGCTGAGAATGAGTTTGAAGTTTGGGCTCCTGTGAATCTGCTGGGAAAACGACTCTAAAATGAGCTGGTTAACCTTTGAACACAGTCCTTTGTAGCCTTACCTTTGTGAAAATGAATCCTGCGGACAGAGGTGCATTACGATATACAAACTCACCCTCCTAGCTCCAGTAAGTCTATTCTTCCACTGCAGTGCAGCACGGTGAAGTCAGAATATATTTCTTATCCTCAAAGCATTGTTCTTCTGTGCTGAAGCACATTCTGCTTCCCAGTGCTCTCTCCTTTCCTTGCTTTTCTTTTCAATTTACTGTCTTTTGACAGCCAGAAACAAATTAATGCCATTTAAGTTAAAAACCCAATCAACCAAACAAACCCACCCCCCACACCGATGCATAGCTGGTTGAGGTGAGTTTTTTGCCACCTACAAAGAGTATGTTCTATTTTTCCTGAGGCTTTATGACAAAACACACTCTGAAGCTGTGCTCTAGATATCTAATTTTTTTTTTACCTTAACATGTCTTGAGGAGATTAAACAGAAGAGTACTTAAAAGTAGAAAAAACCAATGTCAGTCACAGATAGAAGGACATGATTTATCTCAAATTAATCCTCTTAATCCTCAACAGGTTTATTCCTATAGGTAAGTTTTTCTCATTTCCATTTAGGATGCTGAAACAGAAGTTGATACTACCTTAGCAAGTAAAATCCAAAGCCAGTATATTTCTTTATCTCAGTCGCAGTGCACTTTTAAGTTAAAAATATGAAAAATCATAGGACAATGAATGAGAAGTGCCAAACTGGTATCCCTGGAAGTAAGCTGAAGGGTTCTCACTGAAGATTTTGGGCAGGGCTGAGGTGCTCTGTGTCTCACGCCAGGCTGGAGGGGGAGGCAGAGCAGTGTGAGCCTGGCTGTGGCTGGGTGCCAGGGTGAAAAGAGCTGCAGCCACCACCCCTTCCCCCAAAGGCTGATATCTGGTACCTGCTCTGATCTCAGAGAGGAAGAGGACTTGAAGAAGAATATTTTTTTACACCCTTCTGTAGATAATGGTAATTTTATAATCTTGGCATCACTTTTTGAAACCACTTTTATATATTTCTGACTTCTCTTGCACTACCATTTCCCTAATTACTCCTTTTTAATTTCACTTCCTCAAATCCATCTCAAAATTTCTTCTAACTCCCTCTGTCTTTCCATATTCATCCTCCAGTTTGGTTCTTATTTTCTTTCCCAAGCTCTCTTCCCCCTGCATCTTGGTCTGTGCCTTGTGTGCTTTACTGAAGGTTGGATGTGGTGCTCTTTGCATGTATGATTGCTGTGACAGCTTTGGACAACCTCCACCTCCATGGGTTCCCTTTACTGTCTTCCCAGTTCTTCCACTTAATAGCAGGTCAGAGAGGTGAGGGACTGTAAAGTCTACCACACAATTTACCTCTTTAAACTAAACTTAGCCTTTAAAAGACAAGAAAAGAAGAAATAGGTTGAGTTGCACAACAGAAGCTGCATAACTTCCCTGAATTAAATGCTTCCTTCTCTGGCAATGCTTTAAGTCAGATTTGTAGGAAAAAAAGAAGAGGTGGAGAAGGACGTGCTATATTTCCTCTGAGAATTTCTAGCCTCCATCCTTCATTGTTAGAAATCTTTTGACTTTGGAATTGACTTTATGTTTTTCTCCTCAATGCACAGTGTATGCTGGTGACTGTAAGGCTGGGGAGAAATGTTATCTCCTGAATGGATCTCTGCACAGCTTAGCTCAGGCATTATGTCTTCCTGTATCTTTCTACAGCAGCTCAGAGAGAGTGGCAAGGGCAGCGCTCAGTGCTCTCAGCCATTTCCCAAGTGAGGAGAGAGAACATGATTTGAATAATTTGCACAGTGCTTCTAGATCCTCAAATTTAGTGCAAAATTTTCAGAGATAAATGCGGCAGGTAAATTGTTGCTTCCTTTAATCTCTGATATTGCTTGGGTTGCCATTGCAAAAATTGGATAGCCTTTTCTTTTAACAGCTCAATTGTGAACGATTAGCCAGTTCCCACCTTTCAAAATCACAGCACAGCAGTGTGCCAGAATGCAGGAATTAGGCACTCAGCCCCTAATGACTCTCATTTCCTCTCTGGCATCAATTTTGATTCAATCTTTGCTGGTATTTTACCAATGGTAGAAGAAAAATGTTAGACTCTAGGTTTTAAGTAGTTCCATCTAAACTCCTGTGTTTTTTTCATAAACTTATTTTTTTGCTAAGAAGAAATACAGATTTGTTCACCTCATAATTACATGTGAATGTAATGAATTGTTTTATTTGAAAAAAACATTTGAATTGTTACTATTGGAGCCTTGTGCTTCTGACTTTGGTTATATCCACGTGTTTCCCCCTGTACTCACTAGACACAGAATGACTAGTCACCCAAAATGTACCAGATCTGTTTGGTTTTTTTTATTTTACCTCGGTGAATGCCTTCCTACAGAGTGGCAAGCATTGGCTTTCTCTCAAATACTGCTTCTGATACAGTAAATGATTCAGATACCAGTTAACAGGTGACTGAGTGCATCCCTGGATCCCTACCTCTCCCTGGCTGGAGCACTTGCACTATCTGCATGGCCCCACACTCCAAAGCCTCCATACGTAAGTTTGTTTGTTTGAAGCTTTGTCATCTGCAGCTGTTGGCACAGTTTTCGCAAATGGACAACCATTCAGTCTAAGACCTTGTCCCTGAAAATGCAAAATGATCATTGATCCAGTCTCTGCTCCTCTGATGGTGGGAACTGTCTCCTACCTGCCAAAATGCATACAGGACCCACACATGCCCACCCTTTGCACCCATGCATGGAAGTGTTTTAGCTCTTCTCCTGTTCATCCCCCAGCTACGCTTGTACAGTAAATATCTTGTTCTAGCCTTCATGGCTAAATAAGCCTAACAGCTTCATTTTATCTGTTAAAAGGAATTCCCCTTTAGCCTAGTCATCTCAGTTTTCCTTTGTTCATCTCTTTGAATACATGACAGAAAACTATATGGTCCTCAGGATATGGTACAGTTTTATGGCAGGAATAATTTTGTGTTGTTTGACTCTTAGCATTCATTTTACTTTCAAAAACTCTTTGCTGAATTTTTTGTTTGTTTGTTTATTTGTTTTAAATTGGATAGGCCTCTCCAGAAACTGCTTTTAAGTGTTTTGCTTTGGCATCTAAATTGATAAGTAATTATCATCCTGCTAGGTGCTTTCAGATGTTGTTTGCCATGAAGACCTAGGGCCTCATGATGCCAGTTTTATAAACTCCTTGGATTATGTGTAAATGCAATCAGCCCTGCAAATCCTCCCTATCTTGGGCTAGCAGGTGCCACTTCAAGTCTCAGTCCTCAAACTGTTCTACTGCAGCTTTTAAAGACAAAAATGGGGAGGAAGAGCTCCATTCTGTTGAATACTGGATTCAAAAGCTCTTTGGCTTTCATGCACCAGCAGCTGTTGCAGCTGTCAAAGTGACAATTTCGAGACCTATCTTCACCACTGTAGGGGATAATTGGGGATCATGTTGCTGAGTAGGGTACTCCACGAGGAAGAGAGATCTTCAGCCGTGTTCTTTTAAAACTCAAGCATTCATTAAAATTTTGGTCACAGTATGCCTGACATTGCAGGTGCTTGCAGATTCATACACAGGAATGCTTCCCCTTTCATGCTCTTCTCTCTCTCTGCAAGTGCCAGTATTGTGAATACAATCATTTTCATGGACACTGAAAAGCAGGCAATTATGGAATAAAAACCCTTCTGCTTCTGCTGCCAGTGGATGAAGTGACAGGAACATTAATTATGGTTGAATGCACAGTAATATAATATTCAGGAAGTGAGAAAATCATCTGGGCATAAAAAAATGGGCTTTTTTTGCTTCTTTATGATTGTGAAACTGTTGTGGACATGGACCAAATCCACTTCTCAGTAATGCTGATGTAAATGAACAGAAACGATGTTTACTTGCAGTGAAACCTTAGCTTGCATCAGTGTAATGGGAAGCTGGGTTTGCCACATAGCCCAATGGGAAGGTAATTTTCACCAGCTGTCTTACTGCATGTAAAGCAATTGGACAAATTATCCTCCATATCTCTGAAATTTGAATTCAGGGCCGGAGCTGAACTGTGTCCTCCCTTACTGCCAAGAGGGGCTGTGTAAAGCCTCCTCACAGAGGGAGATCTTTGAGTTGCAGGGCTTAAAGTGTGTGACCCAATGCCATGGTTTGAGTCTCCCTCAGTGGGAGAGAGAGGAAACTCTGCAATCAAACTAGGAAAACAGCATGAAACTCAAATACAGCCTAGCAGCCAACAACTATATCAAAGTGAGTTAGAGAGATGCTGGTCAGAGAGTTCCAGCTAGAAAGCATACTTCAAGCAGCTATTCCTTTTTGTCTGATCTACACAGCTACAGTTGTTTTCAAAATCATCAGAGTTTATTAAAAAAGTTGGACACTTGAATTGATGCTTATTGAAGTGTGAATTGAAATGTACAGGGCAATTTCTTCACTAATGAGTGGTCTGCAAAGGCTGCAAAAGTATCTGCCATGATGTTTTTGCTGGGTGGCTTTTAAAAGTGCAGTTAATTGACCTTTGAATTGAAAAGGAAAAAGAGAAAACCACAAGTGAAATGTGCTGGCATGGTCAGAGCTGGGGTCAGTTCTTGAGTGACATAAGCAAGTCACTTCAGTCTGGTGCAAGTATTGGAGTTCTTGTGGGTGGTATGTGCATCAGATCAATTAATAAGATATATGTTATTATAAAATGTAAGTATAAATGTTTTTATTAAATGAAATGGCCTGTGGAACACTAATTTGTATAAAATGTTCCTTACTCTATTACTTAATTACAGCTTTACATTGCATTCCTGACTTTGTCAGCTGAATGTCTCACTGAACCACTTTGGAATTACTAAAAAGCTCATTGTTTCAACAGCTGACTAATGCTAGGAAAATGCAAATTTTCAATATATCCAATGATGGTTTTTTTAATAGGCATAGTTTTAATCAGAACTGCCCCTACTTTCCTGGCTCACAAACTGGGATCCAACTGGAGGAATGTAAGTTATGTTTATAATTAAAAGATCAAATTTAAAAAATAAACTGTGAAAAAATCTTGTCTCATTAATTTAAAGCATATCTTTCTACTCCATTTTGTTGTGGTCCTATGTTTTTTTTTTCCTTTCTTTGAGATTATAATTGGACTGAAAATAAAATTAATTGGAAATGTTTGTGCAGGATGCTGGGAGTGCCTAGTTGACTGATCCACCCACTTAGTTATAAATGAAAACAAAAGAAACACAAGACTTTTTTTGACTTAAAAATATCAACAGTCTTTAAATATGAAATGTTTTCTCTATACAATGATATAGTCTCTATTTTCAAACATTTTTCTGAAAAAGCCCGTTTGTATGCTCTGTATTCTGTAAGACCAGAATAATGTAAGCCTACAGGAACAAAGATGCTGAGTCTGGCTGGGCCAAACAATGCTTTAAAAAGGTCCCTAAAACCGGTTTTATGACATGACCTTTGAAGGAGAGACAAAGATAAAGCAGATGATACAAACAACAAAAAGGGAGAAATGAAGATGACAGAGAAAGCAAAAAATCACTTGCCTAACTTGTTTTCAGCACTGAAATGTTTAAACGACCTGTCAGTAATAACATTTTTCCCCTAAGATGTATATTTGAGTAAAATAATGCTGAAGTACTGAATAATATAGAACTGAGCCTGTACTTGGTACCAGGTGAGATGAAATGACCTCACTTTTTATACTTTTCAATTGGCTTTTCATTTTTACATTATCTATTATGTGGAATAACCCTCTGAAAACCTTGAATGAGGCAGCATTTCAGTCACACAGCAGCTTGTCTATTGAAAGGTCAGTCTCTCTAAATGTCAAGCTACTCTTCCTTTATATATTTATATTGAAGTTGGTGATTTATCTGGTGTGTTTCCCAGCAGATCTGTTATTAGACAACTGTGTTTACAAAAAAACCCAGTGAGCTGAAGAGAAGTTTAATAAATGGTAGATGGTGGTAGAGGACAATTTGGAAAAACAGTGCAATTTTCTCAACTCTAGAAGATTAAAATGACATGTTTTAAATATCTCGTTACTGCAGTTTTTTGTACCTCAGGCCATCGAGTCCCAAGAACATCATGCCAAACAAACTCGGAGGTGCTGCTTCCTTCAACAGGTATATGGTTAATGAAGCACAGAAAAAGAGACTCACAAACCCACTAAAATCAGAGTAGTTGTAAGGAGGGAATTGTTTTTTTGGGACAAGTCTACCTTTATCTGGGATAGTCACCCACGGCGCCCTCTGTGGTCAATGAAAGGACAGGCATTTTTGGGATATGAGTCTTTATGACTGTGTAAATATCTGTCTTAAGAGCAATCAGATCTCAGATGTGTACTGTTCATTTAGAAACAATCATAAAAGGAACTTTCCTGACTGACTGAGATGTAGATATTTGCTTTGGAGATCGCAGGGAGATTTGCATCACATAATAACCTATTTGGATACAGGAATGGTGTGGCACTCTGGGTTGCCAAGTTCCACTCACACCCTGCCTAAAGGATTTCTGTCCTGACAAACAAACAAAAAGCCCACAAAGAAGAGTGGGAATTTGTGGGTTTGGGTCAATGCAGCACCACGGTTTTGAGACACAACTGCAACTCTGATTGTCCAGTACACAGAGCTGTGGCATTCATCACCTGCTCAGCAATGCTGAAGGTACAATGAAAACCACACCTGGGACATAACTAAGAGTCGCTTTTCTTAGAAATACCAAGATCACCTACAGTATTGAGCCACTTTTAAGGAAAAAAAAAGAGCATGAATTAAGATCCTGTCCACTTAGGTACATGAATTATGCTCAGCTCTTGGCACCTAATGGAGCATCCTTCCAAAAGTGAGTGCCAAGAGTCACATAATAAGTAACAGGGCAAAGTAAGTGCCTTTGAGGACCTCCAGAGGGAAATCCAATCTGCTGAAATGAAGGTATCTAATTTAGGTGTCTAGTTATTCACACAGTTATTCACCTGTGTGAAAAACTGCCATATCCCTTCATTGTGGTAATATACCCAGCAGACAGTAAAGGGCAATGTCGCTGCCTCAATTAAATGCACTCATTTATATATAGTGCAACTCTACCACAGACTCTGCAGGGTGTTCTATCTAGTCTAGTCTAGTTGCTGCTGGACAAGAACATCAATAAGATCCAACATCTTATCTGCACTATCACATGGACACCTCCTGTCCCCTCTCTGATGACACTGCTTGCCCATGGGCAATGGAATCACACCCTAAGAGTGATTCATCCTGACTAAACTGAAATTTCTGCACAGTGGAGGTCCAGATAAGCACTAGTTATGTTCAACTGTCTTTACAGTCCCTGAGAAAAAATGGCACTATGAGAGTGCAATTCATCAATCAGTTTCAGAGGTCTATATATAAGGGTGCAATAACTGGCACACTAGAAGTGTCTTTTCTGTCCACTGAGGATAAAGAAAGTCCAAAGTTAACAGCTCGAATGCATATAATTAAGTAAATGAAACCTATGCTAAGCTACTTATTCTAAAGCAAATCAATAATATAAAACCAACTGACTTTTTTATGATTAATACCCTGGGTCAATTTGTCTTGACGTTTTTCTCTGTAAGAAAATTGTATATTGAAAAATCAACAAAGTATGAGTTGTTTCAATAATGTGCTTTAAATAATCCCATGCCTTTCTGTAGTCATGTTGCCTTACTGAATGATAAGAAAAGAGTTACAAATATGCTCCCACACTCCCACTTATTCCTTTTATGTGCAATTGAAGTTTATTATTTATTTTTCCATCTTTTATTTTTCAGCATACATTTTCTTCACAAGTATTAGAAATTCTAGCGTGGTAGGGAGGAATGAATTTCAATGTCTGATATGGAAGCTTTACCCAATTTCTCTCTGTTTGCCATTCTAAAGACCCTTTTTTTCATTGGTTTTAATAATTTATACTAAAAGACTTTAAATTTCTTTGATTTTAATTTGTGAGAAGTGCCCTCTTGAATATTTATCATTACCCACCAAACAGATTATTGTATGTCTGGTTTGTTCTCACTCCTAAACAAGTAAACCCAAGACCTTCTAAGATAAAAGTATAAAGAATGGTGAAATTACATTTAAACTGCAAAAGAAATATTAACTGGCAGGTAAATTTAACATCACAGCAACAGATTTGGCCAAAGGAGGGTTCCCACTTGTCTCTATTGACACAGCACACAAAGGTTCTTGTGCATTCCTTCACTGTCAGAATTTACAGTCTGCAGTCAATGAGCTCAGCTAATTGAAGATTGCTCTGGGTCTGTATGGCTCTTGTCTTGTCTCTTTAATTCTTCAACAGATTTACCCATCCAGCTCACAAAACACACTTTATCTACACAGAAATTTTCTGATGTATTAAGATGAGAATTTGATATGCACCCAGCTGTTGTGGTTTAACCCAGCCAGTAACCAGCCCCTACACAGCCACTCACTCACTCCCCGACCAGTGGGACTAGAGAGAGAATTGGAAGGGGAAAATCTGGAAAACTCACACACTGAGATAAAGACAGTTCAACAGGTAAAGCAAAAGCCACACACACAAGGAAAGCAAAACACGAGATCTGTTTTCCACGAGAATGTCCAGAGAATGTCCAGATCAGTGCCCCATAACTCATAATGGTTACTTACTACAGCATCACTCCAAATGCCACCCCCTTCTTTCTTCCCCCCACTTTATATAGTGATCATGATGTCATATGGTATGGAATATCCCTTTGGTCAGTTTGGATCACCTGCCATGGCTGTGTCTCCTCCCAACTTCCCATGCCCCCCCACCATCCCTGCCAGTGTGGCAGTAGGAGGAGCAGAAAAGGCCTCCGCTCTGTGTAAGCACTGCCCAGTGATAACAAAAGCATCTCTATTTTATCAACTTTGTGTTCAGCACAAATCCAAAACATAGCTCCATACCAGCCACTGTGAAGACAATTAAGTCTACCCCAGTGTAAACCAGCACACTAGTTCAACCTCAAAATAGTCTGCTTTTTTTCCCCTTCCATTATCCCCATGGGAAGATTGTTTCACAGTTTTACTGCTTTAAGGAGTAGGAAGTCTCTTCTATATTCACTTTCAGTTTATTAAAAGACAACTGAATCCAGGTTTCTGATGCTCTGGTACCACTGAATGAAATTAGTATCCTGCCAGTTAAAGTTTTGTCCATATTACTGTGCTAATCTCAGCCAGCAACTGTTGCTCTCTGAAGAAAATCTTTTCATGTCTGACACTTCATATCAGTAGTTCTCCAAATTAATCCAAAATCATCCTGATCTGAAAGAATTTTCTTTTGTAACTGTGTTTGTTATGTTTGAAATGAAATGCAATTTCTTTGCAAGTGGAAGTTCCAAGCTACAGTTCAGCACTGTTCCACAGCTCAATGCCAATTATAAAGCATACTTAGACTGAGCCAGCGAATTTGCTTTGACCATGCCTGTGCTGTGTGAAAATGCAGGCCTTTATGTGCCCAGAGTTAGTAAACTGGTAGTTTTCATGCATACTGAAGAAAGAATCACTCAAAGAGGTAATGTTACAGAATAATGAGCTCTTCCTACAAACCATCTGTTCTGCTACGCTAAAAAAAAAAATAAATATCTGAACCTATTTCCTTTGTTTTGATTAAAGGTTTCTTTGCAAATCATTGTTTCTGAACTTCAAAAACGGATAATGTTTTAGTGAAACCCTGGATTGGAAGAATAATGTACTTCTTCCCTGTATATCGTTAATAAATGGATGTTAGTCATCTGTGGGTTCTTAACACTTTTAGAACCCAAACCTCGGTATTTCTTCTGTACAATAGTGATGCTATTATATTCATCCTGACAGAGAGTTCTAGAGAAAGGGAGTAAAAAAATCCCAGGGTACAAGCTCTGCCATTAGTGAGAAGTTTCAGCACTACTTACCAAAAAATGCTTCTCTGATTTAGGAAAGGAACATGTTTTTAAAAGACCTTTTTATTCTTTTGTGTCACACTTCACAAACCTTCTCAAAAAGCCTACCTAATTTTGTCATATGGGAAATGTTCTGTGCAAGCCTCAAAGTTCCTAAAATGCAGGACCTAGTGCTCCCTTGCCCTTCTTTCCTCTCCTTCCTCTGCCAAGCTCCTCTGCCACCTAAAGACCCTCCAGTCTGTCATCAAAATATCCCCCACCCTGGTGATCCAGAGGTATAAAAAGAAGAGTATACCCATAGTGGCACCTTCTCTGACCACAGCCACACCAAAACAAATCTTTCTGAGTTCACACAAGATAACCACAGCACAGGTATCTCTGATCCTCGGGTCTGATTTTTAAGACGCAGCCTGAGCCAGACCAAAAATTTGGGAGCCACGCTTCCTTAGTATGTATCTTCCATAGCTCCACCTTTTCATACCTCAAAACCCAAGAGCATTAGCGTATATAGTAAATAGAGTACTTCCTGATTTTCTTGTGAGATTGGGCCAGAAGCAGTGTGCCTAAAGGCACCAAGGGTGGCTGACAGATAAGAACATCTTACTTGCTATGGCAGGTAAATTTCTGTACCCTTTACAGATTTATCTTTCCTCGCTGCTTGCCCTTCACATCTTCCATGAGTTGAGACACAGGCAGGGAGGACAGTTTGCCTTCTCTGCAGCATCCTTGTTCTTGTTGATATTATTTCTGTATCATGTGCATAATAGAAACTGAACATACCACAGGAGAAGCGGAAGAGAAATATCACACAGTCCTGGGTATCTTGCATATAAGGCCAGTCTGACAAGACCTACACAGTGAATAATTGCACAACCTGCACATTTGGGTACCAGGACCTGTGAAGGAGAGCCATACTTTCATTTATAACCTGTTACAAGTGTTTATAGCTATTCCTGTTAAAAAATCTGAATTAGGTCAGAGGGTTTCAGAATCATCAGAAGAAGATGCTTAATGAATGAAGACCTGATAGTTTCTACTTCCCTACAGTTACAAGCTGAATGAATTCAGTGCAGTAGACTGTATTTTCCATGACTGAGAGACTATTTGCCTGGATCCAGTTCTCAGGGATTCCCTGGGATTCCCTGTGGCCCACACCACAAAGAAAGAGATCAAGAGATGTTGTTGAGATCAAGAGAGGCTTGCAGTTATCAAATGGATGAGGTTTTCCATATGTTTGTGAATTCTATGGTTACTTATCACACTCTGGGGGCCTTTCTTAGGGTCACAAAAGCAGCAAGACTTTCTGTAGGGAACACCTATCCACCCAGTACCATCAGAGGTATGTGCTTCCTCTCAGTGAAATACGGGTTGTGTCAGACAAGTTATCAGTGTTAAGAGCATGACAGAATCTCCTTCAATGCCCTGTTCCCTTTCAGGCTTTCTCCTCTGGCTCATGTGTTTTTCAGGAAATGTGAACTCCAGCATGTCTTTGGAGTCCTAACAAGTATGCTGCTGCTCCCTGTCTGTTGCTGGAAGAACTGGCCTTCATAACACTGTCTTTCAGCTCCTCTTTGAGGCTGGCTCTTAGATTTATCTTAAAATGTTCATTTACCTGGACTTATTTCTGAGCATATGAAACTTATTGCTAGTAGAGCTTCTTACCCTTTTTGTGCTCCCACAGCATCAAGGAAATCCCCTAAGGGTCACCTCAGCAAGGGCCCATCTTGGGTGCCATGACCTCATGGCTCTTTCCCAAGTTGGCCTTCAAAATCAGATTATAAAAATCTACAGTTTATCCAAGGAAAAGCATAAAGTTCATAGGTACTCTTTTGGATTCTAGGCCACAGAGAGCTTCTCTGTCATAAGACAGGTAAAATCCTATCATGGATCTGTTCTGAAACCTCCAAGCTCAACAGGTCCACAAGTCCCATTCTTGGGACTGTAGGGGAAGTCTGACAGACTTCCTCTACAACTTCATCTATACCGTGGACAACAGATTAAAGAGCTGCACTGTACTTGCCTTAGCAAGACTTTCTGCCCTTGTGAAACCAGCAGGAACATTTAGTCCAGCTGTATAATGCAGGGCTCTTGTTCATGCTCTTAGTCACTGACCATGGACACCTCTACTCTATATAACGTCTGAACACGTGTGGGCCACTAATGATATGAGTCTGAAATCACTTACTTGGTAAGCAAAGGCTCTCTGGGGTCCTAATTAACCCAGGGGTCCTGTTCACAGTGACACTGCAGGTTGATCTTCATGCACTGAATAGAAGATTTGTATTGGATGAGAAATTGCATTGTGTGAGTTCCCCAAGAGGCATGATTTTAAAAACTGACTACATGAATTAAACAGAGAGAGACTGGAAAATATCCACCTTTCTTGTAAAGTTAATGACCTTCTTTCAAGCTTTCAAAAATACACTACTGGTTATGCACTTTGCTGTCAATTGCCTTGTTCTGTACTTCTTTGTTTCCATGCTAGATCATAAAGCTGTACATCCTTAGCTCTTTCTATATTGTCCACATCCTTTTCTCTTTCTACATCACTCAATGTACACAAAGAAAGCAACATACTGTGTTTTCCCTTTAATGAAGTTGTCTTCTAAGTCCTGGTGAATGTAAACTGTGATAATCCCTACTGAAGCCAATAGTGATATATCGGTGAAACCAGTGCTGCGGAGATAAGTTCAGAGGAGAGACAAACAATAGGGCCTGAACCAAAACAGACTCTGAACATTGCAGAGAGCTTAATACCAGCATTTCATAAACATCTCCTTTCTGCTAAAGGCTTAGTTGCAAGGCTGGGGAAAGTAGGGTTGGAATGAAACCTCTGGGAGTGCCTGTGCTAATAAAACATTCAAGACTGTGCTAATAAGGCAGACAAGGAGTCTGTTCTCCAGTCGTGACAGCCAGTGGCACAAAATGCCTTCATATAACTCCTCCCTATCCCAAGTGTGACCTCATCTATGCTCCACAGAGGGATATATCTCCCACATCATGTAGAAGTGTTAACTACGAGTGTACTCTGGACACCAGAATAAACTATTCTAGCAAGAGAGATATGAAATAAACAATGTGAACAATTATTTAAATGTCGAGGTTCTTAGTCCTTTGTTCCAGCACTTTTTAGTTTACAAGCCCTGCTGCAGTTTCAGAAAGCCTCTCAGTCAATCTCCTGCTTCAGGACAGGATCGGCTCGGCCACCTATGATATTCCCCGAAAAACTGCTGTTTTACCTTGTATTTACAAAAAGGTTGTATTGGAAACTCTGCAACTGCTCTAGGCAACCAAGTTCAATGCTCCGTACACACATCAATACCATTTTTTTCCTGTTGTCACATTGAAGTGTCCCACTCCCTGATCTTACGCTCATTATTACTCATCCTGTCCACTGAAAGTGCAGATCCAAATATAGACAATTTAGAGCATACATATGCCATGATTCTGGCCCATCACTTGCTTACATTTAAATAGGGAAATATGATGAAGTAATTCAAATCCATCACGAACACACATTCTCTTACATGCCAAAGGGCAGGAGCAAGTACCATGCCATTTAATAAAATATAGTTCAAAATATCATCATTTAAACAAATCATCCTAAGATAAATAAACTGTGAATTGAAGCTCTCCACAGTTCCACCTAGAAGAAAAGATTCAGCACTAGAGTGCAGGAATGGTCTTCACTTCAATGAAGCTCAAATAAAACTGGGAATGTTTCTTTTTGCAACTTCACTCATTTATAAGGGCTTGTTGCTATAGCAGCTAAATGCTAGTAGCAAACATGCATAAACAGAAATTCTTATCAAAAGTGTGTTGTGATAGTTAATGGCTAATTTTATTCCTATTTCTCAATTAAATACACATGCCATGATCTGACTTGTGAAAGCATTGGCCATTGGGGTTGCACAGGCCATGTGTGGAGACATTCACATTTTCTTCTTGTCATTGGCCTGAATTGATATATATATATAATCCTGTGGAAGTTTCCACTGACATTTGCACTTTAACAGCATAAATATCTGTAAGACTGTTTTGGAAATTTGTTATCTGGATGTATAAAGCACTCAGCTCTTGGGATGAAGGACTACATACACTATCAGTACAGAATGACTGTAGTCTTGGCCTAATTTGGAAGTGGTGTGTTAAGGACTGTAATGCATATGCCAATGATCTAGAAGGTCTTCAGGCCAGCATGAGCTTAGGCAAGCAGAATGTCACAGAAATCTGTCCCCTTTCAAAAGCCCTATGAAATCAGTCCTCTGAAACTGTACCCAAACAGCTGAGTGGGCAGGAGCTGCTGCAGACAGGGTGTTCTTTGGCCTCCACCCCCGTGTGCATTGAGCCCTCCTCTGAACTCCTTGCCAGGGCCATCTCTTTCTGCCAGACCCAGACCTGCCCTGCTGCAGTGGTGGAAGCACAGCCCTTCACAGAAATGACCTCCCAGACGAGTTGCTCATCAGTGCAGACAATTCTAGAAAAAGCAAATAAAATATGGTAATGAACAATTCAGGAAAGGAAAGACAACAAGAAATGGGAAAGAACATATCATTAAGGTGTTCAGGGTGCTGTATATTGGACTGACTTCTCTGACCATTTTTTTTCATCAAAACAGCATATGGGATATCTTTATTGAATGCAAAGGCCTTGCAGATCTTCTATGGCAATTTTTTCAGGAAGCTTCTGAAAACCAAAGTGGAAAAATGTCCCACCTCTTCGGGTACTGGATGCACAGCTGGCATTGAGCACAGGGCTGAAAGGCAATGCAGGCAAGGAGAGGAGTGCAGCAAGGCAGCAAAGCTCAAGACAGTTCAGGGAGTATCCTTGAGTGTCTGTCAGCATTTTCTCTACATAAGAGGTGGTAAAAAGATGTCTTTTCCTGACTGTGATGGAAATATAACACTCAAAGCAGCCTGGTTGGGCCAGGTTGCTTACATAGCTGTGGGGTACCAGCTTGTGACAGTCAGTCCCTTCTGACCTTCCATCAACACATGCTGTTTTACTCAAGGCTTCCCTTAGCCCTGCGGTGCACAGCCTGTACTCCCAGCTGTGCTTAATAGCCCGGGAGGGCACCTCGTGAAGGATCCTGCTGCTGGGGCTTAAAGTGCATCTGTGAGTGGCAAAGGGCTCACAGCTGGGCTTGGACTAGGTCTGAAGTGGCAACACCAATATTTGCTCATCAGTGGGGCTGCAGGGCAGCCAGTGGTCTCCTGCTGAGCCTGGTGGCACAGCTTTGCCCAAGGAGGATTCAGCTGCTTAGCAGTGTAGCTGCAACCTTCCTAGGGGACTCTGCTGAGGAAACTTTCCTGAAAAGGCAAGAAATCTGCTGGTCCCTGGCACCACTTCTCTCACTGATATTTTTCGTGTGACTAATTTGCTCAAGGCACCTTACACAGGAGAGTATATGTGTGTTGAGTTTTACACCACTATGCATTATTTTGCATTATGTTGTCACAGGCAGGCTGTACCACAGGGATGTGAATCCTCCGCTTATCCTGGACATGGCTTGAAGTGCCAGTAGACCATGTAACCAGGTATTTTAGATCCTAGATGAATATATATATATATATATCTTTTTACGGATTACAGTGGGTTGATCCTGGCTGGCAGCTGAGCCCCCACCCAGCTGCTCACTCACTCCTCCCTGGCAGGATGGGGGAGGGAATTGGAAAGGCAAAATCCCAGAACTTGTGGGTTGAGATAGAAAATGAGAGTAATAGTTTAATAGGTGAAACAAAGTTGCATGCAGAAGCAAAGGAAAATAAGCCTAAAGCACTTAAAAGTGTAAGCACTGCTCAGCAATAACTAAAACATCCCTGTGATAACACTATTTTACATGGCACCATTTGAGCTGCTGCAAGGAGTGTGCACTGCCCCCCAGCCAGAGCCAGTATATATCCTTGTATATGATTCGAACATCAGTCCCCTTGTTTATTCTCTTTATTGTTTCTTAGGGCTTATTTTTTCAACACAGTAATGCTGCTAGAAATGGTGTTAGTTGTGGGTTGTTAGTTCAGCATTTAGTAGAGAATAAATAGTGTTTTTTCATCAAAAATGCAGAGCTTTTTTTTCTTATGGAGAGCTAACCACAAGGGGCTGTCATTCTTTGCAATAACTCAGCTGAAGACTTATCTACTTATGGCATTTCCCTTTAGTAGCTGAAATTACACACTATAGAAACACGTGGGTAGGAAGGGTTTTAGTTAGGAAGGGCAATTTCTGGCATAGAACAGTGTATCAGCTGAAGAGATCTGGAGTAAAATGCACATCATAACAATTAGAGACTCATCACTTAATTTGACCAGATGCACATTGTTTATTTCAAGTTGAAGTGTAAATGAATTAGGTTTGACTCAGATCACTCTGACAGTAGTTTGACAGAGGAATGTTTGCTGATTCATCAAATAACAATGATTTATTCATTCTGAATTGTTTGTAGATATACATCAGTAACATATTCCAAGAAGAAGAAGTTTAAAATACCTAAATGCAGCATCCAGTCTCAGATGCCAAAAGTGATGGGAAAGGCTGTTAAGTTTTTAATCCATGTATATACAAAAGGGAGAAATTTCATTTATTCTTTTTTAGAACAGCAACAAAAAAATTACTCTTATTTATAATGTTTTCCTAGTCAATTTTAGTCCATTCCATTTAAGTGGGTCACCTCAGATACGTTTTTTCACATTCCAGCTGAGAACACTGTAACTGGCCATTGCAGTGTATATCCCTGTAAAGCCAGCTCTTCTGGAGACACTTGCATCTGACGGTTATTGCATTTCT
Organism: Anabacerthia variegaticeps; assembly: GCA_035583185.1. Classification (NCBI taxonomy): domain Eukaryota; kingdom Metazoa; phylum Chordata; class Aves; order Passeriformes; family Furnariidae; genus Anabacerthia; species Anabacerthia variegaticeps. Next base: position 100,885,173 of record JAWWEW010000112.1, on the reverse strand, counting down.
CACTGATCTGAGGATTTGTGCTTATGATTAACTCTTTCATTCACTTCTGGGTGGATGACAGGCTCTAGCTTACTCCTGAGAGTAAGATAAGCCATTGCTTCATGGCATGGATGATGATCTTAGCTGGATGGCAGCAAAACCAGAATGAAGCAAGAAGTGTGCAGCAGTTTGGCACTTCTAAGTAGTGCAGAACACATTTCCTCAGCTATGCAACCACCAGGACACCACTAAATCTTTCCCGTCTCATCTGAATTAGCTTCTTACAGAAAGCTGAGGCAAGCTCATGTTTTCAGCCCTTACTGCCAAAGCGCTTTATGGCTTGAGGCTAAGGATATGCAAAAAGCTGCTTACAGGCTTCTGCAGGCATGCAGATGGCTTTTGCCAGTCTTCCTCTTTTTTGATAAAGAGAAAGCTTGTCTAAGCAGAATCCACCAAAAAAAAAAAAAAAAAAAATTGCTTTGAGACCCTTGAAGAAATTCCCTGAGGGCCAGAGGTACATCATAGACACTGTTGCCTTAAACTCTAATGGAAAAGTCCCATTTTTCATCTTTTCCTGAGGCCTTTTCTGCTTCAGATACAACAAAAAAATATATATAAACCCCACAACACACTCTTTCAAAATAAGCCACTCCACCTCCTCTGCTTTTCTCCCCAGGGAAAATCCCCAGAAGGTAAACCTCATATGTTGATTAGTGCCCTCTGGGAAAAACTTTAAGCAACACAGTGGTGAGTATGACAGATACTTTGATATATAATGAAACATTAACCTCTTGTAACTAAATACTTCATGTGCATTTAAAATATTGTATTCAATGGTTTCCTGAATATTCAGGTAATTTACTAAACAAAAGGTTTTGAATCCTACATTTTTACTCTTACAGAAACTTCCTTGCTTGGTTATCCACATATATGACAGCACTCGAGTGCATTATATGTATGTTTATTTTTATATCCAAAATGGTTCACAAAACAGATAATTTGTAAGTACATAAATAGTTTCCTGAATGTTTCTATGCCTTCGTTACCAGGAGGCTTAGACTTTCCTCTGAATTCTTCTAGAGCAGAATGGCAACTCGCCTCGTCCTTCCACTGCTTTCATAAAATCAAAGAAATCAAATGCTGCCACATGAAAGTAGACCAATTGTATTTTGGACCTCTGGAAGAAAATTTGACCAATACAGATATGCAGGTATGTGCAACTCCTCTGGATTTGACTAATTAACCAACTCACAGCAAAACTTATTTTTCAAATATTTGTTACCAGATATGCACAGGAGTGGAGGGCACAAACTCTGCATAGCAAAGAGTAATGCAGGTAAAACCACTGGTCAATCTGTCTTGAAAAATCCATATTCCCAGAGATGATGTTTGGTTGAGGTGTATATTTGTCACTGCAAGAAGAGTTATCTCCACCCTGTATTTTATTTATATTCACTTCTGTATTACTTTGTTATTTTATTATGTATTTGAGAGCTCCTACATCAATGTTTTTGCAGAGCTTCAGAAGAGTGTGGAACAGTTCTTTAACAAGTTTTGTATCCTGAGAACTAGCCCTGAGCTATAACAGATTATAAAATGCTGTCAGCTGCTTTGGAGTATTGAGCTGGATGGACTCTGAGCAAGCAGTGCCGAGAAAGGCCTCTGATCCTCAACAGGGAAGGCTCACAGGGAAGATGGCTATTTTCTGCTGTTCTCTCACTCTTTTCTTCTGTTGCTCTCTGCTCATGTGTCTTGAGTCTAAGGCATTTTTACAATATAAATGCATTACTTAAAAAAAAGTAAATTGTCCAGGAGGAGAAAAATATCAGATTTCCTCTTGTGTTTTCTATTTTTCTCCATGAGTGGATCAAAAATTCCTTACAGAAGATCCCTCAGAGTGTACAGTGAACAGACTAGTTGTTTTACTCCAACAGACTGTCTTGGCTTATTCCATGTTTCCTCTTAAGTGGTGCACAACACCTACAGATGAAGCTGAATTGACAGGGTCTTAATTTTAGTGTTCATCCTTTTATTCACCAGCAACATGGTGCTTCATACCAACCAACCTCGTGTTGCTGAAGATGGAGAGCTGTGCTGGGGTGCCTGCAGGGACCACCCTTCTCCTGGAAGGCAGGGGTGGGAGCAGAGGCATGTCCTCCAGGCTGCCTTCTGCTTCCAGCCACTGTCTGCTCAGGGGCCAGGAACAGCTCAGGCAGGTGATGGGCATTGCTTTTCTCCACTATCATTAAGGTTGGTGAGAATTTGGTCCTTGCTGTGTGAATGTCCCCAACAAATGCTCTAAGTAGCTATGTCTTAAAAAAGCCCATCTGAAAATTTTAGAGTTAATTTCTGGCTGGATGCTGTAACCTTGAATCTTCTTCTCTTATTTCTCTCTTTCACTAAGTGTAGAAGCCAACACTGGCCCTGGCCTGGATGGGTGTGCGGCTGAGCTGGGATTCCATCCAGCCCCTCTGAAACTGCTGAGGAAGTGAAGCAAGGTTCATGTTCACATTAAAGCAATAAGAGGCTGTTGTAATCTCTCTCTTGAGACTTAGGGATTCCCAGGTCCTTGCCCCCTCAAATGGCTTCTGTATATGATTACTGCATTGATGTATGCCCATGGGACAGTGCCTCCTACCATGCAAGACTAAGAGTGCACAAACCAGGCTCTGTCTGAGCAATTGGCTCTGTGACATTGGCACCCATGACAGGAGAGGCTCAAAGCTGGTCCCCCTCCTCCGGCCCATGCTGAGGTGTGTGTGACATTCCCTGTCTGAGGAGAAAGCTGAATCCCAAGTGCTCCTCATCCCTGCTTCTGCTTTTTGCTGAAAAGCAGGTACTATCCCCAGCTGTTCTGGACCTGGTGTTTGAATAAAAGCACCTGTCATGTATGGTGGCTCATCTGCACCATGTGAAACACCCCACAGCCTAATTGTGCCTATGGCATTGACCAACAAGGGATGTGGGGTTGAAACACTTTATTTGGGAGTCCCAAAGGGAAGGGGCATGGTTGGGTGCTGAGCTGGTGGGATCTGCTTTGGGAACCTGCAATGTCCCACTATCTTCCACTGTGTAGAAAGCTTCTTTGGGGGCTAAGGGCCAGTGAATGGATATGGGATGTCAACAGCAATATGGCCCCTCTTTGGCTGTTGTAAGAAAAATCTTGCAGCATCTGAAGTACTTTGCTGTTTGTGAGTCAGAGTCTGTGGCTTACAGTACTGAAACAACAAATCATAGAATCATAAACTAGTTTAGGTTGAAACAGACCTTTCATCTGACTATTAACAACTAATCCAAAACTGCCAAGTCCACCACTATACTGTGTCCCTGATTGCCACATCTGCACACTTTTTAAATACCTCCAGGTGTAGTGACTCCACCACTTCCCTGGACAGCCTGGTCCAACACTTGAAAACCCTTTCAGTGAAGAAATATTTGCTAGTATCTAATCTAAACTTCCACTGGAACAGCTTGTGGTCATTTCCTCTTGTCCATAAGCACCTTACTTATGCCAAGGGTGCTGCTGTATATTTGTGTGACTGCAAACATACTGCCTTTCCCCCATGATGCTGACATTGCTGAGTCCCTTCCTGCAATCCTACCTCACACCATGGACCAGACCCTTGCTCTGGCCCACTGTGCTGCCTGGAGATAAATATCCTTTGGGGTTTCCAGCAGCTGGAGATTCAAATAGCTGATGGACTAAAAATGCTGAAGACATCCAACATTTTTATTTTTATTATTTTCTTTTTTTTATTCTCTAGATGAGTTAGCAGAGCACAATCCAGTGCTGCTATGAGTTACTGGCTTATGCAGTGTGGACTACACTTCCCCACAAACTGTCAGAGTGTTTCTTGAGCAAGCCTCGAGAAAACAGCTATATTCAATGGTTACGTATTAATGCTTCAAAATATGCAACAGTGGCGTGTTTTATTTGTTTTTATTAACTTTAAATAAATTGATGTGAAAGTAAACAAATTGTGCAAATATAGTTCTTGGCTGATTTACCAATGAGGGTGTTTATAACTGTACAGTTGCCCGTAAATCCAATAACTAGAAAGATAGTCTAGCCCCAGGCTGAGAGGTGGTTTATGGGTGCTTTTGAGGTTTAATGACTGTTGTTATTGTGACATTTAAACAATTTATGAGATAAATGGCTGAGATTAAAATCCAGATATCACTGCTTTTTAGACCGGTGAGGATCCTTATATGCCTAGAGAGCAGTTTCATACAGATAGTTAGTGAAAGGTGTTTGCTTTTGAAAAATCAGAGTATCAGTTCCTCTGTCTCTGATCCCATTCATGAAAACAGAATTTTGGCACCCTGAGCAAAACCTTATTCCTAATTCATAGCCTTTCTATTATGCTAGCTGACTTCTGAGAGAGCTGAGGATAGATATCATGGAGTATTAAATTCATTAAACTTTTCCTCTCACCATACCCCTTGCAATAAAGGTAAAATGCTTCAATGAAAACTTTTTGAGATGTTTCTTTTGAAAGAAATGGTATAACAGTGCCTCTTGCAATCTCTGCCTAAGATCAGAGCTATCTTTGAAGCCTGGCTTGGAGAGACGTAACAGCACTGGAACAGGCAAGTGCTGTTCTGCTGTCTGCTTTCAGATTTATGAGATACAAACAGGGAAAAAATGTTTTAGCACTTTTATCAATGAAATTTCTACAGGAGAAAAGCCAAGTCCAAGATCTATTAATCTCTTAGGATTTGGCATGATGGAATTTGTGCAGGGGTGATATCTGAGACATGAAGGACTACAGCTGGGACTAAGGGCTAAGTGCTGACCTGTGCTTTTTATTTAAACTATGCTCTGCCCCCTACACTGGTCTTGGTTGTTGATGCTACTCACTTGTGAGACTGGTCATTACCATTGATTCACCTACACCAGCTCCCCCCTCCCAAAATTTTCGCATTCATAGTCTCCAAAACAAAAAAAAATATTTTCCAAGACCCAGGCAAATGAAGAGGATGAGAAGACCTGGACTATGGGCCCATGAAATTGTCATTCAGCTTTGTTCCTGGTGCTAAGGGGGAGGCAGGACTAATAGTTCAGCATTCCCATAGTATATCAAAACACAATATTTGTCATGGTGGTTTCCACTCCTGGCTGTCCAGCTAGGCATGACAGGAAAGACAAAACACTGTCTAAGGAACCATTAAAGAGAGGCAGCTCTGTTTAAGGAAAATGAAATGACAGCCAAAGTTGTGCCTGAGAATCAGCCTGATGCAGGGCTAGTTAGTGAGGCAGATGTAGGCTGAAAGAGGATGTGTAGAGCAGCCATGAAAAAGATGTTCTAAAAGCCCAGAGATACTCTTCTCCTAAGCACATGGCAGCAAAACATGGCTATATTGTGGAGTGATAGCAATTTCTGCATGGTGGACAGGTTCCTAGCAATAATGTGCTGTTAATGGGGAAATGTCCTCCATCAACTTGAAAGATGGATAGGTGGTTTTGAAGAAGAAAGAAAGAAGATGATTAATGGTGATATAGGAAAGCTATAAAAGGTTATTGAGCAGTGTAAAGTTACAGTCTTTGATCTGTGGCACTGAAAACTACTCTCTAGGGTGCTTCCTCAAGCAATTCACAGCAAAATGAATGCTGCTGACAACAGCTGAAAGCAGAGAAACCACACTTTCAAGAGTAGCTGTCTTTCTTTGATGAGACATACACCTTTAAGTGGCTTGAACACTTCTGAAAATAGTGTCTGCTTAAATGCAGGCCTGGTAACACCTGGTAATTGGGAAGAGCTGACACCCTGCAGGGTTTAAAATGGAATTCAGCTGGGCAGCTGTGCTGCTCCATCACTCTTCACTGGAGAGGTCATCCTCTTCCCTGTTTGTAGCAAGCCCAGAAGTTCAAGAGCTCGGGATGGGTTTGTAATGGTGGTAGTAGTGGTGGTAGAGCTGTTTTGGTTTTTTAAATTTTTTTTTTTTTTATTTTATTTCTTCAGAAGTACTCTGCTAGAAGCCCTATCTAGCCAGGGCAAAATGTGCAGAATTTCTGTAGTAGCAGCAGTTGTACAGTATTATCTTTCCTGTACTGAAGAGCTGTTAGTTAAAAATGGGAATCGCTCATGTTCTTTGGCTCTGAAGTTGACTTGATATGGATCTAAGAGGCTTTGGTGATTAAAATAATAGGCCTGTTATTCCAAGGTAGCATACTATACTTGAAATAAAGTATGCAAACACTTTTGTACATAACTGATGCATCTCAAATGACACTCATGCAGGGAGGCAGTGTTAGTGTCAGACGCAGATCCTCCTGAAGAGGAAGATGGTGGGACTGGCTCATCATGGAGCTTTTGTAAAATAGAATGGATGAAGTTCCAAACTCTTACAAACTTTTCCCACCTTGGAGAAACACTTCCTTCAAAGAATAGACGGACAATAAGAGCTAACACAAACAGCTTCTGGATACAAGAAATTATCTGCTTCTGCTGGTTATGAGCATTGCAAGCTGCTCATGGAAAATTCAGACTGGAAATAAAATTAGTAAGTGTGCTCTGACTGTTTCTAAAGTTGTTCCAAATGACCATAATTCCTGTGTAGTTTCTTTCAGGCCAGGTTTTAAAGCACTTTACAGACATTAATTAGTTGCACCTACCATGCGTCAGGACAAGGGAAGAGATGATGATACAAGAAGTAAGAAAAGGATGAAACAGTCTGCATGACTGTTAGAAATCCCCCAGGCTGGGCAGAGGTCTGTCCTAATGCTTTGTGGCCATCTGTAAAACAATGCCAACTTCCAATTATTTTCAACCAGATTCCTCAAATGATACTCACTTCAATGGCTCTATATGTGAGTGAGATGAGTACAGGAAATAGAGTTCAAAAGACATGTAACTACTAACAGTTTTTTCTTGAAAAATGTATCAATTCTAGGTCCACTTACAGACAGTTACTTAGCAAATATATGTGTTTCTTCTATATGGGAACTGTAGTTCTGAGAAGCCCTAATTGTTCTTAATTGCCCCTGAACCAATTATATAATTACCCTTAAAGAGTAATTTATCTACTAAAGTGTCTTCTCACTTTTAAAAAAAATCCCTATATATTAGAGAGTGAAGGGAGAGAAGGGAATATCCTTCTTACAACGTAACCATGGCCAGAGTCTCTGTACTGGAGGTCTGGGAGTCAAAACGATAAGGCTGTCAAACCTCTGCCCAAAGGCAGAGTAACACCATGTGCCAGGATCATTGTGCTTGTCCAGTTTCTTCTTAACCTCTAGTAACAGGGACTGTACAGGACCTGTGTGCAACCTGCTCCCATCCTGCATTAATTTTTTACTCTGTAAAGCCTTTAGCTATTGAAAGCCCCCTTACTGTAGCTAGAGCCCATTAAACTAAGTTTTCTACACTGAGCACAGGGAAGAACGTGTTCCTTTAGGTGAGTGTTGATCTCTCTCCCCCTGGACCACAGAGTGATAGCAGGTTTCCCTTGATGGCAAAGCTGGCCGAGGGAAGTTCTGCTCTCCGTGCTGTGAGGTAGTCCCCTCTTCTCTTACTCACAACAGTGCCTGCCTGCCTGAGGCTCTGCAGGGAGTTCACCACAGTGACTGAGACTCTCTTCTCTTACAGAGGATTATCTAAAGACACCTCGGACCTGGAAACCGGCCCAGCCCCTGAGCTATTGACACCAAACTCCTGTGCAGAGGCCAGTGGCTTCACACCTGAGAAAAACACTACAGTATTGATATTCTGCCTTCTCCAGCTTTATCAGTCTAGCTATAAACTCTTTGCAGCTCTGTACTCCTTGAAGCATGGAGCTCAAAGCAGTAAATGACTTGTCAGTCCCCATAACTCCTCACTTAAGTGTTGGGTTTTTTATGTGTGTTGAAAGGCTGCACACCTCTTCATATTTCCTAGCATGCCCCTAGATGTCTTTGCCTTCCATAAATGCTCTGCAAAATCACCTGAGGTAGGTAGAAAAAGATTATAGCCATACAAGTGCTATAGACTGATTGACATTGTTTGTGTCTTACTGTGTTTAAATATGTATATCTTCACTACATCCTTGTGTTCACCTTAAGTGCTCTTGAGTATACAAAATGTAGTCATTCTTATATTATCTGTAAAGTGGGTTTGTTTCTGCCTGAAATGCAATCTGTAAACAATATCACATTATAGGGAAAGAAGTGTATTAAAGAAAGCCTGTTTGCTTTTTAACTAAGTCTTTTAAGTGTTAAGGTCTGTGTAAGTGCTATACTGGAAACTCTGAATCAGTGTGGGGATTTTTTTTTTTTCTGGAGTAGGTTTTTTGGCTGTTTTATTTCATTTTGGTTTTGTTTTTTTTTAATATGGGGACGGAATTTGACTTGGCTTGTTGAAATGCTTAATTACCAGGCACATAATCAGTCATCACTCTCTGAACTGAGTGCAGTCCTGTAGAGCCCACTCCTGGAGCTGTGAGGAGCTGTGTGGAGACACACTCAAAGCCTCTGGCACAGATGTCCCCCTCCCCTGCCCCACCAGAGTGAGGGCTGGCAATGATGCCGTGTCACTGGCAGGATGTACTGCTGCTCCCAGGTAGACAGTGCTGTACAACAATGCTAACAACATTTTTTGATCCAAGGTCAGGCTGCATATTTGGGTGCTGGGATCTAACTCATTGTTTTAATTGTAGTAACACAGCTATGACCAGATTCATTCACCCTGCTCAATTCACATTGCAGAAGAAGCCAAATATTGAAATAATTCTACTGCTCTTTATAGTCTTGTATAAAGATCTCTCATTGGTTCTTGAAAGATTAGAAATGAAACAAAGGGCCTAATTTCACAGCATTGTTGCCTCTATGAGTTCATTCAGCAATTTCTGATCTTTCACAAGTGACCTACAGCACTCTTCCCTCTGTAAGTCCATTAAACAGTTTCTGATACATGTTGCTGTGAGACCTGAATTGAGCTAGGCAGATTTTGCATTCTATCAAAGAACTGACAGCAGGCAAGGCTTCAACAGAGAAGGTGACATCATTCATTAGTGGGTAACAGTTGAATGAGTCTGATATCTTCAATAATTATAATTGTGTACCTTCTCAGTGAGACACCTCATATTTTGACAGCTAGTAACATCAAAATAGAGACTCATAAAGAATTGTGAGCTATAAAACTGGCAAGCTTCAAGGATGCCTGTGAAGCAAAGCAGAGAAAATGTCTCTTTTCCTCTTTGAGGAATAAATAATAAGCTGGTGGCAGATGGTGGCATAAACTTAATGTTTTGGGGTCAGGAGGGAATATTTATATAAAACATAAAATTTAATTATATTAATTCAGGGAAGGTCTTAAACACGTCACTTAGTAGACTATGACCATTCAAATTTAAAAAGTATGAAGAAGGTAATAGATAACATTTGTTATCCATTCACAGGCATAAACCAATGAAGGCAGTGTTGAGACCTGTTGGAAGATCAGTGCTTATAATAATAAGCACTAATCACTAATAACAGGGAAAAGTAATGCTCTCTTGACCTGAAACTAGCAGCAGTGAAATAAGACAATTTTATGAGGTGCCTGTCACTGTAATGCTCTGCAAAATCTCCTGAGGTTGGTAGAAGATGAGTATAGCCGCTAGTGGCACTTCAGCAGTTCACTCCAATGTCCTTCCTTGTCTGCCCGTTCCCTTGCCCCACAAAGTAAATTATGTTAAAGTATCCCAGATTTTCCAGTCTTAAGTGTGAACAACCTTGGTCTTGCAGTTAGACAAGTTCAGTTGTTGAAGTAGTTGTTTTGATTGCAGAGAATGACAAGATGTGGACTTACACCAACAACCTTCTTGCCCCTACCCAACCTTTCTAAAAGACCTCAAGGAACTCATAGTTATTTTGAGAATCATCATTCCAGTTTATTTTTCCTAACTCCATCAATAAGGTCAACTAAACTAAAAAGTTTGTATGAATAGGAGCTGAGAGATCCATCCAAGCATCCCTTGTCATTAGCATCCTGGGTAGCAATGAGGAGGACAGGTATCCCAGAAGACCCCCAGTGCTGACAGCCCAGCTTCTTGGCACTCCAGTCAACCAGTCACCCCAGCTCTGTGCATTAGCTCTCTTTGGGCAAAATAGACCATCTTGAACCCCATCAAAGCAGGAGAGCAAAAGCCATATCTGATGTGAGAACTGAAGCAGTTTAGTAACAGAGGCTGAGTTGCTCCAACACGTTGCATCCCTCAACTGCTCTTACAGCAGTGCTGTGTGTGGGAAGTTTCTTTCTGTTTCTCACTGTGAGCAATCAAGTGGATTTTTTTTTTAATGAGACTAAGTTTCGCAAACCCCTTAAGTCCTGTGGATGTTAATAAAATGGGCTAAGAAATCAGCCTACTCCTCCCTTTTGAGAAGAGTTGGAAACTTGTTGGCTTGTGAGTGGGATCAGGAGTGGTAGGTGCTTAATGCCTGTCAGAATTCAGCCTATCAGTGAAATCTGATTGAAGTAAAGGTGGGGAAAAAAGTGTTTGAGATTTGATGAGAACGTGCAGTGCAGGCCCTTTATATCCTACCTGGTCTGCTCTCTTTCTCTTGCATTTCTCTGACTACTTTAAACAATGAGAGGCAGGGAAGTAGGGTTGAGTTTTGGAGATTATCTAGAAAATTCCTGGGTATTTACAAGGCTAAAGTTTAATTCTTAATGGCAGTACTTGGTATTCTTTTCTGTATCTACTGAATTCCTATGAAGCAGTCATACTGAAAGTTTTTAGACCAGAAACTAATACATGTACAGAATATAATACAGAAAATATTTAATAGCCTTTCTGTAATGGTGCTGCTACATGTTGCGTACTGAAAAGCTTACTTTTTTTGGGGGAAGAACAAAGTAATGTCCCTTCTCTTTTAAGATTATTGGAAGTCAAGCAATATGTGAAACCCAGTTTACAATCTGCTATCATAATTACTTAAGTTTAAACTGTTGAAACTATTTTTTTAATATATTTGTGACAAATCTTTTAGATAGGAATTTTTGCTTTTTTATCAGTTGATTTTGGACTGTCTTGCAATCTTCAGATAAGATCAATAGCCTGAATGCAGCCAAGTTTTGAACTGTTTTGTGTCTCCTGTGGCAAACCAGCACTTCTGTGAATTTATTCATTTGTCTTGCAGAATCCCAAACAGGCTGTTAGGCAGTTCTGGTTATGAGTAAAGCCATGCTTCTGTGAACTAGAAGTTATTGATGCATGGATGTACCTTCTAAAAATCTGCAGTGTGGGAACATACTTGTTTTGTTAATCTCAGGTGTCTGGTGGGAATGACTTAAACACCAGTTAACAACTTAGTGTGTTAACTGGGAATAAGATGATGTCTTTGCATGACTTGTCAGATAAAATTTATCACCGAAGTGTCCTGTAGAAATATGAAAACACTTTGAAAATATTTTACTTTTTGTAATAAGCTAACTGGAGTTTATTCTCCCTTTGGATACTTAAACAAGTCTTAGTTTGAGTAAGTTCTTGGAAGCCTGTTTAACCAAACTCCACATTTTCAGCTCCACTGTGAATTAACGCTCCCAGATACTCTGCTCCCCTGTTGCCCACAATCTCATAGCTCTGAAGGAAAGGGCTCTTCAGAAGATCTAAGGAGGGCTAATAAGGAGCAGCATGTTGAAAGATAGGAGGTGCAGGTTCCAGGTACTAAAAGATGATGAATAATGAAGGATTAGACAATAGCCAAGTCTCATTTGATCATGCTGGTGGGACTGTTTGAGCCTCTTGATATATTGAGATATCTTGAGAGAAAAGTGGAATGGTGGACTGACCCCAGACAGCAGCTAAGCACCCACACAGCTGCTCACTCACTCTCCTTCCAGGTGGGATGGTGAGAAAACAGGAAGAACACAAGTAAGAAAATGTGTGGGTCAAGATTATTAAATTTTAATAAAGAAAGGAGAGCGGGGAAAATAAAATAAATGATGCAAAGGCAACTATTCATCACCTCCTACAAACAGACTGACAGACCAAGAAATGGCTTCCTTGGCAGAAAAAACTCCACATAATTTTATTGCTGAGCACAGTGTCGCATGGCTTGAACCATCTCCTCAGCAAGTTCAAGTCAGCGCTTCTGGTTGTGTTTCCTCTCAACTTGCTTATTCTTGACCTATTCAATCGGGTGGGACAGAGTGAGACATAGAGAAGGCCTTGACACTGTGCAAAACTCTTCATCAATAGACACAATCATAGTGTGTCAAGTCACATGTGTTTTGGTCACAGATCCAAAGGACAGCACCATGTGGGCTGTAATGAACAAAATTAACTCCATCACAGCAAGAGCCACTAGAATAGCAAACTGGGGACAGTGTACGTGATGGCAAATTTTTGTTAAGCAAGTTGGTGGCCAGAGGATTTTTTTTTTTTCTCATTTTCATCATTTCCAGCAGGCAGTAATTTCATGTGAACTGAATGAAGCAGATTTGCTCATCATCCATGCCTTGCAGAAGACAGCGTATACACAATTGCTAGAAAAAAGGAGCAAACTCCTATTTTTCTCTAGAAATTTCACCTTTCAAATTACCTTTTTTATTATTACTCTTTTGAGAAAAAACGCTGATAGACTTTCTCACGCAGGTTACTCTAGATCTTGAAAATTTGGGTTTTTTTTATTTAATCCTATCTCATTTATACAAGTACACCCTCAAAATTCCCATGTGCTCCATATAAAGTTCTAATGGATTGGCAAGGTAAGTAGACTTTGACCTTTCTGTCTGTTGGGGAAAATGTAATTATACTTTTCTTTAGGAACAGGAGTAAAGTCCCCATCTCATGGAAAATTTGTGTTCCTGTTGGTTGCTCTTTGTGGACTGCCTGTTTAATGCAGACATGTGGTAAAATGTGATTGTGTTTACTGAAACTACAGAGCTGGTTTCCAGCCCCTTCTGTAAGCCCTGGTGCAATGAGACTTCCAGTTATTGCTTCTTGCCAGGTAGTAATGAAATTAGTTCATAATGTGGTGTTCTAAAGCAGTTGGCTCCACAAAGCAATTTGGCTAATCATGCTAACATAATAAAAAAACATGAAAACTATTCTGTATTTAAAAGTGAATTTGGAAAGATATTCCCCATGAGGTAATTCATAGAATCATAGACCAGTTTTAATTGGAAGGGATCTTAAAGATCATCTGGTTCCAGTCCCCCTGCCATGGAAAAGGACACTAGAGAGCACTAAACCAGGTTGCTCAAAGCCCCATCCAGCCTGGCCTGGAACACTTCCAGGGATGGGGCATCCACAGTTTCTTCAACTCTGATTCTGAAAACATCACTGTCTTTTTGTCAACTGGAAAATTTGAATACCCTTAACAGGCTGTCACCTCTCTCTGCACTCGCCTAAGCTTCTGGGTATTCAGCACCTCTGCAATTATATGAAATGAAATTAATTTTTTAGGAGTGTGAAAGTCTAATTAAAAGTCCAAGAGAACCCAAATCCTGAAGCAGGGTCTTGAGGCATATGTAGATGCTATCTCTGTGAATATTGCATGCAATGACTGAAAATGAAATTATTGACTTGTCAATCCTACATTAACACACTATAAAGCAAGATTTCTGGGAGATGAGGAAAAAAAAAATTGTATCATTATCCCTGCCATCTTTGGAAGAGTGAACTATTCTCTGAGTCACTGTCTAAGGGAGTTATCTGACAACAATTTTTCACTTTGTAGAAAGGGTTTGCCTAATTCCTGAAAATCATGACTTTACATGCCTTATAGTAGGAATGAGGCAGGATTTAAGACAGGGCAATCCTCTCAGCATCCTGTCATACATGCTAGTTGAGAGTGCCCAGTGCTAAAATGCTGAAATGCTGTACAAGTACGTACTTTGTGATAAGAATGATATTCAAGGGTGGCTTATCACTACACATGGCAACACCTCATTGCCAGTTATTTGATGGTCGAGAACTTGAACTCCAGGTCGAGAGCTTGGCTCCCTGACAGCACTGTCATTAGGCCAGTGCCCAACTGGCTCTGTGAAACCCAGCCAACAACAGTGTCAGTAGCCATGCTCCTCTAGTAATTGTCTTTGTCATCATTCAATGCTGACCCATTATTTGTTCTTGCTTTTTCTTCTGTTTGAGCAGACATAGGTGGAGCTGTAACTGTAATAACTTTCAGGAAGAGTATGTCTTTCCTGTGTATAATTCCATTGAAAGCTCAGGTTCAGTGGAGTTTCTGGTTCTGCAAGTCTTTTTTAGCTCATATTTATTCCAAGGATACTTTCAAAGTGAGCTGAAGGTTTTCTGAGACAATGGGTGGGGTTTGTGCTCTGGGTTAGTAAGTAGGGGTTTATCAGGTAGACCCACAACACTTCTATGGGACATCAAGTCTAGATTAAGTGTCCTAAAGACAACCAACTACATACAAAGTGTCAAAGCTCCCATTACCATTAACAAAGATCTAGTAAAAGCAATCAATGAATGATTCAGCTCACTAACCACTAGGTACCTATTTTATGGTGAGCTGAATTGCTCTTCAGGCTCCAGTGACAGTAATGTCAGGTTAGGACCCAAGCGCACACAAAATTACCTAAATATAAGTTCTTGTTTCAAACTGATTCTTGTTCCCTGGTGCTTGAAGAGCAACAAGCAATTTTAAAGAATGCTTTGTTTGACCCATGTTAGAAGTCTGCCTTAGGGGATGCATTAATTTCCACTTATCTAACAGGAAATTAAGGCTATAGCTTAAAGATAACTATAAAGTTAAGCAATCCTAAAACCCTCCAGTTGATTAAATCCCCATATGCTTATGACCAGCTCCTAAACCAAAATACAGTTCTTAATATATGTTATCTATTTCTTCAAAACAAGACCCGAAAAAACATATGTATGTACAGCTTCAGGCTCAATCAAAGGAAGAAAAGGTTTTTTTCTCCTATATCCATATTTCAAATAAATTCTGTTTGTCATAAAATGCATAATCAGTGCTGTGCTCATTCCTGTAAGATGTTGTCCAAGTTAAAAGTTTAGCAGAACACAAATGGTCCTGTATATATTCCATGTGCCCTGTACATATAGAGTTAAAAATGTACATCTTACTTCTGTGTTATTAATCAGAAATGACATGCTTAGTTGTAATAATCTCTTTAATTCCTATCAGGAATGCAAATCACCACACAAAGAAGTGAGACCTGTATAGTATTCTGGGTGGCTCCTGTTAGAAGACAAAGGACTAACAAGTTCTGTGGCTCTGGCGCAGTAAGGCACTTCACCTTTAATTGAGAAATCCCTCCTTGAATGTATGGGCATGGAACATTCTGACTTCTCTAGTTTTTGTAGACATTAATTTAATAACAATGGAATGTAAGAATAATAATGAATAGTCCTCAAATGCCAGAATACTGTTTTTTCTGTAACTCTAAAAATAATCTTCATTATTCTGGAATAATGAACAATGAAGCAAAAGGTGTGTGATCAATAGGACTTCTGTAAGGCAGTCAATATAATTAAAAGAGTTTTTTATTTAATGTAAAATATATGCCTATATGAAATGATGCAATGGAAATCAAGCAGCCTAGAGAAGTAAAAACTCTTCACGATCTGTCTCCAGTGTTCACTCACAGGACTTCAGTAACTATTGAAATGATGCCAAAGAATCTTTTTATGCTCTATTTATTGACATTCACCTGACATTAATGCCTCTATTATCCAGTAGGTGCATGATTAGTTTTACTGCTAGGCCTTATAGTTTAATGGTTTCTTCTGGAATGCACATCAGAAAGAATGACAAAGTGCTGGAAACCAATGAGCTTTATAGGAGCTTAGATTTAGGCAGCAGAAGTCGGATTCTCTGGTAGCTGTTTCCCACTGAGGGCACAAAAGTTTGTGTCAGCTGAGTAAAGCAGGTAATTGAGCTAGAGATGCTTAATTATTTTTTTAAAGAAATTCTCCTGCTCTGGCAGAACTTCCAAAACCTTTCAGCTGCAGAACTGCTGCTCTCTAATTTTTACAGAAAACTGCCTATGGAAACAACCAAGGAAAAGAAGTATTGGCTACCTTCCAAAAATTTATGGTTTACATTATGTTCTTTTCCAGATCATCTCTCCAGTCACCTTGTGACTAGTGGCATGATGTCTTGAAGGTCTTAGGCACTCATCAAGAGCTGCTGTGATATCACTTGTTCTGTCCTGATCTTCATCTTCTATAACACCCTCCTGAACACAAATCCTGACTTTTAAAATTACATCCTCACACCTGACTATTCTATCTTTTAGGTCCTCTTAAAAATAATTATTTTGGCTTCATGTCAGGAATGTTCTTAGAGAAATACTTCAACAATTTCACCTCTTCCTTTTTTTCCTAATAAAAGGAAAGCGTTGGTAAGAGAATCACTTTGATGCCTGGGTTTGTTTGGTTTTTTCCTATATTGATTCAATTTATCCAGACTTGCATGTTTGTGTGTTATGCATGCACACACACACAAATCTGTAGTGGTATGAAAGCAAGTCCCTTATAAACATTTTTTAATGTTTCTTTTTATTTCAGATTCTTTTCATATAGCAATGACAATGTGAAGATAAGCCTCAAAGACAAAATGAGACTTTCAGAGTAATAATTATTTTCCCTGGAACAGCAGGCAAACCACTCAGTGTAAAAGGGTTGTAAACTACAGGCCTGTGAAATAAAACACAACACTCTCCTCCTGGCTAAACTGGTGAGCCAGCACACTCCAATTATGTTTGCAATTTGGATGACTTATAGGACTTTACAGTATCACTACATGTTTGTCTACTATGACTTCATAATTCTTCAACTGTGTAGGACCTCTTGGATTCCAAAATCTACTTTAGGAGAGATGCGATTGTAGGATCCTTTTATAGACTTGAGTTAGCAGTGAGCAATCTGTGTTATCAGATGGAGATGTTCTCAGTGGTTGTGCTCCTCAGGTGGGCAGCACCACCAGCACTGAGCTGTGCTGTTTTCAGAAGTGCAGAATCCTGCTAAGACAAGGTTCATACGATATGGGGTTAGGGAAGTATGGGAAGCTTTGTGAGCACATGAGTGTGTATGCACATAAATTTGGTTGAACAAACTCAGAGCTGGTGAATGTAGAAATAGTAAGTCTCTGCATAAGCTTGGGTGAGATAACACTGCATGATGCATAGATTAATTCCGCTGGCTCATAGTGATTTTTAATTTGAGGCTAAGACTGAAAAACAATAAAGAACTCAGCTCCGTGCTTTGGCATCATTGCCTGTATGCTCCTGTCAGTGATTACCCAGATAATTGCTTGAGTGCAGCAAAATATTTTGGAATAACTCTGCTCTAATTGTTAATAATGATATTTTGTCTCAGCAAATGTACCGAAGATCAGTGCCAAGATTTTAGATGTTAAGTTAGAGTCAGTGAACAAGTACTGATTAAAGAAATCGTTATATCTTCTTACTAAAAAGAATGCATGGATTTATATGATGTGGAAAGGCTAATATTTTATGTCTCTGATTATAATCTTATATTTACCTTAACTTCTGGTTTTATAGGCTGCAATTAGCAAATCACTTTTCCTCATGAATAAAATTAACTTCTTACAAGAGGTCAGCTGCCCCAGAATGGGATGTGATGCCTGGTCTCCTTCATACTTAGCAGTCACACACAAAGTGGGAGAGCTGATGGTTGTGTTACCCCATACCTGACAGAAGATGTGAGTCTGCCTGGAGTCACAGTGCTTCAGACAGAGAGTGGCTGGAAGTAATTGTTAATAATAAAACTGCTGAGAGCTCTGCAGCTAAACCTCGCCATGAGCATTATTTCAGCAGCTTCATTTCAGGAATGAAAAGACATTTCTTTTGCAGAATGACCTTTTTCTTTATCTGTATCTAGCATCTTTCTTTATAACTAGTAATTATTCAGTCTTTTATTTTCTGAGGTGTGTTACCATGTGTACACAAGTGTCTATGCACTGAAGCCTAAGCTCAAGGCAGTTATGCACATGTGTAGTTTGGAGCAATCCAGTGTAGAGAAAACAAGCTGCAACTCCTATTCACACCAATAATGGAAATGAATTTAAAAACACCAGCCTGCTAAGCTTAGGGAGAACACGAACCTAAATACCACCCAGCTGTAACTTCACTCGGCTGCAGCTCTTGCCAGGTTATCAATCAGAGACTCTGGAAGGAGTGGGACAGCCCTCCCCACCCCTCACCTCCAAGGGTCCATGTGGGCTGTGCAGTGAACTGAAGCAGAAGGTGGCCTTGTCCCCCTTCCCTATTCCGCACTTCATCACCTTGCTTTGGTTTGGC
The DNA here is from genome assembly GCA_035583185.1 of Anabacerthia variegaticeps. Lineage (NCBI taxonomy): Eukaryota > Metazoa > Chordata > Aves > Passeriformes > Furnariidae > Anabacerthia > Anabacerthia variegaticeps. The sequence goes on along the minus strand of JAWWEW010000112.1, from coordinate 100,866,982 downwards.
ATCCAGCTAGGCACCTCTGCGAGCTCTAGGCACTGAGCAGAGCTGGGCAGCAAGGGCCCAGGGAAAGGGGAGGTAACCAGCTGCTGATGAGGGCAGTTCCTGTAGCACAACTTGGCTGCCACAACTGGTGCGCCACCTGGGAGTGGGAACAGATGGGACGAGAGCCCTGTGTGCTGGTGCTGCTGCAGCAAAGAATGAAATGTGGAGATAAACCTGAGGCTTTGGAAATGCATACCCATGGGCTGTGTCTCTGGCTGAGCAGGAAGGTGGCTGTTGGCAACTTTGTTCTCTTAGGTGGGCCCTGGAGAGATGATAGTTTCAGGGAGGTAGCACCTTGATGAAACCTGCCAGAGGAGCAGCATTTAAGGGGCAGCATCTTGTTCATGAACTTTGGATTTCTGCAGTCTTCCTGTCTATCCAGTCAATCCTGTGCCGTGTGCTCCAGGATGACCCTGCTTGAGCAGGGAGATTAGACCAAATGACTCACTGTGGTCCCTTCCGACCTGCCAGATTCTACATGATTCTGTGATTCCCTGTAGGAAAGCTGTGCATCCAAAATGCTGGAACAACTTCTTGCTACAAGGCAGGGGCAAGAGCCAGTAAATTATAGAGACCAGCACATTGCTGCAACCTGTTTGGAATGAATCCAAAGCCCGTTAAAGGCAATGGAAAGATTCCAAATTTCCACTGTGTTTTGAAAACTATTATCCTTTATTTCTGTCAGGTGTCTTGTTTCACAGTAGAGGGCATGCACTGTCACAAATCACTTAGAAGAATCAGCAAGGACTTACTTAATATAGAGTATCTAAAGGTGCATGTTTAAATGTTTCTTATCTGGCCAAAGCACATAAAGCTATTTCTAGACAAATCTTTTTCTGAAGACTACTGCTCTGTGTTTCAACAGTTTACAACCTCTCCTCCTGAAGTCAAAATCTCAGACTTAGGGCTTACTGGCACTCTGAAAAATGTATGTTATGCTATATATATCTTCTAATAAAATAACGACCCATGTGCTGGAAAATAACTTTAATTTAAAGCTATTTCAAGCAGGTCACAAGTTAATCAGACTAGCTGGGACTCTCAAGGCTATGAGCTGGTAGGTAGCTCTCAGCTAATGAGGAGCACAGCTGTGTGGGGTTTTAAGTTGAATAAAGCTGCTTCTTGCTATAGGTCTAAATCCTAAAGAGGAGGAGAAGTCCAACCCTGTGCATAATAACCAGCTCCTTTCCAGCTGCCCATTAATACGCTCCGTACTATAAAGGTGCAAATTCTACTGTACCCATAAAGGTGCTTCTTCTTTTTGGTCCTTTCATGTCACATTGTATAGGTAACAGAAAATGCCAGCTACCTTCTGTACCAAGAGAAATGTAAGACTCATCAGCCCAGCAAGATACTTTTAGTTAGAAGAGAGTATCTAGAACAGAAGCACTAAGGGGTGAAGCTTCCTCACTGCACTGAGCTGTGGGATCTCCAGTGGGCTTGGTTGCCAATGAGTCAAGGCAATGTCCTTCTGTCTTGTGCAAATCTCTAAAATTGTCTATTTGCCTAGTCCTCCACCTGAGTGTTAATATTCCTTTTTGCCAACTGCTCAGTTGAAAGTCAACAAAATGACGCTGTTCCTCATGCAGGCAGTGCCACCAGCACTTATTCAGGGTTATACCTCTCAGAAAAAAACTTCTCTTGGGTTAAGTAATAATCCTACTGGTTTTGTTACGAGAGCAGGAAGGACAGCTCTTCTCTGCACCACAGAATGTCACTTTGTTCCTGGTCAGGATAAAGGTTAATCCTGAATGTGTTGTATTGCTGTGCCAATAGCAGAGGGAAAAGCATACCTGCAATTTCAGCCAGTGAGACAACCCTCCAGACTGAGAGCCCTTTGAGCCCAAAATCGACTTGCTGTTTGGCCTCCAGGGTACCCAATGCTTGGTACCCACATCCCTTCCAGAGCTGCAGTTTTCTCTCACCTCTAACAAGGGAAAAAGTATTGTCACAAAATTGAGCAGAAAAAGGTAGAACAAAAAAAAACCACAAAAGCTATAAGGAAAGGAAGGACCTCCCGGAGCTGAATGATATCTAATGAGACCAGTGCCCGCCCTTTGCTCTTTGACTGCGGGCACAAGAGAGGGGTAGAAACCCAGTTTGCTCCTTATGACTGTGCTGGGTCCCCTGTGTGTGGGTAAATGTTGTTGCTCATGTGAAAACATATGCCAGACTCAGGATCAGACCCAAGACTAGCAAGAAGTTGTGCCACTCAGGCTGTTTGAAGTGAATGGAGTGTAATGAACGTCTTTCCCTAAGCCTGTAACCTTTGTGTGATGTGTTTCTGCCTGTTGATCACAGCAGAGACACAAAGCCTTATCCACACAACAAATTCATAAAATCATAAAATCCAAAAAGACAGCTTTGAATAATTTACTTTTGTATCTTAAGCTAATAATTTCATTTTTGGGTTCCCACAATACAAACACAAAGAAGGCAGAAGACCTCTGTTACAATCGTTGTCATAAATGCACTTTTTACTTTTTCCTCATGAAAACAATATGTTTTGGGCTTCAGTTTTCTTCATAGCCCCTCTGGCTTTCTCACACGCATTGAGAGCTCCTCCTCCCTACCACTCAGACATGAAAACAGGTCTGCTTGAGGTCAAGTAGATTAACTGGATAAATCAAATTAGGAAATGAAGAATCATCACTTTTCAAAGCTGGCTTGTGACAGAAGAAAAACATTTCTCTTCATTATTTGATTTTTATAATCAAATACACTCAAAATTATATTCTTGAAAAAAAATCCATCACCTAGAAGTCTAGCTGAGTTTCTGCTCCTATTTTGCTAAATGTACTTGCATGGGAAGGACACATGTAGCTTTGAGTATTCACTTAGCCGTACTGTGGTGGCAGCTGCAGAGATGTGCAGTGATGACAGGTGGGCCTCCAGGGCACAGAGAGCTGACACAGGCACTTGTGATACCTTCTGAAAGAGCGATGAGGTGGCACAGAGATCTCCATTTGAGCTGGAGGCTGTTTCCATATATCTCCATTCCTCTGAGAGGCAGAGCTGATGCCATTCACAACCCCTGGATTCAAAGCACAAATGAGTGATGAGCTCTGGGATTCGTTCTGCCTCCCATGCAGAGGTGGGAGAAAACACAGTAGCTTCCAGACATCCCGATGAAGGAGCTGCAGGGTCTACCCAGCCTGGCTATTGCCATTCTCTGTAAGCTGCAGCTGGAGAACCATCTTGACCCAAATAATTACAGTTTTAAATTGACAAGGCAAGATTGTCAGGAAACAGAATGTGAAATGTTAGGAAATACATTTTCATTAATACCTGGGGCAAAGGTTTGGTTTCACGTTTCTCAGATGCGTGGCTTGGTTAGACAACTTTATTTATATAAGTCCGAGATCCTGGTAGAAAGAAGCTTCCAATTTAAATTGACAGAACAGAAAATAATTAGAAACAAAAGAACAGAGAGATTCTCTGGTAGAGACCTACAATGTTTTACTTAGCTGAAAGCTAAATGTCAAAAAGTTCTGTTCACTGCCATGAATTCAGCTCCTGGGTGCAGAAGAGAGCTTTGAGGAAGCTGGTGGGAAGAGAACTGAGCTTCTGCTTGCACAGGTATTTTATGTGCAGATATTTGGCAGGTGAAAGGAAAATGTATCTGCTGTTGGATTTCAGTATAGTTACAAAATATTCTTATCTGCTAAACCCCTTGGGGTTGGAAAATAATAGTCTTAATATTTGGAAATTTGGAATTTTGTGAGTCACAAAATGGTTTCTATGCTGTGAAGCGCAGAATACATGTAGAAGAAAAATATGCTTATGTGAAACAATTTTTTATGTTTCATGAAATGCAAGTTGTTTTTTCTTAAGTATGGTATAAAGCTTTTTCATATTTAAAAAGAAGAAACCGAACAAGTGGCTCTGCTTCAAAATGATACCATTTGCATTCTTTCCACCAGAAAACCTGAACAGAATAGAGGCATCACCAAAACACCGAGGCCAAACAGAGATTACTATCAGGGTAAATTTGCAAAGCTGTGGACAGGAGAAAGGGAAGTTACAGTCCCCACAAGAGGTGGGTTTGCAAGACCAGTTACATGTGCAGCCTTCATTTCCTGGCATATAAACATTCAGTCCAGAGAGATCCCGCACTGCAAATTATGTCAGCTCAATTGCCATCTCTACAGCTCATCTGTATGCAAGTCAAGGCTGCTCTTGATATTCACAGCCTGGTGCTAAAGTTGGTTAATGAGGAAACCTATTGATCTGTAGCATTTTCTTTTAAATGTTTAAAAGCAAGAGAGAACTGTGAGAAGGAAGTGACTGCTCCCCCCGACTCCAGCATGACAGCTTTCTCATCTGCTCTCCCCTGTTTGCCATTATTCTGGTGCTCCTGGTATAGTGCACCCTGGAGACTGCAAACATGAAGTGGGAGAAGCTCCACTTTTGTTCATCCCAGGTGCAAATATCTGCTTTTACCTTTGTAAGCATGTGACCAGTTACAAAAAAATTAATTATCTGCTAAGTTTTAAATTTCTTATTATCCCTTAAACCTAAAATTTCATTTTTGGATTTCAGCAAAAAGTTGAAAATCTTGCCTGTGGGACCTGCTTACAGACGAATCTTTCTGCAGCGAGCAGTGATTGTCACTGCAGGGCAATATTAATCATTTAGTTAGATCTCTTGCTAATCTCAGTAAGACTAAAGAGAAAGGATCTGACTCTGCCTGCCTTTGCACCAGCATAGGAAGGGTGTAGCTCTCAGTGCTGCTGTGGTGTTCTAGAGCTGCCTTTTCTGAAGGAAGAAGTGGTGCCAAGGAGAGGAGCTGCTCTTCAGCAACCAAAATATATACTCTTTATATGGGGCATTTCAACTGAAAAATTATTGCTAACAAGAAAGGAAGCATAAGAAATATTGACCATTAGGTCAATAATGCTGATTTTTCATTTGAGTTATATAAAAGGTATTGAGAAATAAAACCCATTAACTCTATTTGTCCATTTTATACTTTTTAAAAGGTAAGTTTCTTAGCTGGAAGGCCACTAAAACATGAGTGTTTCAATTTTGAGTTTGATTTATGTTTTTTTGTATATGGCATGAAGATTAAGCACAAAAATTCTTACTTATTTCTTTTACTGCAGCACACACATACAAATAACAGGGCACAACAGGCTAATTGAAACCCACCAGATTATATATCCTGTTTGGTAAGCATATATTTATTTTTTTTATATAGCTGGACTACAGGTGGCTCAAAGCTGTCATCCACAATCTGGAATAAGGGTAACTTTCCTCTCCTCAAAGCATCAGCACTTTGGACAAACACTGTCTGAGTGTTGTTCCTACAGCAGTCAATACTGTTTTCATTGTGCTTTTTGGAAATAACTCCCAGTGACTCCAGGACAAACAGAACATTGCTTGGCAAAAAGAATTTAATCCAAATGTCTACTTCCCTGGCACTGACAACCTCACTGCTAGGACCTTAGGACTCTGTCTCTTAGAAGCAGTCTGTGGACCCTCAAGAGTTTGTGTGCCATGGACCAGAAGTGTTGGCTCTTGGGTGCCCTTGGCAAGAAGTTCACAGTGGTTCCTGAAGACTAGAAATGCAGTGTGTTGGTATAGTACAGCCCATCCTGTTTGGTGCATTATTAGGCATTATTTCAACATGTGTTATTAAACATTCTTCATTGTGCCAATTGTGTTATCGGTAATTTTACTATCTGTCCTCATAGTTTCCTTTTGATTTGCTACTAAATTATGGGAGTTGGGGCATTTTGTATGGAATTGGCACTTTTTCCTTATCAAATTAATGATCTGTTCAAGTTTAATTGTGCAACTTCTTAATACGTGAGTCCATTCCTGGAAACCCTGAGCCCCCCTGCTCTGTATCCATCACTATTCTGGCATGTTCTCCTTCTCCAGGGAATCACACTTTTGAAGTACTGTGCATCTTACTGGGTGGCTGGAAGATGAAGTCCCCCAGCACTGTGGGAACTCACTTAAAGGGATAATAATTTTTGTCAATGTTAGGTATTTATTTAAAATTTTCCCTAAACTGCATTAAACACACATTTTTTTTCTTGATTTTTATTGTTTTACTGCTACGAGTTGATCTTAAACCTCTGTCTTCACTTTCTTTAGTCTCATTTCATTCTGAGTAATCAAATTTCACAGAGTCAAAGTTTACCCTTTCTCAGGTTCTCTGTGCCAACACTCATGGGCAATTTGATGCCAGTTGCATGAAGCTGCCAAACCACACAGAAAATCCTATGAGCACCCCCAAGGAGTGCAGCCTTCGTCTCAGTGATGACAAGTGACACATTGCTTATTAAAGATAATATCTTGCCAGCTCTCATCCCTCACTCCCTTTTTCTTTGTGCAATTGCAGAACTAGTGAAACCAGGCTTGTCTGTCAGCTAGTCCAACTTTTTCTTTTTTTTTAAAATCTGCTTTGTTGTAAATCAGAAAGTTTCAGGGTGCAGTTACTGTGCATCAGGGGAGCAGTCCAGTCAGTTCCCCAGGCAATGGCCATGCTGGTAAAAACACTACCAAGACCTGGATGCAGATGCTGGACCATTACTGCCTTTGTGATTAAACTGCCGGAGAGACTTCTGGCATTTGGGACCACTCCCAAAAAGTGGTTTGGATGCAGCCACACTGCTTTGAAGGCTAAGCATTTTTACTTGTATGGACATGGCCAAACCATGGCACCTGCACACAGGAAAGTGTAGAAATGGCCTCTGAGGAAGCAGTGGTCACTGATCTCTTGCTCGAGCTTTGGTCATTCCTTAGGGCTGTGCAAAAGGTTAATCCAGTGTTTGGGACTCTCTCAGAGGTGAGGACTGAAGCTGAACGGAACTTACTCATTTTAAAGTCTGCCCAACAAAAACATTTGTTTTTCCACACTGGCATCAAGAAGTTGAAGACCTGGGTTCAGTTCTATCTCTTTCTGAACTGAAGGAGATCCACATCCCTCTCCCCACTTCCATCTGAGCAACCTGATTACCAGGCAGTTATGCCAGCAGCCACCTTCTTTGCTTCTGAAGCAAAGTACCCATGTACAGATCACAGCAGGAGCACCTAAGGAGGTGGAGCTGACACCACACCACACAGTGCTTCAGAGCACTAGGCTGATGGCGTGGAGAGCAGGGAAAGCCCAACTTCCATGAGTGAGAATGCCTGTAATGACTGTGGTCTCTTTGGGCTGGAGCTTAGACTGTCAGCATGCAGTCTCTGGATTTAAACAAAGTTAAAGGAACTCCTTGCATTATTCCTAGATCACAACAAACTTCTGCCAATCTTCTGGCTCCTAAACTTGTACACTGTGGGATGCACGTATCAATGCCTGGCTAGGTGTTCACTTCATTGTCCAGGTTACACTGAAAAGGGCATCCAAGTAAAATGCAGTAAAATGTTGGGCTGCTGTTATGATATGCTTTTTATTTTTTCTTTTATCTTAGGTTTATAAAAGACTTGTTTGCAGCTAGTTCTACTCCATATTGTTGACATTTTTAAATAGAGGAATGTATAATTAATTTGTGTAATTTTTATTAGTTTAGCAGCTTGCTTGTGAAAGACACTAGTGAGACTATAAAACTGAGTTGCAGAAAAGCCATTTGGGAATTGAGCTAGTAAACGAAAAGAGATCCTACCAAAACAAATTGAATAATACAGAAATGTTTGTCAAAGCCAAAAGTCATGACTCAATATTACATGCTGGCAAAATTACTGTACATATTTATGGAGTTGATTTGTTGAGAAATACTAGGGAAGAGTTGAAAAGGCAATCACAAATAACATATTTTGATTTATTTTTTTTTCACAGAATCATAGAATCTTTTAGGTTGGAAGACATCTCTAATCCTTTGAGTCCAAGCATTAACCCAGCACTGCCACATTCACCATTAAACCATGTCCCCCAGTGCCACATGTACATCTTTTTTAAATACCTCTGGGGATGGTGACTCAGCCACTTCTCTCTGGGAAGTTTGTTCCAATGTTTGACACCCCTTTCTGTGAAGAAATTGTTCCTAGTATCCAATCTAAACCTCCTTCTGGCACAACACGTGAGGCTGTTTCCTCTTGTCCTAATACTTACGTGGCCGAAAGACCAACCCCCACCTCCTTTCAGGTAGCTGTGGAGAGCCATAAGGTGTCCCCTGAGCCTCCTCTTTTCCAGGCTAAACAATCCCTGCTTCCTCAGCTGCTCCTCATCAGACTTCTGCTCCAGACCCTTCACCAGCTCTATTGCCCTTTCCTGGAGATGGTTAAGCACCTCAATGTCTTTGAGGGGCTCATAACTGAACACAGGATTTGAGATGTGGCCTCACCAGTGCTGAGTGCAGGGGGATGATCACTGCCCTAGTCCTGGTGGCCACACTATTGCTGATACAAGCCAGGATGCCATTGGCTTCCTTGGCCACCTGGGCACACTGCTGGTTCATGTTCAGCTGGCTGTTGACCAGAACCCCCAGATCCTTTTCTGATAAACAGCTTTCCAGGCACTCTTGGGAGGAGGTGTTGACTCCTTCAAAGGCAGAGAGACCTTGGAAACTTAGAGGACTGGGCAAACACCAACCATATGAAGTTTAACATACGCAAGTGCTGGACTCTGCACTTGGGATGGGCAACCCTGGATGTACAGACTGGGGAACCAGGGGCTGAAGAGCATCGTGGTGAAAAGAGCATCGGAGTCCTGGTTGATGGCAAGTTGGATATGAGTCAGCAGTGCCCTGGCAGCCAGGAGGGCCAACAGTGTCCTGGGGGGCATCAGGCAAAGCATCACCAGCCAGGCAAGAGAGGGGATTGTCCCGGTCTGTTCTGGACTGGGGCAGCCTCACCTTGAATATCGTGTGCAGTTTGGGGTGCCACAATATAAAAAGGATATAACACTGTTAGAGAGCATCAAAGGAGGGCAATGAAGATGGTGAAGGGCCCTGAAGAGAAGCCCTGTGAGAAGCAACTGAGGTCACTTGGCTTGTTCAGCCTAGAAGAAACTGAGGGGAGATCTCATTGCAGTCTACAACTTACTGGGGAAGCTGCAGAGAGAAAGAGTGGGGTAGGCACTGATCTCATCTCTGTGGTGGCCAGTGGCAGGACTTTGGGGAACAGCATGAAGCCGTATCAGGGGAGGTTTAGGCTGGATATCAGGAAAAGCTAGAGGGTGATTAAACACTGGAATGGGCTCCCCAGGGAAGATGTCACAGCAGCTTACTGGATATCAGCAATGACATTTTCATTAGTTCTGTGAACATATTGTTTACTTGTGATATTAATTACAAAATTGCAACATAAATATAAAAGTTATTTCAACTAATTGAGTTCTGAAACTGCTAATGGATCAACTGGAAAACAGTAATAGATTTTGGCCTCACAGGAAATGGCAGGAAGTTTACCATGAATCAGGGAAATAATAAAATAGAGAAAAGGGCATTTGCAGGCTAGGACGGTTAGCAGCAAGCTGTTGAGATTGTTGCAGTGGATTGATAGTTTATGTCCAGCTATGACGGGCCTTAAGATATGTTCTGAAGTCTTTCTGTGGGCTGACAGAACAAGAAGATAATGGCTTTGTGCCAGTCTTACTGAACAACTTGCCACAATGAGGGGTGAGGTTGGAACGAAAGATCTGTGCCATCATGGACTTTGTAGTAAGCTCAGCACCAGACCCTTGCTGATGATGCACCATGCCATGGCCACCAGAAACCCCCTCTAGGTTAGGGCTCACCCCTGTGCAAGGATTGGTTCTTGTGTTGGACCTTGTGCTGATCTCATTTAGCATTTTGGTGTCCTGGAGTAAAGGGGCCATTTTGTAATACATACTAAATAAGGAATCACTGCAATCCTCTTGAGAACAGAGCAGTAAGACAAGAGGAGCGGGGTCAGTGCTACAGTTAAAAAATTACTTAGCAATCTCGCACTTTGAAAATGCAAGTAAACGTGTCAAGCAAATGTCAGTATTAAATTAGTGAACAAAACCTAAAACCGGTAAATATTTACCCATAAGTGTTCAAACAAAAGCTGAGAATGCACTGATAGTATCTTGAATTTGCAATGTGGCAATGCAGGAAAGGCAAAGCTCCCTTTGGGATGCGTTGTCCTGGCAGGAGAGGAACAAACATGCTGCAGAGACCAGAGGCTGGGAGTACACTCGCTGTGTCCTGTACTGTGTGAAGAGGCGTGACAGACCCACTTCTCACTTGTTTATGTCTGTGTAGTACTAGGATGTGGGTGGTAATTAAAATGAATTTAAATGATAGGGGAGTAATGGAAAGGAAACAAAAGTTTTACTGAGTGAAAACTGAGCTATGGTTATGTCATATGGAGCAGATGAATAATATTTATGGAACAGTGGAGACAACATGATGGCAAACATTTGAGAAATGTCAGCAATGGAAACTCAATGGTTTGTGTAGGATGACATTAGGATAGGGGAAGTTTTGAGGATTATTCCCCAGAAGACTTGGTGAGAATCTCAGTATGTGAGTTAGAAAAACGAGAGAGAACAAAGTGTTATGAAATATTTCTGAAGGGAAAATTCTGTCCAGATGGAAAGGTGTACCTGAAGACACAGCATTTTTCTTCCATTTTTAGATATGGCAGCTATAACCTTCACAGCTGCAGAGAAATATATGGTATATCAGATTCCTGTCTTTTGGAAATGAAGTGACATAAGTTGCAATGAAAGGATACCAAGGATGCCTTGGCAAGGATATCTTTAGGGCTTGATTAAATAGCTGATACACAAGACCCAGTGAAGACTGATTAGAAAGAAACCTGCAATCACGCAATAGGTAAAAAAATGCTTTTCAATCTACATGTGATGATTTATTGCAAACTTAAAGATAAGTGGGATTAGGATCAGTAGCCAGTAATGTGGGGTTTTTTCAGATTGCTAAAGCAATTGATTTCAACTGAAATAGAAAGAAAACTTCAAATGAAGCTGTGGAAGACATTGCTTGGGTAATACACATAAAGGAATTTCTTAAGCTGTACAGAAGTGTGTCACTCCAATTGCACAGTCATCTTTGCTGGTCTGAATTAATTTAAAATTACAGAAAACAATAGAAAATTAGTATTTGCAGCATGATATGATACATGTAAAAAAAATATTAGCTTGAAAGATCCATGAAAGAAGCATTCAGTCTTACACATTTACATGAACTGCCCACTATGCTGCTTCTCCTGTGCTTGTCACTATGGAACTGACCTCCTTGCATGGACACAATTTTGAGTGATCCCCCAAAGCTTTGGGACAGTCTGGAGCACACAGCCACTTCTGTCTGAAGCAGTAAGTAACCCTTGATCGGTGAGCCCACACAGCATAACCTGATACAGAAAATCCCCTTCTTCAGACAGAGAAAAATAGTTGCACAGGGAGGAAGCAAATATTTGAAATGTTGAGGTTTGGGCTGGTTCCAGGCCTGGACAGAGTTTGGACCATTTTCTAGCATGACCAGCCTGGTTTACACAGCACTTTTTACTTGCCTCAGGGAAACTAGGATTAGATCCCTGCTGAAAGAGGGCACCTTAAATTTAATTCAGCTTTATTATTAACTAGTAGTAGCACAAGAGAAATTTATCTAAGATAAGAGAGAAGTGGGAAGAGATGAGTAAAAAGGCCAATATATGTCTTAGCAATCATATTACTGTAGAATTCTAAATGGTTTAAAATTAATAGTGATTCTAATGCTCTTTCCCTGACAAGAGAGTTGCAAAACCAGTGTATCTGAAGAAGTATAGAAGACAAACAAGAAAATATATTCAGGGCAAGTCCCTGGAGATATCTAATTACTCCTGGAATTAGAAATGGATACTGCAGGCTGCATGACAAATTACTGTGACAGTTACAATGTGATGAGGTCTCTCAAAAAGTGCTTTCTTAATTATGCTGGAAAAATGTGTTTAAATCATCAGCATGCTAACATGTGTGGTGGATATTGGGAACTCCAATTTGTTTTTCCATGACAAACACATGTAGCCAGTTAATCTGTATTCCTACAGACTCTCATTAAAAATCCAGCCCAGTTTCCTTCCAAGGGATGAGGGAAGTCTCTGGCACTCTGTTGCATTTACATGGCAGTCTGGAAGGAGTACAGAGACAAACATTACATTCAAAGCTCTGAAGAGGTAGGCATTTTAGTTTTTACTGGATTTATCCCTCATTAATTTGAAATAGAGTTATGGAAACACTGGACAAAGGAAACACATTGTGTGGAATGAAATCACAAGATTAACCAAGGTATCGTATGTTCTTAAAGTTATAAGAAACTTGGAAAAGAACAGAATATACAATGTGGAAAAAAAAACCATCATTCAGTAGAAACATATGAGTGATGGTAAAAAAGGACTGTTCCTTGCACAAGTGATTTGCATAATTTGTTTCCTCACCCACATAGCCTTTTGAGTTTGACTTAGCAAAAATGTTTAGAAGAGCTGAGCATCTTTCTGTGTTTTGCATTTATGCAAGCAAAGTACCCCAGAGAAACGAAGACAGATCATCAAAATCTTATCAAATAAAAGTGAAAACAAACTGAAGACAGGATTTTGGATCATAGTTATAGAGATGCTTTCCAGCAGTTCTACTCACTGCTTTGTAACTGATTCTGACTTATTGATTGTAAATGCAAAACTTTCTAAAATATCTTGAGCTGCAGGTGATACAATAGCTCTCCCTTTGGTTAAAGAAAAAAAAAAGAGCTGTTCAAAGACAGTTTGTGTGAAAGGATAATTGGTTTCTCCCTCTAAGTTACTTTGCACTGGAGAGCTTTTTGAGTTGTGTGTTGTCTGGTTTATTAGTGATGGCTCCTGAAGTAACCTGTCCTGTTTCCAGCCCATAATGGAATAACACAGTTTCCCTCCATTCCTTTTTCAGGACAGGTTTCATTTTTGTGTTTGTGCATGAATCTAGCATGTCCTTCAACTCTTCTCCCTTTCTTTCTATAGGTCTCTTGGTTGGTATTTCTGTCCCACATGATAATTAACACATCTGACTTCAGGTAGCTTGTTTTTTGGTTTGGTTTGGTTTGGTTTGGTTTGTTTTCAACTACCTGAAAGCACACTGGTGTAACTTTTACACATAGTATATTGAGAATAATTGCAATTAAAGATTATATAATATTCCATTTGTCACGAAGATTGAAAAAATTGCACACAACAGCTCAAAAACATAAGATAATGAAACTGCCAAAGTTGTGGAAACCCCATTAATCTTGTTAAACTTAGGAGTACTTGATGGCAATAGATCACAGCTTGTTCTACCTGGGAGCAAGGAAGATACTCTATGGGTCAGCAATAAAACTCCTTGGGCAGTGTAGTTAAAATGTGTAATCCATCATGAAGCTGTATATAGAACCAAAATCTAATATTCAGAAAGGATGAATCATTTTGTTTTTAATAATTTTTTACTGTGCTAGCAGAGAAAACCTGCTTTGCCTTCTTCTATGAGAGTGAGTCCCACATCCAACCCATATATGCAGCAGACATTCCATACTCACACTGACATACTGAGCAGATTTTTTCCCTGTTTCCCCATTTTAATTTCTTACAGTAACTTTCAGTGTATTTGCCCTCTGTTGAGGACCCATTTCATTAATGACGCAGTGCAATGACAAGGACCTCACCTGAGCACCTCATGGGACAGGTATTAACCTTGTCTGGCTGGTAACATTTTCTGATGTCATCTCACACTGTCACCTTGTGGCTGTAATTTACTCCGTCAGCTGAAAACACTTCTGAGAGAGCAAGCACAACACGTAGATCTATCAAACCCAGTAGCTCACTTAGGCACTTTGCTGCTCTAAATTGGCAATGGTGTCAAAAGGCTCAGTTGAGACACTGTGAAAGCAAAGCAGCAATGAGGACATTGTCCCATGGAAGGACAAATCACAACATTCTGTGTTCTAGTGTAATACTGGCAGACAAATACATTTGAAAGGCTTGTGTCATTTTGTCTGATTGTTTGTGGGATTTCTTCAGTCTTTCCTCAGATTCTCCACCAAGACTTCTGTATTTGAGATTTAAGCACAAAAGTATTTTTTCAATATGAATTCCTTGTTAGCAGGAGTTGGGGATTACAGGAGCTGATTTACAGTCACAGGATATGAAAATTATTGCCGGGTAAGTGAAGAGGGCTGAACATGGAAAAGTAAGTGGCTGTGTTTTCCTGATCTGATAATGCATGCTAGAGGAATAGCAGTGTGGATGGTTTCCACATACAAGGGAACTTGGTTGCTGTGTGAGAGCAGACCTGGCAAGAGATTGTATGGTCACCAATAAGAAGCTGTGGAAATATGACTGAAGAGTTTGTCTGGAGGAAGAGACCAAAAATGTTTGATTTGTCATGGGCAAAATTAACCTTCCATTGCTGTGGCAATTTAGCAGCTGCAAAGTGTCAGTGACTGTTTAGGAAATTATTTTGATGAAATCTTTACTTATCATTTCAGGGTTATTCAAAAAGAGGGATTATTAATCATCTCTTGAACTCTACAGGACCTTTTTCTACCATTGCCAGGTCCTAATCTTACTTAACATCAGGGAACATTTTGGAGAGTAACAGTAAAAATACTAGGGACAGGAAAAGTCAGATGAGATGAGTTTCTATTTTTCACTCTGCTGTTTGACAGTTCCTTTAATCTGTCTTTTCTGTTTCATGCATAGGTAGAATTGGAAAAGCAGAACTTTTGTCAGGAATACTTTCCATGTGAAATTATAATATTTTCCATGAGCAGAGGATGAAAACATGATAAAGAGCTTTCTCTTTTGCCACACTCACAAACTTTGACTCTCTTCCAGCTTTGTAGAGCTCAGAAATAGTAAGAGAGTGTGAAGAAGAGAAGGAAAAAAATAAATTGCATTTTTAAAAGTAACACCTTCCCTTTTGCATGCTTGACAATTATTTCTGAACACAACACTTTCTCTTGAAATGTAGCACTTCTAACCCTTTCCTACCATTTCACAGCTGGTGAGGCTACAAGTGAAACCCGTGCAGAGAGTGCACATACTTCTCAATGCTGCAACAGAAAACTTCGGTAAAAATCTTCCTGACAATTTTAGAATTCTTTTCTTTCCATTTTTATAAGCTATGCCTCTGTCTGACAAATAGTTTTTCCTCTAGAACAGGTTTTTGGTCCAGTTACACTTGCAGATGAAAAGTATGTTGGAAAAATGTTAACTGTCTCGCTGTGGATGTTATAATGTTCTCCGAGGACTCCTGAAAGAACTTACTGTTTGTGAACAGTTCCTCCACCCTGCACAAACACAATTAGTCTCAGAAGCTCGATAGCCACAGGATCAGAAAGTCAAGTTATTGAACCAATAGAAGCTGCTGAAGAGTGAAAGTTAAGACTCGGGGTAAGATATATATATATATGATATACATGGGCCCCCAGTACGTCATAGACACAATTTGGGTGCCAGCACTCAAGACAGCAGTCCAGCTCCAAGTCCCAAGTCTGATTAGATCACAAGAGGCTATTTAAAAACAAACAAACCCCCCAAACAGACAAATAACCAATCCCAGACCAACCAACCAACTAAAAACCAAACAAACAAAACAACCAACCAAACAAAAAAAAAAAACAAAAAACCCCCACCAAAAACCTCAACAAAACAAAAGCCCAAAGCCATCACCTCCTTTAAGAACATGATGTCCTTCAGTGCATGGTCCCCAACCACAGGTTTTCCATGGCTGCATTCCCAGGGCGCCCAGTGTGCTGGGCTGTGCGTGGTGATTTTATGCATAATCACAGGACTGTGGTCTGCTCTGAAGTTGGCAGGTGGCATCAACCATCTGATTTTGTTCCTACTGTCTCACTTGGTGGCTGAGAAGCAGTGTAAGCCCTGCTGCTTTGGGGTGCCAGTGCATGGCCATTATGCTTCCAGCTGGAGTAGTGCTTTCCATTGAAACAAAAAGCACATCACATCCCTGCGAAGCTGGGGCTGTTCATGATGCTGCTGTTGTGTGAACATGTGGGCTGACCTGTACCTGCACCAGAGCATGTCAGGGGTGTCCTGGATCCTACAGCCCTCTTTGAATCAGGGTAAAAATGTGTGTGTCTAATTTGAGTTTCCTTATTGAAGCTAACACATCAAATGTGTGAAGATATCACCCGCAAATGCTGCTTTAAACATCCTACACCATATGTTGACAGAGCATTTTGGTTCTGGCCAAGTGGCTTGGCTAAATAAATGTTAGAAAATGTGTTAGAAAAATGCCTCCTTTTGCCTATCCAATTAATGTAGAGCTGGCAAGTGAATATCTTTCATCTAGGATGGGTTTTACATAACCATTTCAATATTCCATTTTAATATGCCCATATATCTATGGATGAATCTTGATTGTTCTCTAGTGAAATATTGTGAATCAAATCATGATGACAGAATCTTGACTATTTAATTAATGTGTTAGCATGTAACTGTACTGCTTGATTCCTGCAAATGACAAAATTAACAGCTTCATTTAACTATGTTGTTCTCAGTGGAAAAGAGTACACTTAAATGCTCCATGGTGCTATTTACACCTGCTTAATTGCTTGTATTTACAAATTGTCTAAATCACCTTGCCATAGAGGAGGATGGGGACCACAATCCATGAATAAAATTAAAGCTTCAGACTTCAAATGTCAGTTTGGTACACTACCTTTGTCAGAGGTGATTTGGAAGCTGTACACATGAGGAATAATCCATGGATACCCATACATCTTGCTCTCTTGAATCCACAGACACCTCAGTTTAAATCAAAATTGTCATTTTATGTTATGTCAGTAGAGAAAAGGGAGTGTTGTAATCATTGCTATTATTATTAATAATAACAATAATAATAATGTTTTATGATCAAGTGGCATTGGAAATGTGGTTCCTCTGTCATCTTTGCACTTGTCACATGTATC
>JAWWEW010000112.1:100831509-100849993 GCA_035583185.1 Anabacerthia variegaticeps | reverse complement strand
AATAATAATAATGTTTTATGATCAAGTGGCATTGGAAATGTGGTTCCTCTGTCATCTTTGCACTTGTCACATGTATCCCATGGTAAAACCAGTCATGTCCATTCATTTCCAAACCCAATGCTGAAATATCCGTGTTCTACTTGTCAGTGTGAGTGCTCTTACTTAGATAAGGAGATAATATTTTAGACCTGGGTTTTAAGCTCCTAAGTGACTCCTAACCATTTAGTGGGCCAAACCAAACTGTAGCCCTACACCATCGAATACCATGCTGGGATCCAAACTTCATGGCTAAGTTTGTGACAGCAGTGATTCTGCTAGTTAGCCCTGATGCCTCTTCTGTACCAAGTACCAGGATTAGGTCCTGTTCACTGCCTATGGAAATCGGGACTCACAGATTCATGGCCTTTGAAAGCCAGTAAGTTCCTGCCTGTTTTAGAGGAGGCAGCAGTTTTATATGAGGTGCTTTGCAGAAGCTTGAAGTTCATGGCATGTTTTCTAAGAGGCTGAATTCACCAGTGACGGTGGGAGGAAAAACTAGTACCTGGGAAATTATTTCAGTGGGAAAAAAGAAAAGCATATGTCAGTATTGAATGGATGTTTCCATGTGATATACTGATTTTGGAATTGGGCTAGAGGAATTTAAGGGATTGACCAAAATTCAATACAAAAATTAAAAATTGATGTATATACATAGAAAAGTTGAAGGTATTAATGTCTCTAGACAATTAATTATTATTTGTCCCATTTAGTCCCATTAATTGTCCCCAAATCACCAACTTCCTTCTTGTTTCCTTTGGTAATTCTCAATTGTTTCCTAATGCCCTCTTTGTAAAAGAGTGAAGAACATTGAACAGAGGTGGTTCAATAACCTTGATAACAACCAGAGAAGTTCTTTAAATTCAGAAGTAGAAAAATAGCTATCCTTTTATGCCTTCTCTTTAGAAATTATATATGAAAAATTACAGCTCCTCTTCATGGATCATTAAGAGCAATTATATTCTGTAAATGTATTCCAAGACAAAATTGAAGTTCGCATATATTTTAAAGATTTTATTGAGTCCTAGATAAAAATACTATTTTATTGATTGAAATCCTCACAGATATGGAAATGAATTTATTAGTCTCATTAGAAAAGCAAATTATTTTCTAATAGTATTTTGCTATTTCTCAAAACAGAATGTATATTAATGTAAAGAAATTACATAAGAAATGAAATATAGGAGTCACGATAAAAATCTTGTACTTTATTATATATTTTTTAGATATCTGTGGTAGACTGCACAGCTTTCTGGGTTTTTTGGGTTTTTTTCAGTCTCATGAACAATCAGAACTGTAATATCTTCTGTGCAAATGGAAAAAAATAGTAGAATAACCAGCTCTGAGATAAGTGACATTTCTTCAGATGAACAAACATGAAAAGCATAAGTTCCTTCTCTGAACACAGATAACTGAGAGATGATAGGTTTATGAAATGGTGAAGGTTATTAAATCTAGGGATGCTGGGCTGCAGGTCTGTGGAACAGAAGATGACAAGTACTGGATCATGCTCCAGGTTTAGGGGGAACATACAGAAAGCCATTCATTTTGGGCTCCTAATCATTAAAAATTGTAAATTGAGGACAAGAAAATGTAAATTAGATCTCTGGATATTCGTTCCAAAGAAAAATACGTGAAAAGCTATATCTGAGCAAACTATTTTCCCTCCTTGCTTGTTTTCTACACAAACACTCTAATTGACAGAAATGGACATCCCCATGTGTCAACTTCACAGTATAGTCTTTCCTGACAAAGGGACTTTATTTTTGGAATTAATTAAAACTCTTCTCTGCTTCACAAACAAGAGTGCTATCTGTGCTGAAAAACAGTATTTTAATTATATAGTTTTGAAGTCCTAATTTGTATTTGGGTATTAAATCTTGCTGCTCAGTAGGCTGTAACTATTCATGTATATCAAAAGCTTCCTGGTAGCCTCTGCAGTTCTTTAAGGTTGGGTCTGATGGTCCTTTCTCTCTCAAGCTGAGGGCCTTGCCAGCTAATTACCTTTGCTATTCCTTGACACAGGTTTCCTTTTCATTTTGAATGCTCCTAACTGATCTGCTGTCTCTACCATTATTATCTCATATCTCAATATCTCTTGATGCTCCCCCTTTGACACTGCAGGAAAATGCACATAATGGAGCATGAGTTTTATTTTTCTCTGTATGATTTGGCAGAAAGGCTGCCAGTATGTGCCTGGTGGTGTCCAGCACCTGCTCAGGCATCTTGTTTGTTCTTGTTTTGCTCTGAAATCATAGAATGATAAAATGGTTTAGGTTGGAAGGGATCTTTAAAGCACTTAGTTCCAACCTCCCTGGGCAAGGGACACCTTCAACTAAACCAGGTTGCTCAGTGCCCCATCCAACCTGGCCTTGAACACTTCCAGGGATGGGGCATCCACAGCTGTTTTGGGTAACCTGTGCTAGTGCTTCACCACCCCCACAGTAAATCATTTCTTCCCAATATCTAATCTAAACCTGCTCTCTTTCAGTTTAAGACCATTACCCTTTGTCCTATCACTACATGCCCTTGTAAGAAGTCCCTCTAACAGCTTTCTTGTAGTCTCCCTTCAGGTGCTGTAAGACAGAAATGTGTGAAATCTTCTCCGTTTGCAATTCTTGAAGGTGAAGCTCAACTATTTCCCATCCTATGCTCCAGCTCTTGGATAATTAAGCAGATTGTATCATGGATTTAAAGACCTGAGCAAGACTAGAGGTAAAGATGTTTAGAGGATGAATTAGGTAAAGGGAAGTGGGAAGAGAAATGGGAATGAAAGGGAAAAAGGAATAACTATCTCAAATGTTTGTACAAAGAGTCTGAATTAATAAAAAAGACTCCATATATACATAAGGCTCTTCTTTTTAGGCTGTTTCGGAGAACTGTGAAGGTCCAGGTCCTGTCCCTGTGCCCTTTGCGTCTGGCCTAGCAGCTATTTTTGTACTAATCACTCCAGAAGGACTCCTTTACTGGAGCACGAAACTGCATGTGGTAAATGGTACTCTGGCCACTCCTGCAAAGAGCTTGAGGTCTCAATAGGTAAGACAGGTGAAGTAAGTGCCGTGTTCCTAATACTGCTTTTTGAAGGTAGTTGGGAAGTTAGAGGAAGTCAACTTTTGTTAAAATCAAATACAATGCATCTTACTTCCTTGTGTGTACTTAAACACCCAAATTCTATTCCTTTTCTTTTATTAAGAAAAGATTTTTTTTCCCCATGGAAGAACATATGAAGAAATAATTAGGTTTTGAGGTTCGTTAAGTGCCGAGCTTCTGTCAAAAATAATCACATGTCACTTCTTAAAAACATTTTAACAATGATGAAACTACTTTAGTCCAGCTATTAAGTACATTTTAAACATCTTTTTGAAAGTTATAAATAACTTAAAGCCAGCCAAGTGAATGCAGAAAATGGGAGCACCAATCAGAATAAGGCCATTGTCTTTCTCATATAACTGTGGAAGAGTCAAGATACGACTGTTTAAAATCAGATCCTAAATTCAAGCATGGCAGGCTTCTTTAGTTTCACTAGTTTCTAGTAACTTTAAAAAGGGTTAGCTTTTCTGTTTAAGTAATATTTAAAAAAACCATCCAATTTTATTTTTTTACCAATTGTATTTCATTATAATAGAAAAAAAATAGAGAATGACCAAACTGATAAATACCAATTGCCCATCCCAATTTTAAACCTTTTGTTACCAATTCCTGTTCAACAGCAAGATGATTTTAGCCCCATTCAGGTGATACATGCCTGTACTCACATATAATTAAAAACTGCTATTGCTATTACTGCCTTTACAGTGTTGCTTTTATACTCCTCCTAAACACTGTCCACACTGTGACACAGAAAGGGCACACTTGCAGGAGTGAACACTTGCAGAGTGGGTCCAGACCAGCTCTGCAATCCTTTGGCAAATGTAGAACCATCATTTTTCAGTATCAATCTTCACCTTACGTTTTTTTGAGAAGTTGTATGTTTCTGGCACCTTAATTTAATGTGAAATTTTAGTAACCTTTAGGCGCCATTTCATTATATATAATTAGCTACAACTGGGGTCAACTGAAGGCACAGAGTGAGCCTTGCACCTGAGATAGCCTGAGAGGCAGAATCACAGAATCTTAGAATGGTTTAAGTTGGAACGGACCTTTAAAGTCCATTTAGTCCAATGCCCTCTGCAATGAGCAGGGACATCTTCAACTCGATTAAGTTTCTTGGAGCCCTGTCCAACGTGACTTTGAATGTTTCCAGGGACTGGGCATCCACAATTTCTCTGCTCAAGTTCTACCGGTGTTTTACCACCCTCATCGTAAAAAACTTCTCCTTATATCTAGTCTAACTGCTCTCTTTTAGTTTAAAACTACTGCACCTTATTGCAACAGACTCTGCTCTTTCTTACAAGCACCCTTTAGGAACTGGCAGGCCACAGTAAGGTCTGTCCAGAGCTGCCTTTTCTCCAGGCTGAACCACCCCAACTCTCTCCTCATAAGAGAGGTGCTCCAGCCCTCTGATCATCATTTTAGTGGCCTCCTCTGGACTGGATCCAACACATCAATGTCCTTCCAGTGTTGGGCAGCCCACAGCTGAGAGCAGCACTTCAGGTGGGGTCTCACCAAGGCATGGCAGAGGGGCAGAATCCCCTCCCTTGACCTCTAGCCATGCTGCTTTGGATGCAGCCCAGGACACATTTGGTTTTCTGGTCTGCAAGGGCGCATTGCTGGCTCATGTCCAGCCTCTCATCCACCAGCACCTCCAAGTCTTTCTCCACAGTGTTGCTCTCAATGAGTTCTCCCAGTACTGAAGGAGTAGTATCTTATTATCTGCTTCATCCTTTTCTTAAGTAGTTCTCTTAATAGATTTTTATATGCCTCTTCATTTGCTGTGCTGTTAAATTTCCTATTTCCAAAACTAATAGATTTCCCTACTCACTGCTCTATAAAACAAACAAGAGGTGTTTTCCTCCTATCCATGCTATTATAAAAATTATTTTAATTCTAGGGAAGCTTCCAATGCATCCTTCCGCATTGTAATTATCATAATTATAGAGCAGTGACATTTGCATGAAGAAGCAATTCATTTAGGAATACCTGACTTTCACCCCAACCACTGAAAAGGTGAAATCAAACAAACCCAAGTTGTCCTCTTGATTTGAAGTCAAAACACTATTAAAATGACCAGCAAATGTTAACATACAATTGAGAACAGGTGGGTAATAAATGCAGGACTCCTATGCCAAAAGGATTGGAAGTACTTTCCCATGCCCTGGGTGCAAGGTGAGTCACTGGGATGCAGCACAGGTGGATTTGGCTTGGAGGCTGCCAGTAGGACCTCCATCTTACACCTCTGACGTCCTGGAGGGAAGTGACACCACCCCAGACTTTCTAAACACTTGTCCATGAGTGCAGTAAATCTGTGTGTCCCCAGGTGCTCCCAGGTCACCCATATTCTGGTGCTGGAGTTTCAACACATGCTCTCAGCTGTGGTAAGGACCAATTCCCTAGTCAGCTCACAACTTATCCTAATCAGGCACCAGTACAAGGCATGCAAACACTGCACTAACAGCTCTATTAAGAGCAATTTTATAGACATGCACTTCTATTAACAATGTCATTGACATAATAACAGCTGCAGAGCTTTCCACAAATATTGGAGGAAACCAGCAACATTCACCATATTTATTCTATTCTTTCTCTTTGACTTTTTTTTTCCCCAGGATTGATTGGTTGTTTACCACTTGCTGAACATAAGCCAAATTTATTTCAGACTTTCAAACTAAAAGAGAAGATCCTGGACATCACCAGATGGCTCTGAGACATCACTTGATGGTTTTACAAAAAGTAGAATCTTTCCCTGGAGAAAAAGGACGGGAATCATTCTGCTGTGCTCTGTTCCATGTCAAGTCATGCAGCCAACCTACTTCCTGGCAAATTATTAAATATTTTATTGCCATGAGTAAAGGCAAGTAGCAGGAAAAGATATTTCAACTCAGTTGTAGGAACAGAGACTATTTCAGCAGGGGAGTGGGACATACTCGTGCCCTGACCATGTATTATTGAAGAAATTGTTCAAAATAAGACTCAAACGAGAATCGTCAGTTTGCAAGTTCTACACTGCCAGCTCAGGTCTGGCAGAGCCATTGATGATGCTCAGCTCGGCCCTGGCTCTGTTGTGCCTCCCTCCAAGCTGTCTGCTACCTCCTTGCTCTGTGCAAAGGCTGTGGGAAAGAGGCTGGGTGGTTGGAATGGGAAGGCTTCGCATCCCGGCAGACACTTGGGACCTGAATTTGCATCACACAACGAGCCTCTGTCTCCTTCAGACTTCCAGGTTCTTCAAACAACCCTTCACAACAGCAAGGGATGCTAATCCTCAGGCAGGAAAAGGCAGAAGAAAATTCTCTTTTTCTTTCAAGATTACAGGAAACTAATCTTTTTACCTTCTGCATTTAGCTTCATAGAGGCTGCAGATATGAATTTTACAAAAGACACTTTCCAGCACTGTGAACTCAAGTTCAGAGCTCCCTTGGCACTTGATGTCTGCATGTGATTTGCAACTTCAGAAGCACTTAAAAAGGAATGAGATTTACAATAATTGGTACAGAACTATGTTTTTCTCTACTGCGATGTTCTCACTTGACAGCTGAGCTGGTTGCCTGGAGCACACCTACGTGAGAAGACCCTCACAAACTGCTGCTTCATCACCTTTATGAAGCCTAAGGGCAGCGATGTGGCCATTCCCAGCCAACTGAGCTCTTCCTTTCTCCACATTCACATGACACTTTCTGCAGTCAAAAAATATTTAGTTCATAGTCCATAACAAATGTCCTAAAAGGTCAAATCATGAAATATTTGTGTGTATCTTGAAGGTGCTGATGTATGGCACTGATTTAGACCAGTCCAACCCTACTGAAAGTCTTGGGAAATAAACTAATTTTTGTCATTGGGGCTTCATCTTGTCACCAAAGCATTATTTTGCTGCCTTGTGATTTGCCAGCTAAGCAAAGAGAAATATTGTGCACATAATCCCTGCCAAATAATTCCCCATCTCACTGTTGGATCCTGTCCCCCTGTTCTCTACACTGCATGCCTGGCATTTCAATCCAGGGCTCTCCTTTTGGGAGAGTTTCTACACTCCATAATACCACCTGAGTCTAAGTCATGGATGGTTTGGGTGCAGTTCACAGTGCCTGAGCCTATCTTTTACATTATCTTCCCATACTGTCCTGACAGGTCTCATAACTTCACACACCCAAATCTCTGTCAGGTTCTACTCAATGTACCACTCAGCAACACAGCAGAAACTGCTCCATTTTCCCAGGGTATGACATCACCCTCATATTTTTTCCAAGCTAGTGGAATTAAAAAATCACAGAAAGTCACAGTAATGTTTCAAGTCCCTCTGCCCAGAAGATACCCAGTGTGGATGCTCTGCTATGTGGAGAGGGACATCCACTCTATAAGGGGCTGGCCCTGGAGGCCAAAGATTGAGGGGACATGGATGACATAGATGCTCAATGGCCATTGAATCAGATGCATTTATCATTAAAATAATAAATGATAAATGCTGAGAAGATGACCTAGACAGAGCACAAGGAATTAAAAATTGCTTATTTCCATTGTAGAGACTATTGATGGAATCCTTTTAATAATTTTAATATTTATAAATTAACAGAATATAAATAAACAAAAATTAATTGTGGTATGCAATGTAAATAGTTGTTTAATCACAGTGCTTCTTCCATGGCTATTCAAAGCATTGTATCACTATCCAGGATATACTGATAAGTGAGAGATCCAGTTTATGCTGCAACCACTTAAAGTAGGACATTTTTCAAAAAAAAACAAACATATTGTGTATATTGGTGACAAGCAGAAGTCAGAGGCTCAGTGCCAAGTAATTTCAAATGACCTGCAAGAACTGTAGCGTTGAATGGACAATCGTGTTAAATACAGCTTGAAAACTTATTTTCAGTTTATTTTATTCATAAGCACAAGGGAGAAAAAAAACACAAGAAAAGAGACTAGCAGGATCTTGGACTAAGAGTACTGTATAGTGCAAACCAAAAATACTTCATTTTAGCCTATAATGAAGAGATGTAGTTTAAAATTACTATACACAGCATTGTTCTTTATAAGGAAAGGGAAGAAGTGGTTGCTGAATCATGCTGGCTTTGTTGGCTGCTCAGAAATCCAGTTAGTTGCTGAATGCTACAAGGAGCTTTCCAGGCACCTCAGAAGTGTGAAGGAGGATTGTTGTTGTGATTGCACAGCCCAGGCAGAACACAGCTCCAAAGAGACTTTGGGCCTCTTGAGACTTTATGATCATCATCTATAATTCCAGAAGCTGGAGTCAGAGGCTGTATGAGGTGATTAATCCTGAGCCTGGAAATAGTTGGGCTATATCATATGTGCTTGCTCAGTTCTTATGCTTCTCTATTTTCGTACAAGTAGTTCTCTGTGCAGAGCTTTGCCCTAGCACTTGTATAGGGATGTTGTCAGATTGCATTTTATATAAAAAATAGATTTCTAAACTCCATTGTTGTACAGAATAAAGAGAAAAACAGTGAGTCTCACACTTCTAAACCCCAGCTGAACACAGGAAGAATTTAATTTTCTTCTAATTCTTACAAATAAGTCATTCTTAGGAAATTTTGCAGAAAGATGCATGTATTTAGTGCTTGAGGTAATACTTTCTTGATCTCTTAGGCAATTCAAATTTTAAACTTATTTTTCAAACATATTTGCTGTGGAAATTGCATTGAGTGTGTGATGTGTATGTTGCCATATCCTGAATTTTTGTCCTATACCTATGTCTCAGTTTGAGACAATTTGGAGGGGTGGGGGCCTGAGACATAAGACTCGTCCCTCAGATTCAATACCCCTGGTTTCTCCAACATAGAGAGACCAAATACACCTGCATGTAAGTGAAAAAATAACTCTTTACCCAGAAGAATACTAATAACAATACAGATAAAACTGGGTTAAACCAACTGATGAGAAGAAACTTCTGAAGCCCCACCCACTGGACCAAACTGAGATAGTCGCCAGCCTTCCCCACCGAGAAACAAACCACACGTGGCCTAAGGGCAGACCTCCCCTATGCCCAGAAAACCTGGCAGGAACAGCTGGAGAGTCAGCGATGGCAGGAAATGGTGGATAGCGGGGATTCAATACCAGCAAATGCTTGCGTTGTGCTGGAGTGAGGCTGTGGTGCTGGTACAGGCAGTCAGAGCAGGGCTGTGCACCACCCAGGCAACTGGAAGGACCTGCAAGATACTTGTGGGATCAAGAGATGAGACTTGGTTGGTGCAATCTCTATGCTTGTTGGTCGGAGTGGTGGTCGCAGTGTGGATCCATCGAGATGGTGGTGGAACCCCTGCGTGGTAAGGAAAGTCCATGTTCAATGAAGTCTGAATGTAATCTTTTATTTGGTTTAGGCTAGGTGGGAATGCCCCCGTACCTCCCCTGGGGCAGGGAGTTCGTCACTGCATGATGTAATACTGGATCACACGACATTTCAGGAGTCTTTGACTCCTTCTAAGATGCTACAGCTTCCTGTTACATCAGCACAGGTGGATGCATTGTGGCCCTTCAGAAGAGATGAATATCTTCAGGCTCTGTGTGAGTTGTCCCAAGGCTTCCCTGAAGGGGAGTGGTCACAGCTGAGTCATTTGTGTACAGACAAGGCAACACTACCCGGCCTAGCAGGATTTGCCTCTCTCCTTATCTTGTAGCTTGAGGTGGCAGGTGTGCATGCCCTCTGCACCTGGGCGGCCACTCTGCACATTGTTAGCAAGGGACACTGCTGATTGAGCCATCAGCACCAACAGTCCATCTTACAGCAGGTGGTTGAATGTTTGAATCATTAATGACTAGCAGTTCAGTCTCTTTAAAGAAGGAAAACCATCAAAAATCCAAAAAGACATATTTGGAGAAAAGGTGAACACCAGGATTTTTGTGTAACCCAGGACAACTTACCTCAAACTGCTCAAGTCTGACCTCACTGACTGACAACTGGGTATTCAGCTTTGCACACAAGAGCTATGAAGTCACCTGCACAGATCCCTTCTTCCAAGGAGTCTAACTGATATATCCATCCACTGGTGCAAGTAGAGCAACTTCATGGTAACTTTGTTCCTCACATGCAGCGAGTATCTAAGTATATCTCTGTAATTCATGGTGTCAAATCCCTACCAATGTCCTGACACTCCCTGATCCAAAGGTGAAAGAGGCGAGGATCACTAGCTTAGTACCAAACTCTTTTCTTCCTGATGTCCTCTCAAAGAACTTCCCACAGTGTATTGCCTCTGCTCAATACTAATGATAAACACTATTGATTCCTTTTCCAAAAGGAATTTAAGAACATTTTATTTACTTGACTGTGTACTCACCAGTGATCATTTCATCTGTTAGCAGAGCAAACCCATTTCTGAGAGAATACAGGAGCTCACATTATGTATGACAAAGCAATTTGAAATAGGAAATAGACTGTACCCAATTGAAATTATAAAGATATTTAGTCAGGAAGAATGTAATTACCTAAGATGGAATTTGGCCAGGAGATGAAAGCTAATCTTATTCTACCCAGTGGCTACCTAACCTATTTATAGAAACATATATAGAGATATGAAACATTTATGGAAAATAACATATTATTCCTATCCCTCCTAACATTCTCACACATACACACAGATAATTTACTCTTTGCTGTAAGGATTTGCTCTTATTTACTTGGCAAGGTTGCTTTGGAAGGTAAGAGTGGGAAACTTGCAAATATAAAATATGTGGCAGATACACCATCAGAGACTGCAGAGACTGAAGAAGGAACAAAATAGAGGAGACCGTGCAAACTGTGCTGCAGACTGCTGGAGCTGTCTCACTGAATCCTCTGCTAGGAAAAAGGTAACAGCTTTTTACCCTTTTCTCATTTCCACAAGCATGTTTCTATACCTCCTGACCCCTTGAATTTTCACAGATGTTCTCCAAAAGTAATTGAATTTACCAGCTTATAACTACCCACCTATGTACGAGTCACCCCTTGACAGGAAATGGGACTTCTCTCACCATGGCATGGACATGGCCATCCTTTACCCTTTTATTTTTGAAGTTTTGCTACGGTACAAGTCCGACCAAGTTCTTAGAAAAGAAGGTGCCTTTGTAAATGGCAAATAAACTTGTATTTATTTCATCATTTCTGACTTCACAGCAGCCAGAATTAGGGTGAAGAAAAGGATAGACACCATGTAAAACCATTTCCAGCCACACCTTATAGGAGCTATCTTCTATTGTTGCATGGAAAAGCAGAAGTAGAGAGATACAGAAAGAGTCCATAATTTGAATAACAAATTGATCTTTCGTCAGTTACTTATGGTTGCAACAAGGAATAGTGAAAGAATATGCAAGTGTTATACAGTGTTACCTACGGCAACTGAGTGACTGAGATGCTTATTGTTATGTTAAGTAATCAAAAGTAGCTGCAGTCTTAAAGAGTGGCAGATCAACCCTATTTAGGCATACTTTTTAAAGTGCCTGTTCATCAGCTGTTTTTCTGTAGGAGGAATCAATTAGTAGAACCAAATTGTAGCACTGAATAGTACATCAGCAAAAATAGATGAAGTGATCGCAGCATCAGCAACTGTCATCTTCTCCCTGGAGAAACACAGGCAGTTTTTAGCATCTTCATGGGCTGTAAGGGACAGTGTGGAAAGGAGTGATAAATGTATTTTTCTATATGTCTTTTAGCCTTTTGGCAGTAACACAGGAGAGCTGAACTCTGATTGCATTCTGTTACTCTGATAGTAATTTGTACAAGCACCACTTATTTTCTCACTGAGTTAAAGTTTTCTGCAGCGTAATCAAAGAATTGTCAAACAGCTTTAATTACACAGTAAACTATATACTTACCATGTCAGTAATAAAAACTTGGTTAATTAAGGTGAATTTCTGGGGCACACCAATTCTTTCAGTCATAGACATGAATTTATGAAGATGAAGCGACCTGTCAGAGCATCTCACTGTGGGTTCAGTGTTCATCTCTTCCACGGTTACCTCATCTTTTCAGGAGCAGATGCATGGGGACAGTTTCCCAGTTTTAGGCTCCATTGTAACATAAGGCCACATTCAAAGGAGTTTGGGAAAAACTAATCTAGACTATCCACTCCCAGGGCAGGAAAAAAGGTGTGTTATTTTTCTCTACTCCTTTATGCAACATGGTTTTAAACCCTGCAGGTAATATAATTTCTTCACCTCTTTGATTGTTCTTTAGAGTGTAATTTTCTGTAGACTCCCCTAAGCCCAGACTAAAATCCCACTCCTGATACTTCCTCCCCTCTTGACTTCCTACCAATAACCTTTTAAACCTTTCACAGGCATGAGCAGAGCACTGCCGTAAGACCTTCCTTGTTTTATTGTACCAGCCTAGGAGCAACCTCACAGCCCCAAATACCAACTGCTGCCCCAGGGAGCAGAGCACACAACTATGCCAGAAATTGTCCTTGAGCTCTGACAAGCTTTGTCAGAGGGACACCCCTGAAGAGACAGTCGCTGGACACAGAGGAAGGACCATAGATGTGTAAGGTGATAATAGACCCTCATATCTGCTTGTTATTTACTTTAACCTAGCCATCTCTTCTGTGTTACATTGAACCAGAGGCAAGAAGTAAAGCAGTGATAGGACAGACCATGTTCTCCAAGCTTCTTTTTTGGACATAGCAAAGGTCATCAGGGGGAAGGTTTTTCACATGTACCACTCAATCTTATTGAAGACCTGCTGAGTGTAAGTGAACCACTAAATGTGAAATTTTAATTTGATAATTAAAGTATCAGCTTGTGTTAGGTTATTAGTCTTTAATACGCAAAGGTGCTGTAGAAGTGCAAACCCGCTGCTGCGTGGATTTAGGAAGGTTTAAGCCTTGTTAGTAATAATAATTATGACATGAACTTGGCCTTTGCTGAGAAGGTTTTTGACACTACAAGTTCACACATCCTATAACTTCCTTAGGCAACTTTTGCAGCATGCAGTTTGGAAATCATTTATCATACAACTCCCCATATTTTCACAAGGGAAAGGCAGGCTTTTACTAGCTCTTGCTACATACCTGGGCATAATGGCAGTGAGACAGACTGGAGTACAACAGTGCATCTGAAAAAACCATACCCTCGTCACAGGTCTCTGGATTAAGGGCACCCTCCACAGAGAATTAGAAGGTGAGCTGCTGGGATGCACACAGCAGAAAGTTACCAGAAGCTAAGCTTGATGTAAGTGTACCCCAAGCTACCCATTCAGCAATGCATATCTGTATGAGCTCTTCCCCACAGTAATGTAAACTAGATCATCTTTGCTTTACTGAGGGGTGAATAATCTCACTTTTTTTTGTTAGACAAGACTGTAACAAAGGCAGCTACTGAAAAAAATTACTTGCCTCATTGTGTAGGTCCATCTTATTTCCACTGGCCAATCTGTTTTAATAAAAGCTGATCATAATAAGCTAATGCAAAGATCCACTTTTATAAATGTTTGTCTTGGTACTGAAAATGCTGTGATGCTAGTACAGACAGCAAAAGATAATGGAATATTTGTAATGTGTTTGTCTAGCTAGCACAAACAAAATTGATACAGCAAACTTGTGCCAGGAAGATGGCTTTGTTTTGATAAATTGTCCACAGAAGCCTTGTCCACTAAAGGTTGGCTGATCAATCAAGCCTCTCTGTGTTATTTTATAATGTCTGCTCTGCAGAGATATCTGCACAGTCATATAAGAGCTACCTCAATAGGCAAAGCAATCTTGCTTTTTGATGTTACTACTTTTCACATACTCTTTCCCCAAATCTTCCAAAACAATTTAGAGCAATAATTGTTCTAACAGCAGTCTTCTTCTTTACCAGCTTAGCATTTTGTAATTTGTAATTAATTTGTAATTGATTTACTATCGTTTTACATCAGTACAGCTCTGTTCCCCAAGCTCTGCTCAAAGAACAAGGCTGCAGTTCAGAGCCTCATTGCTTCTCCTGTCAGGGGAGCTCCAGGCACAGGCACCTCCGCTGGGCTCTGCAGAGGCCTGGGATGTGTAACCACTCGAGAAATGAAGTCAGAGCTGGCAGAGGAATGTAGAGGGGCATATTCATAGCACCTTATAAGTACCTAAGTTAAATGGTATGAGTCCCATGGCATCTAAGTTCAAGAGAATGTTAAGAAATTGGGAGGATTTTCTCTGAGGCTCCAGTTCCTGGCTCCCTGCAGATGCCGTGGGAAGAAAGGATTGGGATCCCTAAATCAAACTCTTGCCAGCTCTGTGGCAGACTGAGCTGTCCATGCTGCCTTGAGCTCAGGCACTGAAGCAGTTGCAGTGTCTCGGAGAGCTGCCTGCAGATGGAAAGGTGTCTGCATTCAGGCTGAAGCCTCCCAGAAGAGCTCTCAAACTCTTCTCTCTGTTTGCTTAAATCCTATTTGTGAACTAGGAATCTGAGCTCTGCTGGAGTGGATGCACTGAGCTGATGTATTTATAACTCAGGAAAAAGTTCCAGGTCTTCCTGGATGGAAGTTTGCATGAAGGTAACCCCCAAAATCTTGGAAGGTGATAGACAAATAACAGGCTAAACCATCTTTTATTCTTTAAACAGAAGACAGGTGTCAGGAGGAAGAGCTGATGCCTTGGGCACTGCAAATGGCAAGCAGATGTGGTGCTCCACTAACTGTCAACTGGTTCAACCTCTTCTGCTAATCTCCTAAGTGCCAATAACATCTTTGTAACCCAAACACCATAGAAAATATGTTTCTGCATAGCAAACAATTGGGAAAATTCATCCAAATTAACTATGAGTCTCCCGCTAAGCTCTTGTTTTTTGACTACTGCTTTATCACTCACAGCATAATGGATATATAAGTAGAGTGTGGTAAAATGATATATTCATTTAGAGCCAGCACCATTCAGGTCTGAGTACTTTATTATACTGATTAGGTTTCTGTGCTGTGATTTGTAAGGTTGCCTTTCTTTTAAGAGTCTCTGAAAGAAAGAAATTAGAAGTATAGTCTTATTAACACTGGTAACTGTATTCACAAAATTTGAAAATATAAATGCATGTATACTACATGCAATGTACAAACAGGCAGAAAAACAACTATAGATAGTGTAAATCCTGTTGTGGATTACCAACTGCCTTTGAATTATCTCCCCATGACCCTGCCTTTTATAGCCATCCTTGCACCTTCTGCTTCTGTAAGCAACCTCTTAGTAACAAGGAAATGGTATAAATCCTATAAAATAAGTAAAAAAATTGAATAACCTTGTGACATCAGTTATTTGAAAAACATTACAACAAATTGTGTGTGCATGTTATCAATATGGTGTTCTGGTTGCTACGCTTGTCCTGTAGTAAATGTTCTTCAGGAATGGCAAAGATTTTTAAAGAGTAGAGATTTTAAATTTCTGAGCAGGTGAGAGATTTTCAGAAGACTAAAATGTCACGAAACCAGGTGGATTATCTGTTGTTTCATCTGAACTGTTGTGGAAAGCTCATAGTATGGATGACATGCTGTTTTCCTCAGTCTCACTGGGCAATGCTTTGTGCATTTACTGGACATAATTCCCCTACAGGATGATACATGCCCCATCCTCATCCAAGTCCTGACAAAGACAGATATTTGTGTATCACAAGGGAACTTGTTAAACTTAGCAATGACATCTTACATTTCTGACTTAATAAGTACTAAAATGATTAAAAGTGAAGAAGAAAAAAAAAGATTTCTCCCATTCGGGAAGACAATTTCTAACCAATAAGTATGTTTTTCTGGATTTGCTTTACTGCATCTTCCCCTGAAGGAAGATATCTAAAGACTAAAAAATACCTAAATTCTTATGTGAGACCCCCCCCGCCCCCCCCTCATTATAGCCTTAAAGGAAAAGTAATGGCAAACAGAGTGTGACTTCACATTTCTAAAACATTTCTTAAAGACAAGTAGGAATTTAAGACTTGGGATCTAAGGCTGATACCCTGTACCAATCTCAGATACTGCCACTGTATCCAGAGGGAATATCCTAGACTTGCTCTGGGTTAGTCATAGTCAGAACCTCCCCTACAATATCTCCAACTCCTTTAAGCCTCTATTAGTTTTCCAGAAATGGTCTGGACTTGAGAAATTGCTATTCATAATCAGTGCATCCCTCAGTCTCCCCTGAGAAAATGCTGAAATGTGCTCATGTGGAAACTATCTGTGTTTTGTTAGCTTGTCAATTTTGTACAAGAAGGTACAGGAATTTATATTGCCCATGCAAGCCAACAAAGCTACACACACCCTGCAATTTGCAGGACTGGGTCCTTAAATGACATTCATTTCCATACTTGTCACCTAGAGAAAAACAGTACTGCAAAGAAACTGAGATTTGTCTGAGCATTTTAGGTCAAATTTAGGGATGAGAAAGATATTAAAATAAGTAACTGTATAACTGAAATTTCATTTTTTTTAAAAAAACAAATATATATTTGTTAAAACATCCATAACAATGACAAGTTAAATTTATTAGCATTCAGGTAAAAAAACAGAGAAAGATGAAAACTATCCACTATTCTTTTGATTACAGAGTACTGAAAACTAGTTAGCTAACTCTTCCTTCACATCTGTGGAACCAGTTCCCTCTGGATGTCTCTGCACCTGAACCACTTAAGTGGAGGGGCAACTTGGATGGGCATAGTTGTTGCCTGTGGGTGGCATGTGGGATAACTCTGCTTCCAACACTCATAAATGGGGACAAACCTTGGACTGTGAGTGTTTAGCAGCCTGCCACCAGGTCTCCAAACTTGTGGAGGGCATTTTTGGGACCTTGTGAAGGTGTGAAGGAGAACAGGGTCGGATTTTGGGTACTATTTATGGGTTTTTCCTGACACCAGCTGATACAAGGGAAGGTACTTGGATACTTACCTGCTTTGCATCAGAAACATCAGTTGGAAGGATTGCACTTCTTTGTACCCACTTGATTACAAATTAGTGTAGTGTTTTGCCAATTTTCTGCATGGGCCTTATAGGTTTTCCAGTGTGACAGATAACTCATATATTTGTTGAAGGGTAAATACAGGAAACAATCTAGTGCCCTTATCGGCCTCAGGGGCAGCCAGCTCTTCACAGGATGATGTTTTTGAAAGCTCTAGGTTTTGATAAAGCTACTTATGCTCTTAACATTTGAAACAGCTTTCATTGTTTTGGGACTTGGTTTTGTTTGTTCGTTTGTTTTTCAAACTGATCTCTCAATGGAGAATTTGTCAAATAGGTTGGTGGCTCCCTGCCCAGAACATGGTGTGGGAGTTCTGAGGCTCAGTCTGGGCTCCAGGATTCAAGGGCAGCACAGCAGAACTCTTGACCCACTGTGGTAATGGAGCATCAGATTTACCACTGACATTATTAACAAAATCACTCTTTCTCCATGTACATTTGAGGTTATTCCAGCCTTATATGCATGTCTTAGGGGAGTTTGCACAATTAGGACAACAAAATGAGTATGGGGAATAAAGGTCTAAAATGGCTAAAAAACTGTTCAAAATAAAACAGCCAAAACTTTATTAACAAATTAATGAAAACACTATGTAAAACCACTTCATGAAACCCATCTTCCCCTTTTCCCTCCCCACTAAAAAAATCTTGGGGAGTACTTCCTAACACCTGTGGAAGAGACCTAGAGCAATTCAGTTCCATCCATTGCATCCCCTAAACTCATTTCTTAAATACTTTCATCAGATTTCCTAAAGATTGTTGGCATTGGTTCACTATTCTCATGAGATGGTCCTAATCTATAGCAATGGAGTATTTATGTTTGTCTCTTTGTACCCAAGGCTATATTTACAAAATATCATTAAATTTCCAGGTAAAAATGGCTCTTGGGTACAATTTCAAATTGCAAGCATGAAATACAGATGAAATTCTAACATAAAAGCAAATTACTAAGAAAGAACTACTGGCACTGAGGATTATTTTAAACCATATATTTAGTCATATTAATTAGTCAGGATTAGTTTCTACTGCAAATTTATGCAGTGCCTTGATCATTGAACTTCACTGATAATTACTTACTTCCATCCTCATAAAAAAAGAGGAGATAAGTGGTAGTTGATGAAAGGCTTCAATTTTTTGTCCCTGCAGAAATGAAAACAAACTTTGCTCTTATACAGAATGGTCGTACAGAGAATTTCTAGTTTCTTACTTTGAAAATGGGATTGTTATTAACAAAAAGGGATAATTTAACAAAAAACAGGAGGTAAAATGTTCTCTCATACAAGGATCAAACTATGCATTATTGCTTTGATATATTTTTTTAATAAAATGAAAAGGACTCATTCTCTTTCGTGTGACTTCAAAGTAGACTGTACACAATACACAGAAGGATAATCCTGATAATTTCCTCCCTTCCCTTCCCTTCCCTTCCCTTCCCTTCCCTTCCCTTCCCTTCCCTTCCCTTCCCTTCCCTTCCCTTCC
>JAWWEW010000112.1:100801022-100831422 GCA_035583185.1 Anabacerthia variegaticeps | reverse complement strand
CCTTCCCTTCCCTTCCCTTCCCTTCCCTTCCCTTCCCTTCCCTTCCCTTCCCTTCCCTTCCCTTCCCTTCCCAGCCTGCTGTAGTTAATGGGAATATTTTATTGACTTCTCTGGATTTAGGACTTTTAAAATAGACAAAGGGAAGGAGAGGAATCTCAGTTTTACTGCATGTTTCTCAGATGCCTTCTACTTGCAGACCCTGCTGAGTGATGATTATGAATCCATAGCAAATCATAAACTCAATGCATATTTTGGGGAATGGGAAAACATTTCTGCATGTTTCTTTGGAAAGTCATTTACCATTTGCAATACAGGAGAGCCCAGCAGTCGTGACTGGCTGTGTCCATGACACAGGCATTTACATGGTAAAAAACGAAATGAGCCTTCAGTGTTTTCTCCAGAGAATTGCATTTTATGTCCAACAGCATCAGTGGAACAAAACAAACAAAGCAGGATGGAGAGATGCAACTCCTCCAGGCATGTTTTGCATAGCTTATTGCATATAAATGTAATGAATAGATTAGAAGTGGTAACAGCATTTACTTCCAGCTTCCTTGTTAATTTTTGCTATGGCCTTCTGTGAGGCAAACTAATTTTTAAGGCTTGGTCATGAGCCATTTATTTATTCAAGTTTTCTTTTGCTTTCTTCTCTTAATTGTGTGGTTCTTGTTTTAGACCCTTTGAACATACAATCATGGTGTCTTTGCCCTCCTGTTCCAGATGAAAGAGCAAAAAGTCCATTTTGAAATCTTTTCAATAGCTGGATTGAGCACAGCACATTTTCAGCAAACATGCTTTCCTCTCAAATCTCCTGGTTTAAATTTTCAATTATGTATTACTGCTGTTTGCATGCAAAACCTTTAATTATTTTTCCCCAAATAATCACCTCCAAATCGAGAGGGAGACAAAAAAATTGCCATTTTGCCAAGGAATTTATAAACCTTGAATCTTCCTGGGAGGGAGATAGAATATAGAGCCAGGGAAAAAACTGTCTTCAAGTAATTTTGGTAATAGGTTTTGTCATTTTCAATTAATTTTTTTTAGCTGTAATCCTTTGAATACAGTGGAGAAATGGAACATCTTGTTTGTCAATTAATGCAGAGTGCTTTACAAAAGATGTTATGACATTTGCCTCACCCTGTCTGCATCAATATGACAGTCTCATTAATAGTTCAATGTTGTTTTTTTTCTCGTATTTTCACCATGAGGACAAATATGGAGCCACCATTTTTCTGTGGTATGTATTTACCTTGCAGTATTCCTCTAGCCTCTCATGATTTAGTTCAAAACATTACTTTGGATTTCTGCTTCCTGTCGAGAGTTATAAATATGGATTTATGTAACCCAGTGTTTAATGAATCCAGTGCTCATTACACTGGAAGTGAATTGTTAACTACCTTTTCTGAAACTGTGTTTAAAATAAGGGCCTTAGTCAACAACTGGCTTCACGTCTCCCATTTTTGGGGTAGCTGAGAACGAATCAGTAAGAAACAGGTACTACTCAATATGCCCTGCACATTCTACCAGAAAATGTGAATATTCAGTATCACTATGAATTTTTGGGTGAAAAGGAGCAGAAAATGCACCCTTGATATGACCTTTCCTGCTCCAGAGGAGCTTTCACAGAAGAGGCAAACAGAAGTAGAACTGAGATTTCTCTTCTGGGCTGTGTGAGACAAATGCCTAAAATAGCAGGAGGTACCTGTGTGTCTGTCAGTCCTTGTGGATATGGAAATGCTGTGCATTGCAGAGGAGACTGAGCACTTCGCTTAGGAATTTTGCAAAAGAAATCACTGAGATGATTTGATTAGATAAACATAGTAGGAATTGCCAATATTTAAAAATAACAATAATCATATAACGCGTAGGGTCCTAGGCAAAAAGATTTGGGTTTTGTTAGATTTAGGCTTGAATTGCTTATATATCTGACAAAATGAACCTCACCTGCTGTTTAATACAATAAAACTGAAGCAATAATTCCACAAAATAGTTAACTGTCAGACACAAGAGAATTTAAGTCCATGATTACTCTTCTATAGCAGACTGGAAAACACTTAACTTTTTCAGTAGAAAGAAGGGGAATTTATTAGCACAAGAATAATGTGATTTGAGATAAACCTAAGACAAGATGCCAAGAAAACTGTGCAAGCCATATTTTAGTGATTGACAGTGCTAGGAGCAGTACACACAAACCCTCATTCCCTACTACGTTCTTCAACTGTGAGATTTGAATTTGTCAATTAACTGCTGTAACTAATGTTGGGAGTCTCACTAGATTGCTTTATTTTCTTCTTTATAGAAATCCCTGCCCTCTGATTCCAAGCCTGAGGAATTACAGACGTATTACAGTGCTGCAATGTCCATTGCTGACTGTGCCTTCAAATACTCTTTCCTTGAGACACTCCCAAATTTGGCAGTGAAAGGAAGCAATCCCCAGATCCTACAGCTGCTAAAGAGCTTGGTCTGACAAAGACTTTCCTCTCTATTTGAACTGTGTAGGACCAGACCTATGAATTGAAAAGGTATGCGAGCTGAAAGTAGCCTGAGTTTCTCCTCACCACTGCCTAAGGAGGGGAAGTTTGTGAGCTCCAAATTTAGCAGGGGAACTAAAAGGGCTGCTATGGGGTGCAGCCCCTGCAGTTTGTACAGTGGCAATGAAGACAGATCCTTGATACACTTGGAGTCCTGCCTGCAAAGAGGTAGAGTTTGAGCAACTGCACGTCCCTACAGCTGCTTTCTAATTCTGTCATTTAATCCTCTCACCCTTGTTCCCAACTAAGGTGAGCAGAAGAACACCTCCAGAAAAAAAGGGAAGCATAGTTTTATTTTTTAATTATTTTTATTTTTTTTTCTATATTCTCTCTGTCTTTGCATGGAAGTTGAGCCAGTGAAAACTTGAATGAAAAGATTCAACCGCTGCAGAAGAAAGAAGCAAGAACAGATTTCTGTGATTCCAGTGGGAAATTTCTGTCTGTGTTTACTTGTGTTTGAGGGAAATCACTCACAAAGAGATTAGCTGGTGCCCACAAATAATGGAAGAGAAACACAGACAAAGAATTACATATTTTCAGCAAGGAGGTGATAGATATTTAAGAACAAAATCCACTCTGCTGTGAAATAATGTGACATTACTTAATAGCGGATATTGGAGTGAGCTTTGAATCTGATGCTTCCATCTCCTGTGGTTCAAATTGAACTCTGGCTCATCTGACCCATACAGACACTTGAAGTTTGCCTAATTGAGAACGGAGCCAAATAAAAGCCCTGGCATTTACATAATTAACTGGATGTAGTAAGGAAAGGTCTGGACTCACAATTCATGAACCCAGAATTTGTAAAATGCTGACAGCCCCAAAGGCAGGCTGGTGATTTCCAGCCTTCTTTGAGAGGCAGAAGCTCCCCATGGGGCTGATTTCCTGACCCACTGAGGTCTCCATGGATGGTTCACTGCAGGTTCACTCCCTGGGAGGAGGTAACACCCTGCTCTTCCTCGGGACAGCACGGAAAGCCACAGCCCTAGGTTCTCATAGCTGACTCAGTCACAACTCCATGAGCACAGACATAACTATTTGTATTGCTTGAAGACTGAAATGGTCCCAGCCTGGCTTTTTTTCCACACTAAAAGCATATTTAAATTAATGTTGTTTGGCACAAGCAGTAGTTGAACTAATTTCTTGCTCTCTCACAGCCTTTTTTGTGGTGTAGCATAGCACTCCATGCTGTCTGCTGTGGTTGCTTCCTTATCAGACTGCTCAGTGGAAAAGAAAATGCTAAAATCAGTCATTCTAGTGGAAATAGCGGTTTTCTTAAGCCTTCCTCTGCCAGCAGCAGCTAAACTTTTCAAGCATTTGTGCATTGCTTTTCCACATGCAGCCTTAGATGCAAGGGTTATAAAGGAGAAAACTGATTTTTTCCTTCTACAGCATGTTTGAGAAGGGCACAACTATGCAATACTGAAATTACCTCAGAAAAACCCCTGTAATTTTTATATAAAACATTAAATAATAATTAGAGGCTAATGAAATTTCCGATCAGAAGTGATGATTTAGCCTGGCTTTTCTGTAGGAAGAGTAAAAGAGTAATTTCGAAATGACTCATACCAAAACCTCTTGAAGACAATACCACCCCTCTTCTTCTTCAACACTGAGCAGGTCACCTGGACCACCTAAGACTTTGCAATCTTCAAAGTTTTTAAACTTGAAATGCTCCCCTGTAACCCAGGAAAATAGTAAGAAGGCAGAAAAGACTTGAACTCTTTCTGTGGATGTTAGAATTGTTAACTGTTGTACTGAATGTAAACTGTTCTGTTTTACTGAGTGGCATGTTTGAGGGTGTCTCTGCTTTGAGCTGAGTCTTTAGCTTACCTCTAAAGGCACGCATTTGTAACTAAAATCTTCATTATAACTAGTCCCGGATGTATGCATTTTTGGTTGATACATGTGATAGGAGTCGTCTTTTTTTATCCCTGTGTGTTGGTAGATTATACAAGAATGCTTTGCTTTCTGCTGTCCCAAAGCATCCTTACCAAAGCTTCAGCAAGTCTGGCTTCTTTCCAAAAACTGTTCTTTGTGAAAATTGAAAGAGAATATTTGGAACACTATATAGTAAAAGCAAACAAAATACAGCAGAAATAATTTCTGATCTCAGGCAAGAGCTGAGAATGAAAATGCACGAAGACCAAGCACTGCTTACTGAACTTTCTCTGCAGTGTGCACAGAGCAGGAA
The DNA here is from genome assembly GCA_035583185.1 of Anabacerthia variegaticeps. Taxonomy (NCBI): domain Eukaryota; kingdom Metazoa; phylum Chordata; class Aves; order Passeriformes; family Furnariidae; genus Anabacerthia; species Anabacerthia variegaticeps. The sequence continues at coordinate 100,826,697 of JAWWEW010000112.1, read as the reverse complement.
ATAAAATAATTTTGTTGGTTCTATTATCATTCTTGCAAGCAAAACACAAAGCATTGCTGATATGGTACAGGTCCATCTGCCAGCTGGGGGAGAAGAAAAGAAAAAGCAATTAAGAACATTATAAATTTGGTTTGTTGCTCTGGGCTGGAAAGATCCAGTTAAGCATGTTGTGATTCTGAACAGAGAAGAATAGGAGATGAGTCAAGAGAGAATTTCTCTTGATATTATCACTTGACCTGTTTTCACTGCCTTCCACAGCTCTCCTAGCCAAGGATATATCTGTCCTCTGCCTCTCAAAGTTAAAATCTCTCCATGTATAAATTCACACTCCTGTTCACTGTCATGGTGAAGGGCACCGCTATGCTGGCCAAACATGCCTGGTGTGAAGGGAACTTCCTGGAGGTGACAGAGCAGATCCTGGTGAAAATTCCATCTGAGAACAAACTGTCCTATTCCCATGAGATTTACCTGTTTTATTACATCTGCCAGGATGGGATTATTTACCTCTGCATCACAGTCACATTCCTGACTTTGAATGGGGGCTAAATACTAGCTTGGACAACTTAGTCTGACCCTGTGAAAGATCACTGTTCTGCTCACCTCAGTGAAGACACTCAGCCCTGATTTCCAGAGCATGGAACTAGGTGGCCATTTCAATTTGTTCTACTCCTTTTCCCATCATCTCCCCACCATTAGTATATTTGCTTGATGTGTGACACCAAAGAAATAAAAGTAACTCTTGCTCTATACAGGCAGTGAGAAATTCGTACCTCATCCAGGAAGAGGGCTCAGAATTAACTATCTTGAAAGCAGTCCTGTGCATTTTGCATGTTTGTCACATGTCACTTGAAAAGTCCTGGCTTAGTGTTTGGGACAACAATGGCAAATGACTGCTTTTGTTGCACCTCTGCACTCTTTTTTTGGTCACAGTAGCCTTTCTAGGTGACTCTGCACAGGACTTTTCTGGTATGCATGTAAAACAGCAATGGGAAACAAGTCTGAGAAATGAACTACTCTTAAGTAAGCACATCAGGCAACTGGTACAGGTCCAGCCAGCCAGAGTTCCCTTGAATCCAAGCCTTATCTTTGTGTGTCACTGTAATTTGGAGGAAATGAACACAGAGAGCTCTAAAGTTATATCTGCTATAAAGTATCTGTCCTTGCAAACTGAGGATGTAGAATAGACCATTTCTCTGGTTTTTTTCTGGTTCCATTTTTCCCAGTGTTACCATGACCTGTAGCCCAGTGTGTGTCTGTGAAGCAAGATACCATTACCTTAAAATCATTGCTGTGTCATGGGCAAGGTCACTCCTGAGCCTGCAGTGGTTGTAATAAAGCCCCAGTTATTTTTGTAGACAGCATCACTTGTTTTTTGACCCCCACCACATCTCACACCTGCTTGATGTGCAGCCAAGCTGCCTCCTGCCAGCAGCTCACACATGGTCAGCCTGTGCCAGGGAGCAGATCAGCCATGTCTGCCAGGCTATGAGCAGGCACAACTGTCCCACTGGTGGTCACAGCTTTGGACAGGAGAAAAGCGGCCGCTTGTTTGTATGAAAATGGCTCTAGTCGCTGGAATAATGTCAGGCCACTGCAGGCTTGCTGGTGGTTTTGCAGTTGAACTCTGGGATCTACCATGGGTTGGCTTAGTCATTTTGTTTACGTGCTTAGGTACAACACAGAGGGGCTGACAGTGAGTTTAGGTACACCAGCAGTGGTGACCTCAGCATAGCAGCTTGGCAAATACCTCCACTGGCCATCAGCCACCTAAACCAGTGATTGCTTGGAGAACATCATGGACTGGGGACCGAGAGATAACCTGCCAGCACCCAACCGAGCAGCTGCAGGCTGGGCACAGCCTTCAAGATGGGCATTGCTGCAATCTGATGTGAAATTTGTGCCAGATTATCTCTGTTCACCAAGTGAGAGAAAAGAAAAAATGGCCATTTTAATAAAACAAGTATTAAACTTGAATACAAAAAAATGAAATAAGTTGTATAAACAGAATAATTTTTTTATAACATTCACAGTGGTTTATAAATCATCCCCGGCTATTTAATGTTTGTGGGGAAGCTTGTTGTGAAAAGCTGATCTTATCTTACTGCAAACATTTTGCTCCTGTTCTGTCTGTTCTGTGGAAAAACATGTTTGGTTCCATTTGTAGAATGAGAAATGGTAGGATGCTTGAGTCAGACCAGTAATAAAGAAACCACAGAGAGAGAAGGTGGGAAAAGGTTATTAGCTCTTCAATTGACTCTGGAAATGTTTTTTGCTCTCTTCTTTTGTATGGCACTGGGGAAATCAGGATTGATTTTTAAATATAATGATATAAATTGTAAATAAGTCTCAAAGGTAAACTTAGAGGTAGATATATAAAGAGTAATGTTATACCTTTGTAATGATAAGTTTAATTAAAAGACACTGTGAATTATGTTCCAAAAATACCTCTATTTTGCCCAAATTAGCTAATTTTTAAAATTCATTACATTCAAAATTGTCTCTTATTCGAGCAAGAGGTCAGTAGTTTTATGGCAAATGGAAATCAGTTATTGAATGGGATATTCACATCCACAAGTAAAAATCTAAGAATGTATTTATATGTAACCAAGTCAATTGCTTTAAAATGACCGTGAATATTGTGAGTAGCTACAGAGTTTTTTGTTGTTCCCCTTTCTAATCTCAAATGATTATTTCAAACACCAGCTTCTTATCTCCTTAATCCTTTCTGAAAATCCAACAACTGAAATAAAATTAATGTTCTACGATGGTAGCAGAAATCGATAGCCAGACCTATTAGTGGACTATCATTTACACAGATAATACTATTTTCATATTGCCATAATGTTGGTCCAGATGCTCATGTGTCAGTTTTAGGTATTACAGAGGTGGTTTTGAAAGTTCTAGCAGTGCAGGAGCAATAGTTTTTGGCAGGCTCTGGAATGATCCATGAGGTTGTTTATGATGTATAACTGCAGTTCTACTGTCTAGCATATATTTCTACCATGCAAAAATCCCATCCCACTTGTTATTTGAAAATGATCCTTTGTGCACATGGGCTTTGTGGGCTTCTTCAGGGATTTCTATGGACTTGCAGGAACACAAAATCCAGTGTCCTGTTTTCTAGGTATTCAGTTGTTCTGAAGGAAGAAGAAATGTCATTTGAAACTCTCTTGTTCTATTTATAGATGACCTAATATCACAGATCGAATATATACCAATTTTTATTAAGTTCTGACTGATGCTTTCCATTGCTGGTAAATGGCTCTTGGTCAGAACTGGGTGTATTAAAGTGCTTGGTTGATTTAGGACGTGAATGTAAATGGCAAAGCTCATTTTATGAGCTTCATTATTTCTGGAGTGAAGCTTCTCATACAGTTTATCAATCTACCTGATTTTTATTATCTTTTTCTCAACAACAACCGTTTTCTTAATAGGTATTTTGACACTTAGGTTTAATGGCATTTAAAAAGATGACAGACCCATGCACAGAAGGTGCAAGTCATAAGTACTAAATTGTTCAGTCATGAAATATCATTCCACACCAGAAATGGAATCTCTGCTATTCTCTTTTCATTTAGGTTTTAGTTTTTGCTCTGGTAGTTTGAACATAATACTCTGGATAAAATAATTTATTTTTGCTTTTAGGGAAGAACTTTTTTTCCTGTTTGTCCGCAAACTGGAAGAATGAGAGAGACAGCAACTAAAGAATCCCAAGCACACTTATATTATTTGAACACCTCTAAAATCAGTATAAATCAGTTTGATAAAACAGAATCCTCCAGCATTAATGCCCTTATATGTACATTATTCTATGGACAGCTATTCCCTTATTTGTACAAGACACTCTGTCTTTGTAGATACATTGGGTCTTCATACCAGTATAAGATTTAACTAGGTGGCCTTCTAGTTGTGAAGCAAAACCAGGTCAAACTTCTTATTGACAAGATTCTACTGGCTTCCACTGTTTTTGCCTCATCAACATGAGTCAGTAATTCAGATAAGACTTCTTCTGTGAATTTATAACAGAATATTTTTTCTTTAAAATTCTTTTCAATATACTTTTCATTTGCAAGAAGTTCTCTACATTTTAAATGTATGCATATATTTAAGCTGACATTAGTTTTCATAGGGAACATGAAAATGTAATATACATAGACACCTCAAGCTCATTACTGTGCTATTTTAAAAAATTCATAACCATATTTGTGCTAAAATAAATATTCCCTTTTTCTTAACAACCTGCATTACTTACAGTCAGCTGGATTCAGAGGAAGTACCAACCTTTCTGATGGCCTGAAGCTTTTCACCCTGTACATGTGGTTGCAAAAGGGTTGGGGATGTAGTCCTGCAGAGAACATAGATTTTTCCACTACGTATGGAGCATTTAAACTTCATGCATGTGTTCTCTTCTTGGAAATGTCTGTCTGGTTTAGCACATGTTTTTTAGCTCTGAAATGCAGCCCTTTTGCAATATGTTCTCAGCATAATCCTGGATGAGTGCCTGTGTGAATGGAGGCTCTTGCAGCGAAGGAATAATGTGATCTTTGGAATAGATTAATATGAATGGGAGCACTTTGAAACCAGAGATCGGACAGACTTGTGAGAGATTTTCATTCCATTTGCAGGAATTGTTAGGAATTGTTTGTAGTCATTGCTCATTTTCCAGGGTGTTGCACCTCTTAATGTAAAACCCTATCTTCCTGCTAGGGGATGGGCTGTAAGAGGATTAAGTCTTGTACAGTAAGTAGCATGCCTTCCTTTTCTCCCTGGTGGTTAAGGTGGTGTCTATGTTCTTATCACCTGAATATACAAATATGGAATGGCAAATTAGCTTGTTTCTCTGTAAAGATAGACATAATTAAAGCAGTGGAGATAAACTTATTTATGTTTAGAGTGTGGATTGCTTTTAGAAGTTATAGCAAACTGCTATGAAAAGGGAAGTAGAATCACAGAATCAGCTGATTTGGGATGGACCTCAGCTACCCTCAGTCCAACCTCCTGCTCCAAGAAGGCTCAGGGCTTTATCCAGTTAGGTCTTGAATCCTCCAAGGATGGAGACTGAAGAAGCTTTCTGGGCTACCTGATCCAGTGCCTGCCTGTCCTCAGTGAAATTTCTTTCCTTATATCTGGGTGGAATCTATCCTTTCAATTTATGGCTCCGGTATCTTGTTCTCCTGCTGTGTATTACTGTGAGGAGCCCAGCTAGGCTGCCCCATAACCCTCCAGGTAGGCAGGGTCAGGCTGCTGAGATCCTCCCGAAGCTGTCCTTCATCCAGGCTGAACAAGCCCAGCTCCCTGCACCTCTGCTCCTAAGACAGGTGCTCCAGCCCTGACCATCTTGGTAGCCTCCACTAGACTTCCCCAGGTATCAAGATGTATCAAGATTCAAGGCCCAGACTTGTGTAGAAACAATTGCAGAAACACGACCTTAAACTTGTGTTTGTCTCTTTTCCATTTTTATACCAATCCTTTCTCTTGCTGTTCATTGAGCAAGAGCCTCTCAGCACTTACAAGAAAGCAAAATCTATTATCACTCCCTAAGATGCATTGCTTATAATAGCTATCTTCTTGGAATTTCATTAAGGACATTATACTTGTTTTTCCTACAGGGTCTTCTTTTCATCTTCTTTGCTAAACTCCATGGATGGCAGACATTTTTCAGGATTAATGAATAGTGATAACATCGTTAGTCACTATCTGAAGATCCAATAATCCTTTAAAGGAGTGATGTAAAAGTCAATATCTAAATGAAAAAAGGCTTTTAAATTGCTTCCTGTCTCTAGAAAGTCAATAAAGTCCCTCAGCGGGAGGCTGAACATCTCAGTGCCCAAGTGTAACAGCAGCTGAGACTTCTCAGGGCAGGATAAAAACACAGACAAGAGACAGGAATGTTTAAAGATACCATGTAAAAGATAGTGCCTTCTATGTTTCAAAATGACATCTGAAAAGTTATCCCTGCACTCTTTTTTCCATCAACATTGAAGGAGGAATTGCAGATGATACCAAACTGGGAGGAACAGTTCCTGCATTGGAGTGCAGAACTGCTGGTCATGGAGACCTCAAAGAGCTGGAGAAATGGGCTGGCAGGAACCTCGTGGAGCCCTGTCAAGGCATTTGATGATTTTCAGTCCGTTTCTCTCCTTCAAAATGGGGTGAATGGGATTGAAGTGGGCAATGGATGTGTGAGTTGAAAATCTGAGCTGTTAGGCAAAATTCTCCTCTCTTGTTCCAGTAGCATGCATCCCCACACCTTTCTCTGTGGTGCTGTAAATGCTAGACCAAGTAGGACTAAAACATCAGAGAAAAATAAACTACCTTGAGGGCATAAAGAAATATTTCTGGTTGTTTAGAGGCAAGGCAGGTTCCTCACATGTCCCTCTCTCCAGGGCCCTTCCCTTGACAGTATGAAGCAGAGGAGCTCCATTTTTCTGTGCTGCTGAGGGTGGCCCTGTATCACCCAGGGCTCTCTCCTTGCAGGAGAAGCTGCTTCTTAATTTCTGACTGTGTCTAAAGTGAGGAAAGTTTGTTCTTGACAGTCTTTGTTTTCACAGGGCATCTTGTTAGGACATTTCCCCCCCACCAGCATCCTTCTGCTCCCCTAGGCTTCTTGATTTGATCCAGTGTTTAGGTTTTTTGAAATTGCCCAAGAGTATGCATTGGGAAAGCTGGGTCATCTCCAAGGTCCAGCCTGAGAGGCAATTTGTGTCAGTGCTTCAGGAACAAGAGCTGAATAGGGCACTAATCCCCTGTGTAGAGCAGAGCTCTCCTGGTGCCAGCCAGCAGGCTGGATTTGGCTAGGATGAGTCTGCTGGGCATAAGCCTTTGTTTAGGGAGATAACAGGCTCTTATAGCAGTTTGTGCAGCCAAACAGCCACCTGCCACCAGCACATTCATGTCCACTGCAGGGCAGGGAGGGGAGAGCTTGGATCCCCCTTCCACCACCAGGACAGTTAGAAACCAAAGCACTTTCAACACTCATTTGTGAAAATCCAGTCACAGCATCAATTTGTACCCACTTTTCTTCCAGGGAAAGCAATAATGCTTAAATCTACCTCTTATTTAGCATCACATCCATGCATTTCAGAGCACTTGGCATTGATATTTTTTTATAACCAGTTGAAAAAATGAACAGAGATTCCTCTACATTTATTTTACAGATCTTTAAAAACAAGCTATTAACTCTTTTCTTGGTTGCTCAACTTCAAGATCAGACGCCAGAGATCAGTTTTTATCTCACAGAAGTTTTAAATCAGAGGTTTTTACTGTAGTGATTTATAATGCCATCCATGACCTTGGACCACTTGGTAGCAATTAAATCATGTTTTTAAGTTCCTGAAGTATTAGGAAATATGTTAAAATGCAAATGAGTTTTTTCACCATGTCTTCTACAAAAATATTCTTTTTATTCATTAGCCACAACCTTGCTGCAGTTTCCTTTCTTTTCCTGCAGGTATCCATCAGAAGTAACCAGGGGAACATCAGTCTATTGATGAAAATAATACAATGGTTTTATTTCATTACAGTTATTCATGTATTCTGTTTCATCCAGACCTTTTCTGTAAGACTCACTAACAAGAATTACCAACTGGAAATTAAAGGGATAAGACAGATAGCCATTAACTTTCATAAACATTTAATATCTTTCTTTGCTGGATTTTTTCCAATTGAGTCAGGTCTGTGCTGTCTGTGCTAAAAAAATAAAAGAATGGCAATTTGATTTTGAGGTAAATGGGAAAATGGGTATATGGGAATAGATTGAAGCTCATTGAGGAATTGACTTCATAGCTGCATAGTTGTCAACCTCTGCATTGTAAATGGGTGACACTGTGCCAATACACATTTTCAGCACTATACAGAAAGTAAGTATTAATAGAAAAAATATTTTGGATAAAAGTTCAAAGGAGAAACACGTAAATATGTGTTAGTATATAGATATATCCAATAGTAAATCTATTTTTTAAAAGATTCTTCAGTTACAGCAATAGCAAACTTTTCTGAAAGTACTGACAAATACTTTTTATCAATTCTCCCAGGCTGACTGTATTCATAAATATATATGTGTATATACAGACACACACACACATATGCACCATCACTACTCCAGCTGGATTTGTCTTTAGCAAATGACTGGTAGTACTAAAGGGACTTTCATCATACTGAATTAAAGTCACTCAAAGGAAACTGGAAAAAGGAGTTTTGTGAAGACAGAATGGTATAAAAAATGGAAAAGGTCTCTCACCCCCTTCCCTTTTCCTTCTCCCTTCTGTAGTGTTTCTCTCTGTACTGCTTTTCATTCTTCTCTCTATTACCCTTCTAAACCGTGTGCTACTCCCACCTATTCTCTTTCTTTGCTTTCATACTGACAGTACGTCCTTTCATGTTCCCGCCAAGCCTGGTCAAGTGGCAAATGCTCGCTCTCTCATGCACACTGACTTTTCTTATTGTTCTTAGCTGAAAAGGTGCAACTGTGCTGGTTTTTCAAGATGGTTTGTTTCAGATGGGATTTTTCAGGATGATGAATCAGATTCATTTTGTTCTCCAATCACTGCACTGCAGTTTTGATGTTTCTGTTCTTCCCAGTAACATGTCAATGATGATACCTTTTCTGCAATATAACACCATACCAGGCAGTCTGATGGAGGGATAAGTTCGTGGCATTTTAGTACCCAACTACTTCCAAGTGTTAATGCTGTTTTGACTGTAGTAAAATCTGTGTCTGTCACTCCATCTGTAATAAACAGGAGATGATGTCACACCATTTCTATGCAGGGGCACAGCAAGGACTACAGAACACACATAAGATTATGTGTGGCACTAAACATCATGGAACTACACCACTACTTGAGCTTCATCTGATTCATCTTATGATAAAAAAAGAGCATGCAATAATTGAATAAGTGTTTGCAAATATTTTGCCACTGAATTTAAATCACAGATTTATTGCAATAATAAATATGAGAGTGCATCTTGATAGGTTGTTACTTGAGTTGTGTGGGTGGTTAGTCTTTTATTTTTATTCAGATGATTCTGAATATGAAATCACACGATTTAGTTGTTTTGTCTATAGTAAGAATAGTGAACTTGATCATCAGCTATACCAAGTGATCTTCACTCCTTTTGAATCACAGGACCATAACATCAGAAGTATTACGTGAAGTTTTGTTTGTTTAAATTGAATATTCATGAAAAGCTGTTTAGAGAAAACTAGGCAAGACAACACTTTTGTTAAAATGCTAAGAAATTTGCAAAGTTAGAAGCAGTCTTTAAGTATTTTAACTGAGCAAAATTTGGTGCTGAGTTAGTTTTTGAAAATATTACTCATACTTTAACATTCAGCAGCACATATTAAAACCTGGACTTGCAGACTGTAAGAAAGAAAGTTAATGATTGGCTTGATCTAGTCTCATCAGCTGGAACACATTAACCACTCTGCTCCCAGCAATTGTGGAAAGACTCTTGAATTTACATTTCCAGAACAGGACATGACAGCACAGCTTATAATGCTGTCTCTTTTCACGTGACGGACTGGGGATCTGCAGCTGGAGGTTCTTCAGGGTGGCAGAACAAAAAGGGGAGCTGCATGGTGGAGTGGTTGCTTTCTCAGGGTTACGAGCTCCAGTCAAGGCTGGAGGACCTGCCTGAGTGTCAGCTGCATTTCGGAGAATAGTCACCATTCTGGTCCCATGGTTGTTTCTGTTCCAGTGCCAGAACACTTGGCCCACTGCTGGTTTTTATATTATTTTCAACTGACACAACTGGCACAGGTGCTCTTTTGATCTGTGAGATCAGAAACAGATGTAATTTAGCTGGATGATTTGAGGATGGGATTTGGTAGTGCTATGTGTACAGCTGAACTCAATGATGTTAAAGGTCTTTTCCAGCCTGAATGATTCTATGATTTACAGGTATGGCTCCAGGAACCAGATCCAGGCACCCCCTGATCTAACGGGGAAGCCTGAAAAGTCACATCATGTCTGTCACAGATGATGGAACCATTTGTTTAAGACACATTTATTTAATATATGATAGATTTTTTTTTTTAACCAAGAAGCAAGGGAGAAACTCACTCTCTGATGATTTTATAAAACAAAACTATTTACTTGCATGGGGGTTTTTCTGTAAAACAAGACCATTCACTTTGCTTTCACTCAGTGAAGTCCTCTGTACCTCACCATGCGATTACAAACTCAGGAGGCAGACAGGCAGACAGCAGTAGTGAAGGTTCAGGTCAGCGTTAAGACATCCAAGCACTGATGTCTATATGTACTCTGTGTCAGATCCCTCTAGAGTCAGTGGAGTTCTAGTCAAAGCTGATGGTGGAGCCCAGCAGGCATCTGAAGTTCCATGAACTCCATGAGCGTTGGAGCAGACATGAGGGTTGGAGCTCATTTGCCCAAACACAGACATCTTCTATCAGTTTGGGAGCTGTGAAGCACCTTTCTTGGCCTCTTGCAGGCACTTCAGAAAGGTTCAGGTGTCCCCTAGGGTATAATTGCCATCCCTTGATGATGTCTCAGATACCCTATCCTGGTTGGACGTGGTCCTGGACAACCTGCTCTATCTGACTGTTCTTAAGCAGAGGGATTGGCTTAGGTGACTTCAAAAGGTCTTTTCCAATCTAAATGGTACTGTGGTCTCAGCTGGAAACAGATGCCAGAGCACGGTGCACCTGAAAGTTGTGCTCTGCCAAAATGCCTGTAGGCTCCAATGACAGTGCTTCAGCTTGATTCATTTGAGCATGTTTAGGAGTTTAGTACCCCATGAGATGCCCGACATCTTTCTAGGACTGGCAGATTCAGAACAGCATTTATGGGAAATGTGCGCCATTTCTTTGCCAGGCCAAGCAAGACACCCTCATCATCTCAGGCACACTGAGTACTAAAGTTTGAGTGACTGACTTCTCAGTGGTCATGTCTTTGGAACACTGTGTAGCCCAGAGTCCAGATGGCAAAATCTGCCCATCCAAAATTAGCTGTTTCCATTGTAAGATAACTCTTTGCTATTATATTATGCATCTACATAGAGCGTGCTACACTTGTGCATCTTATGCTTTTGCCTGTTACATTAACAAGTCCTCAGGTACCTGGAACTTTCTTGCTATGCTGGTATTTGATCAAGCCATCTCTAAACCTTTTCTTGGGCAAACATAAAAAAGAACACTGTTATTTCTTTTATTTATTTATTTTTATTTAAGGCAGATCTTTTAGACCTTAATTCATTCCTGCAGCCTTTACCATGACAGTTTTTCAGTCATTAAGTAGTAAAGATTTGGAAGATCCCCTGCCTGCCAGAGGATGTGGCCTACTAGGATGGTGTGTTCCTCTTGTTACCTGATCAGAAAGTGGCAGATGAGCCAGCAATTGAATGCTGGTGATCTTTCAGGGGAGTAATTATTGTTTCCCATTAAATCAAAATCAAACAGTGCTATTGTTTGAAACAGAGAGAAAGCAGTAGAATCAAATGAAGGATCAAAACAGTTGTTTTCACTTTAGCCTCTATTTATAAATGAAGCTTACTAGAGACACACATCCCAAATACCCATCATGCTCCCTATCTGACCTTCAGTGGGAATAAATCTAACTTTCTTGTACAAAACCTTTTCTCACACACTGATAGGGCAGTACAGGGAAGTGCCCCGTACATTCCCTGAGCAGAAGAGAAGCTGCAGCACTGGGCTGCACAAGGGGGTCCTTATGTAAAACCTCACTGTAAGGTGTATTTTCAGTCCTGCAGCCCACTGTTAAGGTCCTTTCCTTTCCACTGCATATGGAAGTGACCTATCCTCACGACAAGACCAATGCACAGTAGATCCTTTGTATTTTATTGCATTGTGTGTCTTGGATTGATGTAGCAGTGAATTAGGTTGAAATCTGGGGTTTTAGATTAGTTTGTTGCACTTCACTTCTAATTGCATGCTGCCCAAGAATCAGCAGTGTCTTTGTCTTGCTACTCAAAATTCAATTTTTTAGTCTACAGAATGTACCAGTTTGGATGAACAAGCTAAGTCCAGAAGGGAGTGTACCAGCAAATTGTCTTTCTTCCCCACCTCTCTCTGTCATTACTATTATCTCATTTACCCTGGAGCAGTAAGAAATGTAGAAGAATCCAGTTATCTCTCTTTATTTCCCTTGTCAGATGTGACAGTTTCTTGCGACCTATCGAGCAGCTCTAAGCAACGTGAAAATTTCAGCAAGCAGCCAGTTTACTTACAAATGATTGCAACTTCTTTAGTCACATTGAATGAGACTGTGTTGTTTCTCCCTCCAAAAATCCTGAAGACTGAGAGCCATTAGCCTTTCAGGGTGGCATAGGCTACCATATGACAGACTGAGCCATCAAAGCCAAGTTACAGGCACTGACACCTGTGAGTCTCAGTCATGGACATGAACATTCTTGCTCTGGGGCTATCTACAACCCTGTGATTAAGAAAATATTCTCCTCCACAAAAACCTTTGGCATCCCTTAGATTTAGCTGTGGGAAATATGTTGAGTCTCCTAGGATGGCCTATTCACATCTTACAATATCTCTGGTACTTGGAGCTGAGCCAAGCCCTGCTCTGGCAGCCTGCATACACCCTCCTCACTCAGGTCTGAGATGCTCTTTGAGGCTCTTTATATCCTCTCTACACCTTTTTTCCAACTCAGAAATATTCTGCTGTCTCTTTGTGCAGATGTGTTACACTAGATATGGGAGCAGCTCACTTTAATGCATCTTTGAGTTGCTCAGGTCTCATGTGAACAGCTGTGACAGAAAGAGCCCCAACGTGAGGCGGACAATAACAGCTCCAGTGTGCACAGATGAAGTCCACCTGGCAGCTGATGTCCACTCCTCCAGCCAAGGCAGTACAAATGTGCCCTGTGTGAGTCCCAGCAGGGATGATGTTGTACGGCAGCAATTAATTTGCTTCTAAGGCAAACGGGTCCAAATGGTAAAGGCTTTTGCGAATGGAATTTACTGTTCCAATGCAAATAGCGAACTGGCAAACAATAACCACTCCAGCCCGAAAGCCCGGCCAGCAATTGGTTGACATTTGGGCTGTAGAGAGTTTGCAGATTCCCTGCGAGTTGGATAGGAGCTGTGTTTTGCAGCAACAATTGATTTATTACTGTGACAACGAGTAGAAATAGAAGGACTTGCTGGCAGGCAAGGGTGTGATTTGTTCCTCTGCAAACAAGCAAGAAATGTCCAGCTGGCCAGTGGCCATTCCCAAGCAAAAGCCCAGGGGAGGACACAGGTTTTATCTCCTCTCTGCTTGAATTTTTCCTGCTAACTAGTGTTGGATTTAGGGTGGATTTTTCTGTATTATACAAAAACACATTTGTATTTAGTAATGTTTCTACAAAATGAGTAAGTAAGGGGTATGGAAAGGTCAGGCTGTCTTCTAGATATTTCATTTCTCAAGCAGTAGGATGACACTTTATCTGTTATTCATGAGCAGAAAATCATTCTCATTTGTATTGCAGCAGCCCCTGTAGGGACCAATCAAGGTCCCATTGTGCTGATGTCTGATTGGTGGCTGTGAGGAGGAGAAAATTGCTGGTTCCTGCTTGGATGCAGTTCAGCAACATCCATTTTTTTTCCATGTAAGGTTCAACACGAGCACATTCTGATCAGCAAAGCACTTAAGTACACGCTTAAAGTGATCTCTTTGCAGCCAAATGCTTCAGAGTGTTTCAGTGCTCTCAAAGAGAGGGGAATTTAAACGTGCAAAAATGTTTGGCTAAATCAAAGAGCGCTACTGCAGACAAACCTTGTGTCTTTTGAGTGTTCCATGTATAAGAAAATTAACTTGTGATGCAGTTTTGAGGGTGGGGAGACATATCCAAATGAAGTTTTGAGCCAGTATATTTTTTCTCCTGGCACGTTTTAAGCCTGACCCAGTAATCTGACATTGTTCATAGAGCTGCAACTAGTGGGATGACACCAGTCATTCAGCAAGCATGTCAGAGATGTAAGCATCAAGAGATATGAGTCATTTCCATTTTCTGAAACAAAACATTGAAGTGTAATAGACTGAAATTAAGGTATGAAAAATGAGGGTGAATGAAGGGAAAAATATGCCAGTGAGAAGAGGTGTCCAATTATGGAGTAATCTTGATGGAATAAGGGAAGAAAACAAAATGGCATGTAGTATTTCATGGTGGTTAATCTAGTATAGATAAGTCAAAAGGGTTAATTCCTCACTGGTTGATAAAAAACAAGCTGAGAGTTAAGGGATATGAGAAGCTAATATCAATGTATGGCAATGAAAACATCATTTATATGAATATGGCGAAGAACATTTGTGGTGTATCATTTTTGCTGTAAAAGTGATAATAAAAAAAAAAATCAACAGTAACCAATAGCTAGCTACAGCTATTTCATATTCTGGATCCTGTGTAAAATAGCCGTATCTTACTATGCTAGTAAGCCTGGAAAACACTGACTTTGTGAAGCTGATAACAGTAAAGCAGTGGAAACATTGTGTGGGATTAGTGGAGTGCATTGTAGTGATAAAGAATTTCTCTGTAATGCTCTTATAGCAATTGAAGCTGCAGTTTGTCTCCTGCACAGCAAGGCAGTCTGAGGCTGCCAGAAGGTTTACTAAAACTTCCCTTTGCAGTGCTGAGCAATTTGCTCCCTTTGTCCAGTGATTGCTTGCTTGAGTTTCCATGACTTTGTGAGCCCTAACAGAGAGCCTGTGAGCTCTAGCACAAACTCTAATGAATACAGATCATTTTCATTTGTTAAGACATTTAACTGTAGAGTGTACAGGCTCTTTCCTTCTAGAATAGGGAATCACAACATTTCATGTTTAAATCGAAAATCAAAGCACTAGGGTCAGCACTTGTGTGCCTCGTTGCCATTGAAATCAGTACAGGGATGCCCTGGAAATAACAAGATTTTTGTAAGCATATACAGCATAGCATTCAGTCTTTTATTTTTAAAGAGACTCCTCTGCTTAGGCTCCTCTTAAAATTTCTCTTCCTTTCTGCTTCTATTGTATATGTTTAACTGACCAGGATGATTTAGCAGTACTTGACTCTCAACATGTTAAAAAAATATTCAAGGTTCCCCTTACATGGGAAGACAAAAAGCAACTTTAAGACACTGGCAGCCTTCTGATCTACACATAAAAGCAAGAAGAGAAAAGAAACAATTAAATGGCACAGCTTCTCCTGGAGCTCTCACACCCTTCCATCATTTTCATTTTCCTCACAGCGATTTACGTTAGTGTTGTGCATTAGCCAGGCTCACTTGGCTGCATCATTCCCCCCAGTGTTCCTAAGTCAGGCAAAGCTCCCACTCAATTCAAGCCTAATGGGGCTCGTTGCAGGAGGAGAAACCAATTTCGGTTTTAGTGGAATAACTACAGCTGAAGCAAGTGTATTTAATATACATTGCCCTGAGCTGACTTTCACACTAGTGTTATGTTGCTGCAACTCTCAGTGAAGTTTGATTGACATCAGGCAGTGCAGAACTTATTACCCACATCATTAAGGACCATCTGTCTTAGAGGGAAAGTGTCTTGTGGAAGTTGGTGTGGAAGGAAAAGTTGATATTCCCAAATGGACAGCCTAGGGAAAATGCAGTAGTATTTGAATGGAGAGTGATCCAGATCCTCAGAAACCTGGTTGGGTAGCAAGTGTGTGTGCCCAGCAACTGTTCCACCTGTGTGAGTAAGGAATTGTGAAGTCTGTCAGTGGATATAGGACTGATGGCTTTGTTGACAGGTAGGAGAAAGAAAACACTTCTGCCTAGTCATAATTCACAGGGGACACCACTCTATTTGTTTTAGCACATCTGGCAATGCAGATGCTGCTGGAAGAGGGTTATGTCTTTCAGTATACCTAATTGTTAGTTTATATTCCTTAACCCTTACTTTTATGGATATTTGAATGTTTCAACAAACACCTGTTTGTCACTCTTTTATCCAGTCTCAGGCGAGCCTTTCAGATAGTTATTTCAAAAATCAGTATAGAGAGAATACCTGAGGCTGGAAACAGTCTTGGTTTCTTTTCGTTAGCATTTTTATCAGGTTCATTTATATAGTACGTTGGGCAAAAAGAAAGCTGCCTAAAGGGTTACTGAAACAGCATCACTGTCAGCTTCAGCTGCAGAAAGGACTCTTAGCACAGCCAGGGACAGATGGGCTGTGCTGCATGGTCCTCAGCCCTCCTTCTCTTTGATAGGAGCTGGCTTTGCCTCCACACAGTCATATTTCTCTTGGCCCATGCACAGACCAGAGAGACCATTTCAATTAACCTTGTGTGGCAGGTGCCACACCTGCAGGGCTAAGCAACTCTCCTGCATGACAGCAGAAAGTAGTGGTATTGTAGTATTTTCAAAAATTTTGATTATATTTTTTACTTGTCTTCAAATTGTAAATGTGTCAGTTCAACAATAAAACCTTAGCTGCCAGTGGCTGTTTCTGCCTGAACCTGAAGCTGTCTCCAAAGCCAAGGTGGCTGTGACATGCCAGCCAGAGTGTGGTCTGAGTTGACGTGTTAAATGCCTATCACTTCCCTGAGACTAATGCTGTGTGTCACTAAATACTGCAGCCATCTCCCACACTTCTGAAAGCAATTTCCACTCCATTAAGTTCTACTTCTTATGTTGTCCAGGAAGCTAGAAACAAGCTTCATTTTACCTACAGTTTAGCAATCACCACCAATCTGACCTTGGGTGAGTTATTAAATTAAGGCTATTGAATCATATTCTGCCAGCAGCTATTTGATGTCAAACCTGGGCTAATCCTAAATTTACAGCTCGGGTTGATGTTAGTTAGGAACTAAAACTTTTTTGTTTCAAGTTTTAACTCTGTATGTTACAGGCAGTTTTAAAGATTCAAAGTTTTCTAGAAGCAGCCAAGGCAGATGTCCTATGGGATAACTTCTTAAGAGAATAGTTTGATCTGCTTACTGTGCTCTGAAGTTACCTGCACAGTGAACTGAAGAACTTCTGTATGAGAAAGGATGTCAACTAAAATTATAGTAGCTCAGTTTTGTTCTCTATAATTCTGCTCTTCTATAGAAGAGTCCTACATTTTCTTCCCAGAACTTCCAATTTCTGATGGGAAGGGTGACCCCTTTCCTTCATACACCTGTCAGTCCAAAGAGGCTTTCTGCAGCAGGGGTAAGGAGAGATCTAGGCAATTTATGCAGATTTTTCTGCACTTGCACATATTCAGGCTGTCCCAGTCCTGTTTCCCAGGTGAAGGGTATTAAATACCAGGGACAGGGCTTCTCTTAGAGTCAGTTGTATTACAGAACTTCCCACGTGTGTTGGGAGGTGATCTCACTGGAATGCCTTGCATTCATTAATTTAATTGTATAGACTCAGCCAAAGCGCCCACAAAGTGCTCGTAAAGAACTGGATGTGAGGAAGTTGCTGGTGGGTTGGGTAAGCAGCTCACCCAGAGCATAGAAATGAAACCTGCAGGAAGGATGGTGCCATTTCCCCTTTGAAAAGACTTCAGAGCTTGTCCTAACTTGGACTCAAGAAAGTCCTGTGTCTAACAGTGGGGGACACTGAAGACTTTTTAGGGTGTCACTTACTGTCTGCGAAGGGGCTGCTCTAACTCTCCCCCTCCACTCACTAGACTTTCAGATTTTTAAAATCCTTGTCTTTTTTTCAGACTAACTTGTAATAAAGGAAAATATGCTCTTCTGTGTTGTGTAAAACAAAAATGAAAAACAAACATTCCCTAGCTCACTCTATCCTCTAAGTAGTGGAGCCTTCCCTCTAGCCCTGATTTCAGAGCCAGTGGTTTATGGTAGTTTCTTTGTCTGTGAAAAGTGTCACCATGAGGGACCCAGAAAGCCTCTTACTGTCTACCATCAGGGTTAAATAGATGTAAGATCCCCCCTGTTCCTCTCCAGTCTCTCCATGTGTTGCAGGTTGGCAGCCTGCGCTGTCCTTCCATCACTGCCCACATCTCCCCTAGCTCCTGTGGGGTTCTCACACCATGGACAAGGCAAATAGGCAGGGATCCATTCTTCCCACCTACAGACTTTTAAGAACATAGAACTTACA
This sequence comes from Anabacerthia variegaticeps, assembly GCA_035583185.1. Taxonomy (NCBI): domain Eukaryota; kingdom Metazoa; phylum Chordata; class Aves; order Passeriformes; family Furnariidae; genus Anabacerthia; species Anabacerthia variegaticeps. The sequence continues at coordinate 100,808,681 of JAWWEW010000112.1, read as the reverse complement.
GCAACAAATCTAACAAATCTGGTCCCTAGTGCAACCAGCCACATGGCTTGAAACCAATGTGGGCTGGAGTGCCACCAAGGTTGTCTCAAAATTCTTTCCACACTGACACAGCATGGTCAGAGTCCAGTGCTCAATGGAGAAATTGGCTCATAAAAAATATTTCTGATAATAGAAGCTTATTTTTTATTTCATGTCAGGTTAAATAAATTGCAAAGCACGGCAGTGGGGATTCAGTATTTGTAGTGCTAAACCATATTACTTAGCATTTACAGAGTGCTTTCCTGACTCAGGAAAGTGCTTTTACTAACTTCATTCACTCTCAGCCACCCTCTGCATGTCACGAGGGAAGCCAGGAGCATTTAATACTCCTGCTGACAGACAAAGCTGGACTCATATTATTCTCTTCTCCCATCATCAGCATCCTAGCTGAGTCAATTTTTGATGGCTGCAGCCCATACTTGTGACCGGGAAGCCTTAAGCAGTGCAAGGGGCAGGATCCTGTCCCTTTGATTAGAGCTGGCTATGGTCCTGGCCAGGCAGCCAGGGAGCAGATCTGAGGCTGTTGGCAAGCAAGGCGCAGGTCTCTGCAGATAAGATGGACTGAAAGAGCAGTTCTAGAGGCTAAGAGCTGGGATGTGGAAGGGAGGATGGGGGTTAAGGGATGCTAGTGCTGAAGAGCTCATTTGGATTGTCTCTTTGTCTTAGGCGGGAGAGAATTTGGAGCAAATGTTGATGGAAGGATTCAGGTATAGAAAGATTCAGAGATTGTTTGAATTATCTTACTTGATGGGGCTATGTAAGGCCGGACATGGTAACAGGGTCGGGGAAAAGAACATTAGGTCTGAAACAGGGTTGGGGCATGGGGATACAAGTAGGTGTCCCTGAAGTGAGCAATATTTGGTGTGAGGGGTAATGCTGGAGAAGGCCTTCAGCCTGGGGGAGCTGGGGACAGACTTCCATGTCAGGAGAAGCACAGGGCAGGTGGTGTCCCTGTTTCCCTTCACCACACACACCTGCCCAGCCCCTACATAACACCACTGCTCCCTGCAGGACCAGGCTCTTCCCGCCAGCAGACACACTCCTCCACTAGGGGACAGGGCAAACAAGGTGGCTAGGAGAGAGCACAAAGCCCACCCCACAGCTCTGTGCCCCTCCAGTCACTGGTCCTGTGGGGTGGATGCCACAGACCCGTCATTTGCCCAGGAAGAGTCCCAAGGGACCTGCAAGGGGGGGTACTGGGAATGAGGTGCCTATGGATGGGTCACGGCTCATGCTGCTGCATTTCACCTGGGTGAGGGGCTGCCCAGCACAAAAGGGAATAAATAGGGACAACTACTCTAGCCCTGTAATCATCTGGGATCCTACTTTCAATGTACGTAAACGTATTTGTGTGTCAGTGCTCCTCTCTCCTTCAAACTGACATAACTCCTCACTTCAATGGATTTCTCTGTTAGGGATCAAACCCATACATTCAGTTGTTACACCAGCCAAATTTAGGCTTATATAAATGGCACATGCTTTTGGAAAAAATAGTACCTACATACTAGGTATTGATTAATACAATGATATATGATTAAGATACTGATTGGAGTCTAATACCTCTGTAAACTAACATTTATGAAACCATTCAGTTATTGTAGGGGTGGGATGTGCTGTTTTAAAAAATAGCCTAGTGATATGTTCATTCAGCTACATATTTTTACCATAAATCAATCAGACATTATACTATTTTTATTGAAACTTTCTCTACACTTATTTTCAAAGAGTTAAAGTTTCTTATTTAGAAACACTCAATTTAACTCCTCAACAAGCTTTCTTTGCTTTAATAGTAAATTAAAGATACCATGAGCTAACTTCCAGGTTTAAAAATTACTTGATTATAAAGCCTTCCTGAAACATCCTTGCTATATAAATCATGCTGTAATCAAAAGCTAGAACAAATATTTTTAAATTCGCTCCTTAAAATACATTGATTCTGTTCTGCATCTCTGCTCAAAATATAGCTTCACATCCCATTGAAAATTACAGCCTTTCTGGAAAGAGGAACAGAGACCTATCCAAAAAGTTGACCCCAAATTACATTTTACAAAGCCAAAGCAAAGCCATTTATTCACTCTAATATTCTGCATACAGGATATGCTGATATTTTCAGTATCTCTAGGCTGAAACTGCTTGTAACATTTCACTGTAAGCCTGAATCTAACACAAGTGAGAGGCTGCTTTAATTTTTTTAAGGAGCAGTTCCCCTAGCTGCAAAGGCATTGAAGAGAGCCTGGAAGACACAATCTGTGCGATGCTGCTCTTTATTGTCACAGGTACAGAGTTCTGATGTGGCAGTGCTGCACATTCAGGTCATCGAACATTTACCGATCGGGAAGGGCTTTTCAGTCTCTGAAATGGTTACAAATGGCTTTTGTCAGAACACACTCAATATAAGCAGTCTGATCTCAACAGAGTCCTACTATTTTATTTTGGATAATAATGGCAAAGTCTTACCAACTGTTGATGGGATGCCATAGGGTTAATTTATATTCATGTTGGAAAAGCAAAGCAGTGCTCCCTCCCAACTCTGACAGATCTGCGAGTCACTTCAATAGTTGATTGTCAGGTTGTCCCGATCTGTAGCTTAGCGCTGACAACAGTTCACAGTTTATTTGCAGCTTTGAAGCCTGGTCCTATAGTGTTTCTCTTCTGACAGGAGATGAATAAAGGTGTCACTGTGGGAGACTTTTAGCCGGCTGCTATAAAAAGGACCCTCCTTGCCTTCCCTTGAAAGATCCTCCAGTTCACTTTTGGAACCTGTGGCTTTCCCCTCGGCTGAGTTGAGCTCCATCAGCTCCAATTCATGTTTGGCAGCTGTTTCCAAAACTCTCTGTTTGTTATAATACCTGACAAAGTTGTTAATGATGGGATGGATGGGAAGGGCAATCGCTATCACCCCACAAAGAAAACTGATGGCAGCATTCAGCTTTCCTAGTGTTGTTTTAGGATATATGTCTCCATATCCAACTGTGGTCATGGTAATGATTGCCCACCAAAATGACTGAGGGATGCTTTTAAATAAAGTTTCGGGGTGACTTTGCTCCATGGTATAACCTAGGGCAGAAAAGACAAAGATTCCAACAGCTAAGTACATGAGGAGCAGCCCGAGCTCCTTAAAGCTGCGTTTCAGTGCATATGTTAGGGTCTGGAGCCCAGAGGAGTGCCGTGCAAGCTTGAAAATCCTTGCAATCCTCATGATGCGCAGTGCCTGGACGGCCTGCTGGACATTGCTCAGCTCCATCAGCTTGGCTCCCAGGTGGGTCAAAGTCAGGCTGACATAGAAAGGAAGTATTGCTAGCACATCAACAATGTTCATGAAAGAAAGGGCAAAGTGGAGTTTGTTGGGAGAGGAGATCAGCCTCAGCACATACTCCATGGTAAACCAGCCTATGCAGGCTGTCTCTATGCTGTCCAGGGTTGGGTGTTCCATACGGTTCCCCTCTGCATCTACAACCTGCAAGTCTGGGATGGTCCCCACACACATCACGACAGAGGAGATCAAAATAAACAGAAAGGACAGAACAGCAATCACTCTAGCTGGATAGGATGATTCGGGCTTCTCCAGAAATTTCCAGATGCATTTTTGGCACCTTTTCCAGCGACTTTCTGAGGCATCTACTCCCAGGTCATCCAGAATGAGTTGCACCCTTCGGGCTATTTCTTCCAGTTCCTCCTTTTTTTCACTTAGATGAGTTTTGCAGCAGTCATCCAAAAATTTCAGATCCACTTTCCAAAATTCCATTTCATTCTTGAAACATATGGGGCATATTCCTTTCTTCATGTGAATTTCCCCAAAGTAATACACGTCAATAATGCATTTGAAAGCATCTGGGTCTCTGTCAAAGTAAAACTCTCTCTTTCCAGGATCATAGTCATCACAGAGGGAGAATATGCTATCGTATCCCCCCGATAAACAATTGAGCAGCTCTGCCAGCCGTGTTTCTGGGTATTGATTCAGGTTATCTCCGTAGAACACCTGCCTTACTCCACCAACATTGACTACAATCTCCATTTCTTCACTGTTTTCTGATCCATCAGTGTCCACATCTGGAAACGTACAGTCACCTGCCATTTTAATCGTATCAGGTTTTGTTTGATTTTTAGCCTGTTGCTTGGTTTCACAGCTTTGTGGTTTTAATCTCTCATGAAAGCAAATAAGCACTGAGCCAGCTCTACTACAAATGTCACCAAACTGACCCGGAGTCGTGGCGGGAAAGGTTACAGATAGAAACCTGTGGTCGGGAAAGCCTTGTGAGGTATGCAACAAGCTGCAGGGAAAAGACAAGTCATCGGGCTGCTGTGCCTGCAAGCAGGATGTTAGAAAGCTCCAGCAGACTGGAAAGAGAAGAAACCATTCAGTAAAACTCACCACTCTGTTCAGTGCTCGAGAGTCTTTTCAGGTGCCATTCTCTCTCTAAAAGTGATATCTATTCACAGCTTGGAAGTCACGGCAGAGAAATAAATCCTGAGCTCTGATTAACGCACCGTGCAGTGAGTGACAGTTCTCAGAGCGACACTCGCTGTGGTGAGCCCACGGGAGCTGCCGCGGCTTCTCCCTTCGATCCCACAGACTTCCCTAGAAAGCTGCTTTTGAATTTTGTTTCTCTTGCTGCTTTCTGCTTACTTTAAGGTCTTCCAGAGTTCATCTGCTGACTCCTGCACATACTCGGTCGATGCAAGCACGCAGAGCAGAAACTTGTGCTTGTTTTCCCTTCGCTGTTTCTCAGCACAATAGGGAGCCTGGGCTGCCAGGAGTCCTTTCCAAACTCTACCCTCTCCTGGTGAAACCCAGCAAGTACCAGCGGCACAGAAAGCACATCTCAGCTATTTATGTGCCTGCCAGGAGGTACAGTAATGGGTTTCTATATTACCAGCAACTTTAACGTGTTTTAAAAACATTTTTTTAAAAACCAAATGCAAAGCATAATTGTATATAAAGTCATTTCAGAGCTGCAGAAAGACAGACAAACATTTTCTCCTGTTGGCATAAACCAGAAGTAATACTATGTTTTGGGAACAAATACATGGCATAAATCTCGTTCTCAGTGGGACTGGAAAAATTCTAGAGCATCCCTGTCCTGTGTCAGGACAGAGTTATTGCACGTTTGTACTGGTGTCATTGACAAAGAAGCAGAGACCATAAATTTTTTGTTGCAGCGTTGGAGCAAAACTTCCCCTGCACTCTGCGCACATTTCCCAAAGCTCTGCATCCTCAGTTTTAGCCACGTTTACTTGATCTGCGGTCATCTGAGCCTGAGGAAGGTTTCATTCTGTGATGATTTCTTGGTGAATATTACTTATCAGAAGAAGTGCTTCGTACTACATCCAATACTTAAAAAGTAGAAGTAGAATAACAAGCATTTCTTTTTTCCTTCATTTTCTCCAGATTCCAGGATTTGGTGGACATTTGTTCCCCAGACCCTTACATGCACGCTCTTAGATTCTTGAATCTGACTCTAGTTCATTTTAGTGGGTCCAGCAAAACCTACAGTTCACAGGTTAACTGTTTCTGGACACAGCAGAATGATCTTCTCCTATTTACTGGTTTCTGAAAAGCTTCTCAGTGGACAGGAATAGAGAGTGTCAAATCGAACAGATAGTTTGCTTCTCTAGACTTGTGTGCATCCTGGGAGAAAGCAGAGATCTGTGATGTGCCCACTGTCCTCATGCTCATGTCACACAGTGAGGGGGACCCCGACAAGTGTACAGTGCTTGTGTTCCACTCTCTTGCCAGATGCTTATGGGCTATTAGTCAGAGATTGTGCACCACACCTCATCTTGACATGGAGTTTGCATATAGCATCACATACTCAGGAAAGGGTAATCTCAGGTCCCAGGAAAAGGGTAATATCTTTTAGCCTACACCTGAGTCACACTGTGAATCTCTGGAGGCCAGTGTCACCTTCATGTGCTCCTGAGGGTGCTGCATAGTGAGGATGTAATACAAGATGCCCCTTGAATTTTTTTCCAGGCACATATAAGTTTCCTGATATTTTGCAAGCTTTTTGGGACAAGAGACCTGGAGACCTGGAAAAACCCTGTTTTGTGGTTTCATCAATAAACAGTTATCCACCTGGCGCTAACCTGCTCACTAACATGAATGGTTTAACTTGGTTTTAGCAAAATAAACATTAAGGCACCAATACAATGACATGCTTACACAGGGGAAAATACAGTTGTAATTGCTGACTACCCAATCTTACAAAAACCCCCTGAGCTCTGGGAAAGTTAGGTTTAAAATTTTGTCAGGCTTCATCAGTGTAGGAAAAGAGGTTCTTTAGATTTAAATCATCAGATTTAACCATCTCAGATCCTACTCTCTTTGATCAGTGATTCATTCCAGTGACCTTTTGGTTTTCCTCTAGGTAAGGATAAGAAATCAATGTAGGGTCCAGCATGACCAACACAGAAAGCACCACCTTTGTTTCCAAAAAGGCTTTTCTCCCCGCCTCCCCCCCCTCATTTTACAGAACAAACACCTACTAAATAGGCACACGGGATTAGTACGTACATTGTTCATTTTGAAAGGTGAAATCAGCTCCTCTCAAAAGATAAATCTCAGCACATTTTCAAAAGGTTGGGAAGAAACTATTTTTGAAATGCCAGATCAGTCCTTATAAAGACTTTACTTAGTGCGGCTGCTAAAATCCTTGTGCTTTATTCTCCCTCGTCTTGCACCTTTTCAGAGTTCTTTACACCTTTCAGTGTGCCTGTGAAATGTTAGAGATCTGGTAGCATTTTAAATCCACTTGGGCAAATGTAAATGATCCAAAGAACGGTCAGGGAAAATCATAATTCAATTAAAACCTTGGTTTTGTAGCTGAAAAGAGTGACATGGGCTTACTTGGTGAATGTTTTGTATCAGACATTGCAGAGCAGCAAACAATAGGAGCAAAATGAATAATTTGCAGCAAATAATTTATTTCACTAATTCATTTTTCATGCCTGAAAAGAGAGCTCCTCTAATCTAAAAATTTCAATAGATAATTGTTGTCCTGTAATTAATTTATGACCAGTTTGCTGCAATTATTAGGGTTTCTAAATTCAAGTTCTGTTGATTTACCTGGACAGAGCAAACAGGTCAAGCTGCGCTGTGTGTCTGCTGGAAGCAACATGTGCTGGCAATTGAATTCCTACAGACTCAACAAGAAACACGGAGGGGATTTTTTTCTGTGTTGGTGCTTTGGCTCAGAGAACAACATGTGCTTTGAGCTGACAGTTGTGTTAAGTTTTGGCTGTGGTTCAGACAGGCTCCTTCAGGGAGGAGGAGGAGTAGGCTCAGCTGGACATCAAGCCCTGCAGCCTGAGGTAAGGACTCCTGGGTTTCTGGGTAATCCACCAAATGCCCTCAGCCCCTGCAAGGACACCAAACATCTCCCAGGGATGTTTGAACCCCAGCAGGGCTCAGTCCACAATGTATAGGTAGAGCTTGAATATGGCTCCCCAGAGGCACTGGGCTTGACATAAGGGATGTAGGTGGCACAGAGCACCCACAGTCCAGCACCTGGGGACCTGTAGCGAGAGCGGTGGTCAGAGGATGCCCATGCTGAAGGTTTGGCTCCCTCATTGGCCACTTTTTGGGAAAGAACATTCACCCCTGGGTGGCTTTTTGCCAGT
>JAWWEW010000112.1:100758342-100794298 GCA_035583185.1 Anabacerthia variegaticeps | reverse complement strand
GGGGCGCGCGGGCCGTGGCGGCGGCGGCGGCGGGAGCGGGGCAGCCATGGGGGCGCACGGCGCGGGCCGGCTGTGGTGGGGTAGGAGCCCTGCGGGGACCGGGCGGCCTCGGCTTACCTGCCTTCCTTGCTTTTTTCCTTCATTCCTTCCTTCTTTCCCTTTCTCCCTCTCCCCGGCTTTGCGGGCCCGTCGCGGGGCCCGGGGCCGTGCGGCCGCTCTGCGGGTCACGGCGGGAGCGGGGCCCTTCCTGAAGGGAGGCCGCAGCCTGGTGGGGATCGGCCTGTTCTCCCAGGCAGCCAGCGACAGGGCAAGGGGGCACGGCCTTCAGCTGCCCCGGGGGAGGTTTATATGGGGCGTTCGGAAGGAATTCTCCACAGAAAGGGTGATTGGGTGCAGGAGAGGGCTGGCCAGGGAGGTGGCGGAGTCCCCGTCCCCGGGGGTGTTCAGGGGAAGGCTGGACGTGGCACTCGGTGCTGGGTCAGAGGTCGGTGCTCTCGGAGGGCCTTTCCAGCCTGGCTGGTTCTATGGTCCTGCGGGGGCAGCGATCGCAGCCGCGGCCGGTCCGTGCCGGCGTGGGAGGGCTCGGTGGGTTCTCGGAGCGCAGATGGAGGGGTACTGAACATCCTAAAGGCCTAAACATCCCAGCTACAGGAAAAAAAAAATATATATATATGATAAATCTATAATAAGTATAATAAATGAACAACCCGCTTTGATTTGAGTAAGCGGCGGTGTTGTGCTTGCCTGGCTGCCGTGCCCGGGGATGTGCGAGGGCAGCGAGAGCAGTGACCGAGGGCAGACGGAGGGGTGTGTGGAGCTGGTGTTCCCCTGCCCTTCCCCCTGGTGCCGCACCTCGTGTGCCGGGGGATCCGTAAGCGATTCACACTCGGGCCCTCGGTGGGAACGCCGCCCAAAGCCAGGGCTGGCCGGGCGCACAGGGGTGTGTGTGTAAGGATGTGTGTGTGTAAGGATGTGTGCGGGGATGTGTGCTTGGATATGTGTATAAGGATGTGTGCGGGGATGTGTGAACTCCGGCACGCCCAGCGCTGCTGCAGCAGGAGGTGTTTCAAGGAGGAAGTTCACAGAATAATCATCATCATCCCGTGACAAAAGCTTTTTTCCCCCACATTTTTAGAGTTGCAACTTCGGTGTTCAGTGAAGGCTAGTAATACCAGCATGGAGCTGCTTCAGTTGGTTTAATAACATTCTTGTCTACGTGAATTGATTACATTAGAAAACAACTTCTGAAATCGAATTATCTGTTTCTTTTTGCCATAATAACAAGGACAGATTTGCATTTGTCTGGCTTAGATGCTTGTAGGAAAATGATATTTTTCTTAGCTAAACATGAATTAAACCTTCAGTGTTTCACTGTAGAAAGGAAAGTTAAGCCACCAGTTCATGAGTCATAGTTAGAAAAAAACATAGTGATAAGTGACTAGGTGAGTTTCGCCGGGTGCTTTCTTTTGTGAGTTCTCCTTAGGAGGTGTTTTTGCGTAAGCTGAAACCTATCTGTTTGAAGGGACAGAAATGGCGGAGGGAATTGTCTTCTGAATGTATTCTGCCAGAGATCACCTAAAAGGTGATTCCAGAATATGCTGACTTCAGTTTAACGGTCTCGTTCCATTTAGAGGTTTTTTCTCTTGAGAGTGACTGTAACATTGAAAGAGCTTTTTCCGTTCGTATTTTCTTACTCTACCCCAGCAGCAGCTGATACAGTAGGTCACTGTAACATGCAGTGACAGCCACGGATTGCCTTGGAAGTCAGTTGATCAGTGCTGATGAACTGCTGTTTGTGTATGGGTATACTGAAGGAACAGAGACAATCTAACATGTAAATCTGGAGGTGGAAACCAGTTACTATCACCTCAAAAGGAAAGGGTTGGATCTTGTGCTAGAAGAAACCATTAGGAAGGGGTAGTGGTGCAGTGAGTAGGGCACTGGGCTTTACTGTGTCAATTCAGTTCTGATCTGTGCTTGAGTAACCTGGAAGAGGCTCTTTCTGTCAGCTTCTCTCAGCTGTAGAAGAGGGATGATGGAACTGACTTTTCCTGCATGAGACTGATAAAGTGTAGGTAATGCTGTGCAGTCTGTGTACCATGTGCTGTAGAGTTTCTGCCTCACTGAGCAGTGTCTTCCTTTAACATTCAGTCTTGAAAGATAATGTGCAGCTTCCCATTCAAGTTATTAACCACTTGCAGCAAAGCTATTTTAAGTCTGGTTCTAACTTGGGTGTCTGAGCTCGTACTCCCCCTGGTCTTTAGTGGATTAAGTCTTTTGCTGGGTGGATTTTGTTACAGAGGTGCTTGTAATCTCTCATCCAGTCATCTCTCAATCTCCCTGACTAGGTAGAAGGAAGGATTACGAGGTTTTAAGTACCAGGTCTCAAGCAATAACAAGTACAAAGTCATAGAAGAAAGCAATTTCCTTGTATCTTTTAATGTTATTCTTTTAGCATTCTCAGAGTGTTTGAATTGTTAATCAGAGAGATATAACTGTTGTTCTCTTATCTGTTACTAAAGAGGTAAATCAATGCTAGACTTAAGATTCTCATGGGCAAGAATGAAGGAACTTATTACACTACCAGTACATCAAGTGCTACTCCTAAAATCAGTGTAACTGCCAAGCCTAGTGGGGACAGGCCTGCATTATGTGATCCTGTAAAAGATGTGTTTGAGTGCCTGCTGTGCAAGAGGTATGAGCAATTGGTTTAGGAGTTTCTATGATTGTGAGGATCCCTGCGGAAGTTCTGGTGGTCTGGTACCAGTAGGAGGTAGGCTAGGAGCTTTGACAGAATGCGCTCTGGAGAGCTATAGCAGGATGGCCTAACTCCAGATGGTTTTAGGCACAGAGCTTAAATTATGTGATGCTGTGGAATCATGTTTTAAGTGAGGAGAAAAAGCATATATTTTGCCTTAACTTCCTTTTTTATCTGGTCAGACTGGAATCCCTTCCCACTCCTGCTGATTTGCAGGGAGTGGAGAAATGATTTAGTTGTGGCAACAGGAGAATCATAAATGTTCAACAGGAATGCTGATTGCTTTGCTTTTTGTTGTAGGCACAGTGAGCTGCACTTTGTTTCTGGCAGTTAACGGTTTGTATTCGGCTAGTGATGATGTGATAGAGCTCACACCAACTAACTTCAACAAGGAGGTCATTCAGAGTGAGAGTCTGTGGCTTGTGGAGTTCTACGCCCCATGGTAAGAATTACAGCTGCTTACTTGCTTGCTCTTATCACAGAGAAGCAGCACAGCCATCTGCTGCTGATCAACCCAAGTTTTCATTCAGTTGTTGGCAGTACACTTGCAGGTTTGATGGCCTCATGACTACCAAAGTAGCTGTACTTGACATTCCTCTTTTAAATATCCTCATGAGGGGAAAGGGTAGTTACTTGTTTCAAGTCGGCAAATAGGGTCTGATAGCAAAACCTTACACACCATTTTACAACTTTAGTTTTTCTGAAGAAATTAGTATTAAAAATGACTGATAAATGACTGCAGTAGGTAAGTGAAAAGGCCTCTCACTTGTGTGTTTCTGAATGTAATTCTGATGTGAAAGCACAAATCTGAATTCACACTTAGAATTTCCAATTTCCATTGAAAAATACTGGCTTTCTGCATCTTAATTCAGCATCTCTCTTTGTCCCCTATTCTGCTCATGTCCAGAACATGGAGTCTCTTCCATTTAAATTCTGGTAATGTATATTCCATCTTTGTACAAGCCCTGTGATATTGCCATCCCAAAGCTCCACATTCTGGAGAAAGTGGCCTTTCATTGCAACAGCCTGACTATGTCAGGGCTGAGAGGTTTAGGAGAAGGCTTGCTGTGCCTCTTCCAGTGTTGTTGCAGTTTATGGGCAATGGGAAGCTTTATCCAACAGTGGCAATGAAGTGTAGAACAGGAAATTGGCAGTTCCTGTCCCTACAGACTTGTGATGATGTGATTATACTCTGATTGCCAGGCAGCTGTTGGTCTTCTCCCTCAGACACCTCCAGGAATTGTGCCACAAACTCTTGCTAGTTAAGAAGTTAACCTCTAGAATAATTTTTTCAGGCCTCATCACAGGTCCATTTTGTCACAAGCAGACTAATGTGCAAAGCTGGATTTTCATGCTCATGTTTGCCTCTGTTTTGAGAAAGATAGGTAGCTATTGAGATATTTGCATATATATACACACACATGCCTGCGTGTGTGCACACTTACATAATGTGGAGGTTTTTGAAGCCTGAGTGATGATGTGATGTGGCATAGCCTTGTCCTTTCTTTATGAGTAATGATATCAGTCTTCTACAGTTTGCTGTGAGTGACTGTGAAATAGTTGTCAGCTCTGAATGACGGTTACTGTTGTTTGATTTTTTTTTGTTTTTTTCTAAAAGGTGTGGTCATTGTCAAAGACTAACCCCTGAGTGGAAGAAAGCAGCAACAGCTTTAAAAGTAAGTTTAGCCTTTCAAATGTGCTTGTGGCAGTGGATTTAAGAGAGTTTGGCTGTTTGCCATCTGGCGTGGGAACATAGAGGTGGAGTTTGATCATTAAAACCATTATCACCGTAACCATACTTGTCCAGTTAAAGAAGTAGTCATTCAGGCACTTAAAAAGTCAGGATTTTTGTTTTTTGGGTTTATTTTTTTCCTCTATAAAAGAAGACATTAAATTGTAGAGAAAGCAGGTCAGTTCTGTCCGTGTGGATTCCCAGTACTGTTTTCCAGAACTGAAAACAGCTTTGTTAGCTGCTGGTGGTGGATATTCATTTAATTACAGAAAACTTGGTTGTGTGCTGATTTGCTGAATTCTTGTCTATGATTCCCCTTCTAAAAAAACCCAAGCAGACAAACCCCCAAACAAAAAAACCCCAACTAAATAAAAACCCAAACAATTTAAAATTTAGTTTGTCATGCTGAATTAAAAAATGGACATACATCGTGTTCTGTAATTTATTGTTTTTGGGGGAAGTACCTCTCTTCTGGTGATGTTCTCTTACAGTCCTAATAACTGTCCCTCCCTCTTCCGCTCCTCCCCCTCTTCTATGCCCCCAGCAGAGAGTATGAAATATGTTAAATTGCTTTAGAAATCTTGTCTTACGTGTTGTTTCTTGTTTTCTTTTTGCAGGGTGTAGTGAAAGTGGGTGCAGTAGATGCAGATAAACATCAGTCCTTGGGTGGACAGTATGGCGTCAGAGGATTCCCAACTATCAAGATATTTGGAGCCAACAAACACAAAGCAGAGGACTATCAGGGTAAATATGATTCTCTTTTACATATTACATGCCTAAAAACTTACTGAATATAGCAATTATGGTAGGTGCTAATGCTGTCTTGTGTGGCATTTCCTCCTTGTCTAGTGCTTGTAATAACAGAGACAGATGGGTGGGACTGGTTTAACCAAACTGTGTATGTCTTAGCATGGACTAACAGTCCCACCTGCAGTTCATAATTGTTGGAGGTTGATAGGGAGTTCCAAAGAATTATTTCTTTCTTCCTATATATTCGGAGCTTGCCACAGTCGCTTTTCATCAGATAAGCTGGGTGACTAAAAAGTGTAGTGAAGTCACGCCTGCTGGTTGTGCTGAAGACAGATGTCCCACCACTAGTACTGTATCACTCAAAGCCCAGTCCTGCTTCTCATGAAAAATCATTAGGGTGAGGGAGTACTAAGTTTGTAGTTAAATTAGAGGCTTACCTTAAACTGGCCTTTTGGTGGTTTAATCACTTACTTTGCTGCATTGCAGGTGGCAGGACGAGTGATGCTATTGTTGAAGCTGCCCTAAGTGCTCTGCGGTCCCTGGTGAAAGAACGTCTCAGTGGCAGAGGTGGAGGATACAGTTCTGGGAAACAGGTATTTCAGGGAATGTGTGTTTGTTTTTCAGCTGGAGACTGTCCTATGCAGGAGGTCAGAGCTTGTGCCCTTGATTCTGTCACAGAGTAGTTGATGTTGAAAGGGACTTTCGGAGGTTTACTAGTCCAGCCCCCTTGCCCAGTGCAGGGTCTGCTAAGCAGATTGCTCAGGCTTTGTCTCATCAAGTTGGTTGGATATCTCCTAGACATGACACTTCAGACAGACTGCAATCTCTGGGCAACCTCTTCTAGTGTCTGACTACCCTCACAGCATAAATTTTTCTCTTATATTTAAGTTATAGAATCATAGAATGTTATTTCTTTCATTTCAGCTTAGGTTCTTTTGTCTCTGTTGTTGCAGAGAAGAGCCTGTCTTTGTTTTCTTACTGTCTTTCACCCTCTCATCACATACCCTGAATCAGCTGGTTCGTGTTCAGCTTGTCCACCAGGACATTGAGGTTTCTCTTTGAAAAGCTGTTCTCCAGCTAGACAGTCCCCAGCATGTACTGGTCGATGGGGCTGTTATTCCCCAGATGCATCTCCTTTTGAACTTTGAGGTCCCTGTTAGCCCCATTCTCCAAGTGGTTCAGGTACCATTTGCCTAGTTCTAGTCTAAGCTGGATGGATAGGTTTCTTAATTTGGTAGTGTTTTTCTGAACTTGGCTTGCTGGATTTCTCACTGAAAGTAAATTGAAAATCTTCTGGCTCCTACTACTGTTTCTAAATCATGGTGCAAGTACACTCTGACATCCTCAGGCTGGCCAGATAGAAGACTGGGTGGGCTGTACCCTGTAGTGTATATTGCACTCCCACAAGTTTGTTTTACGTGGAAGCCAGGACACAGTTCCAGATGGAGGTGGGGGTTGGAGAGCACTTTGTTCTTGGACAGGTCAGAGCATGAAGAATGGGGAAACTGTTCCCACATCTTCTCGGTAGTCAGTTTGACCCGATTTCTCTTTTTTTTTTTTCCCCAAGAGAAGGTTCACTTGCTGTTCCTTGAAAGTGCTGTGGGAGTAGACTGTGTGTATTGTCACTTTTAAAATGGGAAAGTTGTATGACCTAACACTGCCTGGTTTGTATCTTACTCAAATAAAGACTGGTACAACATGACAGGAGTTGGCTTGTGTGGGAAACCAGTTTTGGTTACTTTTTACATGAGGGTCTGTTTTGTTTTTTACAGAGCCGGGAGAGTGGAGGTGGAGATAAGAAGGATGTGATCGAGCTGACTGATGACAGCTTTGATAAGAATGTCATAAATAGTGATGATGTGTGGATGGTGGAGTTTTATGCCCCATGGTGTGGGCACTGCAAAAAGTAAATGAGGTTTTTCTTTGACAATTCAGTTCCCATTAATGCTTGGTTTTGTGCAATACCCTTGGTCTCCTAAAAGAGACCTTGCATCTCTGGTGTACCAGAAGTGGGTTTTTCTGTAAAGTGTTTTAATAAAAATGTGTGGGCTTTTGCTCAGAGCAGCACTCTTCTGTAGCAGTAAAATTCCCAGTTATGGGTAGAAATAAGATCCAGAAGTTAAAATAAGCATTTAATTCCTTCAGATGCAGGACATTAGTCTCATTTGGAATAACTCTTAGCTGTCATTTTCTGCAGAGACTTTATTTTCTTCAGTGGAATGCTCTACATAATATTGGTATACTTTTTGAGTGGTATACTTTTGCTAGCTCTGAGAGAGCTTAGAGCACTTGTACTCTGTTTTTCAGCCTGGAGCCAGAATGGGCAGCTGCTGCCACTGAGGTGAAGGAACAAACAAAAGGAAAAGTAAAGCTGGCTGCAGTAGATGCAACAGTCAATCAGATGCTGGCAAGCCGATATGGGGTGAGTGTGCTCTGCAGTGGTTACAATTTCTTTTCCATCTCTACCAAGTCAGATTTCTCTTCAATGCTTACTGAACTGTTCTTTAATCTGGTACTACTCAAAAGATTTTTGCTAAAAACAAGTGATGCACACGTTTTTTTCCACAAATAGTTAATTCCTGAATGTCAGTAACAATATAAATAAATGGGGGGAGAGGAAAAGAATAAATTTGGATGTTGCTGATGAAAAAGGCCATTTATTTCCATAAGATTTTGTATACCTTTATCATCTGAAATGAGAGGTCTCTCTTTTCAGACTGTGTGCTGTCTGGGCATCTCCAGAACCCAGACATGTACCTTCACACCTTGGAGCCACTTATCAGGGATCACTGACAATATTGGCTGCACAGATCAGATGTGTTGTTCACCCACAGTGAGCTGATAGTCTTCAACTTTTAGTACAGTCTGTGGAGCTTACAGTGTGCTGCTTAGTTTCCCTGTAAGTGCATATGGCTGACAGTAAAGAGGAACACTGGAGCAAGTTTTACTGGAAGTGTAGCAGAGGGAGCTTAAGGTCCATTTGTTGCCATGTGGGCACAGTGCTGTCCCCCCACAGACAAACTGGGACACTAATGTCTAATAAATATGAAGAGCAAAGGTAGTCCTCATGGTATTTAAACCTGCTGTAATTGGTGCATCTAAATGGAGATGAAACCATTGCTGCTTCATCAGGCCAAAACCCTGAAGCACAGTTTCAGTGTATCTTAACCTTGTTTTTAATTGTTGCACAGGTAAGAAGCCTACAAAATTCTTCAAATTCAATCAGAACGTGCTGTGAGACTTGATGTTGAATCTCTTCCCTTGCTCTTAATCTAGAACACATCAGACAAGCAGATAAATTCCACCGTAAATATTCATGTTTGTTTGAGCTGATGGCTTAAACTTGTCTTGCAGATTCGTGGATTTCCCACCATTAAAATCTTCCAGAAAGGAGAAGATCCTGTTGATTATGATGGTGGCAGAACTAGATCTGATATCATTTCTCGTGCTCTGGATCTCTTTTCTGATAATGCACCACCACCTGAGCTCCTGGAGGTACCTCTACATTATTTTCTCAGATTGCTTTTCCATCATAATCTCAGCACCAATTTTAACAGGACTATATTAACTGTAAATAAAACTGCCTAAGTGTGATACTTTTGCATTGTTTTGCCCCAGGAGGTAAAGGGTGACAAGTCTGAAATAACAGAAAGCTGAATGTTTATTTCTACTGTGAATTTGTTGTTGACTGGAAGATGATCAGAATTGATGTGGGGAAGGCACTGACAGGATGGTGCCAGGGTGTCTGAATCCGCCCTTGAATGAGTTGGGCTTGAAAGGTTGGGCTCTGTGCCCCATCTGTTTTCTTACAAGAGGGCAGGGCTTTGTCATTTGTAAGCTCTCTATTAGGACGTGCATGATGAGCAATTGTGCTTATTGTCCAAAAAAGTCCATTCCCTGTATGGACTTGGGGTTTCAGCTTTCTGTTGGTAGATTTGAAATAGTGATCAGTTGTCTCCAAAGTGAGGTGCACGCAAGACCATCCATTGGGATGCAGAAAGGAAAAAAACAAAACCATTTGTACCATTTACCTAAAGATACTTTTAAATGGTACTTAGTTCATATTTCTCATGTTCTAAAATGTTTATTTTGTATGCTTTATAATGTTAATACAGTAGTACATGTTCCTATATGTGTATATGTATACAATTAATTTACAAATATTAGGACTGCATGCTTAAAAATTTCTTTACTGGCGGAGTGCACAATCAAAGATTGGAGATTGTTGGTGCAGGTCTCTGGATTGATTCCTTTTAGCCAGTGTTGCTGTTACTGTGGATTGAACGCTTCAATCTGCAGCAAAGGCTGCCCACTGCTGGCTCTCCTTGGGCCAGCAGGCGTTGCATGGCCCCGAGGACATGATTTTGAGCAAGAAGTGACATCCTACTGTGCTTTCTCTAAGCCTTATTTGGTACCACTTGCTGTGCTGTTGCTGCAAGTCTCAACAGAAGACTTTGTGAATTGTAAATTTACTTTTTAAGCTACTCTTGTCCTGGGAGACCAGTGAAGTAGGGGAGACTCCTAAGCTTTTGTGTCAAGCTTTTTCAATACTTATTACCCTGTAGGATGGAGTTATTAGACCATTGGAGGGAAGTGCAGTCACAACTGAATAACCAAGTCTTATTCTCATTGATTTTCTGCTGCTTCCTTCTAGATAATTAGTGAGGATGTTCTGAAGAGCACCTGTGATGCTCACCAGCTCTGCATCATTTCTGTCCTGCCTCATATTCTTGACACAGGTACACTTACAAGCAAGCAGACTTCTGTATGAATTTGTCACTTAGAGCTTGAACTTGTGGTTTTTCACTTGTCCAATTCTGTCTAATAGGAGCCTCAGGGAGAAATTCTTACCTGGATGTCATGTTAAAAATGGCTGAAAAATACAAAAAGAAAATGTGGGGGTAAGTGTCATTGTAGTCTGGTTATCTTGGAAACGATGAGAGCATTTCTGGAGGTAATGAGATAAAATTTGTATGATAGCAGTTTAACTACAGATAAGAATTTTTCCTTGCTCAGGCTAGCATATCTTGGTATTTCACCAATTACTGGGGAGGGAATGCTGTGACTTTAGAATAACCTGCTATTTTTTCTTTCTTTTCAACCACCTCTCAAATTCTGCATTTATAAGTGATACCTGAGCATTGATGAGATTAAGCATCTTTTATTCTTGTCCTGAATACTATAATATTTTAGGGCAGTTTCTTTTAGTCTTTTGCTGGTGGATGAGTCTGCCAGTATGAATGCTGAATTCTCAGGGGGGAAGAAAAAGGTAAATTACAGCTTATTAACAAGTTTCATCATGTCAAAGAAGCAGGCCAGCAGGCTTTACCTTTTTTGCTCCTTCTCTCAAGTGTGGTTTAGGATGTCTGGAATTTCTGGAAAGTGAGAGCTGTTCTGTCACACTGACTGCTGTGAAAAGGGACAAAATGGCACGAAAGCCTGGGGGAAAATGCTGACATTAGCTGATTCCAGAGGTTCTTCGGGAAATTTGCTAAACATTAGAGGAACTGAGACCTGACCAGTGAGAAACAAATACTAAGTGTCTTTAGCTAGAAGTCATTTATAATGATACTTGGGCAGGACTTTGTCATGTTTTGATTTGTGACTTGAGTCATTTTAAACCTTGCTTAATACAGGCAAAAGCATAGCAGTTTGTTCATGTTGTCATAGTTCTTTCCCCACAGTGTCTTTAATGGCCGGTCTGATCCAGCTTTCAGTGGCTGTGAGGATGGGACTGGCCTAGAGGTGGTGTGGAGGAGGGTCTTTTTTCTGTTGCAAGTTTCAAGATGGGGACCCTGCTATTTCCTGTTGATTTCAGTAACAGTTGCCGGTGTCAAGGGCAATTCAGAGCCCAGCTTGAACTCTTCAGGGTTGCAGGATATGACAATATGTGACTTGAAAATTATTGTAGTGCCTACCCTCATTGTTAATTTTTGGATTAATCTTTTCCTCCAGGTGGCTGTGGACAGAAGCAGGTGCCCAGTCAGATCTTGAGAGTTCTCTGGGGATCGGAGGTTTTGGGTATCCAGCAATGGCTGCTGTTAATGCTCGGAAGATGAAATTTGCCCTGCTGAAAGGATCATTCAGTGAGCAAGGGATTAATGAGTTTCTCAGGTATGAAATCTTTAAGTGACTTAAATCTTTTTGTAACTGGGCCTGTGTCTCTTTAGGCCAAAATTAGACTCCAGGATCAGACAAGACTACTTGCACAGTTAAGTGAATGAAGATGATGAGAAATCACTGGCGTAAAGGAATGATTTCAGCAGGGATTGCAATAAAGCAGTCACTACCTTTTTGTGGTGTGCAAAATTAAGTTTGCCATTTAAACTTAAAGGGTAGTTTTGGCACAACTTTTGACAACAGAAGTGGGCTTTTATGTTGAAAAACTCTGTTTCTCTGGTAACCCAAGAAATAACTTGGCAATTAGTTCTATTTAATTCAAATGGTGCATTCTGACTAGTCATTAGTAATTGGAAAGTTCTGGTTTGGGAATCTAACTGGGTGCTCTTGAGGTTCTGTATGTTGCTGTTCATCTTTCTGGTTCAATTTGGCCCTGCTTCCCCTTCCGACCCTCCCATTCTCCTGCCACCTGATCAAGTGATGGGGGGAGCTGAAGCAATCCATCCAGAAAGTCAGTAGCTCACTGCTTATCGGAAGTTCCCTGAAACTGCCTCTTGTATATTTGGGCAAGAACCAGTGCTGAGAAGAATGGAATAGGGAAGAAAATGGAGAGGATAACAGAAGGTGGCAGCAGTACTGAAACAGAGCAGCTAAACATAGTGTTACTTAAGTGTGGTCAAAGCGAGGTGGGATCTCTGCTTCCAGGTAAAGGACCAGCTGCCATAAGGTATGCAAGAGCCTTTGAGAGCCTACATGAGCAGTGTTATTCCATGTCCTTTCTTGGGGAATGGCAGAGGACAGACAGAATTGCAAAAGCAAATGCAGCAGCATCTCCCCACCTTGCCATAAGAGGCACACTAGTTGAATGCTGTTCCTACTGGATTAATGGAATCAATGCTATATTCTCTTACCTGCAAAAGTGATCAGACTTTCTTAATGCCAAAAAATAAACATTCTTAGGGCATCAAGTAAAATTCAGGATTCAGATGCAAGAGAAATACCAAATAGTTTGTACTAATGCATGTGATAGAAGTGTCTGCCTTTCTCAGACATGGCAAATTCTCTTAAGTCTATAAAATCCATCTTAGTGAAGCCTCTCCTGGTGAGGGTGGATGATGCTTTGAGGACACAGCAGCCAATTTAACATCTTATATTGTTACGTAATTGGTTTAGTATTGTCTTATCATGCTTCAGCTCAGCTGTGCTGCCTAGAGAAAGCAGTATAACCACAGTTGGTGTGGCTGGCTGTTAACTCAGCTGCTGTAGGCAGCTTCTGTAATCTAACAGGCTGTCTCAGCAGTGTTGACTACAAGTAAGGAAATTGGCACTGTGAAGAGCATAAAAATTATGTAATCCACCTAGGGAGGAATGCTAATGCAGTTTTATTTGCCTCTGAAAGAATGCAAAGGGATTAGCAGCTTGGGATTTAATGCTGGGCTTTTTGAGCAAGCCTAACTACCAAGGGCAGGATGGAGTGTCTCAGACAGAGGCTGGTTACCTCGTACCCATTGGAACCCATGGAGGCTGATTTTTCACTAAAAAAGATCTCTGGTGATTTCAAGTAACAGTTGTAGGTGATTTCCACAACTAGAATTATAGACTCCCCTTGGTGATGCCTTAAGTGATAAACAACACACTATTAAAGGGCCTGTACTTATCCATGATGGTTACACTGCTGAAATACAAAATAGTGGAGGTCACAAGATGTCTCTAGATCCAGTTGTAAATTTTCAATGCTGCTTTAAGGGCTCTGTCATTTTCTGCTTCTCAATTTGAAATTTTTTGCTTCCAGACAGTTCAGATTTGCTTAAAGAGATGAACTCTTAAAGTTGGCTTCCTTTTCTCTGAAGCAGGCACTGTTCCAGGTGGATAGAGGCCAGAGAAATTTATTAACTTTAACTTTTACATGTTTTTTTTCTCAGGGAACTCTCTGTTGGTCGTGGCTCTACAGCACCAGTGGGTGGTGGTGCTTTCCCCAAAATTCATTCAGTTGAACCTTGGGATGGTAAAGATGGTGAGGTAAGAGGTGCTCCATTTCTAAAAGTACTGATGAATTGCTGGGTTCAGAAGTGACAGAAGAGAGTAACTAAGAACTGTCAATGTGAAAGTTCTTGTTCTTACAGAATTGTAGCAAGTTTTGTTGACAGTTTCGCATTATCTAAATCCTCCCGTCAGGCCAAATGCCACACTGATTGTCTGACATTGTGGACCAGATGCTCCTGCCTAGCCATTAGGATGTGATGTGAAAATTGGATCTCTTGAGGTGGAAATGTATTGGCAGTGCTGAATGGGGGAGGTGGTAGTCCATGCGTTTGAGACCCCAGTTTTGCAAAGACTTTGGTTCTGCAATACGCTGACCTTGCCATCAAGGTCTTAATGTCAGAAAGTTTGTCAGGTAAAGTCTGTGTAATAAATAACACAGTGACTAAGTGTATGTTCTTCAGGTTCAACATTGCTGCGAAAAACAAAGTTACTACAGTCCTTTGATCTACTTCAGGTAGATAAAAACATGGAATACAGTGGTAGTTTTGTTACATAGCTTATTTGTATTGCCTTCATTTGGAGTATTTTTATTAGTAGAAAGCAACTTTCTAGTTTAAACTCTGATCACTTGCCCTGTGGTTAATGCACTTTTAGTTTTATAAATGAAAGAGATGACAGAAGGGAGCTTTACTCTCAGGATGAAGTAAGAATCTTTCTCAGTCAGGGATCTCCTGTCATTAAGCACTTCTAAACACATGCTGAAAACCTTCCCTTTTTCACAGCTTCCAGTTGAAGATGACATTGATCTCAGTGATGTGGATCTGGATGACTGGGATAAAGATGAGCTGTGAGATCTTCAGGAAACTTCTTTTCTTGGGAGAGTTTGCGCAGCAGTTTGCAGCCTGGATCACAATCAGACAGATATTCCAGTGGCCTTTATATGGAGAATAGCGCATGACACACTGTGCTATTTGATGCACTGCAGCAGTGGACTGTACGCATCTCAAGAAAACATTGCAGAAATTCTATGAATTGTCATAACCAGTAAACTTGATTGTATTCTGTGTAAAAAATATTTTGAGGACAACATGGATATTTCTTCGGAACATCTTGAGTTTTATTTTGTGGATAGTGTGCTGTTTGAGTGTTAATGGAGGTTGTTAGTGTAACCAATTTTAAATGTAATTTTTTTTTTTTCATGCAGGTGGAACCTGGCCAGCTTCTGTTTCAATTAAAGAATAAAATATTTTTTGACACACAGTGTTAGTCTTGTATAGAGTAAGAAAGGTGCACATGATACAAGCTGTCCTGTTTTGGATGACTCTTGAAAAATGAACTGTAGAATAGAGAGATTTGTGCAGACAGGAGTCCTAAACCACCCCCTCGCTGTGAGATCGTGACAGTTTGGCCTAAAGCTTGATTCGATGGACAATCTTAGTTTATATGCTCTTCAGTCTTCCTTTTCCTATTCCTTCTCAGGGGCTTTCTCTTTCTTTGTGCCAGACTGCATAAGATCATTAATACAATGGAAGTGGGGTTGCTGCTGCAGTGGGAGATACTGGGAGCTGTTGGTCTTCCCCTGGATTAGCGATGAAGCTAATCCCCATTTTAGGGCATGAGGATTTCCAGGTGCTATCAGAAAACCACCCTGGTGCTGTCTCCAGCAAATTGGGTAATATTTCTTCACTTCCCATCTGGCATTGTTTTGATCTGAAATTGCTATTTCCTTGGAAGGGGAATAAGGACTGGGAATAGGGATGTTTACTGCTGCTCTTTTAATAAAGATACTATTATTTTATTGCTCTCCATGTCTTGTATATTGGTGTCTAGTGAAGTGACCCTCATGTGATCAGCTTGTTTATAAGAAAGGAATGAAAGAGCTGAAAGTTTCCCCTTCTTTCAAGGAAATAATGTCATATGGATATTTGTCATCTGGTGTCAGTAAGAGATTGCCTGTAACTCACCCCTGTGAAAGGCAGTGTCAGAACCACAGGCAGCCAGCAGTGACCTGACTGCTGATTTGGTGCAGGTGTGCTCCAGCTTTTTAAGTCATCCCAGCAGATGAGATCTAATGGAACTGTTCTAACTGAAATATCTTTGCAAAAACTAAACTCATGAGTACTTGGGACTGTAAGTCATACTACAATAAGCTCCTCAGCATTTTTGAGGATCTTTCCTCTTAAGCTTCTGGGCTTTTTTTTTTTTGTTAAATTAAAAGAACTTTGGGCTTTGCTCTGATGCTTTCTACTTTTTCTGTTTGATTTTTCTTTTTTTTTAGTTTTGTTAGAAAAACAGGACTGTATACACCTAGTAGACCCATTAGTCACCACACCTTTTAATTTTTTGTTTTATTTCAAGTCCTGTAGATACTCCATCTTTGTAATTTACAAAAAAAAAAATAAATACTACCATAGTACCTCCTGCCTCTGAAATATTTTTTGTAAAACTATGAATAAGGAATATTTATACAGAATTCACTGTAAAAATTATTGGAAGTGGTAGGAAGATCATCCTGCTACAGCATCTGCATCTTAATTTGACTTTCAGCAGCTAAAGATTGTTTTACTGCAACATTAGAGTCTTGAAATTTAATAGATGAAGCTTGAGCAATTTTTCTTTAACTGCAGTCAAGAAGACTGAGGTCAATCTTGAAATAGACATAAGGGTAGTATTCTTGATTACTCAGTTGTAAGCCAGGGATGTCCATGCCAGGCTGGAAAAGGAAATAGTACAACTTTAGTGCCAGTGAAGAAATTGTTGCACAGTTCCAAGATACAGGGGGTTGCTTTTGTGCTCTCCCACATTCACCACTGAGAATCTGGTCTTTGCTTGTTTCAGGCTGCCTAACGTAATTAGCATTGAGAATTCCTGCTTCATTGCTATGTTATGAACTTGCAGCACTTTTGTGTGCTTCAGCTCTAGAGCACTCATCTCTCCTCCATGCAGTGGGAATATTGCTTGGTGGTTTTAGGCTGTTCTGAAGGCTTGCTGTTTTACTTACTACTTTTGCCTAAAATGTTTGTGCACTCAAGATATGGGGCAGGTGAAAGCAAGTACTGCTTAAGGCCTAGGGTATTTATGAACAACAGCCTTATACAGGGGACAAATGTGTCACAGTCCTAGCATTTGGTTCCAAAATAATTTTTCTTGCTTGTGTTGATCTGAATCCTTATAGAAGACTTTAAGCTGTTTAGACAGAGGAACTGCCTTAATGGAGCAGACCTATTTTGTTCTAGTAGCCATAAACATCAGATGCTCAACAGAAAATATACGCAATCTCTATGGATCTGCATCATAATCTGAGTCTAACTGTTGCCCTAATCCAATCTGTAACAACCAGGGATTAGAGCTGCATCCAGGGCTCCTGGCATTGCAAGATGTGAGGAGATGTATGCTGTAGCCCCTGGACAGTGGTAGTGTTCATTTGGCTAAGCTGCCACAAGCTACAGCATGTGCACTTGCAGTCCAAATACATACATCCATTATACTTGCTGCTGCAACTTCATCCAGGTGTTTGAAGACTACATTTAGGACATCTCTCAGGCGTTTTACAGACTTCCTGTTTGGCTGTAGCAGCATTGCTTGGAAATTCACTGGGAGGCCGTACCTTGAAATACAGCAACATACACGATCATCTGCTGGGAAAGGGCACAGCTCTCTGCTCTTGCCCTTCTCCCTCCTCAGCCTCCAGGCATGCCAGCTGATGCTGTGTTATAGAAACAATGCTTCCCTTTATTGGAAAGCATTCTCTTTCTGAAGTCAGAAGTCAATTAAAAAGTGACTTTCTGTCTTTTACTTCCCTGTGAGTTCCCCCAAAGAACTGTTTTTCATCAAATTTGTGTGTCACCTTTTTTGTGGACATCTGTATTGTCTCCCATGAGCTCCTGGAATGAAGTGTGTAAGGGACACACCTTGAGAAACACAAAACAAGGTGTGTAAGGGTTCCACCCACAAAGGAACTGCACCAGGAGGAGTTGACTTTTACAGGAATCTTTGCCTGCACTCTGCATTTACTCACCTCAGGACAGACTCAACAAAAACTCTCAAGGCCTTCACATGAATCCAAGCCACAAACGCTTCACTGAAGTTCACTTTCAGCCAGCGCAGTAACGGGCCCTGTGAGAACAGACACAGCAGTGCTGTGATCCCCTCGCTGAGCGAAGCAGCTCCACAGCTAACACACCACTGAGGCCCTCATGGGCTGCTGGGACACTTCCCAAGCACACTTGTAGTGGCTCACATTTTATCAGAAACTCCAATGACCTTGGGCACATCATGTTGTTTATCCCACGGCTTCGTTTTATGGGCTCAGTGGAGCTCATAGGAGACTGTTGGAACCAACAGGAGACTGTTGGAACCATAAAGCCATTTCTGAGTGAGAGGTGCTTAGGCATGCTGGTAGCAAAGGCTGCCACTACATGGACCATCAATTTGGGGTGCTACTTACATATTGTTGTTTCTTATCAGAAGCTAATTTCATCAACTCTTCCTTTTCACATTTCAGTTCCTTCTCATCATAATAAAATTCTCGAACCATGAACCTACAATTGAATGACATTTGTTCTCACAAGCTGTAGTCCAGGAAATATGCACACTCATTTCTTTTGCCTCTGGAGAAGCAGGTAAGGGAAGTTGCTGGTCATTTAACAAAGTACGTGGAGGGTGGGAGTTGAAGCCACCCCCAGAAAGCCAGCTTCCTGCTGTCAGTAGCATGAGAGCAGGAAGGACAATTCCAGGATCTGTAGTGTGATGCTTAAAGAATGGGATCACTGATTTCTGCTGCCACAGCTCCATCCCTACCTTTTCAGTAGCTGTAGGGCCAGCAGCAAGCAGTAAAGAAGGCCTAAAAACCAGTGATGAATTCAGCATTCTGCACACAGAATAAGACTCACCTTATCCTGATCATCTCTCACTAGACTGCCTTGCTTAGCAGTTGGTTTTTCTTACCTGTTCTCCCTCGCTTTAGCCTTGAAGTCATCCATCACTTTTCTAAATAGGGTCACGGTGAAGAGTCCTCCCTCTGCATCCTCAGCAATCATTCTGTGGGAGGGAAGTTCACTGCTGTGATTTGTCATGGCAAATCCCTCATGCCTTTATTACCTTCCTCACCTTCCTCTTTTGCAGTTCTTTTTACTTTTTATTTTCATTTACAATACTGATCAACACCCTGCTTTTTGAGAACTGTTGTGACTGAAACAGGGAACAAAGACTTTACTAGCACTGGCTATGCTATCTCCAGTGTTAACAAGTACAGTTTGTGAACCACTGTAGTACACACATTCTACCTGCCTGATCTGTCTGTGTTTCCTGGTAACATTCCCCCACCATTGGATGCACTTGTGTTTTTGAGACAGGCAATAGCAAACAGCTTGCTTCTCTGTGTTTTCCACTTCTTTCATTTCAGATAATAGCACTGACAGCTCTTTTGCCCTGGACTGGACCTCGTGGTCTTCATAAGCTGAGAAGTGGAATATTTAAGGTGAAAGGATAAGTTAATATAGCATTTGTTATTGCAAATGATAGTATGCTGAATTATTCTACATTAGGAAGCAATAAAAATGCAAATTAAGTGTTTGATCTTTTTACAAAGTAGTTTCCATAAAGCTCTATGTGATTGTATATGTTTGAATTATGCCTTGATTACTGTAACAAATTGTCTGTTTTACACAGAAAAGCAAAGGCCTGGTTGAAAGTACAAAGAACTAGATTACTTGAAAATGGAACAAGAAGTTAATTGTAAAAAAACCTGATTATTGTTCCTTCATCTGCACTTCCCTTCAACAGACTAATTTTTGGTTTCAGTTGAAAATATGCTGATGTTGAGCCTATGCATTAGACAAGTGATTCCTTCCAGGATCCAGCAACTTGTCTGAAATGTAGCAGGGATCTCTGAAACAAACAGGGATCTTAATTTGTGACTTCACTTACTTGGTGGAGCGAGGCACTACCATATCTGAGAGGGATTCATAGGTCTTCTGCCACTGTACGTAGCTTGACCTTTGAGCAACACAAAACAAAGCACAGTAAATATGTGCTATATACTGGAAAGCTAAAGTCTGGATATATGTTGTTAATTAAGTGTTATAGTTTCAAAATCTTTCATGGAATTTTTTATTTTATTTTTTTTAAGTCCCTTGCCAGCACAGTGGTTTGGGGGGCAGGATCCAGGAGATGGTGTGTTGGAGCCCAGCTCTCCCACTCCCGGATCCAGCTGTCTAAAGCCTAAACAAAGGGACACCGAATAGCTTTGCGTTCCAACATGAAGGCTGGGGATACGACGGGGGGAGGTGTTTTCTCTTCAGTGGGGGAGGACTCCACTCTTTCCCTGACTTGGGAAATGGTCAGAGACAGGTTTCCCGGTGCTCCTTTTTTTTGCCGGTGTGCTACACCTTTGCTCTCCATCCCCTTGGGTGCCCAGCCACCACTTGCACTTCCCACGGGAAAGGAAGCAGCCCATCCCTGTGGCCGCCATCCCCATTCCCATTCCCACTGCCATTCCCGTTCCCACGGGAGCTCTGGAATCAGCACCTCTCCCTGCCCCTGTCTGTGCCTGCTGGAGCCTCACACCAACCCCTGGTGTCTGTACCTATAACTGCACCGAAGGGGTAAAGACAGGAGTGGGTTTGTTTGGAAGTTCTGGGGTTTTGTTACACATATATATATTTGTAGTAAAGAACTGTTATCCTATTTTCTACATTTTCTGATTAAAGTATCTGAATTTCAAAGGTTGTGGTGATTTGAGGAGAGGGAGGCGCTCTTCCTAGTCCAGAAGGATTCCTCACTTTCCTTAATAGGTATCTAGGTTTCTTTTTAAACTGAGACATTAAACTAATGGCTTAGGGTAGAAGTGCTGGAGTTCTTTGTGCTGGGTTATTCCATTAAGATATAACATTAAGCCTTTCCTATCCTTTCCTCTCCTAATCACCAGCTGAGGAGATGTTTCCCTCAATGCTACACCCTCAGTTTTCATTTTGGGTCTTGGCTTCAGGAAGGGGTCACAGCAGGAAGTTGCTGGTGGGAAGAATGTGCCCTTTGGAACATACTTCCAGGCTGCCACACAGTGTCCCATGCTCCAGGACCCCTGCACAAGCCACCCTGATCCATGGGTAGGTGTGGTACATGTGCTGTGTGCAACCCCAGAGCTGATCCAGTGCTAGACTGCAATCATGGCAAGTGCCAGTACTGGGAGAAATGCATCATGGGGATGGTAACACTGCACAGTGGGAAGTCTGTTTTTAGGGGGAAGTTGAAAGAATGTGCAAATAATAAACTCAACAAACTTATCTCAGAGAGCTTTTTGTAAGCTGGTTTTCACATACAGAAAAGTGATGGTGCTGTATGTGTGTGTTGGGACAGGGCTATATGGAGAGGAAAAGTTTTGTGTAGGCTTCTGAGGAGGACATTGATTGTCACAGCTGATGGCAGTGACAGTCATCCTGTGTGTGGGCACTTACAGATGCAGTGTATGGCCAGCAGAGACTGCGAGTTGGACAGGTCTAATTTCTTTTATAAACTGGCTATGCTCCAGTACAAATCTGTTTTTCTTCAAGCTCAGAGGGTTCCTATTAGGAGGCTGATTGAAATCCCACTTATAGCCACTAAAAACCTACATCTCAATTCTGTCCTGCTCCAGTTTTGTAGCACTCTCTGTCTCTTTCTTTTGTGCCAGCACCACTGCTGGCAGAAACTGTTCTTTTTAGTTTGCTAACAGCTCCACCTGTGTCCCAGCCACGGCGCTGATAAGGTGCCCCCACCTGACCCAGGATCGCCCAGATATAGTGCTTAGGCCTGAAACTCAACGCCACATCGAGTGTCTGTGCACACACTATTGCCTTACTTTGGCACCACGACGAGCAGCGTGATAAGATACTCGGAATCCAGAACAAAGTCTTCTTTATGCACAATGTCTGCTAGGGTCCGGGTCAGCAGATTGCCCCTACGGTGAAGAAGACAAAGTAAAAATAACACCAGCAGGAATTCAGCAGCAGCACACTGGAGGTATTGTGCAGTGGGTAGAGTTGCTCATAGTGTATACTGGGGTAGAAGAAGGCCAAGAATGAGGTGGCTAGAAGACACATCTGCACTTGTGAAATGGCCATTTTACTGTAACTAAAAAGAATCAAAAAGCAACTAATACTAATGACAGAATATTGGTGACTACCAGGAGGCTAGTTTATGCCCTTTATGTGAAATTACACCATTCTGCTGCTATTGTTTCTACAGTAAGGGTATAGATGCTCAGGAAGTGCACATCTGCTCCCAGTGATTGCTGCTTCTTGCAGGAGACACCTGTGTTCTCAGGAAGCCTGTTGAACTGCTTGTGTGACCAGGCTCCAGGCAGAGTAAGCCATGTCAGTACAGACCTAAGCCATCAAAGCAACACTGGCATGCCCAGACTGCCGTGGACAAGCACACAAGATACCTCTGCTGAAGGGCAGCGAGAGCAGCAGTCCCATGCACAGGTGGGACCTGCAGGAGGTCTTCACAGACTAAGCCCACTTGATCACATTAATTCCTAGGAGATGTAGATGGCCAAGCTAACTGGGCATGGCTGGAAGGCACTAGGTGTGTATGAGAAGAAAGGAACTGCCCTCCCTGTCACTGGGCAGATGGGAAGAAGGACCTAAACCAGTAGTTTCTAAATATTAATTAACTGGCCAGTAACTTATTAGGTGTTTGCTCAACCCAAGCTATCCGGCACTGGTAGACACAAGAGCTGTCAGCACTGCAGGGTGAACAGAATGGTGAGAGGAAGACAAGCTTTGACCACGAGGTCTGTTCTTCTCCCTCATCACCTTGCTGGAGGTCTGGCCAGCAGACTGCCAGCCTGGCTGGCTGGTGGGTCAGGAGGGCAAGGACCCTTGTCTTGTGCCCGGATCCTGAGTATGAAACAGTGGCATATAGGAGCATGGGTTGGGCGAGGACTTGCACAGCATCATCTAAGTTGCTTTAAATTTACTACTTACAGGATTTTACCATTCTCCCCAGTGATATCCTAGAAAAAAACTCAGGTGTCAGCACTGACATAGATAAAGGCCATAAGCAAATGCAAACAGGAGAGAGAACATTTGGGAAGCTCAAACAGTGGACTACCTGAACCAAGAGAATAAAACAGAAAAGAAAAATGTAAGTGGAATGCTGGTGAGGTGTGGAAACAAGCAAGACAAAGCTGTTTCCTCTGCAAATGCTGTTCAGAACACAAGACACAGCTCTGTCTGGCAAAGGAATCCACTAGCTGACACCATTCATCTAATTTCTGACTCCCTAAAGTCCCATCAGAACAACAGAGTGCATTTGGGTTTGATTCTTTCCAAGACTGTATGTCACACTGCAAATAAAATCCTATTAGGAACTGCACTCTCCCTGAGCTGATTTTGAGACACACTTACTACACCAGTTACCCTATCACTGACTTTTGCTGTGTCTGTAGATGCTCAGCATGCCCCAAAGCCAGAACAGTATTCCCACCAGAACACACGTGGTCCACTGCACTGCAATGGGTGTGGGCTTGCACTGTCCTCAGTTCAGCCATGCAGCATCCCATGCAAAACACTTACATGGTTTTTTTCTCCAGGCTTTGCAAATTTCCTTTAATGTTGTTGTAGGCAGCTGATCGAGTCTTTAGGTCTGTTTCTATTTGAGTCATTTGCTAAAACAAAGTAAAAATGTGAGTCAATGCAGTGCTTCTGGCCTTGTTCTCACCTCTGTCCCACTACCACTGCACCTTAACACAAGGACACAGCTGTCAGCCCCCCTAAAACCACTCGGATTGTGGCCAAGAGGGAACCGGTGTCAGAGCTGCCCTGTGGCAAAGGCCTCTGCAGAAAGGAGGATTCAGTCAGCTGTTGCTGTTTGTGTGCCAGAGCTGTACCTAAGGGGCAAGTTCATGGTTTCATTTGTTACCTACCCTGAACAGCACATCACACCTTTCTGAATGAATTGACAGTGTAAATAATTCATCCAGCCTGCAGGCATTTAATTTAATGTCAGACCAACAATTTATCAAAAAACCCTCCAAAATGGAGAATAATATGACATTATATGAAAAAAAATTACAATGAAGGGGATCACACTGCAGAAAACATATCAATGTATTCTAGTAAATCTGATACAGTGTCATATACTTACAGACTGGATAGGTCTCAATATATGTATCATTATCATTGCAGTAGAAATTAAAATTATATCAACTGCTTCTGTACAAACTGTGTACTTCTAACTTGTTCCTGGCCAAACCAGACAAAGCTCCCACTGAATGCCATGAGAGGAGTGACTGCAACCTGCCAAAAGACATGCTTCCCCATGCTGACATCTTAAAATCTGGAGTGCAATTTACCTTTGCTAATGCTTCTGATATATTCTTCAGCGGCTGCTTTATGGGATATTTGGCCATGTCCCACTCAAACCGTGTCAAGTAGCTAATTAGGTCAACTGAAAATGCAAAGAGATGCATGAAAGCAGATAGTGTATCAGACGGGCAGTGAAAGTTTGGGTAGTAGTCCCCAGCTATAGCTTAGGCATAACTTTGATTAACTTTAGAGACAGGAGCAAACCAGAAGCCCACCTCTAAATTCTTACAGAGATTTGATCTAGATCAAATCCACACAGATCATATGCCGAATCTAATCATCTTTCTAAACATCCTCAAAATTAGAAGTTGAACCAGAAATCTTTACTGCTTTACACCTAGCAGTACAGAAAAAGTGTAAAATTATCTGTATCAGCAGGAAACACCAATGTACAGCCATTCTTCTTCACCATAGAAACAGTTTTGTGTAATCTCTATCTTGATTTCTGCAATATGCCTGAATTTAATCCCAGCAAGAGGTATCAGTAAAACACTTTGTGGCCAGGACCTGCAGTAATAGTCAGGGTGGCTAAGAGTTTGATCAAAGGTATTAAGAGCGTAGTGGATGTCACTTCTCTGTGATTCAGTCAAGTGCTCACTAGAAATCAGACAAGTTCAGGTGTGATGAGGAATTCCTCATTGACTTTGTGCACAGAGGTCCCCATCTCACACAAAGCTATAGGGTATTTATATAAATTCATAAATCCAGTCACAGCATCCAACAACAGAAAGTCACAGCAAGGCCCTGTGCATGCAACCCTCAAAACAAAGCACCCTCGGACCATGGGGAGCCATGGCTTCCTCCCAGAATCAAGGGGAGATGACAAATAAAACATCCAGCTCCTAGAGCAGGATTGTCCTGTTCTATTGTTTGAAGATCAAGGCTCCTTGATGTTAGGAAACAGTAAGGCTTACTACATTACGGTACCAAATACAGAACTCTCCTCCGGCAGCTCATGAAATCAAACAGCTCTTTGCCTGAGTCCTGAAATCCATTTAGATGCTGAACACACCACTACAAAGTGTTCTTACACAGCTTTACAGGATGAGGTAAAGTCATGCATCCTGCCCCAACAAGCAGAGGAGCTGGGACTGCCCCTCTGAAGGTTAGGAAGGCAAGGGGAAGGTGGTGGGCACAAGGTCTCAAGGTCTAGACAAAGAGGTCAGAGGCACTGTCACCTGAAGGGTGAGCTTCCTTCCAGACCAGAAGGGTAAATACGGAGGACATTGGGGAAGTTGCACTGAGGCAATAGAGAGAAAATAAGTTCAAAATAAGCCAAGTAAAAGGACATGCATACTGACGCCCTTCAGTGCTCTTTGCTGCCTTGCTCAGGGACTGAATTCAGTCCCACAGCAAGGTTTGAGCACAATTTCTTGTGGGCTGGACTTTGAGGGTAAGGGGAAAACTTTATGAACCAAAATGCATGAGATGGAATGTGACAAATTGAATAATTGCCACATTACCAGGCTGAGGGTACTACCCTGTTTTGTGTGATACTGAATACCCTTGGCAGGAGAGCACTATCCTTTCCATGGGCTTCTCTCACCCCACAACAGAGTCAGTTTACCCTATTAGATTTCCAAAGCATGGAAAGTCTTATGTTAGGAGAGAACAGGCTTCTTAGCAAGGGATAAACTGCCTGGAAAGCAGAGAGCACTGACACAGTGGTGTTCTCCCCCTCTTTCTAAAACCACATCTGTGTCAATGTCCCTCACATCCAATGGACAGGAATCACAAGGTAAAGATCCAATCCTTCCTGCTGATGTCTATTCGGGAATGAGCAAATTCTCCTGCACACAGAGGGTGCAGAAAAGGAGAAGAACTGCAGAAGGCAGGGAAGGGCTATGGCACAGCTCCTACATGCACTGTTCTCTATCACTGCCTGTTCACGGTTTCTATGGGGAAGGCAGAGAGGTCAAAAATACTTCAGCAACAAAGCTCACACAGCATTTTCAGCATAAGGTACACAGCACAAGGATTTCATTCTGCTGTTTCTCTTCTAAGCTTGCATGCTTAGGCTTTGCTAAATTCAGTGGGGATGAAACCTGCAAAGAGCATGGTATTACTGGGCTGTGCAGAGGAACAGTGTATTCACAGGTTCTTTAAAGACAGACACTGACTTATTTATAGCTGATGAGATATAGAAGTTCCCTGAAGAACTTCACATGCCCTTTCTATCCTCACATTCCTTGAATCTCAGCAGAATCCAGATGTTGGACAGTTAAACACAGCCCGAGTTCTCAGCCCAGTTTTTCCAGCTCACTCCTGAGCAGTGCTCTGGCAGTGGTGCAGGTTAGTTAAGCAGCCTGATCTTGGGGATGGCACAAACTACTGAGTGCACACTAGCAGAGCTGAGCTTAAAATGCCAAGCAGCTTCACAACCCTTACCCTCACAGAATGGCATCCCTCATTTATGGAACCTGTCAAGTCACTTCTAAAAGACTGCACATGGTTGCCCACCCAGGAGAGATGATTCCTATCAGCTCACAGCGGCCCAGGAACCCCACAGCCTGAATCTCTCATAACTCTAATTTACACACCCAGCTCTAAGAGGCAATGTTGAACACTTTCCCTTCAAAACACTTAATTCTTCTAAATTGTTATGCTTCCTACTTTGCTTTGCTTGGCACTCACTATAAAGAATGGAGTTATTCCACCGCTTATCAAAATTTAAAATTCATTTGGGTTTAACATTACCATAAATGGAAGAGAATTTGGTATGAATCTTTGAAGAAAAGCTTTACTTAAATTTCACATTTTTTATTCTGTCAACAGCACAAGCTTGCTTATGCTGTTATGATATATTATAATTTTCTTTATTACACAAACATACATTTCCCTCTATCAGAGAGGTATTTCCATGTGGCTGCTTTCAACTATTGCCCAAGGGAAACCTGTGTATTTGTATGTGCTCACATAACTAAAAGTGCTCTATCTTCGAGTACATTGCATTTTTCTTCATACAAATCTAACAAAAATTTTAGACACACAGCCACAACCAAACTGCTATCAGGATTATATACAACTGAGCTAAAATCAATGTAATTTAAAAGAAAGTTTGAGTTGGGGTTATCTAATAGTTTGAAATGGGACCATGCAGCAAGAGATCATTTCTTGCAATTTTGTTTCTGATTTCATAACCTCAAGGAAGTCCTTGAGTTCACAAACTCAAGGATGTCCAAATGGACTTTAGAGTCCTTTTGCTAATCAAAAAGGAACGAGGAGGGAGAATTGGTGCAGCAAAGTTGCAGCTGCTTATGAAGACTGACCCTGGAAGGTATTAGATATACTAAAGCTGGCTTCATTTTTTAAGATGCAGTCAATAATCTTGGAAAGGTTAATGTCTTAATTTAATATGATTTGTTTGGATGACCAAACCCAGACAGAGGAGAGAAATTAGTAACACACAAGTAATTTCCATGTCCTTCTAATACAACACATGCAGAGCTGATAGGAAAGCAAAATTGTGTAAAAAGGGGAAATAAAGGAAATTAATGAAACCTGTTGTTTCTCAAGTCATAGGGATATCGTGATCAAGCTATGAGGCTGTTACTTGAGAAATCCATCGTAACCTGATCACTGTATCTCTACAACCAGACCAAGCCTTGTGTCTAGCACTAATACACACAAATGCATGCATGTAACAACACTACAATCATCAGTCCTCCACATACTTTTGAGACATTTCATTTTATCCTTTAGCCCTGAAACACAGTAAGTGGGATTATTGTATTTCTTAAACAGTTTCATTCATCACATGTCAGTTTTACATCATGCAAGGACATTTCTAAAAGAACTTCCTCCCCATCCTCTACCCATACAGGTCTGAAGTACAACACTGTGGACAGTCAAAGGGTGATGGAGTGTGCACTCGTAGTTTATTCATTCTACAAGTTTGTAATGAGCATGTGTAACATCCAATTCTGTTGTACTTTTTCAGGATAGCTGGGGAATGCAAATCAGTAACAGATCACTGACATATGTCACACAGCCATACAGAATGAGATTTAGGTGCTCGCAAGAGATCAAGCCCAGACAGGGTACAGAAATGTGCTAGGTCATTTTAGGAGTGAAGGAGGATGTCTCCCAATTTCCTCTTCATTCCAAAGTTAGTTTTTGTTAACTTTGAGAAAAATGGGAGCAGGCTAGATATACTCTTATAAAATGTTGCTGATGGCTGTCTTTTCCAAAGTGTGAGGG
Source organism: Anabacerthia variegaticeps (assembly GCA_035583185.1). Classification (NCBI taxonomy): domain Eukaryota; kingdom Metazoa; phylum Chordata; class Aves; order Passeriformes; family Furnariidae; genus Anabacerthia; species Anabacerthia variegaticeps. Next base: position 100,766,406 of record JAWWEW010000112.1, on the reverse strand, counting down.
TTTCAATTCTACATATTCATATTCTGAAGTAAACAAAAGCAGCAACAATGCATTAAAACCCCCCCATTCATAGCACCTACCTCCGTTGGCCAGAAGATTTTCCTGGACTTTATCTTTTGAGTCCTCCATAACTTCTCCTATGTACTGGGCTATTTTCTTTATTATGCTTAGGTGTAACAAGAGAAACTTTGTCAGTGAAGAAACAAAATTATTATAAAACAGTTATCACAATGATCTGATAAACACAGAGATGCCCAAACAAAACACCTGAAGCAAACCAGGTTAATTTGCAATTCAAATGATGATAAACAATCTATGACAAATTGCAGAACTAAATGTCTTATCTCTTAAATACATTGATCTCTGCAAAAACATAGGTATTTTCATTTATCCAGTACTCTAGACTTCCAGAAGATGAAGATTCAGTCTTCTGTACACTCATTATACTCATAGCAGAAACCAGAAGGCAAAAATATTTAAAACCACATTTAAAACCCCAAAAGGGATGAAGGAACAGGAGGCTACATACAAACAACACTGACCAAAAATCCATTCCATAGAATGCTAAAGAAACTCTTAGGACTTGCTAAGAGAAGGTTCTTATAAAGTACTCAGGGGTAAATGGCAATGTTCTCTTGTTTGACAGGGAGAATTTCCTTCTTTTTCTTTAGGGGACTCTTTCTCTCTCCTCTTTAGCATGGTGGACAAGGCACTCCTTTAAGGTATGAGAGAACTAGGTTCAAATCCTTCTGCCCCATTCAGAGTAGTGATTTGAACAGAGCCCCTCCTGGAGAATATTGTCTCCACACAGTTATTTATTCTTTGCTTGTTTAAACCAATGGATTGATCACGTCCCTACAGCAGTAGATTCCCTGTCTCTAACCAAGGTACCTGTCTCATACAAGCTAAGAGACTGCAATTGTTCAAGTATCCTTCTGCACTCAGAGATATTCGCAGACTTTGGCCCTCAGTTCTCTAACTGATTCAGGTTGACTACACCTTGTAGAAAAAGCAGCAGCTACAAAGTAACTGCCTGATCATGAAATTGGCGGAGACATGAAGTGGACATAATCCTTGGCACAGGGATAGCCAGTGTAATGGCAGGCTTCTTATCCCTTTCTTTCCCTGCTGAGTGGAGACTACTACAGCTGCAGATGAGCTGGACACTGACAGGGCACCTACAGTGTTTGCACAATGTATCTTGTGACAGCCTGTGGTTTTCAAGAGCTCAGGAAAGGAACTTTGGGCCAGGTACAGGTACCAGGAAAACATCAGAGAAAATAATTTTCTCTCATGTGCTGCAAAGCAGTTACATCCATCTCTAATCCTGTGGAAAAACTTACAGTCTTGGGAAAGGTTTTCCAGTCCTGTGACAGGGAGGAAAAATCTGAGATTGCCAATGCTGCCAACAATGACATAGTTAGAATTTGTGCTGTTTGGAATCATTCAGTCTGAAGAAGAGAAGACCTTATTGCAACATTTCAGTATGTAAGGGGGACTTATAAGAAAGTTGGAGAGAGGCTTTTTACCAGCACCTGCAGTGACAAGGCAAGAGGCAACAGTTTTAAACTGAGAATAGATTTAGACTGGACACATAGGAAGAAATTCTTTACTGTCAGGGTGATGAGACACTGGAACAAGTTGCACAGAGAAGCTATGGATGCCCCATCTCTGGAAGCATTCAAGGCCAGATTGGACAGTGTTATGAGCACCCTGGTCTAGTGGAAGGTGTCCCTGCCCATGGCAGGGCAGTTGGAATGAGATGGTCTTTAAAGAACCCTTCCAACCCATACCATTCTTCTCATGACCCTGGACAGGTGCAGTTCGGAGTTCCTGTAGGAGGAACCTACACCACTGTGCTCCAGTTCACATCCCTCTCACAGGGCTGCTGCAGGTTTTACTATCTGTCTGCAGCCCCTTAGGGACCCAGTGCCAGCTGAGCTTTGCTGGAGTGCAGCTCATGTTGCCCACACTCAGGCTCGGGGGATTTGAGGGATCCAGACAGAGGTTCCCTGCCAGTTGTGACATTACCGAGCACTTCTGAAAATTTCAGCTTGTAGATACAGCTCTGTCATGATTTTGTCTCCTTCACGATGCTCAGGGAGCCCAAAGTTACTTGGAACAAGACAACAGTTTGTAAGACCAGTATAGCAGGAGGCTAAAGATGTTATGGAGAAAGCATTCCTCAGGGAAGTGTACAAACCAGGAGCTTTTCCAAAGCTGCTTTGGTTACTGTTTCATTGACTGCAGCTGGCAGCTAACCTGACAGGTGGGAGACAGCCCTGGCCTCTATCCATAGGTATAGGCAGTGGGACAGGTGTGTGCCCTCATGCACCTGACAGTCCCAGCTGCCCAGGCAAGGCTTGGCTCCCTTCCTGCCCACACATCCCGTGGTCCCTGCAGCAGGATACAGACACAGTGTATGTAATGCACTGGGCCAGAAAAATGTTCTCCAGTCCTGCCTTAGTCTCTGTGCCTTGCCCTGCATCCTGTGAAATGCAAGTGGGATTCATTCATCCCAAACACCTTCCATGCAAAGACAGAACACACACTCTGGACATCACTGATGTCTGAGGCAAGTAAGAGGAATCAGAGCCCTGGTGGAGCCCCACTGACTATACTGACATCCAACAGCAACCTGCCTTCACAGCCAACCCTTAAACCTCTGCCTTTAGATGAGAGGAATCCCACCTTAAGCAAATATCATGCTCAAATGATGCATTATAGAAGGAGAGAGTTTCAGCTAAACTGCCTCAAGAAGTAGTAATAAAAAACCCATAAAGAGAATAATTCCATTTAACCTATTGTTATGTCTTAAAAGACTCACATTTTGCTTCTGCAACTGTAGTAATGGCATTACCTTCCAAAAAAACCAAAGTCTAATACACTTTAAGTGATACAGAAAATGAAAGGGTGCTACCAGACAGGCCTCCAAAACACTACAGGGAGCAGAAGCCCTGCAATTTGAGGCCACTGCCAAATGCTCTGCTGACCAAGGACCAGGGAGAACCCCCAGTTACAAGTGATCCAGGGGACTGTCAATATGAGAGAGCTCCATGCTACCACAGGGTGACATGGAAAAACACTCTTCCTCCCTGTGTAAATAAATAATAAAAGTATGTGGAAACAATAGCTCCTGCAAGCTCTGGCCCCTTCTCTGCTGTCCTGGCAGAAGGCAGCACTGACAGGTTTGCACTGCCTGGCTTTACTGGCAGCTGTGTTTACCCAGCAACAGTTCAGCAGGCAGCTCTTCCAGAGGAGCAGGAACATAAATGCTCAGGTCATCTGAACAGGCTTGTAACCCTCTGGATGCCATTTACTTCAACCAAGTGTGACTGCTCGGCATTTTAACCCTTGAATCACAATTCAGACATAAAACCTTAGGCATTTATTTAAAGCAAAATGATTTTGTATGTCATTTTGGGACTCAATCTGCTAATACATTTGGTTATTCTGTTGTGTTGATGAATCTGTGTTGATTATTCTCTGTTACTACTCTAATGCATTTTTCTTATTTTTCAGTGCATCCTTCTCATTTTTAAATCTTGTTGATCCTTCTTGGTTACCTATCTTTATAGGCAAAAGGACAAATATGAAGAGTCCTTGCCTCGGCAGATTACAGTGGAAGGGCCTCACTGATCCCTTTGCTCAGTGCCTATATTACATCATAAGCTAAGAGTCATTAGTGGCATTAACGAAAAAAATAGCAGACTGCAGTGGCATTCATCTTGAACAAGGAGCTGCACCGTGCTGGCAAGTTAAGACAAAGATAACAGAAGGAGTCTGTGAGCCCAGGGAGCTCCTACTGACATTTCACTTACCACTGCCCATGATCTTACATGGATACTGCAGTCAGCTTTTCAGAAGTCCTAATTCTTCACAAAGCTGGGAGCCAGTTAAGCTCTCCTGAAAAATCAGTTCTGCATGATTTTTGGCAGCCCTCAAACTCAGACCACACTGTTGCTTGCCTATCTGCTACCCTGAATAGACGCACCTTCCATTAGAACAGTCAGCAGGTATTGGCACCGTCTCTCCCCATATTGCCCCCATTCCCACTTCCTGAAGAATCTCTGCAGTATGAACCAGAGGCCTGAACATGTTTACAGAGAATATGGGGCAGTATTTTTGGAAGAGTCACTATGGAGATGGTTTTCTTGATTAAGTTGTTCTGTTCTGCTAAAAAACCTGAAAAAGCAATATGGTTTAGTTTTAGGTAGTCCTGTGAGGAGCAGGGTGTTGGACTCAATGATCTTTATGGATCCCTTCCAACTACAGATATGAAACATATTCTACGATTCTCAAAACGTCAACATTGTGTGCAATCCAGAGTGATCAAATGCAATCGTCCTAACACAGACGTCATGTACCACCAGTAAAGTTAAAACAAACAAAAAAATTCTACTGAAAAATATGTTCTAGCAGACCTACTTTAACCTAAACAGCCTAGCCTAGATGTGGACAGTTTATATCAGGGTTTCTGTATGTGTTTGCAACTGCCAGGCAAAAATCTATGAAAGGATTGAGCATATTTAGGTAAATACTTATCAGCCCATACTGGGAGAAAAAAAGCTAAAAGCCCCTGAGCTAACACATGCCTCTGTGATTAAACTACACATGTTCATAGCTGCATGCTTCCAAAGCAAAGAATAGAACAAACCAGAAAAACCCAGCAGCTTATACTTTCATTGCCTCAAAGTTTACTTTGTGCCATGAAGTATCTTACAACCTGGCATTTTCTCAGCTTGCTGTACTATATTATTCTTTGTACACCCAGGTCAGCTTGGTCCAAAGGGCAAACTTGGCAAGGGTCAGCAAGGAGATCATGTGAGTCTTTGCCTGAGTAGGTTTGATACAATGGGAGTCAACATTCTGGTTTTCAAGGAGTTCAAAAGCCTGAGAGGGAGAGGTTTGGACTTCATCCAAAATAACTTCATCCTTAGAACTCCTATATCTGGTTGAAAAGGGACAGAAGGCTCAACAGAAATATTCAGTGAAAACAAGATCAGGAAGGGCTTCCTATTCTCTAAATGCTAGTTTATTAAGTTTCTGGATGGGGGAAAGGATGTTCTTAAAAAACAAACAAACAAAATCCCCCAGCTTTTTAAACAGTTTCCTTCCGAGAAACAGCTTCCCTAGCCCTGCCACTCAAATAACTCTGCAGGCAAAACTATAATGGACTTAATTCAGCCAACGTTTAAGGAATGATCCTTTCTTTGTGATGACTCCATGACAATCAATGCAAGGGTTAAACAAAGCCTATCCACCTCAGTCCAGTTGAAGTCCAGGCTGAACTGAGTCAGGCTGAGGTGAACACAAGGACATACCACCCCATAAAAACAATGTCTGTTTCTCATTTGTAGGTAGTAAATAAGATCTATTTTACCTTTCAGCAAAGCTATCAAGTTTTCCCAACTCATCTGACAGACCAACAAGAGCATCCAGTGTCCCCACCTGTGCAAAAGATGAGAATTAGGTGAAAGATGCGCAACTCTGTCTAAGGCTCTTGTTGGCAGAGCCTTAAGGAGACTGACTTGTGCTTAACACTTGTGAATTCAATGGTTTGGCTGAACTTTATTTACTTGGTGGAAAATAGTAGCAATTGCTTTATCCAAGACCTAGCGCAGAAAAAGCCTTTTCCAATAAAGGAAAAAAAGTGTGTGTAGTCTCAAGATCACACGTCACTGTCTTCCTGTTTTTATTTTATCCTGTATCAGCAAGTTGCAAAGAATAGTCTTTAACCTGATAAAATAATGACTAGAAATGCACACAAATAATGCACACATACAAATAAGTCAGATGTACTGAAATGAGAGAAGCAGCACTTATTCAAAAGGGGGTATTTCACAAAGCCACTTCTGACCAACATCTGCTTTTTTTATGACTCTGTCACAGTCATAACCCCATATTTATGGTATTGCAGTATATTGCTAAACCTTTTCTTGTAATCTTGCCAGCTCAACATTATGAAGGGAGAAGAACCAAATTTTATGTAGAATAAATAGCAGAATATGAATGGTTGTCTTTAAATACTCCAAATGCTTTAGTTCCTTTAGCATAGTCACTCACACCACCACTGTCTGGGTAAAGTGGTAAAAATAAGGTCCATAGATGATAAAAATCATATCAATCTCAAGTGTGCATGCAAAAAGCAACATTCTCAGTCTGAAACATTCATGTGACAATTCAGCAAGCTTTTACTTGAGAAGAAGCCACACTCCCCTGTTATTTGCATCCTTATGTAATTGGAAGAGCTCAAGTTATAACTGTTAACAATTTTTTGGATTAAAGGCAGATCCTGGATGCACTAAGAGTGGCATTGTTAAGTGATGGATGACGACAACTCTCCAAGCAATTGAGTTCTACATTTGTGGTAGCTCTATTGACTTTAATGCAGTGTATTTTGATTTTTTTTCATAGCCACTATTGAAATAAAAATAGAAGTGTAGCTCTCATAAAATAATTTGAAAAATCATTGATTAATATGTTTTGTATTTATATGATATTATGAAGCTGGATAAAGCAGCTGAATAAACACACACATCCATTTTCCAGGGAGAAATGTGCATTGTAGCACTGTTTTCTCTGTCAGAAGTCTTATGACATGTTCTACACAGTTAGCTACTCCCTTTGCATTAGCAATCAATGATGTGGAGCGCTATATGACTTCCATGACTAGGAGCAAATGGAATGCAAGAGATTACTTATTTAACTTATCTCACTCATTTTTAGTCCTGATACATGTACTCTTCCAATGTGAAGGTCAGCTTCAAGAACAATGACTTATTTCTCTCTGTTCAATTTTCAGTTGACTGAACACAACTCATTCCCCAACCACAATCTTCTACTCTTTGCATATTATCCCAAAAGATAAATCCCAGAGTTATCCCAAAAGTCTCTAGCCCTGGCTAATTCTGCTGTATTGCCCATACACAAACCCCTTCCTCACTTACCTTTAAGTCTGGAATATGGAATTTGCTGTTGCTGGACAGATTGGATTTGGATGTCACTGTGTTCATTCTTTCCCATGCCTGCAGATTTGTTTTATCTCCTGGGGCAGAAATTAGCCAGAACTCTGACATGATCTAATACTTTCCCTTCACTCCTGGACACTGTAGAAACTCAAAGCAGGTAAGTGGCCAAAAACGCACCGCACAAGTTGTGCTCTTCCCTAAGAACAGAAAGAGTTAGAACAGATCACTGATTATATTTTTTCCTCAGAAACACCAGGAGAGTGAGTCAGTCCTGTGTCTCAGGCTGAGATGGAACATGACCTTCCCCAGAATGTCACGGAAAGAGTGTGGCTGTTTCTTCCTTCTCAGGGTTGTTCCATCCAGTTTCTGAATGAAGAAATGAAGATTCCTCCTCCCCTTTACCCTCCCAGCCTGTTCCATTTGCCTTGTGCTGTAAGTCCAATCACCACTGGGGAGTTTGGGAACTTCACCAAACCACCTAAATGTAATAAAGCATTTCTGCTTGATAAATATTAATTCTCAAATTGTTGGACACCTGTAAGGAAAACTGAAAGCAAGACCTTTGCTGAACATAAAGGCTGCCAAAGATGCCACTGGCAAGAACAGATTACTTTCTCCTGTGTTTTTTCTTCCCAGGCTGGATAGGAAGGAACTGGAGGAAGGCAAGTCCTGGTGTATAGAGGCGGTATCGTCAGAACAACATAGAACAGCCGCGAGAACCCGGGGGGGAACAACTAGTGCGGTGTGAAACGAGGCGATGGGGGCAGGAGAGCGAGCAGCCGGCACCGCAATGCCCTGTCCCTGCCCAGGGCTCCCCCGAGCAGCCCCGACACACGCCCTGCCTCTCCGGTCGGTGCCCGGGACGGGGCAGGTGTGGCACGTCCCCTCGGCACCGCGTCCCTGGATGCGGTCCCTGGATGCGGTCCCTGGATGCGGTCCCTGGGTGCTGCCTCACCTGCCCGCGCTGCTCCCGGCGCTCCCGGCACGGCCGCGGCTCCCGGCGGGATGGGCACGGGCACGGACACGGACAGGGACACGCACACGGACAGGGACACGGACACGGACAGGGACACGGACCTGCTCGGAGGCGGCC